>CM021731.1:34968777-34994471 GCA_011075105.1 Heteronetta atricapilla
AGAAAAGAAAAGAAAAGAAAAGAAAAGAAAAGAAAAGAAAAGAAAAATTTCTTACCTTTATGATGATTTGCCCCAGATGCTAATTTCCCCCACAGAGTTACAACAAATATTATTATTAGCAGCTTTCCTTTCGTTGCTTTCTGTAAGTATCTCTTATTCATCCTGCAAACAAAAATACACAAAAATAAGTATTTCTCTTAAGACTTCTTTTACTTTTTTCCTTAAATTACGGAGAATTCAAGATTTTTTTAAAAGTTTCTGGCTGACATCTCCAAAGTCTTATATTCTGCTTAGCTCTAAATAAGTTATGTCACATACAACATCAGTACAACATCTCTCCCTGGTTCATCAGCATTCCTCTACCCTGGTTAGTACCAGGAAAATTCAACACCTCCATGCATCAGGTTTAAACAGATGTAGCTATGTTATAGGTTTCCCTGAATAGTGCAGTTCCACTGGTGCATTTGGGCCAATCATAGTCAATTGGGTGCCCATGTGCAGTGGAACCTTTAGCTTTTGGAATTGCAGCTCTTTTTGGATTCTGCCCATGAGTCACAAGGAGAAAACAAATTTGAATAGACCTCCAACATTTACACCAATGTTTTCACAGGAGAAATCCTGCTGGGAAGATGTGAGTAGTTTGGAAATACAAACCCAAACAGGACAGATTCTCTAGTCTCTCTCTTATCTATCCAGGGGTAATGAAAGAATTTGAGTTACTGCACCTACAGAAATTGCACACAGCTACCTTCAGTGATGTTTTCACTGTGACAGCAAGCTACTGTCATGGTTCAAGTACATGGTAACATGGCTTACTTTCAGTAACCCCCTTCAAAGACAAAATACCTCTCCACCTGCCAAGAAGACAAGAACATAGGATCTAGTGCTTAAGGATTACAGCTCTGCAGAGAATGGCAAGAGGTATTATAATGAAACCTTCTCTCACTTTTCATTCTTTGTAGGAGAACCCTAGGGAGCTGGCTAAGAAACAGCTCTGCACGATTATCACATTTCTGCTGATAAGTCAATAGAACAATGATGCCTATTCCGCATCACTTATACTAGCAAAGCTAGGCTGCCTTCTCTTTCTGAGAAGAAAAAAAAAAAAAAAAAACTTAATTGCTTCAGTATGATTGCAGTATGATTGCACATGTGTCTCCCTGCACATGTGTCTCCCATTATGTTTGTAAGAAGTTTGGAAGAATTTTAAAATATCCGTTTTGCTGTGTTCATGTACAACAATATCTTGGGCAATGACAAGCTCTGTGAAAGGCAGACTGCTGTAGTGCAGAAACAACTAGTAGCCTGTTCAAAGTCCCAAAACTCTTTTTAATCCTTCAAAGCAATTCTTTTCCTCTGAGCAAATTGCTTTCTAAAAAAACACTACATGCTGTTGAGGCAAGCTGCAACACCCCACAACCCAGCTTATGGCTCCCAGACTCATAACCAGACCACTTCTCCCAAAACTGTCTACCTTGCTCTCCAGGAGACTGATACAATCTTGTTAAACGTTGATGAGATTCCACACCAGGCTATGTGCAACAATACATTACAACTCAAATTAACAACCCACTGAGGAGCATTCCAAACCCCTTTAAATCTGAATTCAGAGCAAATACAGCTTAGCATCCTTTGACAGAAGCCACACTTCTATAGCATGTTTCCCAGAAGATCAGATACCACATTTATCAAGGAAAAAGAGAGAGATGAATGAATAAACAAGTGCTGTATCTAGGACTGTGGATGTGCTCGTGAAATCCTGACTGATTAATAATCACAGTGGAGGTCACAGTGGGCTGTGAACCACACCAAGTTCTGCCTTCTTGCACTGATTCCAGTGCCTTAATAGTGTAAACTACATATTCATCATCACCTCCAGGTTTATGAAGCACCCAAAGCTAAAGGGAAATATATTATTTGTCACTGTAAATAAGTACAAAAAAAGATTAAACTATGCACATTCAGCATATGTTGTTCCACAGCTATCGTTGTGAACAGAATATGAATTAACTCTTTCACTCCCTCATTCACTTACTGCAACTGTTACAATGCTAGTGCCAAGTCATCTCTCATTAAAATCAAATTTTTCTTCCTCACCTACCACGCCCTACTCAAAACCCTGTGGGACTTGCACCATTAAGCAAAGCTGACTCTAATACAGTCGCTTCCTATACTCTCTGCTGATGCAGGATTCACTTGCTATGCTGTGAGGCTAGCAGAAAATGTATAGCAGTAAATGTAAATACACAATGAAAAACAGTAGCAGTAGGAGCAAAAAGAGAAAACTAACCTATCTGCTTGTGAAAAACAGCCCCTCAGGGCAAGCGGAAGAGTGAGGATACAAACCTCTTCCCACTGCCCAGCACACCAACAGGGAGTAAACCAGCAATGAATCTAGCAGAGGCTGTTCTGCAAAGCAAAGGAAGGTTTCAACTTTGATGCAGCAAACCTGGGCTGGTTGCCATTGCCAGGTTTTCCAGTTCTGAGAAAAAGCAGGCAAACAGATAACAAGGAGAGACTACTGAGCATGCCTATGCTCAGTATCTCAGTGTATGCATTACCACACGAACTCAGAAACTGTGATGTTGGTTATTTTTTTGTGGATTTGCAAAGCAGCCTAAGATGTACCACTGAAAAGACACAGGAACAAGGCAGCATTTGGCCTCATCTTTGAAACATAACTATTAGGCCCTTGTAAGCCTGCTCCACGTCAATTAAGTGGATCCAGGAAATAAAATTCAGTCTATTACTGTACCATTACTACACTAACATAACAGGCTGTGATAAATAGAACAAATGAGGTCTGAAATGAGGTCTATTTTTCCTAGAGGTGATTCAGAGCTGCACAAACTATAGCTGTTAACCTGAACAGTTTTCTCTGTGAGACATTTTTCTCTCCTATTTTCCTTTCTTTCTGCAGGACCTCTCTCTCACCACGATCCTCAGTAATGCCATAAAAGATAGAGGTGAACAAAGCTGGGAACAGCCATGTTTTAGGAGATGTTTACATTTGAAAATCAGTTTTACACAAAAAAAAATACAATCTTTATGTGTAACAAAAATTTCCTTCAATCTCTAGCCCTAAAATATTGGAAATAAGCCCAATGAATTCTCAGAGCTTTCACTCAGACAAGAAAATTAAAGGCTTATTTTTTTGAGTTCATTTTCAATGTGCTGAGAGACAAGGAAAAAGAAAAATAGGTCCTTTTGTGGTTGGTCCCAGGAATACACTCAAAATAAACAAATAAACATCACCAGCACAATTCAAACCTGTTTGACTTGAGTGTGAGATGATTGTGCTGTGACCAGCTCTTCACCAATACCATAACGCAATGAATAAAATTCAAAGAATTTGCTCCTTTTTACTTCAGAACATTCCTTTCCCCCGATGTACACATTAGACCATCATCAGTCTGGTATCATAGACTGTTTTGGCAATAAATGATGAAAAAAATAAAATAAATAATAATAAAATAAAAATAAAATGAAATAAAATAAAATAAATAATAAAATAAGAAGAAAATTAAATTAAATTAAATTAAAAAGGCTTTAAAATTGCAGGATTTTTTCTCAGGAAGAAACCATATCTGATGTCTAATGCTGCAGAGAAGCTTTGCAGATCACCATGTCAGCAGAAACCCTTCTGCCCAGCCTTTGTCAGACGCCAGCTGTAAACACACTAATAGGCTGCACAGGCTGCCCTCATCACTGCTTCATCGCACTGTCAGCCCCCTCCCAACAGCAGATGTGGATCAACTATTTGGCTACAATAAAACTACTGTGAGCAGATGTATATTTTCAATATCCATTGCAGCAATGAAGCTTCCATAACATTTTGAGTTTCTGCTTTCCTCCTTCTTTGCATCTGGGCTTCAGATCAGCCACCTTGCCAATGGTTCAGAAATAGAGGAGAATCACATGAAAGTTGCCTTACATTTTTTGGCCAATGCTAAACTGCCTTGCATTCCTATTTTAAGTGAAAATAGGAATTATCAGGAAATAATTACATTACCTCATGTAATCTTTATTGTTGAGGAGGGAAAAATGTAAGATAATAATAGCTTTCATTCTTCCCCTTAGAGCTTGTATACAAATAAAACTCTCATCTGTTTCCTAAGAGTAACAGCAATTTTCTGTTTCTCCTTTTGTTTCTCTTCTTTACAAGCATGAAATTCCATGAAGCTCTTCAGAATTCATTCATTCTTGTTTTACATATGCTGAAATTTTCAGTGTCAGTGAGATCCATTTGTCTTCTGCAAACACATGTACCCTTTGAATGCAAGTGTTCATAAAGAGAAGCGTAAGCCTATTTCTCTACTGAATCCTGATAAAATGCTTGAAAAAATAACTTGATAGAAAATTAGCCCCACATTATCTCACTTTTCTTTTTACAACAAATATTTTGTTTTCTACTTCAGAGAAACTCTAAATTAGTAGAAATCACTTCTGACCCCACGTCTCTCCTACAGAAATAATGCAGCCATTTAAATTATGTTCCATGCTGTGTTGAATCTTACATTATTTATTAGCTGTGTTAGTTTCATCATCCCACGCAATGCAGGTATTTGCAGCTTTATTTAGCCTTTTCTGTGTAAGCTAATGCAGATTTTAAAATGCCCCTCTGGTGGATAAGGTCACTTTGTAAAAGTAACACTGATGTGACCCCTGTGTGTTTGCATATATATAAATTCCCTCTATGACATTCCTGTCATGTTTGCTCAGTGAACAAGTAATTTGCCACTCTCATTACTTCAGGTACAAGGTAGCTTGTGAAAATCAATCTTCTTTCTGCTTCATACATCACAGCCTGTAACAGACACAAAGTGCATTCTGATTCTGAAATGAAGCTGGGCAGAAGAATTACAGACCCGTTCTCATAAGCTACTGTGTTGGATCTAGGTGGGCAAGAAAAGAAAGAGAAGAGGTGGTTGGCTTAGTAATGTATGCAAGTCTTAGATGGGAGTCAGACAGGAATTCTCTGTATACAAAGCAGAAGTGGTAGGTTGTGGTTGTTTGTTTGTTTGTTTGTTTTCAAAAAGTTATTATTTACTAGTGTGAATCCTTTAATGGGATCCACAGGATCCTATCCGTAGGATAATTAGCACTAGGGAACTAAGGGCTGCTATTGAGTAATATTCAGAAATAGTTAAAGCATTGTTGGCAGATCAATACAGGTAACATTGTCACTGTTGCTTTCAGCTGAAATGTAGTGGAAGCATATTGAAGAATTTTAGGCTAAAGGCATAAGAAAGGTTTTTGAAAGGTAGGGCTTAAGACACTGAAGCAAATAATTCTTTGCAAAAGTAGTCAAGCATATGATTGACATACATGTCCATACTTAACTTGTATTTAAATCTCTGTGACTTAAGCACATACTTATATTTAAGCACATACTTTCCCAAACAGAGATAGATGCACGAGTATTTTTGAAGAAGTATTTACAGAGTGAACTTTGTAAGAAGACAGTTTTAACAGTTTGAAGAAAGGAAAATATCTCAAGTATCTGAAAAATAACAAGTTATAGAATATATGAAAATACACAATAAATAAATAGTTTTTTACACACTTCAATTACTTTCCCATTAGCTGAAACTCTGGAGACAGATATTACACATGCTTATAGTATCTCACAGCACTTGGATGTCAACTTTACATATATATATATTTTCCAAAATCTGATAAGCATGGGTACTTAAATTGCCAGAGTTCAGAGTTATAAAATGCTGTAGCCACCTAGATGTGAACTTCCACAGCTAAAACCCCTACGTGTCTTACAGACGTTATAGGAGAAAATTTTCTTCCAAATGGGTATATATGGTTGTGATGGCATTGCCTTGAAAATTCATGTCACTGATGAATGGTCTTCCCTCTAAAGTGTTATCAATGTTAATCTCACTAGCTTTCAGATTAACAGCAGTTCTTTGTAGACACAATTGATTGTAATTTTCACCTTTATTAATTTTCAGATGCAACACCTAAATGAAAGCAAGAAAGAAAACAAAGAAAGAACAAACAAGAAATGCACTGTCCTCCTATGCAGCTTCAATTCAAACAATACAGATATATCTAGCTGCATATATATATATTACATTTCTTTCTTTGTCATTTCATTGGGACAGGCAAAAGAGTGTTCATTTGAATGAATATTGATGCAGGTAGATTACTAAATATACCAGAAGAAAATGTCATAAGCAGGGTTAGATTCTGTACTTCTATGTATTTATGAAAATAAAATTATAAAATTAACAGTAATAATCTAGCACTAGACCTGCACTTTCCATTCATTGTGCTTTTTTGAGCCTAACATATACAGAATCACAGAATTTCTAGGTTGGAAGAGACCTCAAGATCATCGAGTCCAACCTCTGACCCAACACTAACAGTCCCCACTAAACCATATCGCTAAGCTCTACATCTAAACGTCTTTTAAAGACCTCCAGGGATGGTGACTCCACCACTTCCCTGGGCAGCCCTTTCCAATGTCTAAGTACAAAATACTTAAACATCTGAAATATTCTAACATCTTTAATCTGCCTAGTGATGATCTACACCCTTGTGAAATAAGTTCTCACAGTTAAGTGTTCAGTATCAGAAGGTACTTAGGCTCCAATTCACATCATTTTCTCTGATATTATTATGCCACTTTAAGCTCTTTCTCTCCCAGTTTCTGGGCTTAAGGGGCTTTAAGTTGTAGGGGGTATTATCTATTCACTTAATCATCCAGGCAGTAGTATTTGCTTATATCTTACACGTGATCCTTTTGTAGATGGTTATTTAAATTTTCTTTATTCGTATCTTACTAACCAATCAAAAGCTTAAATGGAAACATATATATATATATATATATAGGAGTTCAATAGGCTCTGAACAAAATGTCTCACTGAGACCTGAATTGTTAAGTATACCGTGATTTCATAAAGGCCATTGCAGTGGCAGAGATAAGCCTCCAAATCTATCAAGGCAGAGAAAGCATCAAATATTTGTGGAGAATGGCAACTGAAGTGCCCATATTTAAAAGCAACACGGAAATGATCTGGGCAAGCCTAAGCCTATTAGTCTGACCTCTTCAGTTTGCAAGACCTTAGAACAGGCTTTGAAGAAAAAGATAAATTAAAGCCAGAGAAGTAAATAGAACATGGGATAAAATGCAGCAGTGCTAGCAAGGGTAGATTGTGCCAGACAAGCCTGACAGCTTTTTTGATAAGGTAACTGATTTCCTAGACAAAGAAATAAAGTAGGTATAATTTGTCTGGATTTAGATGAAACATTTTCTCCAGTGTCACTCTGGAAGTTATACATTAAGCTGGAGACTCTGTGGATTACTTTAAGAATTGAAAGGTGGATGCAGTGTGATAACAGCAAGTAATACTGAAAGGGGGTATCAGAGATTAATGACACTTCTGATATATGTTGGGAATTCATCATTTGAAACAACTCATATAACAAACAACTAGTTTGTTTTAATTGATCACCGACGGTACATTACAATCAAGGTGACATGAGGTGATTGTTGTACTGGGTCTGGCTGGGATGGAGTTAAATTTCCATGCAGCAGCCCATATAGTATTGTGCTGTGCACTTGTAACTAGAACAGCACTGGTATCACACCAGTGTTTTTTTCTGTTGCTGAGTTGTGCTGGCACAACATCAGGACTCTCTCCAAACCCCCCAGAGCCATCAGGCTGGGGTAGAGCAAGAAGTGGGGAGAGGACATAACCAGGGCAGCTGACCTAAAGCAATCAAGATATTCCATACCATCTGATATCACACTCAGCAATAAAGGTGAGAAAGGGGAAGAAAGGGGGGGGGGGGGGCTCTTGTTATGAAGATGTCTGTCTTCCCAAACAGTCACTACCTGTATCGAGGCCCTGCTTCCCAGGAATGTCTGAACATCATTCATTGGTGGGAAGTTGAGAGTGATTTTATTTTTCTCTCTCAGTGCTTCTGCACAGCCTTTGTTTTTTCCCTCTTCCTTTTCCCTTTAATTAAATTATCCTTATCTCAAATCACAACCCATTAGCCTTTTTTTTTCTTTCCAGCATACTTTCCTCTCCTCTTCTTCAGAGGAAAAAGAGGAGTGAGAGAGCAGTTGTGGTGGAGTCCAGCAGGGTAAAACCACTACAAGTCAAAAAGACAAATCTTACAAATTATTAAATTTTACGTATCTAATAAAGATATTGATGCGTTAACATGCATTTTCTTAAACTATCACCCAGATCTATCTATATAATTCTAGCCAACCATCTTGTTGAAAGAAAAACTGAACCTGCAAAACATATGAGGACAGTCTTCTAGGATGATCAAAGAAATGAAGACTCTAACCCAGCAGGAGATTAAAAGAGCCTGGTTTGTGCAGCAAAGCAAAGGAGCAAAGCAAAGGCTGAAGGGAAACAGAAAGACTGAGTAAAGAAAATAAATACAGTGAGAGCAAAAAATATATCTATAAGAAATGGATTAAATAGTAACTTGCCAGCAGGAAGGATCAGAACACTCAGCTCAGTGATTCAGGAAGCCGCTTCCAGTCTTATTTCTACATCAATACTATGATCCCTTTTTTGTATGTTAGTACAGGAAGTCAAGTGCTAGTGTTCTTTCATAAAGAAAGCAATAAGCCAGTTCTTTCCAAGTGTGTTAGTGCAGTGTTTTTTTCCAAGTCATTTCACTGTCCTCAAAGAACACATCACAGCATTTCTGTCTATGATATCCTATGTGAGAACCAATGTGAGACACCTCACTAATACCTTAACCCATGTTGACTTCCATAAAAAATATATATATATATATATTAAAATGTCAAATACAGATCCTAAGCTCCACTTTCAAAACTTCTTGGACTTTTTTTGATGAGCTTTCTTTTAATGGACTTTTTTTTAATTGTTCTGCATCACTGTTTTCCTCTGGAATTAATATTTTTAATACTTGCTTGTATCTACAACCATACCAGCTTTGTAACTGAATTCACTGAACTAAGGCCATGCTGACGAACATCTGATTAAGATGAATATCCCTCCTTTTATTTTTCAACATTATCAAAGAGTAATTGCAGTCTCTGTTTCATAAGATTTAAGTTGACCCATTTACAGTAATTGTATTGGAAGACTATTCAGTACTAAAATTGTTTTTTGACTAATTTCAGTAAATTAATGTAATATTGTTGAATATGGGTGATCATTCCATGATTAACACTCTGATTAACACTCCCTCACTTTGTTTAGAACTCATTTTCTTTTCCATCTCTCCTGCTTTAAATTGAAAATCTTATTACCCTCATGTTTTTAAATCTGACATCATCAAAACATAAAACTGGCAAGCAGCACAATTATGAAGATATGAAGGTGTCTCATTTTCTTCAAGAGTCCAAATGTAAAAAACAAAAACTATATGATTTCAAGAATTAATTAAGCATTTTAAGATAAATTGTGAATACATTTTACATTTCTGTTGTTATTAAATCAATCTAAAGATCTATACGCCACACAATTTTACAGTCTCCTTTCAGTATCTATTTCCTCATCAGTGTTCCAAAACAGTGAGGAAAATATTAATAGCCAGCTCATGCTGAAAAAAAAAAAAAAAAAAAAAAAAAAAAAATCAGAGTATTCCTGTTATGGCTTGCTAGGAATAGCTTCAAGTCAGGTCAGAATTTGCATAATTATGGCTAAAATATATAAATGGCACCCAGTCCACCCAGTCTTCCTTGAAAAATCTGATTCATTTACCAGCCTCTTTTCAAACACCCTCTCTTGAAGAGTACCAACAGCTATATAAGAAACATATTGACTGTATAGTACTGAGTTTCATCCAGGGAAGCATACCTCCAGAAACAAAGCACTCACTTTGTCATGTATTATGACAGCCTTGCAGTGGCATTTTAAGATGGCCAGGAGCTCATTAAAAGCCAGACATAAACCATGCTTCCTAAATGGAATGGAATGGAATGGAATGGAATGGAATGGAATGGAATGGAATAGTTCCTTTGGAAAGGATCTTCAAAAATCATCTAGTCCAACTGCCCAAATACTTCAGGATTAATAAAAAGTTAAAGTAGATTTTTAAGTGTATTATCCAAATGTCTCTTGAACATTTGCAAGCATGAGGCATCATTCACCTCTCTAAGAAGCCTCTTCCAGTGTTTGATCACCCTCACAGTAAAGAATTTGTTCCTAATATCCAGTCTGAACCTTCCTTTGCACAGCTTTGTGCCATTCCTGCATGTCCTGTCATTGGTTACAAGGGAAAAGAGATAAAGAGATCAGCACATCCTTCTCTATCCCTCTCCCCTTCCCCCCCCCCCCCCCCCCCCCCCCCGCCCCAACCTCCCCCACCCACTTCAGGAAGCTGTAGAAACTTCTTAACTTCCTATTCTGCAAGCTAGACAACCAAGCATCTTTAGCTTCTCCTCATGGCACCTAACTGCCAGACCTTTTACCAGCTCTCCTTCAGATGCATTCAAATATCTTAATATTATTTTTATATTGTGGAGACCAGAACTGTACACAATATTCAAGTTGAGGCCACACCAATGCTAAGTGAATCACCTCTTTTTACTGGCTGGCTATGCTGTGTTTAATGCATTCCAAATCGTGGTTTGCTCTCCAAGCTGCCAGGCCACGCTTCTGGCTCATGTTGAGCCTGCTGTTGACCAGCACCCCACCACCTCTTTCTGCAGAGCTGCTCTCTAGCCACTTGTCTCCTGGTCTGTACCTGTGTCTGGCATTACTCCACCCCAAGTGCAGCACCTGCTATTTTGAACTTTGTTGAACTTTGTGCTGTTGATGATTGCCCAATGTTCCAATGTATCAAGATCCCTCTGCAAGGCCTCTCACCCCTCCAGGGAATCCATAGCACATCCTGGTTTAGTGTCATCAGTAAACTTGCTAAGGATGCCCTCCAGCCCTAGAATTGACCCTTAGAGTACACTTTTGGTGACTGGCTGCCAGTCAGATGTAGCCTCATTCACTACAACCCTTTGAGCTCTATCTACCATTGAGCCAGTTTATCATCCAACATAGCATAAATCTGTTAATCTCACAGTTGGACAATTTGTCCAGAAGAATGTTGTGAGTGACAGTATCAAGTACCTTCTAAAATCCAGAAAGATTACATTCATTTCCTTCCAATATGCAGTGAACTTATAGTAGAAGGATATCAAATTACTATGTAGTTTCCTGGGTCTCTCATGCCTTTCTTGCAGATTAATATAATACCAGCTAGCTTCCAGTCAGCAAGGACCTCCCCAGACTCCTAAGATCTTTTGTAAACTGTTGAGGGGGTTCCAGGTATAGCATCCGCTAACTCCCTCAGTACTCTGAGGTGAATCCCATCTAGATGGACTTAAAAATGTTCAGCTTGTATAACTGGTCACTTTCAATTTTGGTTACCAGAAATGGAAAGTCACTGCTCCTCCAGTCATGATCCTCCAAATTGTAGGATCAGGCAGTCCACGACATTAAAGTTGAAAACTGAGGAGAAAAAAAAAAAAAAAAAAAAAAAAAAAAAAAAAAAAAAGGCATTAAATGCCTCTCTGCCTTTTCCTTATCCCTACTTGTTAAGTGATCATCTACATTAAGCATCCATCAAATGTTTTCCTTAGACATTCTGTTATATTTGAAAAAGCTTTTTCTGTTTGAGTCAGACACCATAGTGGCCAGTGTCGACTCCAGTTGAGCTTTGACTTTTCTTTTTTCCTCCCTACAAATGCTAACTCTGTGTCTATTACAGATATCTGTACTCATCTTCTTGCTGTATGATTCGTAGCTTGGGTTTTGCAGGTAAAAAACAACAGTAGAGTGAATGACACAACAAATCAATAAATACAGTGTTCAATTCCTCTACTGTCCTGGATCAGAGATTGCATAAGTGCAATGGGGTGCATTGATGTTAGCAGTTTGGACCTGGACTGCACTTTTCATACAAATTTCCCAATTCTCTCAATTTGCTATGATCTGGTTCACATCATGGAATCTGAACCAATGTGAAGGACAAGAAATGAATTCCTTATAAATGAAATTAATGATGAGATCAAGGAGTGCACGTAATACACTACAACTCCTCAGGAGTGTTCAGTTCAGGGGACAAGTTAGTTGAAAACACCCTTTTCTTTCCAACAAATTAATATAATTTTGACTTTGTACCCTCAGCAAAAACTGTTGCTGTTTCAAGTCTACAGAATCACTTCTATAAGAATAAGCTATTTACTAATGTAGACACAGTCTTATAGTCTGATGATGAAGGAGATTATTATTATTATTATTTTATGCTTGGATAAAATGCCCTTATGGTTGTGATTAATCTTAAAAGCATTTCCAGATCCTCAGCACACTTCAACAGTGTGTTGAGTGGAACTTGTTTGTGTTACTCAGGAGGCCCTTAAACAAGTTCTGAACTGCATTTCAGTGCCATTAGTCCTACCATAACATTAGACCAAAGGGAAGGACAGCTTGTGTACCAAACTCAGGGAACAGCTACCTGCAGTGCATCCCCCTCATTTAGAGCACTGACTACAGAACAAATTACTTCAAATTACTCAGTGAATGGCTCGTATTTTATAAAACAGCACATCTCTTGTTTTTCTATGAAGAAAATTAAAGACCACTGCTTTGCTATCTTTTTTCACACTGGGTACTACCTAATCTAAAAGAAACTCTACTGTCAAAGAAAAGTACAACTCATTATAAAACTGTCAAAATGGATACTTTACTGGCTCCATACCTGCCATTCCCAGATATTAGACTGTTGACAGTATTTCCCTGAGTCTGGTAATCACACTAGCAATAAGCACCACACTGTTAAGATGCATGGGTGGACCTTTTTAGATGTACAGTAAATGACTGTTAAAAAAAAAAAAAAAAGTCTAAAAAAACAGTGGCTGAAAATGGGACTGGCCCCAGCTAGGGAGGACCTGCCCTGCCCACCTCATGGGGACCCCATCTAAGTCCCTTGGCCCACAGGGAGCCACTAGCTTAGTGGTCCGTAGCAGACAGAATTTAACTTAACCAAGTCCAACTACAATTCAGCTTGCTTTATCCAAAAAAAAAATAAAAATTATATTCATAATTAGATTAAAATTATTTTACTCTTGCCTAGCCATCTAAACTATTCTTATATTAGAACTTTATTAGAGTAAATTAAATCTAAATCAGGAATGTTTTTTTTTTTTTTTTTTTCCCTAATACAGCCTTGGCCAAGGAAATCCTCAGATGTTACCATATTTACAACAGGATTAACTGTTTCTAACAAACTCCACATTTGCATTCTTATTCATGCTCAGTGGAACAAATATATTATTTACTTTCATTTGTATTTCATTATTAAAGAATGTTATGCCATTATACTTTCATAATATTTTCATTAACACCACCAGTCAGACATAAGGTTGTTTAGGATTCTGTACATTTTGTTTCAAAAGAAGGGGTACAGCCAGCATTTGTAGCATTGATGATTAAAGGGAGCTATTTTTTATTTTTTTGGTTTTCATTTTAAAATAATTAATTTGCACTGCCTCTGAACAAAGCCAAATAATGCCTATTCTGCCGTCAGTAACAATCTAAATTTGCTAACACAAAAGCACCTGCAGTCCACTACAATTCTTTTGCTGCTGTCTTAAAAAGGATTTCTATGTTTCTTCTACACTAAGAGAAGGAATAGTTCTCTAAATGTCTAAATGTCTCTAAATGTCTAAAAGTCTTGAAGACTCTCTTTAAGTAACAATGATAATTAGATAGTACAATATGGGAACAGCCATAAATGAAAAATAGCATGGAATTACACAAACTTCCGAAGATAAGTGATAAGATGGAAAGGTTTAGAAGGTTGCCGTTATGAAATCAAGGTTTAATTTTAGTGAGGGAGCATTAAAATTTTCTAGAGCACAGGTATAATTCTGTATATACACTACCTACAAAGAAAAAAAAAAAAAAAAAAAAAAAAAGTTATATTATTCCCCTTGCGTATACTGTAAAGCAATCACCATCAAAATAAATTATTGTTTGCCAGACTTGCAGGAAACTATATCCATCACACTGAGTTCATTATATGTTGTTACAATTTTGTAAATTCATAACTTTCATAACTCAAAGAGAAACAAAGGACAATCTAGACTAACCTGTACTTCCTCCTGCATCAGTTAATTCTCTTTTTCATTTCAAGAGCTATCTACCTTGCATTTCTGACAATCCTTGTTAATGAAAGGTGAAAACTTACAACATTGATGCAGTAAAGGATGTTTGCTGTTTGTATGCTGTTTGTATACAACTCCTTGCATAATTTGCAGTTGCAATTGCTAACGAGTCTCTATTTCTGTAACCAAGCACAGTTTTCCCTAGTTTTTTTTTAAGTCCTTTGATATTTGGTTTTTCTCTGAAAGTTCCGAGAGTCCAATAATTAGATAGCAACTGCAATTTTAATTATCTTTTGTAGATGCAAAGAAAATGTTATTTCTAAAGGCTTCAAAACAAAAGGGTCTATTTTCTTGTATTAAAGGTTTGAGAATTTAAGAAAGATTAACCTAAATTTCTGTACAATCAAATTTGTCAAGTATTACCAAATTTTGGGTTTGGAAACAATTAGTGGAGGTTATATAGTTGTTTTATGCTTCTTTATTCAAATTTTCTACAGATGCAGAATGAATTTTTTTTCTGAATAGCTACATTAACGATGATGAATTCACTTTCATTACTATTGTTCATATCTAATTAATATAAATGCCCAACTGGGAATAGAAAGAATTTGTATAAAACAAGTCACAAATTCAGGAGAGAGGAATTATCCTCTCATTTTCCTATGTAAGTTTTGAACTTCCTCAGAGGAAAGTGGAATTAAAATTTAAGGTCAAGATGGCTTAGCCACCAGGTGAATTCAAAAATGCTGTCAAAGCTATGAAAAGTATTTAATTCAGAAATATATACCTTTTAAAAAAGCCACTAAGATAAACAGATAAATCAAGAGACTGGAAAATAAAAATTTATTAAATTAGACATTTTCCTTCACCTCTCCTGTTTTGTTATTTTTTAATAGATGGTAATAGTTACTCCTGTTTGATGGAATCACGGAAATGCATGTAGTGATTTCCCCATCAAAACCAAATGCTATTAAAACTCAGTATCATGCGGATGGCAGGAATGGGCATGAATTCCCATGGGCATGCTTCTGGAGAAAGAAGAGCCACAAAATTTTATAGTTACTGTTTTCAGGTATTTTCACTGGGACCTGGGATGTTTTCTTATGCTCATCCTAATATACTGTATTTGAAGCAATTCAAGCTTCCTCAATAGAACAAATAAGACCAAATACTAGTTGAAAGAAAAGTGTCTAAAGGACACTTCTTTGTACAATAAACAAGACTAGTATCATTATCTAGTTGTATGTGTTCATTGTATTTCACCTAATTTATAAAAGAACTGATGAACCTAAGTTGTATGCCATGACAGTCTACTGGTCATCTCAAACTATTCTTCATCTCATTAAATACAAGATGTGCAAAACATATTCATGTACAAACTATGGGATGTGTTGGGAAATCAACTCAGCCAAACATGTATTGTTTCCATAAATATAAAGTGCAGTGTACTCTCAGGCAGACTAAGCTCATAAAATATCAATTCTTTCTCAGTTATAATGAAGACCTTTTACATGGGACAAAAGACAAATGGGACATTCTCATGATTGTTGTAATTCAGAAATACTCACCTGAATGAAGCATGAAAAGGAGTTTCCACACCAAAAGAATGTTTGTCTCTGGGTCTCAGTGTTTTTTTGTTTTTGTTTTTGTTTTTCCTATTTTGTTCTTCTAAATACAGTTGTTGCCAAATATTATTTTAAAAATGAAAATGTTATGTAAATATTATGTTTTATTATTTTTCTATTCTAGTTTGAGTGATTCCTAAAGGTATATATGCTTTAATGATCTCAAAATTAGGGGATGAAAATAAAGATGAACCCACACTGAAACTTGAGATCAAAGAACCACAATGTCTTAGCAAAGCTCAAAACCAGAAGAAAACCTTAATCCAAATTAACTAAAAATAAAAGTCTAACTCTTGTTTTCAGCATATGAAATGCATTAAAAGAGGGGTAGAATTTATTTTTTTCTAGCAGGAGGAAAATTATGTGGCTTGAACACTTCCAGGGATGGAGTATCCATAACTTCTCTGGGCAACCTGTTCCAGTGCCTCACCACCCTCATAGTATAGATCTTCTTCCTAATATCTAATCTGAATCTATCCTATTTTTTTTAGTTTAAAAACCATTACTCCTTGTCCTATCACTACATTCCCTGGCAGAAAATCCCTCTCCTGCTTTCCCTCTCCTGCTTCCCTTAGGTACTGGAAGGCCGCTCTAAGAGCCTTCTCTTCTCCAGGCTGAACAACCCTAACTCCCTCAGCCTCATAGGAGACATGTCCCCTCTACTTAACTTGTACCCTTCTACTCTGCATGTGAGGCAGAGTAGATACTTGGAGTACTGCGTTCAGGTCTGGAGTCCCCAGTATAAGAAGGATGTTGACCTGTTAGAGTGGGTCCAGAGAAGAGCCATGAAGATGATCAAGGGGCTGGGGCACCTCTCTTTTGAAGAAAGGCTGAAAGAGCTGGGTTGTTGAGCCTAGAGAAGAGAAGGCTCTAGAGCACCCTCGTTGTGACTTTTCAGTACTTAAAGGAGATGTATAAAAAATATGGAGAGTGACTCTTTGCTCAATAGGATAATTACAGGATAGAGGGCTTGGAACTACATTATCTGTAAGGTCCCTTCTAACTTAAGCCATTCTATGATTCTGTGATCTGTCAAATCCATGTCTCTCCAATTTAGAGACAAGGATGGGGGATGGTGTCAAATGCATTTTACAAGTCCAGGCAGATAATGTCAGTTGCTCTTCCCTCATCCACCAATGCTGTAACCCCTTTGTAGAAGGCCACCAGATTTGTCAAGCACAATCTGCCCTTAGTGAAGTCATGTTGGCTGTCACCAATCACCAATCACCAATCATTTTCTGTGTACTTTAGCATAGTTTCCAGGAGGATCTGCTCCATGATCTTGCCAGGCACAGAGGTGATACTGACTGGCCTGTAGTTCCCTGGGTCCTCCTTTTTTTTTCCTTTTGAAAAATGGTATGTTTCCCGTCTTCCAGTCAGTGGGAGCTTCATTGGACTGCGATGAGTTCTCAAATATAATTGATAATGGTTTAGCGACTGCATCCACCAGTTCTGTCATGACCCATGGGTGTATCTCATCAAGTTCCATGGACTTGTGCACCTTTAGCTTCATTTGCTGGACTCAGACTTGATCTTCTCCTACATTGGCCGGTCCATCATTCTCCCAGTCCCTGCTTTTGCATTCTAGGGCTTGGGCTATGTGGTTAGAGATCTTGCCATGAAGACTGAGGCAAAAAAGTCAATGAGAACCTCATCCTTCTCCATATCCCAGGTAACCAGGTCTCCTCTTTCCCTCTGGAGAGGGCCCACAATTTCCCTAGTCTTCCTTTTATTACTTATGTACCTGTAGAATCCTTTTTTGTTGCAATTATGTAGAAATGAATAAAATCCCTTTGAGATAACAAGGAAAGTTGTAAATAATTGGAGAAAAAGCCCTCATCCTTTATCACGATACCTTTATCATGGTCCAACCCGGGAGCTCCATGATGAATCTATCTTGCAGATTTCTTTATCTGTCCTACTTATACTTGCCCTGCTTTCTTTTTTCAGCATTTCTGTGGGACAAAACTACTGCCCACAGATAAGCATAGTTGTTGCCACTGTATCTGAATGTGTGTGTAGGAAGAGGATGGGACATACCCATTCCATACCAGCGCTAGATAGCACTGAAAAAAAATCCACTGCATAAAAGTGATCTCTCAGAAGGTGACCCAAAACCTCTAGGATCTAGCTGCTAATTTTTGACCAGTCTGTCTTAAACAGTTGAAGGTACTATACACTTGTGAATCTAGTCCCTGTTAAATCTCATAGGCATCTCATTTCCCCCTTTTTTGCAGAATTCTAGCATATCTATAGAAAAATGTATTAGTTGGCTACAGCTAAAGCCAACTTTGGATATAGATACAATTTGAATGTCAAAGCACAGCATACTTCAAGCACTAAGAATAGGTGTTATAACTACAGAATCACAGAATCACAGAATTTCTAGGTTGGAAGAGACCTCAAGATCATCGAGTCCAACCTCTAACCTAACACTAACAGTCCCCACTAAACCATATCCCTAAGTTCTACATCTAAATGTCTTTTAAAGACCTCCAGGGATGGTGACTCCACCACCTCCCTGGGCAGCCTGTTCCAGTGCCTAACAACCCTTTCAGTAAAGAAGTTCTTCCTAATATCTAACCTAAAAATCCCCTGGCGCAACTTAAGCCCATTCCCCCTCGTCCTGTCACCAGGCACATGGGAGAACAGGCCAACCCCCACCTCGCTACAGCCTCCCTTGAGGTACCTGTAGAGAGCGATAAGGTCACCCCTGAGCCTCCTTTTCTCCAGGCTGAACAATCCCCTACATTGCAAATATATATATATTATGAAAAATATATTTAACTATACATTCAATAATGCATGCCAAGAAATGAAAGTATCAGAACGATTAGAAATGATTCAAATTGACATTCCCAGAAGTACTATTTCTCTATCAGTAGAAGAATCAGTAGAAAGCAACTGCCACCTCATAGCTCGTCAGAAAAAAGATACACCTAGCTATATTCATCAAAAAGATACTACACCAAAATGCCATTATAACCCAAGAATCAAGGAAATAATTTACCTCTCTATTTATGAGTCTATCTAGTGTGCTGTGTAATGCTGATTTAAAATCCACTCGGTCTCTGCAAACTTTCATTCTTGAAAAATATTCAGTGTGATTACAAAAAGCATTTAGGTTTTTAAAGACTGTTACACTAAAAAAGAGAGAAACAACTTTAAAACTCACTATATTTCTTATCCCTGTAACATTTCCTCAGTAGAATGAAATAAAAGATCTATGGTTTTTTTTTAATAAAAGTTTTTCAAAAGTGATTAGGTGATTAGACTTACTAAAAAGAAATCTGAGCCACGCGCATCTACCTACACTCTCAAAAGTACCCACTACTTCAATACCATCATAGAATCACAGTATCATAAAATATCCCAAGCTGGAAGGGAACCACAAGGATCATCAAGTCCAACTCCTGGATCCACACAGGACCACCAAAAATCAAACCTATGCACAAACTCAAAACTCAAATACGTCTGAGAGCTGTGTCAAAGGCTTTTTGAACTCCTTCAGGCTTGGTGCCATGACCACATCCCTGGGGAGCCTGTTCCAGTGCATAACCACCCCTTTGGTGAACAACATTTTCCTACTATCCAGTCTGAACATCCCCTGACACAGCCTCATGCTATCTACTCGGGTCCTATTGCTTTCACCAGAAAGAAGAGGTCAGCACCTGCCCCTCCTTTCCTCCTCATAAGGAAGTGGCAGGCCACTCTGATATCTCCCCTCAGTCGCCTCTTCTGTAGCTTGAACATACCAAGTGACTTCTCAAACGTCTTCTCCTTTAGACCCTTCGCCATCTTTGTTGCCCACCTTTGATACTCTCTAATATTTTTATATCTTTCTTATATTGTGGTGTCCAAAACTACACACAGAACTCAAGATTAGGTCACATCAGCATAGAGTAAAGAATGATGATTTTTCCCTTGATGCACCCCAGGAACCTTTTGGCTGACAATACAGAATAGCTCAGAATTTATGAACATCCTAACCAGGATGGAGTAGAATGCTAATCCTGTTTCCACCACAATATCTACCAGGGAGTACAGGAGATGAAGTAGATCAGACTTTTTTTCATGAACTTAAAGAGTTCTCATTAACTAGATATTCCCTTCATGTATTTTACATCTTTAATGTAAATCTCTGATGACCACACAATACAGAATTCTGGTATCTCTCACCATTAAAGTTTTAAATATACACAAAGCCTTTCTCTGGCTATAGACAGGAAAAAAATGTACTTTTGAGACAATTGAGACAAAATACTGGAACTACACAATTTGAAGAAAAAAGCATTCAATTCTATGAAGCTTCATAGAATGAAATGCTGTCAAATGCTTTAAATTAATCTGAACTTTTCAACTTTTCTGCAAATACTTTGACTTGTTCTTGCTTTTAAGTTTTGTTCCATATATGCGTTGAGCAAGGAGAGAGACGATATTTAAGATATATCTCTGGATGTGCCATAACAGTCAATGAATGTGATTCTTATTTCTCAGAAAGTTTATCTAGATATTCTGTAGAGAAAACAGTCTGGGGAGAAACCCAGTCTGGGTTTGGGCAACTGAATCACTGCTTTTGATTGTGTCATTGAGTGTCAGAGTAGTATTAACATAAATTGAAAACATACCCAATGACAAGAAGCCTGTCAACTTTTTGTGAAAATTACTGAGTTTTAACACTTCATGAGATGAACAAAATACTGTTCAGAAGGCTGCAGAGAACCTACACAGCAGACACACACTGAAGGTTTGAAATAAGTACTGTTATTATTTGCAAGTTTGTTTTCATTCGTCAAAGATTGGTAAAGATTTAATTGAGTTTTTTGACATCTTCCTATGCATGGTATATCAAACAACATGGAAGCCCTCTCTTTAAAAACTTGTAAATTTTCAGTTTGTTTTCATTAAAGTAGGTTGATAGTTCATGAATATGCAATTAGATGTACTTATATTGTATTTAGCTTAGCTAA
Organism: Heteronetta atricapilla; assembly: GCA_011075105.1. Lineage (NCBI taxonomy): Eukaryota > Metazoa > Chordata > Aves > Anseriformes > Anatidae > Heteronetta > Heteronetta atricapilla. The sequence continues at coordinate 34,989,492 of CM021731.1, forward strand.
ACTGAAGTGACAAACCAAGAGTAATCCTAGAAACACTGAATGAAGAAATAATTTCTAACTAAAGAAATTAGATCTGGTGCCAATCATGTGCAAATATTTTTTTTTTTCCGACTCCAGTGAGAAAATGCAAATAACCTCTTAAGGGCAGGATAGATTATGAGGGGACATTTTTTAGTTCAGTAGTTGACACACTTAACTATAATGTGCAATAACATTTTGACTGCAAAAACTGCCACTCTCTCCCAGCCAAGTCAGAGTCATGGATTTAATCTCTGTGCTACATCAGAATTTGTTAAACTAAAGGGAAGGTAGAACGAGGACCATGGACCCATCCGGCACTCCTCCAGAGACTCTAGAAGCATATTTCAAGGGCTGAACATCCAGAAGAAAAGTCACGTTCAACAACAGAGGGACATTAGGCCATGAGGGTCACATCACCAGAAAGGATAAGTGGCTTGAAGTGGTGGGAACACCTTCAGACAAAATGGTTCAGAACGTTTAAGCACATGTCACTGAGCTGAGCTATGTACTAGTACCCTTTGCCCTATTAAACACAGCAATTAGATATTATCCAGGAAAGAAGTATTTGTGGAAGGCATTTGGAAACAGCCTGCAAGCACACTGCTGGAAATACAGCTGCAGTCTCAGCCGTGCTGTAGTCTGCTCTTCACATACAGCCAACATAGTTTTAGCAATCTAAACTGGGATTTGTCTGTTCTAACAAAAAACTTTACAGATTGGGTATCTAAGAAAGTACTTTTCTCTTATAGTTAATGGAGGGGAGAATACATTCACAAGCTTGTTCATTGCAGCTTAACAGGTGTTTAAGGTCTGCTGAATAACACCTGCAATTGCTAGTTTCTCTCCATTGATTATAAATGGAATTAAAGAAACTAGTATGGGCAGACACATCTGCCTTTTAAAGGTCCACAGCTAGAGAGAAGTCCATTTGCTGAGTCCTTATTCAGCAAGGGTAAATTGAAGAGTTGTGACATCCTCCTTTCACATTGTTACGACAACTACCTTCTCCTGGTAGAAGCAGCAGCATACTTATGCCAACTACTAAAAAGTATTTGTTTGAGACCACTATGTCCATTGTATTCTTCTACTATACATAGAGTTCTTCAGTGAAAAAATCTTATAGAATACCTCAATGCACTGATTCTGGAAACTGAACAATCCAGTGAGTGTTAGATGGCAGCCTAGTCCTCGACATCATTTTCCAGGATAACTGAAGTCCTGACATATCCTTAAAAGGTTTGGTAGCTTTCCTTAGCAAGGAAGACTAAGGTTAGGAAGGAACATTTCACTTAGTGAAAGAAGATTTCATTGTTCCAAGAGTTTGAGCACTAAGTCTACATGCCTCTGCATGGATCTCAACTGGTAAAAAATCAGACAGCTGCTGCAATTTCTGCAGTTTTTTCTCTCATCTTTTTAGAGACAGAAAAAATGAAGTTAAATAAAACAGCACATACTACACAGCCTTAAATATTTTACAGCTTTTTAAAGACTTCAAATAAGAAATTTGCTTTTCCAGTCTGAACTTAATTCCTGTTGCTCCAAAATTCCTCACTAAAAATATATTTCAATGAGGGTGTTTGTTTTAAGAGTATCAAGAGCTTTGTTTTTACCTGGTAACCAGATGGCAGCTCTTTCTCTCAGGTTTTGTTGTTATTTAACTAGATTTTAGTTGTTGTTGCTAATAGATATGGTAGACATTTTATCTTGCTACTACTATATTTTAGCATATTTAATTGCCAAATTTACAAGAAAAGATCCAGTGCTTTTTCCAAGCAGATGGTAGAAGTTATTTTTAACACTGTAGTGAGATTTCTTTTCCAAAATGCTTGCATAGCTTTATTAAGTCTAATCTCTGTTCAGTACACACACAAAAGATCAGTTCATAAGCATGTATGGAGTTAAGGGCCAAATATGCAAAACACTGAGCACTCTAGCCCAGATGTCTGCACTGGGACAATTTCTTGTACCTAAAGCTCAGCATATGTTCCAATACCTGTGGAACTAGGACTGCTGCTTGTGTTCCTGGGAGGCATGAGGTCTTAATGATAATTGTACCCATTTTGGACTTTATTATTTCCCTTGCATTATACATATCTTTCGCTATTTTAAATATGGGTAATTTACAGCAATCTATCTCAAAATACAATATATATATAATATTATATATATATGTTATATATATATATGTTATATGTTATATATGTTATATATTATAATATATATATATTATATATATCTCAAAATATAATAAAAAATCATTTTTACATGAATTCTACTTCAAATACCAACCTAAATGTTTGGGTACTGCAAAATGAAGTAACCTAAGACAATGATGAAAAAAAAATAATAATTTACATAAACTTTTTTTTTTTACCATAGCAGATGAGAGGTATGAAAAACCCTGTTAGATGACCTCAATCAGAAGTATGGTCCAAATATCTCTTAGCAGTCTCCGAAGTTTAAATCTGGATCTGAACCCAAATACCGTGCCTCACCAATTGTTAATAGCCATGAAGTAATATTTTAGAATAACTTGTGTGTTAAAAAAAAGTAAGAAACAAAGGAAGAAAGGGAGGAAGGAAGGACTAGGACTAGGACTAGGACTAAGACTAGGACTAGGACTGGGACTAGGACTAGGACAAGGGACAAGACTTGAGCAATCTGTCTTTCCCTAACCCCAGAGCTCTCAGACCTCTGTCTCCCCCACAAAGCAAGCTCCTGCCACCCCACTGAGGCATGGGCAGCCTTTGGCAAAGGCCACCTCAGAAGCTGTGGCCCATGAGGTGCGCTTGCTGGAAAACAATTGCTATAAGCAACATGCCCTGGCAACAACCTCTTAAACCTCCTCTTACCTTGAAGGGCCCGGTCCATATATTTTATAAGAAAAAGTATTATAAACAATTGTTTCACTTAAATATAACCTCATTCACACAAAAGTCTTATAAAAATGTCCATTGGTTGTTAATATGTCACTGGTATTTGCAATGAGTTTGCAGTATTTTTGAGACTGTCTATGGCTTCTGCACCACACAGCACAGCACTAAACTCTAATATATAGATGCCCAGAGAAATTAACAAGAAATATAACAAATACTATCCAAGTAACATGAAATCTTACCATAAAATGAGCTATCTAAATAACAGGTCACTAATATTAACTGGGATCTTTAAGTATTGGGAAAACATTACCCATTTGTATAGAGAAAGTCTAATTCTTTACACAGTCACACAAAGACTTAAAGAGAATAAATATAATGGATTAATGAATAATATGGGAGGATGAATAATATGCATTATGGTATGGGAAGATAATGATATGCCATTAAATAGATCGGCTATTATACTTCCTAAATTTCAATAATGTAAAAAAATAATTTTAAAAAATGAATGAAAGAAATGTAACATTATTTAAAATCTGTGCATAAGGAGATTGCATGTATACCCCTTCACAAATTAATCTGATTAACAAAAAGTAATAATTTTCTGTTCAGTGCTACTTGTGAAAGAAAAGTTTTGGTCTTATTGTATAAAATGTTTTTCAGACTGAAGATAGCTAACAAGTTAGTTATTAGAGAGCTTGCATAATTTTATAACACAAAGTAGGGCTTATCACACATTTAACATCTAGACTGTATTGTAAAGAAACTGTATCCAGTCATTGCTAATTTAGACTGACTGGAACTAAGCATGGGAACAAAATGCACAGTCTTTTTCAAATGCAGGAAGAAAGGATATTCTCATTAAAATGATTTACTGATATGACTTAAAACAATTTATTTAATGTTCACCTTTTTATGTAAATATCCTTCAAATGAGAATTTTAAAAGTATAATTTAAAATAGATTTTGTAAAGTATAATGAGATGCTCTGTCAGATGGGAAGACAAATTAAAAGTGCAATTCACACTGTTATAGCGGCATTGCTACCACGTAGGTACTAATCTTTTGCACAATGCTCACAGTAAAATGTACTGCAGTCTCCATAGGGCACGTGATTATAGACTTGCAGGTCTTTAAATTATTCATTGAGGTGGATTTCCTTTTGCAGAAAAATTAGTGTGCCACATAAATAGCAAAACTGTTAATTCTTGGCCCCTTGCAAATTAACTGCCTGGTAATAGTATTGGTTGTTACCTGGTAGTTTTACCCACAATTGCAATAGCAATATGCTGTCAAACAGAAAGCTGTGTACCAAAATAATGCTAAAGACAGAATAGTCATGCAGCCAATTAAATGTTCAGAATGTGTTAGGTCCTGTAAATATAAACAGCCATGCATAATCCTGTCAGAAGATCTGATGAATGCCGGATTATGGGCACAGCCTATAGTCAACAGAACAATGCAATTTTAGCTATGGCAAGTCTTTACATTTGAGCATCCATTGGGAATAGGATATCAAAATAATTCGCCAGGAAAAGACTTGTAGTCTTTAAAACCATCAGGTGTAAATTTCAAGTGATGTGATATGTGCTTTCATCTGCCTATTAACCATAGAACACTACAAGCTTATTATTTACAAAGCCAAACTATTGTCATCTAAATGGTATTATTAAAGTTTGGTACACGTAGTACCTCCCCCGGTAAGGCAGTAGAAGATGGCACCATTTGTAACATGCTGGCTATGACAACTTTTCAATGAAGCAATATCAGAGGCTGGTTTCTTCTACATCTGTGGGAAGTGACACAGAATTTTCACAGGTGGATTTTAAGAACTTGTTCCAGCAGTTTCAATGAGGATATTGACCAGGCACGTAGTAAAACCTATAGTTTGGCTAAAGTTTGTCCATTACTACAAAACAGGCTCAGCAAACCAGGGAAAGGACTGTTTTGGTCTCCTCTAAAGTGTCCAAAATAGTTCTTGGGACATGTGGCTGATTCATAACATTTTAGTCCACAAAAAAACAAAACAAAACAAAACAAAAAAAAAAAAAAAAAAAAAAAAAAAAAAAAAAAAAAAAAA
>CM021731.1:34994571-35063035 GCA_011075105.1 Heteronetta atricapilla
AAAAAAAAAAAAAAAAAAAAAAAAAAAAAAAAAAAAAAAAAAAAACATAGAATCATAGAATATCCTGAGTTGGAAGTGACCCATAAGGATCATCAAGTCCAGCTCCTGGATTTACACAGGTCTACCCAAAGATTCTGAACATAATGATTGCAATACAAATGCTAAAAATGACAATATCTTTTCAGGCAACAAACTAGACACCAATAAAGAGAGGACTTTGTTCTTTGGATGTTGCTTTTCTTAAGTATTGTCTTTTTTATTTTGCAAAAATATTCAGAAAGTCATCAGACATACTAAGAAAGAGATGTATTTCTCCACAATCATAAGACTGAGCTTATTCTTTAAACTAGTGAACAGTACTGATTCTGTCTTGAGTGAATCCATGACTGAGTTGCAACCACCAGCAAGTTCTACCGAGACACTCATTCCAGTAATATAGCCCAGAATCTCATCCAAGAAGAAAAAGGCACTGCAGTATTCATCCCAGTTTTTAGGCCAGATAATATGAAGTTTTAAAAATACAGCAGATTTTTTTATCTAGGAGGGGTTCATTTGCTGTTCTGTTTGTTTGTTTGTTTGTTTGTTTTTGTTTTTTTTTTTTTCAAGAATGGTATTCATCTAATTTACGTTGCCTCTTACTTGGAGACAAAAGCAAAGCAAAACAGCACCAACACAGAAATCAGTCCTGGTTCCTCTATATTTTATCACAGTGTGTAACACTGACAGATGCAGATGTCGTTTTTATTTCGTTTCGGTTTGAGGTGTAAACTAGAGTACTTTTCTTCATTCACCAGTGTGTATGCATCAGAAATGTTGATTGTGAAATTATTTAGAAAGTACCAATAGTAAATAAGATTAATGGGATTCTCTTTTGCATAATCAGCCTTATAAAACTCCTACTCAAGTTAATCTAACTACATGCACATGAACACAACGGATACATTTGGTTTCTGATGGACAAAAGCATTGTGTAGGGACACACTGCTGGTGACCTGAAACACTCCTCTTATGCTCCCCTTAGTCCAGACTATTATCCCTTCATTGCCTGGAAACTGTAATTTAGATATCCTTCCAGGAGAGTTCCATTTTGCTAGAGCTTTGGACACATGTAAGAAAAAAAAAAAAAAAAAAAAAAAAAAGGATACTTTTATTTAAATACATTTGGCTCTAAACAGTCTTTCCCTTTCAAATGACACATACTTCCAAAAATGTATCTCACTCATGATACCTATAATTTAAAAGTAACATAGTGAATACCTTGTTCCACTGAAGCAGCACTGTAAAACAAAATATAATTTGTTTTCCTTCAGTCTCACTTGTCTCTCTGGAACTACCAAACCCAATACCTGAGATATATTGTATATAGTGGACCAGCCACGCCACTGCAGCTGGACTACTTCTGTTACTCAAGTTAGTTCATTTAGCATGAGATTAAGTATCTCTACACTGCACAAATGAGACTTAAGGCCAAGTCCCTTGGTAACTTTAGAGAGAGTCCAAGTGCTGAGGAAATTCCTTGCAGACAAAATACAGCTGTCAGACTATAAACTTTCTATTCCTTTACTTTCCTCAAATGGAGCAGAGGCCAGACCTGGATAATTACATAGTCCTTTCAGCATAATTACCCAGCTTTGTCATAAACATAATTAATTATTAATATTACCCTATAAGTAAACAACATGTACATAATATCTCTGTGATGTACAAGAATGCATTGCCTTATATATACTTTATTAGCTGGAGTAATATTTTAAATGCATGATGCATCTGTACCTATACTGTGCTGTCAGATATTTTTTTAAATGAATTTGTTTGTTCTTCAGTATAACATCATTTGCACAATACTAAAAGCATTCATTGTTGAATGGATTCTTACACAATGAACATATGTGACTAAATACCTAAATCATCACAGAAAACAAGATGTTGGACTCAAGTCTCTGTTGTTTGGAAACATAATTACAAGTCTGCCAGTACTGTAAAACTGCCAAAGAATGGCAGTATATTAGATATACTTTGCATGAGTGCTGATGACTGCATGGGGATGAGAGCACAAGGCTGTTGAGAATTTGGTCATCTACCTTGTTTGTGAACTTGAATGTTATCAACTTAAGACCTGCAAGATCTGGCCACTGTTCTGTACTGAAAAATCATCAGCAAAAGACAGAGGTCACATAATGTTTCCCTCAGACTGAAGTGTATGGACTGTCTGGGTCTTGTATTGTAACAAGACCATTGATGATAATAACTATAAATGTCCTATTTTCCATAAATTAGGTTTATCAGTATCAGAAACTATTTGTGTTTGCCCTTCACAACATCCTATATCAGTGAGTTTTAGAATTTACTTAGTAGCTGTAGGAAAAAACAGTTCCATTTCTCTATCTTAAACTGCTAAATTAAGTTGGTGCTCCTTAGTTGTAGTATAACAGGAAAGAGTGGTCTTTTATGATTTCTTAGATATCTTCACATTTTTTTCACAGCTGCTTGTTTTACAAATTCATCTTAATCTACTTTATTTCTTCTAATTGGGAAGCTGCTCCAGGCCTCTGGTCCATATTTGGTTAAATCCTCCATACCCTTTCTAGTTCTGCTACACCTTTTTGTAACAGAATAAATTAACTCTGCATGTAACATGTTTTCATAGCAGTTTAATGAAGTTTGGATGCTTGTTCTCAAAACTTTACTTCTGAATTTCCAGCACCTACTTTCACTTTCCAGTGTTCAGCATTGACATCACATTCTGTGTGAAATATCTGCTGTGATTCTAATCTTGCTAAATGATAATACTAACACTAACACTACTATTGAGGTCACTATTCTCTACATGTAATTAAGACCATTTCTTCTGCATGCATCACCTGGTATTGATTGACTCTGGGCCCTGCACTTTGGCCACAATAACCCCACGCAATGCTACAGGCTTGGGACAGAGTGGCTCAAAAGCTGTGCAGAAGAAAAAGATCTGGAGGCATTGGTTGAGGCTCATATGAACATGAGCCAGGAGTGTGCCCAGATAGCCAAGAAGACCAACGGCATCCTGGCTTGGATCAGGAATAGTGTGGCCAGCAGGACCAGGGAGGTGATTGTCCCCATTTACTCAGCTCTGGTGAGGCCATTTCAAGTACTGTGCTCAGCTTTGGGCATCTCACTGTAATAAAGACATCGGGGCCCTGGAGCATGTCCAGAGAAGGGTTACAAAGCTGGTGAAGGGCATGGAACACAAGTCCTATGAGGAGCACCTGAGGGAACTGGGGTTGTTTAGTCTGGAGAAGAGGAGGCTCAGGGGGAGGCTTATTGCTCTCTACAACTACCTGAAATTAAGGTTTGGGGAACTGGGGGTCAGCCTCTACTCACATGTAACTAGAGAAAGGACTAAGAGGGAATGGCCTCAAGTTCCACCAGGGGAGGTTCAGATTGGAAATTAAGAGAAATTTCTTCTCAGAAAGAGTAGTCAGGCATCGGAGCAGGTTGCCTGGGGATGTGGTGGAGTCACCGTCCCTGGGAGTGTTTAAGGAAAGTTTGGACTTTGTGCTTAGGGACATCATTTAGCCAGTGATACTGGTGGTAGGGGGATGGTTGGACCAGATGATTTTGAAGGTCTTTTCCAATTTTAAGATTAATTTGCCATTTTAATACCCAGTAACTCAGTATTGTACCATTGGAATCTCATCACAGACTGTTATAAATACTAGGCATCATTTTGTTTTGTCTGCAAACTTTGTCATTACAATGTTACAAAGCTCATCTCTTTTTCTGAATGTTTTATAAGTTTGTTAAATTCCAAGTTATGAATATACTGAATTACACAGGCTCAGTACAGACTTCTACAGGATTTTATTTAACTACACTCCATTATAAGAAGAAACCACTGATTTCTATCTAGCTATTTAATAAATTGGCAGTGTATGGGTCTTTGTTGAAGGAACTTGTCATAAAGTCTTTTGCTGTTCTAACTACATTTTATCACATGGATAACCTTTGCCCTATGCTTGTTGACAAGTTCAAAGAACTCTAGTATCTTTTTGAGTCATGTACCTCCTCTAGTATCCAAGCCATTTTGATTCTTATTACATATATTTATCTTTGTGCCCACTGACTCTACTCTTTGTCATAACATCTATCAAATTGCTTAATGCAAATGTCAGATTTCTGGGTAGGTAAATTCACAAGCTTGTCCTGGGACCCTATTTTAAAAACAGGCATCACATTTTCAACTTTCTATTCATTCAGAATTGTAGGTTGCATATTATATTTAAGTTCTGTATAACATTTGGATGAAAACCATTAAATCATGGAGATTTATTACTATTTATTTTATTGACTTGCTCCAAAATGTCTTTTATTGACACTTAAATTTGAGACAGTTCCTCAGACTTATCATCCATAAACAATGACTCAGAAGTAGGTATTATCCTGACCTTCTCTGCAGTGAACATAAATGCATACCATTAATTCATATTTTCTGCACAATGGCTTTCTTACACACAGTGAGTTTGATTATCTAACTGTCTCAGAGACTTAGTATGCTATATACCATACTTCTCATTTCTGATTTGTTGTTTTGTGCCTTTTTCATTTGTTTGGTTTTCTTTTGTAGGTCTCCTTCAGCAAGATGTCCCTCAAAATGTTTTTGGCTTGTTTCAGTACAATTTTATATTTAAACCGGTAAGTTTACATTTATTTCTACTTTCATCGTTTGGACATGACATGCATGTTCTAACAGTTTCTATCTGTTTGTTATTTACACTTTTCAGTATTTTGAAATTATTCGCTAATTATTACTTAAGATTGTCATTTATTTAAATCTATCAAGGTTACCTGCAAGCATTTTTGTTCTTCTTGTTGCTCTCTTCAGTCATCTTCTTTACATTTCATATTTCTCATGTCATCTTTTTAATGTTAACAGTACAGTAGAACGTTATTTTTTTTAGATAACATATACGGTGGCAAGTGAAATCTCTAAACATTATTGTGTTTTCTGTTTTCACAAGTTCAAGTGAAATTGTCTAGTAGCAACTTGACAATAGGCAATGGGAAGGGCTCCCTTTTCATCCAGTATTTCTTCAGAATATGGAATTCACTGTCAGCATCTAGGTTAAGTATTCAGTATCACAAAACGTTCCTTATTTAGGCATGCCATGTCTAAATAAGGCATTTAGACATGCCATGTCTATAGCAAATCTGTGATTTATTTTAATAAAGGTATCTTACATGAATTAATCCTCCTACTGAACCATAACATGACTTATTATGTCATTTCTGTTTACTTTCTACTCCACCAATACAATTTGCTCTGATTATCTTCTTTCCGTTTTACTGTAAAGATGCCTCTTATACTGATATGCTCATTTAATACTAGTCATTTTCATGTATTAGTCTGGGTGGCTAGACCTGAAATGCAGAAACGGAAATGAACCTGGAAGGGTCATACAGGGAGGTATATGGAATATCATTTTATTTCTAATTGCTCAAGTTAAGTGCAAGATTATTAGCTGTTCTGAAGACTAGAAATAAACATTAACTGGGAAAAAGGTGTTTATTTACCAGTTAACTATATCAGATTAATTCCATGTGTTGGTCTTCTTATTTTAAAACAAGAGGTCAGTAAAAAATAGTTAATTCCCCCCCACCAAAAAAAAAAGTATATATGTGTATAAAAGTATATATATATATATATGGCATTATTCAGAAAGAATGTATTACAAGCATTTTTTTCAGAAATATCTCTCATCAACCAAATTCTTAATGTATTTGGGTTATAGATATTCAATGACCTCAGTTTTTTTCTCTAAGAATGTACATAAAATAAAAACTGTGTTACACTTTTGTTATTTCATGTAGTTGAAGTCACAGTCAAGTCACAGCCAAGCTGTGACACTAAAATAGGCTTTCTATAGACTGCTACTCACTTGCAAAAAGTTATGGCTCTGTATCACCATTGTCCTCTTATTAATTCAAGTTGTGCAACATTAATTTATGTTGAATCTTTTATTTGAATTGAAATCTCAAATGGAAAGCTCAATCACAACAGTAAACTGGTCAAACTGCAACTAATCAAAAATAATCTACAATAGTGAAGTGGTAGACAGATAAAATGATAAAATGATACATTTATACTATAAATATTACATTTCAAACTGAGGTTGAGAATAAGATAAAATCTTTTCCTCTATATGCACTTCATTGGTTCTCAGTCCCTAGTACCTGCTATTACCATGTCATATCTGGAGAGAAATGTCTGCCTTTCAAGCATACAACAGAAAATACTGATTATACAGATTATATTGTCAAGGTCAAGATAATTTTGTGCAGATATATAGACAGATAAACAGACAGAAAGACATCTAGCTTTTTTTTTTTTCAGTCCAGAATTACGGGTCCAATCTCACTGACAAGTGAACACTGAATCACAAGAAAATGTTATCATCACAAGAGAAATCTTATTTCTCTTCATAGTAACATGACATAACAAAAGGAGAAGAGGCATGCATGTCAGACCAAATATTCATATAACTCATTATCCTGTCTCTGGCAATAGTGAATAACGATGCCTAGAATAATGAACAGTATAAGAGAAAGCACATAATGGTAATTTCATGATAAACTCTCCCTACCTGCCAAAGCCTTCTTTATGAAGCTACTCAGATGTCTCATTTTCAGATTGAAGTAGTCTGGCACAGAAAGTCACTTTTCATAGGTTTCAATTCTTTTCATACCTTTCATTTTAACAAGAGCAAGTGCTGGATCCTTCCCCTGGGGAGGGGCAACCCTGAGTATACATACAGACTAGGCGACAAGAGGCTGGAGAGCAGCTCTGCAGAGAGTGATCTGAGTGTTTTAGTTGATAGCAAGTTGAATATGAGCCAGCAGTGTGCCCTGGCAGCCAGGAGGGCCAACTGTATCCTGGGGCGCATCAAGCATAGCATTGCTAGTCGGTTGAGGGAAGGGATTGTCCCACTCCACTCTGCGCTGGTGTGGCATCACCTTGAGTACTGTGTGCAGTTCTGAGCACCACAGTACAAAAAGGACATGAAACTATTGGAAAGCATCCACAAGGGCTACAAAGATGGTAAAGGGCCTAGAGGGGAAGAAGTACAAGAAGCAGCTGAGTCACTTGGTCTGTTCAGCCTGGAAAAGAGGAGGCTGAGGGGAGACCTCACCACAGTCTACAGCTTCCTCACAAGGGGGAGTGGAGAGGCAGGCACCAATCTATTCTCTATAGTGACCAGTGATAAGACCTGAGGGAATAGAGTCAATGTGCAACAGGGGAAGTTCAGGCTGGATATCAGGAAGAGGTTCTTCACCAAGAGGGTGGTCACACACTGGAACAGGCTCCCCAGGGACATAGTCATGGCACCAAGCCTGTCAGAGTTTAAGCATTGGACTGCGCTCTCAGCCACATGTTCTGAATTTTTGGGTAGACCTGTGTGGAGCCAGGAGCTGGACTCGATGATCCCTGTGGGTTCCTTCCAACTCAGGATATTCTATGATTCTGTGATTCATTAGTCACATCATTCTTCTCTTTAGCTTTTCTCATTCTCACATATGGTTTTAAAGACTAGGACCCTAGAACTGTACAAATTATGAAGGATAAAGACAGACCAGAGATTTGTACAATGCTGTAATGATGTTGCAGGCTTTGTTCTCCTTTCCTTTCCTAGAACTTCTCATTTTATGTGCCTTCTTTGTGCACTGTTGAATCATTGGCTATTTCTAAGTACTGAGCTGACTTGTTCATAGAACAATCTATTATAATTCCAAGATTTCTTCCTTCAGTGAAAATAATTCATGCAGACTCCATCATTATGTATGTAAAGTTAGCTTTTTCTCCCATTGTGCATCACTATACATCTATCAACACTGAATTTCATCTGACATTTTTTCACACGGTTCCTCTGTATTGTAATTTTTTTTTGCAACACTCTGCAGTTAATTTCCAGATTTACTTCACTGAATAGATTAGTATCAGCACACTTTTTCACCTTGCTATTTTCCTCTTTTTCCAGATCATTTATGAACAGAGAGGCTTATCACAGATTCTTTCTAGACTCCACCAACCCTTTTTCCCTACAGAAAAAAAAAAATAGTAATAGTTTTTGTTCTGTTTTTCCTAACATTTAACCACTTCTTAGTCTTAGAGAATATCTTCCCTCTTATCTCTCTGTAGCTTAATTTTGCACTGGCTTTGATGAACAATCTTTCTAGAAACCTCTCTCTTCAGAATAGAGCTGAGAAATAATTTCCAAATAATTTGTGTGATTTGGGTAAGAATAAACTTCTTTGTGAATTTGAATTTTATTTTCTGAATTTGTGACCATTTTTTTCCATAGAACTACATATGTTAATCAAATACTTTGATGATAGTTGTCATTTCTGTTTCATTCTTTCTTACTTTGTTGCCTCACAATGATCTTCTGGTACAGTTTTGTCTATTGTGATGTTATGACACTTACACCATTCAAAACACAGGATCATATAGTCCTGCTTGGTTTCATTATCTGATAATGAGAATTGTAATTTTCAGTTAATCTTCTCAGATAAGCTATTCTTTATAAGTTATAACTGTATTATAATAAAGTTTTTCTTAGGCAGGAACCTTAGGTCAGTTAGACACTTTTTGTTTTTTTGTTTGGTTGGTTGGTTGGTTGGTTTTTGATGGGCAATTAACACAACTACTTGAAAGTAGATGGCTGAATTATGTGTTGGCCAACAGTTGAGCTAGCTGAATACGACATATATATATATATATGTATTTCTGGGCCTTTTTGTACCCTAGTAGCTCATTTCAATAATATTACACAATGTTGCCTTTTCTTTTTTTTTTTTTAACTCATGCAAATTTGGTAAGTAAATCTTTCTTGTAATATTCAAGGAAAGCAGAAGCTACACTACATTCCATATAGTTATTTATAAGTAATTTATTAGTGAGATGACAAATCATCATTGACAAATCTTTTTAAACTTTACCAAAACCAATGGCATGGAGTAGTCAAAACTGAGAACACCTAGGAGTACCAGATCAAGACCAAAGAACACAGAACAACTTAGAAACTTTAGCTAGGTTCTCAAAATAGTAATGCTCAAAGCACCATTCTATAAGTAACAGGAATCGTATTTGGATTTTTTTTTCCCAGGATATTGCTGTGAGATATAGTTTAATAAAGAAAATGCCAAGTGAGTAGAGGATGGCAAGGATTCCAACACCAATAGGACTATTTCCAAATAGTCAAAAGGGCCCCTTCATTACATGAGAGTCCAAGAGGATGCTGGAAATGTAAAAGGATGGCAGACAGATACACCACAGCAGCTCAAGGAAAGAATTACTGCTAGCTCATTCCCCTCTGGACTCATCCCATTGTAACTCTGGATCTTCGTGCATGCTGGATGCTGCTACATTAGTAGCAGTTAGTAGAATGTCCAAGTACTAACATTCCTGTTAACTGCTAAAAATAGCAACTTTACAATAGAGGATATCCTATCATGAACTAATGGTTCAATGGTTACATATATATTTACAAATCTTGAAAAGTATGTCACTGACGGGCCTCACTCTTCCCTGTCCCACAATGACATGCTTACTTCTTGCATTACATACTCATAATACTCAAGGCTTTTGACACCGTTTCCCACAGCATTCTCCTCAAGAAACTGGCTGCGCTTGGCTTGGACTGGCGCCCGCTTCCTTGGGTTAGAAACTGGCTGGATAGCTGGGCCCAAAGAGTCGTGGTAAATGGAGTCAAATCCATTTGGAGGCCGGTCACTAGTGGCATTCCCCAGGGCTCAGTGCTGGGGCCGGTCCTCTTCAATATCTTCATTGATGATCTGGATGAGGGCATTGAGTGCACCCTCAGTAAGTTTGCAGATGACACCAAGTTAGGTGCGTGTGTCGATCTGCTCGAGGGTAGGAAGGCTCTGCAGGAGGATCTGGATAGGCTGCACCGATGGGCTGAGGTCAACTGCATGAAGTTCAACAAGGCCAAATGCCGGGTCCTCCACCTGGGGCGCAATAACCCCAAACAGAGCTACAGGCTGGGAGATGAGTGCTTGGAGAGCTGCCAGGCAGAGAAGGACCTGGGAGTGATGGTTGATAGTTGGCTGAATATGAGCCAGCAGTGTGCTCAGGTGGCCAAGAAGGCCAACAGCATCCTGGCCTGTATAAGAAACAGTGTGGCCAGCAGGGCTAGGGAGGTGATCATCCCCCTGTACTCGGCTCTGGTGAGGCCGCACCTGGAGTCCTGTGTTCAGTTTTGGGCCCCTCGCTACAAGAAGGACATAGAGGTGCTTGAGCGAGTCCAGAGAAGGGCGACAAAGCTGGTGAGGGGTCTGGAGAACAAGTCCTATGAGGAGCGGCTGAGGGAGCTGGGATTGTTCAGCCTGGAGAAAAGGAGGCTCAGGGGTGACCTTATCGCACTCTACAGGTACCTCAAGGGAGGCTGTAGCGAGGTGGGGGTTGGTCTGTTCTCCCACGTGCCTGGTGACAGGACGAGGGGGAATGGGCTTAAGTTGCGCCAGGGGAGTTTTAGGTTGGATGTTAGGAAGAACTTCTTTACTGAAAGGGTTGTTAGACATTGGAACGGGCTGCCCAGGGAAGTGGTGAGTCACCATCCCTGGAGGTCTTTAAAAGACATTTAGACGTAGAGCTTAGGGATATGGTTTAGTGGGGACTGTTAGTGTTAGGTCAGAGGTTGGACTTGATGATCTTGAGGTCTCTTCCAACCTAGAAATTCTGTGTGATTCTGTGTGATAATGCTGCCTTACCAAGACACTATGTTATGGTTTCAAAACTCCCCCATAATAAGGATACCATTCATTACCACTCCTTCTTCAACACACACACACACACACACACACACACACAAGTTTCCTATCTATCTTTCTATCTTAACCTTGCAATTTCTCAAAGCAATTATTTTTTTTTTCTTGTTCAGAAAGTTGTGGTGTAAAACTTAGCAACAAATAAAATGTTTCTTAAATTCATGAAAATGTACCATTAGTAACCTGCAAAAAGACCAGGAGCACAGGCCATTGTTAGCTCCTCTCCTATGATTTAAATGTTTGCTAGTCCCATCTGTGCAAGTAATACCTCCTTGTGCTTTTGCTTTTCACATCAGCAGTTGAATCTGTAGTGCTACATTTTATAAACAATATATATATAGGATCTGTAAAACTGTATGGAGAGATTTCTCTGTTTCAGTCAGTGAAGCATCACAAAAGAAAAATTAAAATGTTTCTGCTTGGTCACAGCCTTCGTACCCCTAATCAATAAACAAATTGAGCTCAGTCAGCAAGCTTTCTTGCACTCTTTGTAACAAGCCAAATATCTAGCTTCAGCAGTTGCTGTAAGACAGTTACTTCACAGAAATTTCAGGACTTTTAGCTATAGAAATTATTCAGTAGTACTTGAAGCACTATAGAGTAAACTAACCTTGTCACTCAATCCAGAAGAGAGAGTCTTTCCAGTTATGAGGGGAAGTTTGAAATCTGTTTAATGACATCAGTGTCAGTGCTTCCCTATGCTTTCCTAGACAGGCACCTTCTTTGCATTCTGACCACAGGGAGTAACTACACTGCCCAAACTACAAAACACTGTAAGGCATTCAAGTGCAATTACTCACCTGTTCCCCTCAAACCACCAGTGGCCTTAACTGCTCAGTTTTCTCAATATCAAAATAAACCATGCACCTCAGGGTACTTCAGTTCATCAGCAAGAGCATGCTCACATGAACAAAATTCAGAAGTGTGTAGACAGTGGAAATTGAGGGCATATACTAAAAACTATGAGGAAAAATATTTTTAGTGACATGGAGCAGTACAAACTCACTCTCTTGCTGTGCTTCTTGCTTTCCACAGGAACTGCAGTGAGCTAGGCCCATAGAACTCCATAGAAGTGGCACCTAAACTAGTATCTGATCAATTGTAGGAGAAGGAAGAGGAAAAAAAAAGAATTGGAACAACAAGAGGTGAAGTCCTCAAATTCTCAAAGAAACAAGGCTAGATTAAGCTAAAACATGGAGATGTGAGAATGAGAAATCAGAGTCTCAGGGATGAGGAAATAAAGGGAGGTAATGAACTGAGGAAAATAAAAACAGATTTGTCACAAACAGAATGAAGCTTTAGCACCAGAGTTTGATCTTTTCCTCTGCTTTGTGCCATCACTGCTTTCAGGTCCTGTACTACTAAATGCAGAAAACTTTCCAAAATTTCATCAGTAACCTGTACAGATCTCTCCAAGCAACTCCCCAGCATCCAAGCTGAATGCATTTCAGACCTTCAGGTTCTCCTGGGGCAGTCAAGTACAGAACATATGGCAGATCCTTCTTGTGAGCTGAAAGTCTTCAGCCGTGCAAATTCCATTCTGCCTCTAAGTGTCTAATTGCTAGTTTCAAACCGTTTTAGTAGACATTTTTGGGTTAAGATGTAGCCTTGTTGTCACAGTTAGCTGTTGTTTTTTTTTCCTATTCTAATTCAGTATATTTGCATAAGTTCTGAGGGCAATAAAAGTATTTTCATTGTTACTTTTAGTTTCAGTCTGATTATTTTTTAATCTAATAAAACTGCCATAAAATCTGTACAAAGTGCCATAAAAATTCTCAAGTAAGAAAATATAATCTCATATGAACAAATTTTCATTTAAAAATATTTAAAGGTACAAGAAATGTTCTTTGATTTTCTTCATGAAATATTCATAAGTAAAGCAAGAGAAACTACACAAAACATTATGAAAATAAATAAAGTTTCAGGTGGGAAGATGAGCTCCAGCTCCTATCACAAGCTGTGCAACATCTCATGACCATCTTTAGTTCGTTTACAAATCCTGTAATAAAACATAAAGAGAACAGTATGAATACAGTCATTAAGTGTCAGCTATGCCAATTCCCATTAGGTAAGTGTGCTCATACTTAAAACATTTCAGTGACATCTGAACAATTTGTGATATAGTCCCTGAAGAATTCATGTACTGATAGCTGATATTTCCATTAATATTAAATATCAATGAAAGAAAAATTACTTATTTTTTTAAATCATCTTACATGCTTGAAACAGAAATTTAAAAAATATCCCCAATAAGATATCCCTAGAGATTTTAATTTTGCATGGATATCTCAGTGGTCACCCATAAGTCTTGGAAAGTCTCCAAAATTATTTCTCAAACTGTAGTAAAGCTCTCTCTGCACTCCCAAGTATTTTGCAACACACATCAGACAGTCATAGTCCCAGGAACTATTGTTCAGAAAATCCTACTTTTTTTGCTTCACGCAGAACAGCAGAAAGAATCACAACACTTTAATGTCCACCAAATGAAGAACTGAGTTCCTCCTCCTCTCCTACCTCCCCCACTTAAAAAAAAAAAAAAAAATTAAAAAAAAAAAAAAAGTTTGATCATTTTTGATCATTTAGCCTTCTAATGTGATCAACTGTACCTTGCAAATGTGATCATCTGTACCTTGCAGCTCAATGGAAAATTACATCTTTCTGTTAACAAACTCATATGTATAGGGTTTTATCAGCAGGGTTTTATCTACTGTAATTCTGCAATCACATATTCTCAAATCTACAAATGCCTGAACCAGTGCTTGAGTACTGGTTTCTCCATCAGCATATATATCCATCCCATCAAGCTTAAACAGTATATCTACCTACAATTTAACTGCTACCTTCAGACTAATATGAATGGTAGCAATTCCGGACAGTGTTACCACACACTCCTAAATAATTTAAGACCTGTCATAGTGGTGTATGGCTTCATGCTGAGCTCCAGAAATATTAAAGGCATAGCCTTGGTTACTCTCATACTTGGAAACCACTCAGTTATTCTGGATCTTCACCATCATTGGCACCTACCAGCCTATGCTTCCCTCATGGCCTCTATTTTGCCTTAAACAAAACTGATCTAAGATGTAGTCCTTCAGATACAGTTGTTGTTTGTGCTCCTTTTCTACATGCTTCCTTGCTCTAAACCATTCACTCTACTGCTGCTTCAGCCACTACCAGCAGCTGCCAAAACTATCACAAAACCTGTTTAATACTAGCAGTAAACATTTTCCTTAAGCACCTGCAGATAAACAGCAAATATATCACACAAATAGCTCCATAGTTGCAATAAACATCCATGCTGACCAGGTACAAGTTGAAATTAAATATTTGCTAGCAAAAATACCTACATACAATATATACAGCAAGAAACTAATGGAAATAGCTTAATTTGGACCAAGATTGTAGATTTCCTATTGATTGTTACAGATTTCCATCTTTTCTCAGTCTCTGTCATAGAAGGGCATCTAATAGCAGGACAAAGAGACTTGAAAAACTTGATCTGTTATCTTGCTTGCAGTTTACAAATTTATCTAATTATGGAAATTGTATAACCAATTATGAAAATTATGAATATTCTGTAAAATGGAAATTGTTCACATAAAAGTCTTGTACAAAATATAATGGATGCATTTAGGGAAATAAATTATTCTAAGTCATAAGTTATTTACCAAATAAATTATTCACTGTGAATTGCTCAACTCCTAGTAATCAAGGGCTAATCTGCTTTTCCTCCAAAGACGAAGTCAGTGGAAGAAAGCAAATTAATCTAGAGGTTGCAGTAATTATTGATTCATCTCACTGGCATATATAACAACACAACTTGATTTTCCTATTTGTTTACAAAGGTTATATTAATTCATTTGATGAAGATCAAATCTAAAAGCATAAATACTCAAGATAAATATAAAGAAAGAAAATTTCTTCTCTTGCAGCAAACAGTAACACTCTGCCTGGGCAGAAATCATTCTAACCAGTATGTGCTTGCTCTTCTGTTCTATTATAATCCTCTTTGCTCTCTCAATTATTCATTTGGATCACTTACACAGCTTAAATTCTCTAGGTATTGCATTGAACAAGTATTCTTTCTCAAGATTTTTAGTGAAGGCATTTCATATCTGTTTGTTTTAATTTCAATTGGAAAGATAATTTGGGATGCTGCTGCAAGACAATAAAAAAAAATAATGTCTGAAGGTAGTTCAGTGCCCATCCAAGGAGAAAGACCTCTTAGACAGTACAGTACTTGTTAAAATGATGCTGAATGCTTCTCATGAAATCTCACCAGAAATATAGTACTGTAAATGATTTAAGTATGCATTGTTAGGCAATAACCTTGCACTGAAGCAGGGGTATGCATTAGTAGACTCCTTTTGGTTCTTAGTTTCTATAATTCTGTACTTAACTGAGTAGGTCTAGAGAGTTCTGCCCTAGCTCTAACACCTATTTCTTGTTTCTCTTTCCTTCTACCTTTATGTTCTACACTTTCTCTATATTACAATACAATTGTCTCCTGCCATATCCTATAGCTTCCCCTGGCAAATTCCTAGATTTCTACATCTATTTCTCTGTTTCTGTCTTCCAAACAACACTCATTTATCATAAGTTCCTACTTTGCTTTCCCCTCTGCTGGCAAAAAATTTGCAATTCCCTAAGCCTCTGCTTAGTTGTCTTCCCATGGCATGCCAAAACATCACTGGGCAAAACCCCTCAAAACTGAAGGCACAGGCATGTTTTTTGTGGAGTGGTTCAGAGGTTCCTGATTCATATCCATTCACTGGACAAAGACCCTGACCCACATACCTCATGAGCTCCAGGTAATTTTCCCTTCCCACATCTCCAGATCCTCTTGAAGATACTCAGGCTGTGCAGGTCTCATCACCTCCTCATCTTATGTTCTCTCTGCAATCCCAACAAATCACACTGCACCTCCTCTTGCCTCTGGCATACTAATGAGCAATTCCATCAGCAGGAAATAAATAATGGCAAGGATCCTTAGTAGCCTCACCTCTCTGAGCCTCACCCTCAGATGTCTTCTAGAAGCAATGGGCTCTCTTAGACATATCCTGCTTCTTGTTTTCCTTCTGTGACCATTCAATCCATTTTGGAGCCTCAACTCTATTTTTTTCCTCCCCATTTTTTCCCATCATCAGTTGCCTATTCACATTATGTTTGCTCACGACATACCTAAGAACAATAAACAGGAAGCATCAAACTTTTGGGGAAAGCAGTGTCCACACATGCCTTAAGCTCCCCTCATGTTTATCCATGCAGAGGATTCCTTAGGGTAGCTGCATGCTGTCTCTTCTCATGTATTGTAACAATAGGAAACTAATTTCCTACTGCACAAAAACTTTCATGATTTCAACAGCCTTCCTCTTCAATAGACAGGAAAATAAAGGCCAAAATTTCAAATATCTTCAGCAATTTGAAAATGCCAACAGAGGAAATATTTTGGCAAGGCAAAATATCTCAATTTTAAATTCTCTTTCCAGTGTTGATACTGCAATATAATAAACACACATTTCAAAACAATTGTGTCAACTAAGAAAAACTAAATTCTTCATAAAGAAAATGGCAAAAAGGGATGTTTACACAATTTTGAAATTCTCGCAGGCACTTTGAGTTCAGTCCCATCATTGTTTTCCAACTAAAAAATATTTCATCAAAAAATTACTCTGATCTACTCTAACTTATATATTATTGATGATGTTTTGATATGTAAGTCTTCTTATGAGATCTTTTCCAGCTTGTTTGTTCTAAAAACTTTATAGTAATGGTAGTGAAGTATTTACTTCAGTGATTAAAATGCAAATAATATGCAGAATCCATAGGCCAGAGGAAATTCATAACTGACTTTCATAAGCAATATTATTGTCTTTCATACAATTAACCCTTATTTTTATTTGTATAACACTTAAGCAACTGTTGGGATTTCTTGTTTTATATCAGAGCACACTGTGAATTATATTAGGCATCTATTTTTTTTTTCCAAGATATGATGATGTTCAAAGAATTCAACACTGACAAAATTTAACACTGAAGCAAGTGAACTCTATATTTCTTAACAAATACTGAAAAACAGTAAAAGATTCATTCTTTATTACACTGCATAGCCTATTTTAGGTGAGAACTTAACAGTGTTTTGGAGAACTGAATCATAAATTTGAGCTTAGAACTATGTAAATATTTGCCTGAAAATCACATCCTATAAAGGATCAGCTCCACATATGGAAAATTCAGGTAGTTTTCACTATCCAATATCATTTCTTTAGACTGTAACTCTACTAAAGTCAAGATAGCATGTATGAAGTAAGTGTGTTTGTGTGAGTGTGAACACATGTCTATGGAACTATAATAAACAGCAGCAGAAAGAATCCTAACAAAGCAAGTGGCAATTCCAACCAACCCTTTCATTGATAAGATTTAATTTTGAGAAAAATTGAACTTTTGTTGAAATGAATGTGTGTCGTTGCTGTTTTATATAATGAATCATAGGTTTTTCTGAAATAAAGGAACAGATTCATTTGTCTTTAATCAAGAGGAGAGATTTTAAAAATTACCTACAAAATAAAGCAATGCAGAAAGCAATGCAGCCTTGAATATAAATAAAATGAGTTTAAATAAAAGAAAAAAATGTGTGCAGCGCTACTTGCATTTAATATGATGTGTAATGACAAAAACTCTTTCAAGTGAAGTTGATGTCTAAAACAGCATGAAAGCAATCTGAAGAAAACACTACTGTATGTCATAGCTAGAGACTGCAGGTTGTTTTTGAGTTAATTTTGTCAACTGATTACTGAAAAAAATGCATTGGTATATGTTCAATGATCACTGAGACACAAGTCAACAATTGTTTGGGGGGTTGGTTTGGTTTGTTTTTTTGTTTGTTTTTTTTTCCTTTGTTCGTCTGTAGACTGTCAAAATCAGAAAAAGTTATCTACAGGTTAAACATTTAAAACATAATCAAATAAATTCTGTTTCCTCTAGTGCAAATCCACGTGATGGCATAACCTGTTTCCTAGGATTGTTGAAAGCATTACTGGATCAAAAGCCTCCAAAATAAATCAATTACTTTGATTTCTGAATTTGGGGACAGCAATATACAAATGACAAGCACTTTTTTCATCAAAACCAAAAGACTTCTGACTTGTTTTTCCATCCTGGCCATTATCACAAGCAGCTGAGGTTTCACAAGCATACAGGTGCCAAAGTTTTATACTCACATGCCCCTGTGAAAGGAGCTGTATTTCTTCACAGAGTACATAACACCTGTGACACAGCTGCAAGGCTCTCTCATTCCCCAGCTCTTGCTCCAAGTGTCATGCTGATTTCTTTCAGCAGCAAAAAACAGTGCCCACCATGCTATATTGTTTTGCTTCTTTTATGACAGTGATAAGTGAGGCTTTGCAGCAGGAGGACCATTCATTCTGCACTATTAGAGACAGCCCTTATTTGGTGCCTAATGTTCCATGATCCATAAGCATTAAAGGAACTGCGAAGTATTTGATTAGGTAAAAGGTATATTTATATTTTTGAGGCACAGGCATGCAAAAGACAGTACTGGAGAACACAAATGTTTCATAGAATGAATAGAGTACAGCATTGTCAGGTAATAAAACAATAGGAAAAAGAAAAAAAAAATGTGGCAAAGCCACAGACTGCCAGTCCCAGGCTGGAGAACAGCTAGCCTCTATTGGAAACACTGAAACCTGAAGTTTGCAACACTGAAGCAGAATAAAATGAAACAAAATTGAGTCATGTTTTTATATAAGTTCATGAGGACCTAGTTTCCTCAGTTTCCTTCCAATAATCCTCCAAGAAACAGACTTTCACTGAGCCATTCACAGGGTTAAACCCTTATGAAAGCACCCGTCTGTCAGATTAGCAGAATAGTCC
Organism: Heteronetta atricapilla; assembly: GCA_011075105.1. Lineage (NCBI taxonomy): Eukaryota > Metazoa > Chordata > Aves > Anseriformes > Anatidae > Heteronetta > Heteronetta atricapilla. Next base: position 35,013,283 of record CM021731.1, read on the forward strand.
AAGACATAAGCAATGGCAATACCATGTCAAAGCCATATCTGGTGGCCTAGGCACAAATGGGATATACAAGCAGTTTCCCTCTTCATCTTCATTTGCCCTCTTCCTTTCCCTCCTGCAATGGAAAGGTTATTTTAGCCAGGCAAGGCTGGGACATGAGGAGGTCTTTAGCACAACCCCCTGCTCAAGGTAATGTCTGCTCTTAGGTCAGATGAGACTGCTCAGGGCTTCATCTAGTCAGGTCTTAAAGACCACCAAGGACAGAGAACATAACCTCCTGGGGCAGCCTCATGGTGAAAAAAGTTTTTCTTTAAGTCCAGTCTGAACCTTTCCTCATTTAATTAATGTCCATTATCTTCCAAAAGTCTTCCAAAGAGCCTGGATCCATCTTATCATTAACTTCCATGTAGGTACTGGCAAACTATTGTTAGCTTCTTGCAGAGCAACCTTTTCTCCAGGTGGAACAAAACCTAGTCCTTCAGCTTGTCCTCTCAGGGCAAGTGCTTGAGCCCCATCCATCATGGTGGTCTTCTGCTGAGCTCACTCTAAGTTGTCCATGTCCTTCTGTTACTGAGGGGCCCAAAACTGGACACAGTTAGACACAGTCTAATGAGTGCTGAATAAAGGAGGATGATCTCCGTCTGCTGGCTGTGCCCCTGTTCACATAGCTGAGGAGGCTGTTGGCCATCTGTGCTGCCAGGGCACACAGCCGGCCCATGCTCAGATGCCCACGAGGGCCGCAGAAAGCTGGTCCCAGGCTAGTCCCACACAGGGAAGCTTCCTTCTCAGGGCTGTACTTGCATTTCTCCTCTTTGAATTAGTAAACACCTCTAAACACCTTGCTAAAATGGATAACTGAGATCAACACTAAGAAAAGAAACAGAATCTCTTACCATATCTTGGACAAAGGCCCAACACCACTACTCATTTTTACAGCAGGGTCAGAGCAGCAGCAGCAACCACAGAACCAGCTCCAGTCACTGTTCCTGCACCTGCTTCCTCAGGCAAACCAAAGAAGGGTACGGACAGCAACTCAAAGGCTTGCTTAAGGTTATCAGCTGGAGTGGAAACAGCAATGTCAATAGGCAGAGTCCAACAAGGAGCTCAGAGAGAAAATCACCTTGTTAGCCCTTAATGTGATGAGAGCAACACAGAGCCCATCCTGAGAGCTGAACATGATTAACAGTTATTCTAAGGTATCTCAGTGTAATCACAAAATACTCTGACAGCAACTCCAGGAGATTAAGGTATTTTATCTGCCTGTAAAATAGGTAAATCATTCTTCAGTAAAGCTCGGTATGGGAAACATCTATTTTGCAAGCAGTCATGGGCTAGCCCTGCTCACACTGTAAGCTGAATCTCCAACCAGAAGCGTATATAGAGTTGTCTTAGTGACAAATATTTTCAAATAGACCTATGAAGAAACAGGATATGTTGACTGAGACCTAGTGTTACACCTTTCACATGCACACACAGAACATTCGTGTCTGCTCACCAAGCAACAGGTATGCAGTGCATCCCTTCTCTTTTATTCAAGCCATAATACTGTGGCCCTGCCCTTCCACTGCTCCACAGCATATCCCAAGAGCAGCTCAGACCATAAGAGGTGACAGCAGTATGGATACAACCCCATGAGGAGGCAACTGCATTTGGGCTGCAACAGTGCTTAGCCCAAGGAACTGCCCCTCACCAGTGCAAACCAGTGCCCTGGGGAATTCACCCAATTCAACTGCCTTAGAAATACAAGTAATTTACAGTTCAGAAGCCCCAGTTGTGTGGCAAGGTTAATTTTTTTGCTACAGCAACTATTTTCCCTAACCCTAACTGGTCCTACCACATCCTGTGTTGTACAGTGACCTAAAAAGAGAAGCTTGTCAGAAGGCGTTGAATGTCTCTACCAAAGAAAAAACCCATGAGGGGAAATCCATTTAGATCTATACAAAACGTACAGCCAAAAATCTTCTCAAGGCATTAAAAAAATACCATTCAACACTGAAGGTGGAAAAAAAAAAGAGAGGAGCAACACAAGCCACAGTGTATTTCCCTTCAAGCTTTGTTTTCTCCAAAAGACTCTATGCTACGTACTTTATCACTGCACTACCCTAACAGAATTAGTGTTTGTTTTTATGTTTTTTTTGTTTTGGTTTGGTTTTTGTTTTTTTGCCAGTATATTGCAGTGCCAGCTGATGAAGCTAGTAACAGATTTCACTAGCAAAATTTTGCAAATGTAGTAAGTTTTACTCACTAAAGGTTGGAGCTACACTGTATAACTCTCTACAACTGCAGTAATCATTTAATGTCTTTTATTTAATGAAACCAACAAACCAGCCTATGTTAAAAGCTGGCTTTCATAAAAATGAAGCAATTTGGTGACTTACAGCAAATTTAAAAAGATAGAGAAGAAATACCCAAATGAGGTAATAAACAATTAATTTCAAAGAACCAATCATCAATTTAGTAGCTTACACAATAAAAAGAGATGGTGATGTAAATATAGTAGTAAATACAATAGCAGCATCTACAAGATGTGATTTAATTGGCAAAATGAATCAACTAGAGAAACAACTGTAAAAAATGCAGCAATTTTCAAGTTTAAGGAGTGAAAAGAGAGTCTTCCCTCTGGTTTACAATGAGAAATATTATTGCATTTTTGTGTTCAAATTCTACCCCAAAAATAAATAAATAAATAAATCACATATGTCCACTGGAAGTCTGTCAGGTCCTGAATATGTAACTGATTTACCTTGCACAGCACTGATGAGTTTTTTTGCCCCAGAGCTATTCTCTGAAAATGCTCACTATTCGTGTTCACAGAGTGTAAAAGTCCCCTTCTACGTACCACAGGAACATACAAAATTCGAAGTTAGACCTCTCAAAATCTGTATTTTCCTCTGTTTTGCCTTTCTGCCCAGCAGAACATACTTGCCCTGAAGAACACCTGTAGAGATTTGTAAGAGGATTATTATACCGGTTTCAATTAAGTGGAATGCAAATATGTGTAATTGTGTACCAGAGGAAACAGAAGAATAGGGTTGAAAGAAGAATGGCCTGTACTGATAACCAAGGACACAACAGTAACACAACAGCAGTGAAACACTCAGGGACATGATGTCTCCATCAAGACCAGGGCATGTGTTCTGCTAAGACCACAGCACAGATGACTCAACAGTAGAAGACCCTATGCCTCAATAAAAGGAGGAGTATGGCAAGGCACATGACATGAGCTGTTCCTTTTCTTGCCAGCCCAACAGGAAGATACATCCTGATTTATGAAACTGGCCATTGCTTGGCTATCTATTGCACAGTTTGACCATCCTTCTGTCAAAATAAATAAATCAATAAATGTAATTCTTCCTACCTAAGCCTAATTTCTCATTTTGGAACTTGCATCCATTGTCTCTTATCCTACCACTGTGTACCTCCAGGAAGAGTGTGGCTCATAGGTACTTAGCCTTTCTTAGGGAGAGCTCCAGTCAGATCCAAGTTCTTGCTCCCCAGGCTAATTCATCTTTAGAAAATTCAGAAGAAAGCTTTAATATTTCTCCTACTATGTTATGATCTAGCTGGTATAAGATGCAAAGCCTTCTTCAGCGGACCAGGTACTATTCATGTATTTAATACTCTCCTGGGCAAATTTGGAGTAGAACTTTTATTATATTTCAGCATGAGTTGTTTCCATCCAGTGAACCTTCTATATTGCATCAGTCTGTAATGAAGCAGATACAAACACATAAATGTGTAGGCATGCATTACTGGTTCCTCACTGAATTCAGACAGGTGATAATCAACCATTTGAGGTGACTGAGTTTGAGGTTCCCAGCTCCCAGGTCTTTGAGGGATAATAGTTTTCTATGCATTTGAAAATTCTAGTCCTAAACTTTTTGACTGCTTTTTTAAGTTAGTGTTATGGTTGTTTGAGTCTTGAAGGTTTTTTCACTTCCAACTGAACAGGTTTTGGCATGGTGACATCAGTGTGACTGTCAAGGATATACTGACAAAGTGTCTTCACCAGGCATATGAGGGAAGTTTCAATGTCTACTTGATCCTCTGCCTCCTTGCTGAAACTGCAAAGTCCATAATTAGCACAAAAGTTGATGGTGTTTTTGTGACTTGAACAGCTTTCCACTAAAAATTTAAGATGTTTTTCACATAGGTCAAACAAAACACTGAGGTGATAACTCCATTTAGAGAGTGCTAATCTAGCCTGGGACATAAATCAATGATTCAGAAGTGGCAGTCTTCAAATCCTGTTACTAGTTCACTGAACAATCCATTCCCATCCCAAGAATCCATAGGAGTTATAATTAACAAGGCAATAATAAAACCTAGATTAGAAGTACACATTTTCACACATTGTTTAGTATCCTGTACTGGTCAGATTATTAAGATTGTCTGCATGTATCAATATAGAAAGAAATATTTAGCCACACAACTGCAAAAAGAGTTCACAAAAATTAATGGCAGCTATAAAAATCTCATCACTTTATTTAGACTGAGTCTATTTTTAACAAGAGCTTTGGAATGTGACAGCTATATGTGCTGTATACAGAATGAAAAATACTCTGTAGTATAAATACAGCTCCATGAAACTTTCCAGGAAAACTTTTTTTGCAGAACATTTTCTAAACAGATTAACTAACCAATTCATGAATTAATGTTGAATTAATCAATTTTTTAAACAAACATCTGCTGTGATTAGTAACTTATTAAAGACTATTTCTCTTCCAAATGCACCTACAAAAATATCTTATTATTTAAAAGTCTAAAATATTCAAAAAACAAAACATTTTGGTTCAAAACACAACAGTTTTTAACTTTTAACTCAAAACCATATTATGTGATTCTTGTGATTCTTTCATTGTGATTTCACATTTTTAGTAGCCCTAGTCAACCTGCAAACCAAGAACAGAGTTCTTGCTACACATTCCCAATCATCAGCACAGTCCAAATTACCCACCAGCACACTACTTCCCTTCTTTGTTAAAGACCTTCTGCTCTGATAAGCTCTAGGAAAAGTCATCCAATAAAATAATATGCAAGTAAGAAACTACCACTTTCTGTGCCTTAAATATATATATATATATATATATATAACTCTTTATCTCTTTATATTAAAAACAAACCGACAAATGAAATACTGAAAAATAATTCCAGAACTAGAATATAAAATCAAATTAAATGTGTGACAGAATTTAGCCTTATTCTAATATACATAGAAGTGTTCATACCTCTGCTCCTCTGCTGTAGCAACAGTCATTTTTCTGCTGCCAGCAGGGGTGGTCACACAAAAGCTGATAAGTAGGTAACAGCCCTCCCACCTTCCAGCTTGTTCTTCTCTGCTTCTTTAGATCATGCCAAGAGTGAAATGCTCTGCAGGATCACAGAAAGAGCAGCCAGGGCACCTCATGTGCTGCCTTGCAACAGAGCAGGTTTCTCCCTCTCACACCAGGGCAGCTGTTTTGCGCGTGCAGTGCTGAATCTATGTTTGCAGAAGTTTACACTGTCCCACAGCCTTTAATACTGTTTGGAGACATATTAGCATTCCCTAATGGTTAACCAAAATTTATATACAAACAACTGCTCTTCATATGTAAATTAGAGCCTTGAACATGTAGGAGGTATCCATTTGGATAATATCCTAGAAGACATTCAGATAGATAGGATAGGATAGGATAACATTTTAATAATATACTAAAAGGATAATATTCTTTAAATGGAAGGAAAGGCACAGAAACCCTTGAGAAAATAATTGGATTTCAATTGTATCAATGTGTGATAGTGAGTGTGAGACTACTGTTCATAGAATCATAGAATAATTAAGAATGGAAAAGACCTCAAAAATCATCTGGTCCAACCATCCTACTGCCACCAATATTACTCACTAAACCATGTAACCAAGCACCACATTCAACTTTTCCTTGAACACCCCCAAGGACAGTGACTCCACCACCTTCCCAGACAACCCTTTCCAATGTCTGACTATCTGAGAAGAAATTTCCAACCTGAACCTCCCCTGGTAGAACTTGAGGCCATTCCTTCTTGTAGTATCACTAGTTATCTGCAAGATGAGGCTGACCCCCAGCTCCCCAAAACTTTCTTTCAGGTAGTTGTAGAGAGCAATAAGGTCTCCCTTGATCCTCCTCTTCTCCAGACTAAACAACCCCAGTTCCCTCAGGTGCTCCTCATAGGACTTGTGTTCCAGGCCCTTCACCAGCTTCGTAGTCCTTCTTGAGACATGCTTCATGTCTTTCTTGCAGAGAGGGGCCCAAATCTGAACACAGTACTCAAGGAATGGCCTCGCCAGAGCTGAGTACAGGGGAACAATCACCTCCCTGGTCCTGCTGGCTATGCTATTCTTGATATAATCCAGGATACCATTGGCCTTCTTGGCCACCTGAGCACACTGCCAGCTCATGTTCAGGAGAGCATCAGCACCCCCAGATCCTTATCCTCTGTGCAACTGACTTATCAATTGACTTATCAATTGACCTATCCCAGATGATGAATTGACCTCATGGTGTCACTGTTCTAGTCAAACAAGAACTGAAAGAGCATGAGACTTTTGGAGGAAGTATTTTAAATGAATTTGTGCATTAAGTTCCTCTTCATCAGAACATTTGTATGTGTCATTAACATGAATCATAATATGCAGATGGATCAAACAGCAATCACCATGCTATCACATTCTTATGCATGGAATGATGAAGCTGACTAATGTAAGTTGTCTTTTATTTGCTAAATGTGGAAATGCTCAGTCAGCAATAACATTTCTTCTTTTGCATGGAAGAAAAGAGAGAAAGCAACAGAAGCGCAGCCAAACTGATCCATCATTATTTTAGGATCATGTTTTGGGGCCAATCTCCTCTGGCACTGATTAGATGAACTCTGCTGGATGAATGAATTTAAAAGTCCTTTCTGTTAGATACATATGAAAAACTTTTAGGCCATAGCAAAACATCCTCATAGTGAAGAGTATGGCTTATATACCTAAATATTACAAACTGCAGTGCTAACATTATTGCATATTCACAACTTATTTAATGCCCTCTTCAAAAATAAGCCTGCTATCTTAACTAAATACTGACTTAATTTTTATCTGTATATATGTGTATGTGTATATATTCTCTCTCTTTCACATATCCAGGTTTCAAAATTACTTAAAATTATGTTAGGTAATACTAATATAATTCAGTTAGTAACACTAATACTTCAGTTTCCAGACTACAGATATGAAAACAAAGTAAATAGAAAATAAATTCCTTTAATTTATGCTTTACACTTTAAAATGCTTTCCTGTTTAGATTCATCTGTATGCCTCTCAAACCAATGACTACTGCTTTCATTATTACAAAACTAATGACAGTCTTGCCTGTATTTTTCCTTTCAAAAACTCTATGGAAATAATCATATCTAAATATTGAAAAAGGAAAAACCACAAATCATTACAAACACAGAATCTTGACACAGATCCCAATTTTTTTCCATAAAATAAATAAATTAATAAGTCACTAGATATTTCCCTGCTCAAAGAGGGAAAAAACTATATTAATGTCTTTCTTCAGTGCTTCATTCCCTTCTTCTTCAGACTCACTTAGATAAAATGCCTTATTGAAGACATCAAAAGGTGTCCCACGTAGTGAAAAATAAACAAAGCTTCTGAGTTCTGTTTTAGAAAGACATTTTAAAAATTCCCTTTCACCACTTCCTTGAGATTCTGGGGAAAAAAAATAAATAAATAAATAAAATCCTTTAAATCTGTTCTCTGAAGAAAGGATTGTACCTTCACTGCAGAATAGATATGCAAGTATACTGCTGCAGACAAACACTGCAGTAAAATTTTCCCAGTTAACAAAAGAGTTGCATATCCTTGACTCACACACTGCTTTTTTATTGCAATGTTGAAAATTAATTCATTGCCCGGGAGGCTTTCATGGCCCTACAATTAAAGTTATACATTTTCTGAAAGGAAATGTTTAGATTATCTAAAGATGTTGTCAAGCACATTAAGTCTATTGTTGAGTGTTCGCATTTCACTGTCAGACACCTACAAGCTTCGCTGGGGCTGTCTTTTATAAATAGCAAGGCAAATACAAGACATTAAATCTAGCAAGATTACAGTTTATAAGAAAATAATAAATTAATTCAAACTTTTGAAATCTTCAAGAAGATACATTGATCTCTGAATGCACTAAGGAAATCAAGATTCACGTTCCCACATATATTTTATTATATCCTCATAGTTCAACTTAATAGTAGAACAAGAATTGTTCATGGTAAAACATTTTTTAAGATATGAATTAGTTCAATAAATGTACAGAAGACAAAAAGAGGAGTTTCCATTGTTAAAAATGTACTGTTCCACTCAAATGTATGTGGATAGTAAAGTTAATGGAGAAAAAAAGTCGTCTTAATTTCTCAGGCAGGGAGCATTTATTTGTCAGTGGTGTCATGTGTCATCCCAGGAAAATCACAGTCTGCTACACCTCACAGTTTTAAAGCAATTTATGAGCTTTGTTTTTATCTCAGTCCTGATAAAACCATCTCCTTTCACATCATCAATGTTTAAATAGAACAGTACAAAAAAATCGGTGAATTAATGCTTAATATGTCCAAACAAAATTAAAGCAATACATGTCTTGCTTCCCTAAGACATGCAATAAATGGCTGCTATTATCAGTCACCATAATTACATTTCCACAGTATATCTGTATATTGAGTTGAGACCCAGTTTGGTGTATTTGTTATTATTTGGTTTAGATAATTTTAATGATATACCCATTCCAAGCACATAAGGAGACATATATTCTGCTGTTTGTCTTCCTCAGTATTACAACATAACAAGTGATTTATTTTATCCCTTTGTGCAAAATAGCTGCGTGCATAATTAAATGTATGAAGATGATAGATAGCTGATATTTCCTGAGTAGCTAAAAGTTGAGAATTTTTTTAGTCTAACATGGAACACATTTTGAAGAATGATATCAAGAGTCTTACTCATATTACAGAAAAGTTGTTAATGAGAAGCTAGGTGACTCAGAGGGTTAAGAGCAAAAGCTCTTTGGTACTGAGTCCAAACCCAGACTGAACATTATCTTTACTGTTCTCATCCAGCTAATCCATAGGAAGTCTCTGAGCTTTAGAAGAAACCATCAATGGCTCATTGATAGCTTGTTCTATAGATCTTTTTGGAATAAAAGAAGGTGATTTCAGGGCAAAATTTTCATAGGCATGTGAGAAACTCCTACACAAATAAGCATATCACAGTTGACAAATAGGGACAATTATGGGAGCAAGAAAATCTCATATAATTTTCTGCAACAAGGTATGAATAGTGATGTTAAACATAAAGCTATTATAAATTACAATTTGAATATTTTTAGAACCTAGTTTACCTGCAGTATTATGTACGTGCACCCGTGGAAATCTGCTGTCAATTCCACAAAGCAGACACAATGCTTATTCTCTGCCCATGGCAACAAAGAATATTACACACAAGCCTCAGGACCGCTGTACATTTCTTCCTCTTCTAAAACATTTTGTGAGATCTCATTTTGAAATTGCTTTGGTCCAAGTGTCATTTCCATTTAATTTCATAAGCCAAAATTTGATTTTAATATTTTACAGAAATTAAGGACAAATCTGCTGCACAAGTGCCCATCTTCTCCATAACTGTGTTGAGCTGGCTGACATTTTCCACATAGCTTAATGCATAAACACCAACATCAAGCTGAAATAAAACCCAAGACAGTAAACATTAATCTAATCTGTAAGAAACTGAAAAGTGCTATGATAGGACTTACTATGGAATCTTACAATAAACAGGGCTAGCAATCCCAATTCCAGTATGTATACAAACTCAGGGTACATGTTCATTTTTACCTCTTCATGGCAGCAGACAATCATGCTTTGTAAGTTTAAAATCATGCTTTGTAAGTTCAAAAGTCCTTTTTTGTATTCTTTTCTTAGTCTTCATAGAAATATTTAGCTCTGCATGAGATGAGATGTGCAATTTCACAGGGAATGGCTTGCTTTGGGGACAAGTATTTTATGGGGAGTTGTAGATCAGGTTTGTAATGGAAGATAGCTTCAACCTTACCTGTGCAATAGCTATAACTGTTTCATAATAAGAAAAAAGATTAAGTCTTGGCATATTGTTTTGTCACTCAGGCACCCTGGAGTTGGCAAGAAGTGTTTGCACAATCCAGCCAGGATAAGGCATGCTAGGAAAATTGAAAGAATATAGGTTTCTAACCTTTCTAGGGTGAGGATTTGTCAGATGTTTCTTTCTTCTAGTTTTATTTTGGAAGAGGTACTTTAAACAATTGGGGTACTAAAGCTGTAAAGTCTTGTACAAAGGCTTGTACAAAGCAATCTCCATAGCCACAGGAGAGCCATTTACAGGTTTACATAGAGGTCGCAGTGCACAATTAAATAGAAGAAATACTGAAGATTGAATTACACTGCATATTCAGCATATTTGTCTCTTAGAATATGACATATTTATCTCTTAGTTGCACTTTGGCAATGATTAAATACTATTTTCTTAGACATTTGACATCTCGAAACACCAATGGTAAAATTCTGACCTGAGTTTTCTTCCATAAAAATGAAAAGTCAGTAGAAATAAAACAACTCAAGAAAGACTAGAGACCTGCAATGTATATTTCTCTTCACGATCATGGCTCCTTTGGACAATTTAATAGCAGTCCAAAACATTAATTCCACTTTAGTACCAAGCACATTTTTAAAAGTTTGTTTCAGTGGGTTGACAAGCTACCAAGCTGTCAACCATCACTACTGCATCACCTTGAGAATGAGAGAAGCAGAAGAAGTTGTGGACAATTAATTACCAAAGTAGCAGAGTTTAAGATGAAATCATCTTCTGGTTAGACACCCAAATTAGGATATTCTGTTTTCTTAAATGTTCAATAACCAGCAGTTTCCACTATTCCTATGAAGGACAGAGAATGAACACTGCTGAGAGCAGGGAACATCTGAGTATCTGGATATTGTATTTATAGAAGCTGAGCTCTTTTGCTAAAGTTTTTGACTAAAATTTATGTTGCTAATAGGAAGTCTGAATACAATGAGAACTGCTCTCAAATGTGCAGGGAGATATTATTACCATGCAATAATTACTACTTTACTGACAAAAAGCTATCATTACTAATGATCTTTTAAGTATTTCGGTCATACAAGTTTTATATTGGCACAACAAAAATTACCATGCTTCCTGTTAAGTCATAGTTGAGGTTCTGTCCAAAGCAACTTCAAAATGGTCACAAGGTCTTACAACAATAGTCTTAAACAACAGTAGAAATATTTTTAGGAATAGTTCCTTCCATGATTATTTTTAGGCAGCATGGAATGAACGAATATACCAGGAATGTAATTGGTTATTCATATTTACTAACAACAATTATGCCGACACTCTTAGTTTAGAGAGTCTATGAAACATTTGGACCATTTCAACAATGTTTGAGAAATGTGGTCATTTTCTTTTGGTTGCTGAGAGAAATGTGAATACAAGTGATTAGGCTTCACATGTCTCCAACTGGTAAATTACACTTTTTTTTCTAAATGGTATTCTTTTGCCATTAGATTAAGATATAAGATAGTTTATCTTCTTTAACACACTCTTTGTATGTCAAAAACACATTTGAAAACTGCAATAAGAAGTAAAGCTGCTCTTTGACTGGGAAAATCCATTTCTGACTATAAATAAATTAGTTTACATGAAAGCTACTATTTTCTTAATTCTTATAAAACAAATTTCTGTTCACAAAAATGTTTCACAACATTTCTTTCTAGGGATTGTGATCTAAAAAGTGAGTTTTGTTTATAGCACTTTATAAAGAATCACCCTCCAAAATTTCTTAATTTTGTAATTGTATAAAAATTTGTGTTAAAAAAAAAAATTAAAGACAGAATAAAAGAATTAGAGTGTGAAGAGAAATATATTTTGCTTTCCTGTCATGAGTTACTACACCAAACTCAATATGTGTATGTGGAAAGATAACTGAACCCTTTTTACAAGCACCATATGCTTTACTTCCAAAAATGCAGACTGGCTGATGTTGAGATGTCACTTCTGGACACACATACCCTTTGCAGGAATAGCAAGTCAGTGGTTACAGGGTGGAGTTATAATTTTATTGGATCAGTTAGAAACTATCTGCAGAAAAACAGGTATTTGTAATTAAATATTTTTGTAGAAAGTGTCCTTTGAATAAGATCCACAACTTGATCAAAAAAAAAAAATCTGTGTCATCTACTATTTTTCTTATGAGTTATAGTGTAGGCACATAAAATTTTAAGATCAATTACCTAAAGATGCAGACAGCCTGTAGGGGAATGCCTTCCAAAAGAGTCTATGTCAACAACAGGACACCATTTAATCAACTTAGTCACAATGGAACATCTACAAAATCCCTGCATCTAAATTTCTGCCATCCCTCAGTGGGTACATAATCTGAAGATTCACATCCTGTATTCTATCGTCTGTTTCCAATGCATATTATTCAACAACTGTTTTATGTGTAAACTTTATAAGAAACAGGGAGTCAATCTGGAGAACAACCCCCTCTCCACAAGATAGGGCTCCATTGTTAATCTACTGATTTGGTTCTTTTCTTACAACACTTACATCCCTTTTCACAGAGCAGCACTGCTTCACTGGAGAAGTAGATTTAGATCACAGATCATAGAATGGTTTGGGTTGGAAGGGACCTTAAAGACCACCTAGTTCTAACCCCCTGCCATGGGCAGGGACACCTTCCACTAGATCTGGCTGCCTAAAGTTCCATCCAACCTGATTTTAAATACTTCCATGGATGGGGTAGCTGTACATTCAAAAGCAGCACAACCATGGACAGTGAAAAGCTGAGCTCTCTCATACTAATCTCTAATATTATAGAAAGTTGGAATTTATGAGTTATTTGTCATCAATATGAAAACTTATCAATATTTTAAAACTTTTGTAGCTTGGGTAGCAAAAATATTTTATTGGTAACATTTTTTAAAATCAGGAAAGCAGAATGCAATAGAGCCACCTGCCTATTGTGCCTTTCCAAAATCAGGCAGAAATCAAGTTTTTTTGTAAAAGTTATTGAAGTCTGTTAAATATGGTAAGAACGATACATGGCAAAAAATCCAGGTATGTCAGTGACAAAACAGAAGCCCTAGCACACTGTAAATAGAGATAGGAAAAAAAAAAAAAAAGAATTTTAATTGCTAAAGATGAGCTTAATCTTAAGAGAATGTTACATGTTTTTTAACACTTTCTACTTTTTTTCAGTATATAATTGCACACAGACTGCTGATCTTATTAAAATATTTCATTCTTTGATGTGATTTTGAGACTTCATCATTTTATCTCCAATATACTTTAAAAATCTTATTTTCAGGGACATATCACATATGAAGTTATCCTTGTGTAACCCCTTTCATTTGTTTCAATTGTTTGCACACCACTAAAACCACCCTTGGTAAAATCCCTGAAGAGCTCCTTGAAGCCTATATTTAAAACCCATTGAAATCCCATCCTCCTTGATTTATCAAATTACTTCAAAGCCTATATATCCTCTTCTTCTTAAAACACTTAATTACAAAAAAAATGACTGATGAAAAAGTTGGGTTTTGTATCAGAAAAGAAGGCTGAAATTATATATTTTTTAATCTTTTTTCTGTACCCTGAGAGAACTTTGACACCACATAGCTCAAGAGGAAGGCACTTATTTCTTCTACAGAAAGGAAAATCAGAGAATAATTTAAAATAAATAAATAAATAAACTTAATTTTTAAGCTACTCAGACTAAACAAAAAATAAATTTTATAAAAAAAGATAGTATTTCCCTTATGCCTCTGAAAAACAGAGGAAAGAGCAAAAATTTGCAGGCCTACACAGAAGTAGGGTTTCCCAAATGGTTCAGTGCTCAATGGAGATATTAAAAAAGACAAGATCACTGAAGTGACAGCTTTTTGATGTTGCTTGTGATGGTCCCCAAAAATGGGAGCTCTGCAGTGCTCTCCATTAGAGACTTCTCCTTTCCACTGCCCAAGTCAGAACTGAATGTGACAGAAACGGCTCAGTAGGTTGAAAGGACAAGGACAAGCCAACACATCTGCTCCATATACATGCTGTTAACTGTTAGCTTACTCAGACTGGGGAGTCAGGGCCTTTTCTCCTTGCACTAAGAAATTAGTAAGAATTATGACTTTTAAATTGTGTTACTTCACACAAGTAGACCTTAAGGGCACATCAAACTTTTTCTGAAAACACAGTCTTTTATTTTCTGTTTCAGGATTGTGAGAACAAGGAAGTACTGCTCTGCAATCCAGTTGAGAAGGAAACAGGACTTTAGAAATGATATTCAACCATGCAGGTGGAAATGTCAAAGAATGTACCTCTATACTTCATGCATATCCATTTTTCCTTTGTCACTCTTCAACTATGACAAAAGAGCATTGTGGAAAAAAAAAGAGGATATTTAAAATATGAAGTGAAAGCACAGAAACAGGGGAGAAACAGCTGATAATATTATGTTGTCATCAAAAAGAAAAATAATAAAGAAAAAAAAAAAATAAAGAAATAGAACTCATACATAATCACAGAAGTCAGGAAGGATGTATGTTTTCCAGAAAGAGCCACTCACCACTGGTGGCCAGAATTCCTGTAGAGCAAGGGAGCTGCAGTCATATGTGCTGTGTTCATAGCAGGCAAATCAGGAGCAACTCTGTTTATTCATATAATTTCAGTCTCCTGTGTCCCTTAAAGCACTGTATGACTGATAGCAAAAGATGGTTCTTCACAGACCCCAGCACCAAGGGTGAAAGCCTGGTGGCTGACCAGCATCAACATTTTCCGTTGCCCTCATGAGCTGCTGAACACTGCCCACCAGTTATATGGGAAACCTGACATGCCAAAAGCCTGTTAACATAAATGCCTTCCAGAGTTTTTAACCTCATTCAACCCAATCCCCTTCTTACAGTCAGGTTTAGCAGAGGACAGGGGAGACCAGTTTCTCTATTTATAAAGCTTCTGCTTCAGTTGTTATCAAAGTGTTAACAGCCAGTTCCAATTAATTTCTCTTAGACATAAATTCCTTGCTATTTTCTTACAAGCTGATGACTGGAATTGATAAATGATGGTGCTATCTAATTATACTAATGAGATTAGGTCAGTCAGTTTCTGCTAAGGAATGTTTCTTGCGTCTGCTCTCTAAATGTCAGGCAGATGTACATTCACACTGTGGGACCTCAATACATTACTCTGCAAGTCAGAATAATGCTTAGCAGAAAACCACTCCTACTTTGAGGCATCACAACAGCCATTTTAAAACCAGTGTCAGATTTACTTGGAAGTGCAACCAAATCCACTGAAAGGTCAGTGAGTCCAGCCTGGTCTAGTACAGGCAGGAAATTTTCCATAGTGACACATACAGAGAGCAGGAAGCAGTGGTGTCTAACTGTCCGTGTTTGGCTACAGATAGTTTGGTATCTCCAAGTCTTCAAAGAAGCTGTTTCTACCAACCCACGGTATGTCTGCACAGCTCCAAGCAGTCCCATGCAGAAATGTTCAGGCTGGCATGGACAAAACTAGCTTAGGTCACTGGCACCCTTACAAGATAATTTTTACCAGATGCTAACCTTGCAGGATTAGCTTTCCCTGAATGGCACTAGCACTTTTTTTTTTTTTTTTTTTTTTTTTTTTTTCCAGACTCCTTCTAGATGCTCAGATGACTCTTTGTGGGAGTTGAAAACACCATTATTATCTCATGTTCTGAAAATGAATCAACAGATCCTTGATATAAATTCTTGGATCTTCCCCTATTAAATCCTGGAAGATGACCTTGCAAGGTCCTCTCCAGTTCTGTTCTCAGTCATAAATTTTTAGCTAGAAGGTACAATCACATGCTGTGATTCTTTCAAAAAGCAGCTCTTCTCTGATCCTGTCAGCTTCAACATTTCCTTCAAAAAGAAAACAGCCTTCACTTTCTTTATTGTCTGATAGGAAGTATAAACTCTATGATAAAAAATCCTCAATAGACTGGAAAAAGAAAAAAAGAGTGATTTTTACAAGTGTTATAATTTGATATTTAAAACTTTTTTTTTTCATCATGACCATTAAGGGCAGTAATGCTACCAAGAAATGAATTCCACAAAAATGGCATTGCTTCTAATGTTGAAAAAATAACCAACACTGTTTACAGAAATAAAAAAAAAAAAGTAAAAAAAAAAAAAAAAAAAAAAAAAAGAATGATAAACTATCACAGTAAATTTCAATATTTCAGTGTAGTTCTGGAAGAAATATCCTAGTTTATACAAAGATAGAAACCAGAAACTGTTTCTTTCAGAGTATTAGATCCAATAAACTAATACAAAAATCCTTAGCAACTTAATATTATTTCCTATAATTTATGAAGAAAGACTTAACTCCAACAGTAGGGCTCCATAGAAACATTGTCATAAAGAACATTTATTTGAAATAGGACATTAACATACTGTGATGCAGAATCATTTGTTTGGGGCTTTTACACTTATTAGCTATCTTTGTTATGAAAATATGCATACAAAATTAGTTATACTCAGCAAATAATCTTGAAAGCTTTGCGTTTTAAATAAGCTAAAGTTTAAATGTATAGAAATCAAATAACTGAAGAAAAAAAAAAAAAACTCAGGCTCAAAAACTCTGGATTAAAATGCTCAACCACAGAGACTTCACTTATGAGACAATCTCTAGCAGCAGGAGAGAAATCAAAGCACAGCAATAAATTATAGTGTTAATTCATCTGATTATATAATTCTAGTCTTCTTTCTCTCTCTTTTTAAATCACTGCTTGAAGGAATAAATTTATTGCTGAGCTTCTCTTCCTGTTCTGAATGATGGATCTCACATTATTCTTGGAATTTCATATATATGGAATTTAGTGCTTCAAAAATAATTTTCTTTTTTTCATGGCTTAGCTAAAAAGCATCTGCCACATACTTATTACTGAAATATTAGAAAATCATTGAAATAGAAAATAATATAAAATATGTAAATGTTCTAAGAAAACAAATTTTCATCAAACTTTACTCTTTTTTTGCCTAATGGATCTTATTTATTTATTGAATGAAACTTTTCTTAAAAAAAATGTAATATGACAATCAGAAAGTAAACAGTAGCATAGTTACTTGGTTACAATGAGAGATTGTACTTTTCAGCTAAAGTTTACTAGGAAGTTTAGATTAAACAGATCCCCAGGTAACGAAAAGAGAAACTAAAATCTAAAGTACACTGGCACGAGACTGCAGACACAACTTAATTTTGGCATTATCAGAAAGCAAGTACATGTAAAAGGATTAATGAGTGGACACAGCTCAGGGTAAAAAGCAGGTAGCTAAAGACTGTGGGATTATTCTTCCCCTTGCTCTTCTCGGGAAAGGGTAGCAAGACGTTTTTCTGGGCTCTGTGTCTACCAGAGGGTTGTGCAAAGAAATTGCTGTTGAA
Source organism: Heteronetta atricapilla (assembly GCA_011075105.1). Lineage (NCBI taxonomy): Eukaryota > Metazoa > Chordata > Aves > Anseriformes > Anatidae > Heteronetta > Heteronetta atricapilla. Next base: position 35,030,771 of record CM021731.1, read on the forward strand.
ACAATCAGGCAGAAACCAGTCCTGCTAAGGGGCAAGCTTGAAACACAAGAAGGACCTACAGACTGATGAGATCAGCAAATTGTCTTTCCCACTTTTTTTCTCAGCAGGCTGTTCTTTTAGTTTTGTGATTAAAAAATCATGGGTTTAAGATCTACAGCCACTTAATTTTGCTCTACTCATAGTTCTGCCTTGCTTTTTAGGCCCTTTCTCATCTCTCTCTTCCATTAGCTCCCAGTAAAACACTATTCAAAAAAAAAAAAAAAAAAAAAAAAAAAGTATTTTAATTAAGATGAGAGGCACTTCTTATTTAAGAGAACAGTGAGGAAGCAGCCAATTAGTCTAAAATATTTGCCAGTTGTCTTCACAGTTTATACACTAGGAGAGGCTGAAATAATTTGTGTAATAACCAGCTGGATCTGAATATTTCTGTCTCAAGCTGTTGGTTCATTCAGTTTTCCCCCTCTCTTCAATACAGCAGTTTTCCCACTGAATTTGCTGTTCTTTAAATTCCATCTGTGCTTTCAACTATTACCCATGTGTGCAGCTTGAGTTTCAACTAAACCTTTGACCAACTGCTGAGCAAGCACACGGCAGTGCTCTTATATGCTGTACCTCCGTCATGATCCGATGAACTAACATTAAACAAGACCAACGTTAGTTCAGGTAATACATCTCAACTCCACTTATTTCGCTGTCTTAATAAAAGACAAAATTATTATTCTCTCTAGTTAAACAATATTGGTGATTCTTCATGTTAAAATGGGATTTCTTCCTGAACTTCCTGAACACTAGAGCATTTAATTTAACTGTGTCCTCTCTGTGAGTAGGCAGTCATTTTTGCAAGTCCGTAGGTACTGCCTTTTACTATGTTGTACAAGAGCCCATGGGTGGCCAGCTGGAGGGACTCCCAAAGCCTGCTTCGCTTTGCACTGAGCACAGGGGTCAGCTCTGCCTGCAGGAGCGCCCTGTAGTGCCGCTGGCACACGGGCCCAGCACAGTTTTATACGTCATGAAGCTGCAGCTAACCCATGCCCACAAGATGTAGGACTTGTCATGACACAACCTCTAGCTTCCCAATATCATGCAAAATCATTGTGTGCATTTCTCAGCAATGCAATGGAAGATGCTTTAAGAAAGCTTTCAGACAGTATGCAATACAGTCATGTTTCCTTGCTATAGGTGCTTTCTTTCTGATAACATTCTATTTTCTTTTTTTTTAGTAGAAATGAAAAAACTAAGAGAGATTACATATTTAGCCTACCTGTAGCAAGATTTGTTTCATTTAATACGTCCTAGCTAAAGCCACAATGAATGATAGCACCATCTTTAAAGATACAGACTGGCAGTCTGATTGTATGTCAGCTGAAATGTCACAGAAAAACAGAAGGCTATGAAGCAAAACATTCACTGTGATCACAGAATACAACAAATATGTTTTGTGGGATTACACACTTTCATTTCTATTGGTTCCCTAGTGGGCCTATTCTTGAATATCTGCGCTTGCGATTCTTCAGCAAAATGAGATACAATACTTGCAAATGCAAACCTATTAACAATTCAAATGGATTACTAATTAAGAAACCAGTAAGCAACCATGCGTGAACTATTCCTGATTTTTGCCACAAGCCCTTGTAAACTGAAAACAAAGTAGTGAACTCTCCAAAGAGGAAGACTATGCTGAGTTAAATGAATCTATTGTGCTTTATTAAATTAGTATTTGTAATCTAAAGTATTGTTAATAATGTTTGGTTCAGTTAATACTGGATCTGAATTAAAGGTAATTATTTGACCAAAGTAGAGCTGTGCAAATATATAGTAAGAAGTCTGTGAAATTAAACAGGAAAAATTTAATTCTATGTTACTTTAATCGCTACTATAATGGTATTCAGAATTCTATAAAAAAATAAACTATCATTGTTTCAATGCAAGATCCATCTTGGTGAAAATGTAGATCCATTCTAATTCACTTTTTATGCTAAAAGGGCATGTTTATATTCTAAAATTAAATACTCTAATATTTTTCTAAATTTATCCCTTTTGGGATTTGTAAAGAATTAAAAAAAAAAAAAAAAAAAAAGTAGCATTTATAATATTTCAAAATAAGACAAAAAGAATGTTAAAAGCTTGAGAGCAAATCCTGTGGGAGCAGACTGGACACTTTTGTTCAACCATGGTATGAGACAGACATAAATTTTTTATTTAATACTAAGAAAAGCTATTTGGCTATATTCTGAATACAGAAGTTTCACATCCACTGTGTGCATCACATCTTGGAATAACAGTTTGAGTTCTGAGGTTAAACTGACTCTGTTGTCATACCTATCTTTTTCACTGCTAATCCTTTCTCAGTATTTGTCCTGATCCATGGAGAAAGTTTATCTAGACAACGGTGACATGAGTGGAGCTGGCAGAAGAAAGAAGACACTCATTTCAACTCTAATTTCTCTCACTGAAGAGCTCTTGACACCTCCCAGTTAACTGGGGAGCAGGCTGACCAGGCTGAGGGCAGCAGAATTATATATATGGCCTACTAAAAGTACCTCCAATCCTGGGCACCAAAAATAGCTGGCTGCACTGTAAAATGTCTCTTATCAACTACTGTTAAGCAAGATTTGTGTAACAAATCTCTTTCAATTACTAAAAAATAAAAATAAATTTAAAAAAATGCAGCCATTGCTTAAGGAGAGGTCTTTGGGGATGTTTAAAAATATATATCTTCAAATAAAGATGGAAAAAATGATTTAAAAAGTAAATGGTTGAAAAGTATTCCATTGCATATTCCATTGAAATCCAAAAGACTCTTTGGAAACTTTCATGATGTCAAAGCCTGGCCATGAGGAAAGTTTATTAACAAAACAGCTTTGATGTCACTGGAACTCCAGGACACAGCTCCACTGAGAATTGTAATAGCTCTTTTAGAATATATAAATAAATATAAGGGGAAAAAATAGTCTATTGACATTATAAAAGCATTTACATTAACTTAAACCTCATCATGTCGATGTAAATGTACGCAACCTTTCAACTAAAAAGAAATAAATGCTTCAGAGGTGATCTTTTCAGCATATACATTTTTTGAACTTGATGTAATGACCTGGCATAACCAAGATTTTTACCACAGGCCAATGGAATTCAAATTTGCTGTATATTACACTCTTCAAAACTCAGGAAGAAAGGCATTCTGACAGCGATAATTTTCCCTCACACTGAAGTAAAAGGAAATTTCTGGCCACTCTGGACCTACCCACAACATATCCAGTACCTACCCACAACAAATCCCTGTAAACATCTAAATACACAGGGTCAAAGTGAAGTACTACACATTGAGCCATCACCCTATCACTACTTAACTAAATGCTAAATGTAAAAGCTGTCCTTGAGATTGATGTCTCAAGAATTGTGACACATTCTATTACATTCAACCCATTCTCAAGGTAAGCTACTCCTACTCTAAAAGAAAAAAAAAAAAAAAAAAAAAGATGAATACAAATTAATATAGAGAGACCAAAAACTTGAATACAGCTAGAACAAGCCCAGATTCTTATTTACAAGGTCTGAGCAATGAGACAAGGTCATGACCAAGTGCACTTAAGATCAACCTATACACAGTAAGCCCATGCTCAATCCTCCCAAAGCACAGGGTCAGCACTCCGAGGCCTGCAGTGTACCCACAGCTCAGGAGGCCAGACAAAGTTAAAAACTCTCCAATGCAGTCTTGGCCTCTAAGCATAAGTCCCAAGAGGTTACTTGACAGGAAGCCAAAGCTAAATAAAAATGATCTCCAAGAATCATCACCTTGTGGTTTATTTGTGCACTGGAACTAAGAATGAGACTAACAGTGAACTATATCGATATAGTCTATCCAGTATTTGTTATCAGTCATGAGAAAAATAACATTCAAATTCTAAAAACATAATAAAATATTTTGGAAAATAATAGGGAAAAAAAATAAAAGAAGATCTTCTCTAGAGCAACATTACTACAATCATTCTCTAAGTCCACTGCTCTAGCAGTATAAAATCTAGTAATTAAGATGTGAGTGATATGCAAAATACTATGCAAATGTTATGCGAATCACAATGATTGATAGCAGGTCAAAGCAGCATGTCATTAATATTCTACTAGTGATACTGGAATTACTGTAAAGGACTGTCTGCAAACCACCAAGACAATTAATGGCATTCTCCATACACACGCTAACTCGCCTTACATTTTTTCTTAATCTTCTTTATTTCAGATGCAGTGAGAAGAAACCTAGCCACTACTTCAGCATTTTAGCTTCCATGAGGATATACAGAATATTTCTAGCTGATAAGCACTAACCTTCCTAGTACATAAGTTTGCAAATGCCACCCTCATACATTACCCAAGGGATGTACATTTTAATCTCTTTCTCAACATGTCTGTCACAAAATTTTTCAGCAGGCTGATTAAGCAAAGGTATAACTTTTTGTTTAATTTGCCTTTAAAAAACACATTACCTGTACTTAAATTAGGATGTATTTACACATAGCAATCAATGCACAGTCAGTTGTGAAGAATAATACAGGAACCAGGCATTTAGTGAGGGAATGTGGCAAAGGCCACACTTCCTAGGCAGAACCGTCACACTGCTCTTTACCAGCCACCTCATACTGCCTCACACAGAACATTTTTACAGAATATAACTGTCAATTTGAATGGAAAACTCATCTTAAACCAGCAAGTTAGCATCACATGACAAAAACAATGCAGTGAAAAAATAATAAAAACAAATAGGTAACAATAGAAGACTACACACAAGTTTGGGTTTTGCAATAACTGGGGAATCTCAGATGTTTCTCTTGGATTACACAAAGTGACTGTGCACTAACACTGAGGTAGCCAGCTATTTACTGAGTAGAGATCCGCAGGTCCCCATGCTATAAATGAGAGGTCTTTCAATTAACCATTTTGCCCTTCTTATGCCATCTGAGTTCTTCTAAGCATCATCCACTTTTCCTTCTCAGATTGGAGGGTAAAAGGAAAATTCATCCCCTTGCTTCTTTCAGTCACAACCTAGCTCATCAGCAGGCACAATCCCTTTCTTTAAAAGGGATTCTAAAATGGATTCATCAATCCATTTCTTGAAGAACCTGACAGATATTTTTAAAATAAATTAAGTATCATAGCATTTCAGCATAGTATTTCACAGCATTCATGTATTTTAAATTGATCCAATTTGGAAAGGGTTTAACATTTGGGGAAGTGTTCAAAAGTTTACCTCTTCTGGGAAGAAAATTCTTTGTATAGAGCAAAAGACTTCTTTGAAATCCCAATATACTGTGGCAGAAAAAAACAGTTGCATCATGGCTACTTTTTTTAAGAGAAATCCGTGTCCTAGCTAATAGTTCTGTATGTTGTTTCCTAGTAATGCAATAACCCAGGAAAACTATTAGTTTTCCTTATTTTATGTTTGTTTATTTGTTTCTGTAAGAGCTATTATCGCCTTAAGCATATGCTAAGAGTAACGATGTGATATCAATTGCCACTCAAAGATCACACCAGCTATAAACAATAATCTCTACTTTACTACAACTACCGTAATGTTGTAGCTAATCACTTGCCTGAGCCTGGATTATCTATTCAACCACAAATCCAGTAATGTTTTAGCCTTATTCACAATTTAACAAAGTTGTAGAGCTGCTACTGGCTCTTCTGCATATATTTTCACTGCACATATTCTGTGACCATCTTCTAAAACCAGTCTCATCTTCAGGAAGCCAACATGAGTGATTAGAAGGATAAATTAATGTTTGCACAGCTCTTGTCAACAGTTAAACACACATGTTAAGTCTTAAGTGTTGTTACCCACAGAAACCACAGAAACCACATGTGGTTTCTCCAGCTGAACTGAAGTCAGACAACAGAACTGGATGGTCTGTTGGCAAAAGGAGTTGCCCTTTGCCACATCCTCACTGTTTCTGTTCTCTGTGTGTCTACCACATATGCATAGCAATTCCATCATAGCTTAGTTTTCTGATTAAAATTTCACAAAACATTAAGATGAAAATGGCTGCATACGCACACCTGGAGAGCAGTAGATGTAATTTGCCTCAACTTTTGGAAGGCTTTCAGCATTGTCTCCCACAAGTACTCCTATATACGACTTAGGATATTCTTGTCTCCAGACCATATGGGTAAAAAAATGCTGAGATGATAGGATTCAGGGGGTAATGGTTAGTGGGTCATACCCTGCTTAGGGGCCAGTAAGAAGTGAGGGTCTATCCTGGGGCCAGTCCAGCTTAACCTCTTTATCATTGACCTGGTGGGGACATTGGAGTGGAGTCTCTTCAAGTTTACAGGTAACACCTAACTGTGGAGGGCCAGTTGATATGCTGGTGGGCAAGGCTGCCATTCAGAGAGACCCAGGCTGGAGTCTCTGACTCCAGAGAAGGTCTGGAGATGGTCTGACGGGTCTTTCAAGGACCTTAATGAAATTCAGTAAAGAGAAATGCAAAGCACTGACCTTGGGAAGGAAGCAGCACAGACTGGGAAGAGACTGGCTGACCTCCTAAGATTCCTTCCAGCCTACATAATCTTGTGACCCTATGATCCTAAGAGCTGTGAGCTTCCCTTAAATATGTATTATATACAGCAGTCCTATCTGAAGGTGAAATAATAATGGAACAGCTGCAATGTTTTAATTAAGTGTACTACTGCACCTAACAATCTGTCTCTCTCTGTTGCACCTACTTGCACAAACACTTTTTCCAGCCTCTCTGTCTTTGCAATGAAAGTATCATCATCAAGGACACCACCTTGATGTGATGTGATGACATCTAATTTTCTACCCCTTTCATCACTAATTTTGAAAGAAATCCAGGTCTTTCAAACAATTCTCATTTCATCTAACTGAATATTGCCCACTACTTTTTCACCAAGATACTTTGCCAATGCTAGCCATCTCAGTTCTCATCCTGTAAAATGTCCTTTTCCTTGAGATAAAAAAGTGTTTGCTATTGAGGTATTTTCAGAGGTACCAGATGCCTGATGAGCTTTTTTGCATGTTTGATAGGAAAGAGTTCCATATTTGTATTTCAGTAGTCTTTTTATAAAAACAAGAACTAGAGATATAGATACAGAAAATAGATGTAGAATAATTTATGTCACATATTTTGAACACTTTCCTGTACATTACTTTCAGTACAGCACAATAGTCTGTAAAAGCTTTGTCATTTCAATTTCCTTGGCCTTGAGAAACAAGCATTATTCCAGGTGGAAATAAAAGATGGCCCATTGGTTGGGCCAGAATCTGCAAATTTAGAAGAATCTGCCATAGTTCTCTAAACTACTGCAAGTTTTCTTTAGAACTTTATGAAACTCTGCCAGTCATGGAGACTGCATCCACAAAACTGGCTGTTATGAAGGCATAGTAAGATAAACAAACATCTTATAGAATACAGTAAAATTGTAAAACATGAATACCATGTTAACAAAGGTGGTCATATAAGTACCATTAATACATAAACATGCAATTAGGTTTAGATATGAATATGATGCATTGTGAAGTAGACATGTAAATATTGAGAGGCAGAAAAAGAAAATGAAACTCTTTTACAGCAGAGAATTGCGTCTGCTGCAAAGCATGTATCCAAGAGGTACAAATACACTAAGGTTCTTGAAGCAATTCAAAAATAACTTCTTAATATGGCTGAGTACATGTCATTTTTTCCCTGGTTATTTGTTTTATGTGCTTGTTTTTAACATTAGAAATATCAGGGGCTGAGTTCCCTGTAGTATTTGTGTTTGTTCTGAGATGTTTGCTGAAGGGTTAGCATTGTTTAAAGAACTCACATGAATAAGGACATCATATCTTGAGCAAGGCATGGTTTAGAGCTTGTCTGTACATGACACTGTACAAAAACATCTCACTGTTTTTACCAGCCAGATCCTAACAATGCCAAGCAACATTTAGGAATAAAAAAGAAAGCATGTGCCAACAAAATAAATCCTTAATGAATACATAATGGAAATTGCATCTCCATGTTTGAATTCTGGAGATTATCAGTGAATGCTGCATTTGAACTGAATGCTGTTACCACTCCAAAGAGGCTATCATTCAAATATCACACTCGTGTTTGCAGTGATATTCCTACACACTACTGATGGGTGTTTACTTGTAAGCACAACAAAAACAGTGCTATTCCTTTGAGAGAGCTCTCTTAACACTTGTGGTTATTTCCAGGTCAAATATTTCCAGTTGGAGGGCATGATTGTGTTGACTGCTACAATGTAAGGTCCTGTGTGTGACTGTATTTCGAGGAAGCTTTTCACAAGTTCCATAAAGAATATCAAGTTCTCTAAGATCAGGCCAATCCCATGTCTTACCCTTATTTTTCCAGAGCTGTTCCCAGAAGATTACAATGTCAGTTGACATAGATCTCCCTCTAGGCAACTCAGCCTATAAATATAAGCTCAAGTGAAAGACTGTCTCCATCTCCCAGCTATTTTCATTCCAAGTATTTGTTTTTTTTTTTCATAAAAGCACTTTCAAGTATCCAGTCTATTTATTTTAGTGAAGAAGAGCTCATTAATTTGAGTACTTCACTCTGTCTATGAAATGGAGTGCAAACATCTATCACCTGATAAATGCCAGGAGCTCCATCATCCATTTGGCATGGGAGTTTGTTTAATTCCCTCTTTACACCCAGGGAAGTAATGGGACTTTTGAGGAGCTTATTTACAGAAAGCTCGTTTTAATAAACCACATTGGTGCTGACTTTCTTTGTAGCCAGGAAGGCAGGAAGCAACATACCCATCCCTCCAAACCTGTTAGAAAGTTTTCTCACAGGCAACGGCCTCTGCAGTGCTAGAAGACCTCAATCCAAGGCCTCAGAGAGCAGCAGACAGATTTCAGCACCTCCATTCCTCTCTCATGAATTGCAGAAAACTTAACCACAACTTTTCCATACCAGAGTGCTTTCTGGTGTTCCCACAGCACACAGTACAACACAACCAGTGCAGAGCTGTGTCTATAAGACGGAACCAAACTGAACACTTTAATTACATAATTGGGCCTAAGGTGTGCATAATAAATAAGAGTTCCATTGTTTAGTGGAAACAAAGGGGTACTCACTCTACAGATAATAATTCATTCTTTAGTGGATATAGAAATAGGTTGTAATAGTCGTCTTTGATAAATATTACATAACTTTGTAAATAATACCAAATTTGTCAGTCTGATTTCCTGTATCCTACTCCTTTTATTTAAAAATCTCTCCTGCTATTAATTTATTTTAATTTCCTACAAAAAGTGACAGAAAAATCAGAAAAACAAACAACAACATCAATGAAATAATAAGAGTTTACCAGTATCAGGATAGCTTCTGTTATGCTCCTTCACACTACAAGATGTTCATCAAAAATCATTCATTGCTCTTTCAGCTGGGGAGCAATGCTAAAACCAAAGGATGATTCTTTTCTCTTGTGAGTTTATAATTGGAGGTTTTAACAGCCACCTTTGCGTCCCTGAAGAAAAATCATTTTATTTTATGAAGCAATCCACATCAGAGATTTCATGCATTGTCAACACACTCTTATCATTGTTTGCTTACACTTTTTGAACTATCTCCTTTCAGCTCTTGAAACAATAAAACTGCATTCTCCCCTGTTGTGTTCAAAAGGTATGCTGTTTAACAGGGCAGTCTTCTATAGTTCCTGAATTCTCCATTCTCTCCAGTGAAACTGAAAATGGGAATTAAATGTATGATTTTATGAAAAACAATGGTAAAATATAAGAATGAAGAGCTTTCAAGGACATACAGAAGTGAACAGGGAATTAACACCCATTAATTTTTCATAGCTAATAAAAATACTAAGTATTAGATTAAATAAGACAATGTTAAAAACATACAAGTAGCAACCTTTGGACAAAGTATATAGCTATGGATATCACTGTCACAGGATATATAGATATCAAAAGTTTATATGGATTCATTTAGATAAACTCATGGAAGAAAACTATCACAGTCTATTAAACTCAAAGATGCAATCTTTGTTACAGAAAGTCCCTAAATGCAGACTGTTGTAAGGGTATACTAGCAGAAAGGACATGTGAAAGACTTTCCTGTTCTCTGTTCTTTCGCAGTTCTCCATCCACTGAGGAAGCTGGATTGACCCAGTACAGCTGTTCTCATATTCTCAATACACAGCAAGGCTCATGGATAAATTTAAAATTACCAGCCAAATCCAATAGTTCAGTAAAAGGCACAGTTGCACTGTGACAGTCAAGCATGTTATTATGTGCATTTGAATTGTTTAAACTTAGTTTATATTAACAGGTCTTACCAATTTTTTCTTTATTGGTCTGACCTTCATCATTCTTCTGTCAGGTATAATGCTTTAATTAATGAAGGTATCCTCCCACATCCCTTCCCCCCATAAAGAAGGAAAATGTTAATCCTATTTTACAACTATGGAGTCAAAGAACAAGGAAATTAGGCATTCCCCTTGAGAAGAATCAATTAAAAGGAAGGATGCTATACTGTGGAGCTTGCCTGATGATCCAGTCAGTCCCCTCATGTCCTGTTTTTTTACATTAAGCACTGTTCAATAAATGAATTGATCTGGGGAATTTGGGCTTGATTTCTGATTCCCAGAACTTTAGCCAAATAATATCTAACGCTCTTCATTCCATAAGAGACTACTTCATGACAAAAATCTACTTCTTGTCATTTCATTCAGCATCTCTTCCACTCATCATCATGACACTATGCAGCTACCTCAAGGTATAATTTTAGTTATTTTACCAAGGCAAGGACCTTGTTTTCTAAAATGTCTATCATCTACTTTTGACTGCTGTGAAGTAAATAACAACTTAACAAGAACCTATTAAAATTTCTTGAATATTCACTGAGATAGACTGCGGTAAATGATTACCTAGGCTACAGAAATTGATTATTTATCTGTCTTCTTGTCTCTCACATGCAGATTCAAAGACATTGCCTTAATATAAGATATATTTTGCCAAAGATTTAAGTGTACTGAAAGGATCATTAATGAACTGTAAATCACTAAAATGTCAGAGCTACTATTCTGTAAAAAGTAATAAAAATCTTTTTTGGAAACTAAATATAAGCTGACCACTGGGCATGAGAAACTGTACCTTCAAACAAACAAAAAAAATGTAGCTGTTCTTATATCCTCTGTTCAGATGACAATTCTACAGACAAGTCATAAGTTCCTCCATATGAGCCCCATACTCACAAAGAGGGATGATGCAAATAAACAATTTTATGGGATATGAGCAAAGTTAGACTCCAGACCTAAATTTCAGTTTTGCAAATGAGTGGTACATCAGTTCTTTGGAAAATGTAGTCACTAATAAATAAAGCAATCCTGAAATTTTCTTCTGCTGTAAGAAAATTCAGCACATGCTTTGCAATCATTGTATTATAGTTATCTGAGTCACTTGGTCAGATTGTAGTTCAGTAACAGGCACAGTTACTATGCCTTTTCAAAACTGAAGTTAGTAAGGAACAAAACTGAACAAGATGTTCTGAAGTTGTGTCCAATCTACACCCCAAAAATTAACATCCATTTTCTCTAAGAACATCCCCAGGGACACTCACTTCTACAGCTTTTAAATTAAGTTTTAAACATGGTTGAATAAAGACAGGTCTGACAGTACTGGTATCATCTTAGAAGAAGAATGTCAGAAATTCCTGAATTGCTACTCCTCAGAAAGGGCCATGTTACCCGGGGCTTAACTGTAGCATTGGGACATATAATAGTAGGAGCATTTTATATTCATTTTTATTTAATACCTCATAATCACAGCCCTAGTTATACATGTCAATGGCTTTTCTCTTTTTTTTTTCTTTTGACTATGAAAAATAAATAAATAAATCCTCGAAGCTTCCTAACTCAATTACCTCCTCTATAGTGCCTGATTACATTCATAGCCCTCAGGCTGCCATGGTTCAACTATAGATCCTAGTATATAACAAATGGAAAAAATGATGGATGGAAAAAAATATTACTTCAAGGACACTGAAATCCAAATGATTGTTTGAAATACTAGGAAACAGTACAAGGTTTTTAAATGTTTAGTAACTTTTATTTCATAATTTCATATTTCATTCACAAATGAAAGGGTAGTTTTGTGGTGTAGAAGTAACTTTGAAGATGTTTCAAAGGTGTATTTACTAGGTATAGGGGTAATGAGAGAGCATTAGAGAAACATGGTAAATTTAAACTATGCTTACTATAAAATAAGACACCTTTATATCAACTAAAACATACTGCTGTAAAAACTAAAACTGAATAAGAACAGTCTTCATAGCCTAAACCCAAGACTAAATAAATAAAGCCATTCAGTCACAAAAATGGGAACTGCTCCTGTCCCATTGTGCCCTTCCACAAGTGGCTAGACTACCCTGTGTACCATGAAATTCAACAGCTTCAAGTGAACCTGAAAAAGTTATCCTGCTGAAGAATACTGTTCCAGCTCCACTGTACAAGAGACTCAGTTTCACTGCATCAGAAATTCCAAAACAGGTGACTTACTTTTTCACGAGAATTAAAAAGTATTATTTTAGAACAGAATGTTGTCTTGTGTAATAAAACTAAGAACTGAAAGCTGTCAAATAGTCTCATATAACATGCACTGTGGACACTATTTAAGAAACTTGATGCTGTATGCTATACCTTTCTGAATTTCTGAACATATTCTAAATAATTTCAACACTGAGTGAAACACAACAGACTCCTATCAGATCTGAAAAGGTACCAATGACTACACAGAAATTATTCTACATTCAGAAGGTAGAACAGCCTCTAAGTGAGACAGATACACACTTGCTCCATCAGCTTTGGGAGCCTCCCAGACTGTTGTCTCCATAAAAAAGGGCAGCTATACATTATCTACTATACTTAGTCTTTTCCCAGACAGGAAGCATAACCTTTATCAGTACACCATTGATACTGTATAAACTGAAAAGGAATTTTATTTCAGTTATGCAGCTGCAAACATACCTCTTTTGTCATTATAATTCTTTACCTCTTTTTCCATTATTCAGTGGTGAGATTCAGCATATCAGAGCAAAGTTTCACCTACTTAATTTGGTGCAATATAGCAGAAGTTCTGCCAAGCCTAAACAATGAAAAAATTGGACAATACTAAAGAAAAGTTAATGACCACAATCCTCTACTCTTACTTCAGCTGCATCATTCAGCTAAATACAGAGCTACAATGGCATGTACAACGCGACTGTCAGCAGGATTCAGGCCTACAGCTTTTGTCACTGAAAACACACGCTGCTGTCAAATGAGCTGAAGCAGAAATTAAGTAGCTTAGCAAATCAGCCAGTAGAAAGAAGCATGATGTCAAAGAATAGTTTATTTGAGCAGACCTACAAACTGTTTAAAGAGACAATTTTCAACTAGTTCTGCAATGACAATCCTGCCTAATTTCTATTCCAAGCAAAAGAAATGACCCAAAATGCCAATAAATCCACAACTTTTTCCACATCTATTCTGCAAAGTGTAAAAGCAAATGAAATGACTGAACCAGAACAAGACCTAATGGCATTAAGAAAGATTGGCATATATCTATACAGCAATTTATTATGACTTTGAATGGGTCACAGTCTTAGTAGCTAATCTTTCTTGGGGGTGAGGGGAAGGAATTTTTTCACATAGTATTACCACAGTACATAAGCTAAAATGTTAACCATTACGTATTACAATTATACAATAAATAATGAACATTAAAAATATTTTTAAGCAGAATGATGTCAGCTATTTTGTGAGAAACAAGTTTTTTCAAAAGTTTGGGACATGAAAACTTGTTTGCTTGTTTGCTTCAACTTTGATAGTTTCAGGAATGCTGTTAAATTAGATAACAGTAAAATAAAACATCAACAGATATTAAAATTTTACTTAGGTAATGACCAAGATGGATCTGAAATCACTAATTTATATTATAAATCTATGACAATAAACCTAGACATTCACCAAAACATTTTGTCCTCAAATCAAATCCCATAGCTCTCATATAGGCCAAGCTCCACATTAACTTTGCTGAAAAATGGGAGATTTCACTAGTGAACAGATGACTCCTTTCAAATACAATATTTAAACTCCAGAAAAAGCGCACAACACTAAACTAAATGTAAATTAATATGTTCTCTGCCTTACAGCCCAAAAATAACAAAGTAGGCAAGCATTGAAACATCAACCATCCAGTCAAAGGGTCCCCCAATAAGTCGTTTTATTGTCTTCAGTAAGTTTTAAATGCCAAATACAAGAAAAGAAATTATTTTGCTTGTAAGTGGAAGATTATCTATTCTAAAATAAGTTTGTTTGTCTTGCTGCTCTGCTGCCTGCTGCACCAGCAGCCTGACTCAGTTGACCAAGCCCCACGCCTCCATGGTGCTTAACAAGGCCCTGAGCTCCCTGCATCACAAAAAATGCATCTAAGCAGATCAAAATGCTTATGTATTTGGCTTTACTTATATTAGTTACCTCTGGAGAGATAAGATATCCCATCTACTAGCCTTACTAAGACTCATACAATACTTTACAGAATAGGATATGTTTATTTTAACAAGACAACCTCTGGACTACCAGGCTGGAAACCAAGCTACAAAAAGAAAATATTCTATGATTCCAATAGCAACCCATGTGGAAAATCTTTTAACTTATCTCAGAGCTTAAAGCCAGAGGAGAGATCTATGCAGCAAAATCCCATCCTTTGAGTGTGGCTCTGAGCCTTTGCTCTTTCTCTGAGCCCTGCTCTCCATGGCATACCCAGCTCCCACACTTCACTTCTGTCTTCATTTCAGTGCAAATAAGGCATTCTCTTCAACAGACAAAAGACTGTCTGGTCATCTTTTTCTGTTGGTTCTTCACCTCACACTATCTGGGACAGGGGAAAAAAGGCCAGATACTAGTTATTCTGCATCAACCAGGTTTTGGAGTCCATCTGTGTGTATATTCTGTTTTGTTGTTGCTGTTGTTGTTTTGGGGTAGGGGGATTATGACGCAATAAGTTTCACACACCAAGAAAATACAGTAGATATTTTCTTTAGATACAGCATACTAATGTGAGATGCTAAGTCCAAGCTAAAATCCAGTCTCAGAATTATGTTTGATCCAGTGAATCCGCTGGAGTGGATTATTTGAGCTTTTCCAAAATCTGTGCATTGCTCTAGACCTTTATTTTTTCAAGTGACCAAAAAATAAGCACGCAAG
This sequence comes from Heteronetta atricapilla, assembly GCA_011075105.1. Lineage (NCBI taxonomy): Eukaryota > Metazoa > Chordata > Aves > Anseriformes > Anatidae > Heteronetta > Heteronetta atricapilla. The sequence continues at coordinate 35,045,987 of CM021731.1, forward strand.
AATATATTAGAATGGAAAGCTTTCATCTAGTCAGTATAATATGAAGCATAAGCCACTTTTCTTTTGAAAATGACCTTTTAAATTGACTTTTTAGAGCTTCAAGCTTCCTCTTAAATGGAAAAAAAAAAAAAAAAAAAAAAAAAAAACCTTCACTAACACAAGGTTGTTAATTAGATGGTGCTGATTGGCATACATAAACAGGTTAGCACTATTACCCATATTGCTAAAGCCACTCTGATTATTCTGCTTAGGATAGTTAAAAAGCAGGATTTTCTCACCCATGTATTTTTATTTATGCTTCAAAATTACTCAAAAGAAAAAAAAAAAATCTCCTTTTTCTGACAAAATTTAAAATAGCTGAAGAAAAAAATATTAAAATAGCACTTTTTATGTCTTTTATTAATTTTCAAAACTCAGAACTGTCATCTAATCTGGACAGTCATTTGTTGAATTTCAATATCTATTATTAATCATCTTTCAGGAAGATTCATCAAGCCCGTAATTCTATACTCACATATTAAAAACAGGAATAGGAAAACCTGCTATTCAGATGCTCAAGTAAATAAAAAGCATTTTGATGTTGATTGAAAAGCAACGCATATTCAGTTTAGAGAATATCAATAGATAATTTACTCTCTTGATGATGTACAAATCTTAATAGATTTCATCAGGACAGCTCAGTAAAATGGATGATCTACAGGAAAGATCAGAACAAAATGATTACTCATATGATAGGCTCATGGTAATGCTCTAAGATTCCCCACATACATTTTATAATTAATATGAATATTTTCTACTTAAATTCAGATTCCTTTGAAATTTAATAATCAATGTAATACATTCAAATAATCTCATTTTTAATAGAATCCTCATGGCAGCATAATGTGTATGTTGCATTTTTTTAACAGCATGGGCTGAAAGTCCCAAAAAGAGTGAATTACAGTAATCAGCTCTTGAGATGACAAAAGAATTAATCGGCATCTTTGTATCTTTACTGCTGATCAAGGTCTCAGCCTGGCAGTGATTCAAAGGCTGTAGAAAGGAGCTTTCTTAACAAATGCAAATGTTACCAAATGCTAAGAGCAGGATGACACTTTGTGATCAGATGTACCAAATGATGAAAAAGCATAACAGAAGGTAATAGCAAAAGGCAGAGACTAGAAAATGAAAAATATATATTTTAAATATTCTGTCACATATTTCATGACCCATGAAACATACTATTAGGACTGGTGTTTTTCCAAATAGATTAAAATTCAATAAATGAAAATATAATTAAGAATAAATGGAATAACTTCTAAGCGACTTAAGCACTTGGTCACCAAAAATGGATTATCATTGTTGGCAGACTTCACCATTCTTCTAATTAAAGTCAACCATTTAAAACACTTCCTTACTACTAATCTGACACATGTAATGGAGAAACTATAAAATTTAACACCCTCTAATGAAACTACTTCTATCTAGTACTTCTCAGTAAGTGGAGACATTCTGTTCCCCAAGCAAAACAAACAGACCCAAGGATTTCTCCGGTTGAAACCATGAGCAATGTTTGCCAAGTGAAAACAAAGATAAACAGCTGGCTGCCCTGCAGTGGCTTCACTGAGAGTTGAGATTACTTTCTCTGAAGACACCAAGAATATTGCAGATGTTCAAGGAGAGTGTCCTTCATGGTCAAAACCAGCAATACTTATGGGAATGTGGCCTGACTATTGGTCACTATCCGTCACTATACATAATTTTGTATATTAAATACTTGGTTAGAATGAAAATTGCAAGATAGGAACAGGACTTCCATAACAAAGCATTCTTGCCCCTGTTAGAGGTATGATATAGGAAGTGTCTATAGGAAGCAAAATATGCAATAACAACAGAAAGTTTCACCAAAGCAAAGGAGCCATAATCATTTTTATACAAAAATTGCAGTTTGAGTGTGAAAAGACTGATATTGCCCCATATCAAGGTATTTACATAGCTTGGAAGACACGGATTTTTCTTCCATGAGTGCTTATATATGCGGGAATAATTAGCTACCAGCTAAAAGTCAGATGTAGCATAAGAGAAAGAGACTGGAACTCAGGACTCAACCCAAACTGTCAGTCCTTGCAGTGGTAACTCACCTGCAAATCTCACTTGCTCTTGCTCCTTCTCTCTGTAACCCCTGGATTTTGCATTCTCTGCTGTGCAGCTGCACTGCTTCAAGATAAAAGGTGTGTGGTACTCCCCAGTTATGACAGTAGGGTAAGGGTAGTCTCCTGGAACAAAGGAGGTGTAAATTTGTACCTCCTCAGCCTGAGGAAACCAGTGGCCTCGAATAAAGTTTCCCACTTAGGCAAGTGCCCTAACAATAATAGGCAACATAAAATGGCACCAACAACATATCTGACTGTGTTTTAAAATAAGCAGTTGACACCATTTTAGTCCTGGAAAGGATTAAGAAGGTGCTTGGGCCCAGATAAGGACTGTGTGTATCTCTACCTCCACCCTGGGGCTGAAGGTAAATCCTTACATCTAGGAGAAACAGAATTTCATAAACCACAGAGTAACACAAGCCAGAAGGGACCTCAGAAAATCTCTGTTTCAACCTCTTGCACAAAGTAAGGCTGGGCCCAAAGTCACTTCACATTGCCTAGGACTTCATCCAGTCAGATCTTGGAGATCTCCAAGGATGTAGATTGCAAAACCTCTCTGGATAACCTGCTCCACTACCCAGTTGTCCGAATGGGAGCAGTCTTTCCCTATATCCAGTCTGAATCCCTCATGTTGCAACTTTTGTCAATTTGTTCCAGTCTTCCCACCACACACCGCTGTGAAGTGCCTTGCTCTGTCTTCTGTTTGACATCTCCATTAGTTAGACTGCAGCTGCTGTGAGGACCCTGTGAAGCCATCTCTTCTCCATGCTGAACACAGTCAATTCTTCCATCTTCTCCTCACAGAACAAGTGCTCCAGCTCCCTGCCAGGTTTATGGACTTCCTCTGACCTCAGAGGCCCAGGTTTTATTGAGGTTTGTGACTGTCATGAAGACAGGAAACTAGAAGGATTTCTGTCTCATGTGAATAGATACCAGAGTGGCACCTGGAGCCCTATTTCATGTAAAAGCACTGATAATAAAGATGCCTGAATCCAGCCATAGCACTGCTTATTTTAAAGCATAGCTTCCATTACATACTTTACAAAAAAAAAAAAAAAAAAAAAAAAAAAAAAAATCTTCCTCAGTGTATTTAAACCTCCAGAACCTTAAAGAACAAAACAGGACACTTCTTTGATGTAATATTTTGTCTTTATATAAAAGAACACTAAAACAAGTATTACGTTCAATGACACGCAGTATATGGAGTTATATCACAGAATCACAGAACGGCCAAGGTTGGAAGGGACCTCTGAAGTTCATCTAGTCCAAACCCTTTGCCGAGCAGGATCATCTATAGCACATTTCACAGGATGGCATCCAGGCAGGTTTTGAATATCCCCAGAGAAGGAGACTCCACAACCTCTCTAGGCAACCTGTGCCAGTGCTCTGTCACCCTCACAGTAAAGAAATGCCCCCTCATATTGATCTAGAACCTCCTGTGTTGCTGTTTTTGCCGATTACCTCTTGTCCTCTCTCTGGGCACAACTGAAAAGAGACCAACTCCATCCTCTTGACATCCTCCCCTCATATATTTATGCACATTGATGAGGTCTCCCCTCAGTCTTCTCTTTTCCAGGCTAAAAAGGCCCAGGATGTATATAGTATATGTATATGCATATAGTGTCCAGCTCATGAGACAAATAAAAAGATTTAGATGAGACTGTTTCCTACAAAATATTCTTCTGTATCATTTCCTTAAAATACATTTCTATGAGCAGAACTTAGCACATATAACTTCTCAATTCTCAGGAAAAAATACATACAAATAATAAGCTAAAGTGCTGACATTACCAACAAGTGTTTGTCATTTCATAATGAGGATCTAGACTTGGGATAACAGTATAAAAGAGCTGATATGAGTAATTTCTCAAATGAAATTGTGCTGCTAGGTAATTCTGACAGCTTTCAACCACAGATATCTCACACTAATGAAGATGGATGGTATATTAACAGAGAGATGGGGGGGAAGTTAAAGCACTGCTTCAAGGGAGCTGAGTCCTACTTTGGTATGACTTTGGACTCATTTTGAGGGACAGTTTAATTTTCTTCCTGAATCATTGAGAGTTTCACCCCAGTTAAAAACAAGACAGAGGGGATCCAATAGCATGGATGCTACTACCTCACAGCAAGTTCATACAACTCTCAGATTACACATCAGAAGGAATTTGAACTTTTTCTCCAGAAGAATCAGCTGATGTCACTATTGACAATGTGATTGACCTCTGGGACCAGTTGTTGTTGGCAAATTCCTTGACATCCCAGAGACACAGAACATGGGCAATCATTTCAATTTCTCTCATTATATTTACTGCAGCATTGTAGTTTTCCGTGTTTCGTCTTTTACTGCTTTGGTCTTAACTTGGCATTTGTTACAGAATGGTAGGAATCATTTTGTTGTCCATGATATGTGACTACCTGCACAGCAGATGTTCTGCCGACATCAGATCCAGTGAGACAGCTGTTCTGTGAACCTCCGAACAAGACATCTGTTGTAATAATTGCAATAATCCCCAGTAATTGCATGGCTTTAGGCTCAATGACAGAGTTGGTCTATACCTGCCTTATCTCACCTCTGTGTAACAAATTCCTTCCTTGCAGTAGATAAATATTTTTTCCCAATAATGATTTTTAGTCAGTCCAGTCCATTAACTGGGAAGTATTCTGAGGTCCTCATGTCCCAGAAAGCAACATTCAGAGCACTAAATTATTCTAAAATCTAGAAAGTGTGTATGAATCCTTATTAAAAAAAGTCTCTCACTAGAAGCTTCCTCTTATGGCCCATATGCAGAACCTAGCTGCCTCCAGCTAGTAAGGAGGGATCAGATGACTTCTTTAAAGCAAATACAACATCCAGATGTTTTAGGTCTCCTGTATTCCCCTCAATCCCCAGGATATTTTTTCAGGATTTTTTTTTCAGTGGATCTGCAGCTTCCCTTAACAAGCAGCAACGGTAGATACCAGAAATAGCTTAGAAGAGGCATACAAGGGAATTTTTAAGCCTCAAAATTGCTTCCACAAAGCAGTTATTACTAGTTACAGCTAAGTGCATAAGAAGTATTTTAGTGTTTCCTGTTCCCTTTTATCAAGCATCAGATACAGGCATCACAGTGGAATTTTCTTTCCCAGGGGTTCAGTTCCAGAAAATAGGCCTCTAACTAGCTAGGAATCTCTTCCCTAGGTTTTGAAGGAAGATGGGAAGGATGGAGAGAGGCTAAGTCACCTTTACCAATACCACCAAAAAAAAAAAAAAAAAAAAGACAATTATCAGAAAAATAACAGTAACTACACATTCTGTAGTGACCTAATACTAGCTGTTTCCACAGAATGACTTCAAGTCAGAGGGCTCAACTAATGTTATCCATCAGAAAAGAAAAGTCATCAAAGAGAAAGCTGAAATCTCAGAATATTGATGTTGACGTTTTAGTACTTAAAAGGCAAAGTGATTGATGTATGGCTCAGGACTGTCAAAAACTCAATTCTATAAAGACAAGAAGACAAAGGGGAGATTAGTTCTGTTGAAAAAAATGAATTAGCTAGGGAGCACCAACCACAGTGAGAATCAAATGAGAATGCACTATTGGCCTGCCCACTACTAAGACAGCTATCTTCACCTGATTGTTGTTAAAACTGTATTTGGACTGAGTTGTAAGAATACTTTCCTCTCTACTTCTAAAGTGAGTCCAGGACATGGAAGAACACCCCAGGACCATGGAATGGCTGCAAGCAATGAAACTCCAGAAACCAGCAATACTTTAGAGAGAAAATAATAATAATAATAATAATAACAATAATTCTCCATGGGAATAGTTGCTTTTGTCATTGCACAAGAAAATTTTCTTCAAGAATTACTTAACGCTGTTCTGAAGTCTGAGAAATATACGTCATTTCTAGATAACCTTTCAGTTCTCTGACAAAGACTTTTAGAACTACTATGTTCTTTTAAAATAAAAGATAACCTTACTGGATTACTATACTTATTATCAGATTTACCTGATCTACCACAAGCCAATGTCATTTCTTCTGCTTAGACATTTACAAACAATATATTCCCTTCCACTGGAAGTACTGGAAGTATTTTCATTTATCATTATTCCTGACATTATTCCTCTGCCTTTTTACAAGTCATAGCAAAAAGATACTAAGCAGCTACTCCCAGCAGCTCTGTTTCTTAGAAGGACATCTTGCTCAAATACATATAACATCACTACATCTGTCATTTTTGAGACCTAAGGCAGTATTGTTTCCTGCAGTAAATAAGACAGAATGTTGGAGGTCAGAATACAAAGGAACCAGTAAGACCAGATCTTTTTCTTTCAGTTGTAATATAGACATGCAAGAAATGACAAATAGATGTAAGAAATAAGCCATATGATCATGAGTACAGATACAGGTAGAAAAGCATCTTCTTTCTCTTACTAGTTTAATTCATGTACTTCAGAACTGTAGACCAGCCATGAGAAAACTCAGAAAAAAAATACAGTGATTCAGGTTTTTTTTTTATTTTGAGAGCCTATAGATGCATCCATTCTTTCAACTTGGAACATTTCTATATGAATGTAGGTAGCAAAAGTGTCTAAACACTATTTGAAAGGCTAAAAATAAATGAGCTAATAAATACTAGAAAGCCATAGTACTTTGGTAAATATTATATTGTTATTAAAACAGTGATAAACAACAAGTGATTAAAAGTTCACTTGTCTTATTTTGATAGGCAATTGCTATTGATCATTTTTGTTACCATATCTTTGAAGAGATAGCAACAAAAGCTTAGAAGTTCCTTATCTTAGGACCATGAGGTGTGTCACATGAGGTGTGTTTTTTTTTTTTTTTTTCTATTTCTTTATCCTTAATCAGGTTATCACTTTATGTTTGAGATGTGATAATCATGTTCTGTAAGGCTACACTCCACTACTGGGAGGTATGCAGAAGTCCCAGTTTCCCATAAAGCCCACCAAAATTAATAGGTATATTGCCTTCACATAGTGAAGTGATGTGCAAAAGCAATGTTTAAATGTTTGCCATAACTCCCTTTTGGCTATCTTTATGTTTTCCTAAGATATCATCCTTCTCCAGTATATTGACAAGCAATGAGAAAAGGTAAGCATTTGAAAACACAAGCTGAGTGGAATTAAGAGGAGTAAACAGTGTGCTCACTAGGAAGTAATTAAAAGCTATGAAGCAGGAAGAAGGCTGGAGGTGCCTAAAAGGCATTATAATTAAAAACCTAATGCATGTTAACTGTGAGTGGAGCATTGAAGTCATTGACATGAATGAAAAAACTCCCACCGAATTCAATAGGGACAGGATTTTATTCCATAAGTGCTCAAAAAGAAGGTCAGTTCAGCCTCAGAGAGATTGATTGAAGGTTTGAGGATAAAAAGAAATGTTGCTGAAAATGGGAAATTGTAATTTATATAGGCAGCAATATGCACAGTTGTAAAATATCCACAAGAGAAATGAGAAGAGAGAATGAAAATCAAATTAGTTAATCCTTGAGTAAGGGGAAGAATAAATTATTTTAAAAACATGCTTAGCAAATATATATATTAATATTACATATATATATTAATATATATTAATGTATATGTATATATTAATTATATATACATATTTAAAAGGAGACAAAATTAAGACAAATCCTGAACATGGAACAAATTTATACCAACTAATAGCTAGAAAAAAGTGATGAGGGAGTTAGAAAGCAGTGATAACTTTGTAGAGCATAGCTATTGATAAAAAGCATATTGGGAATATTTCAAAAATCTGAATTGGTTCAGATAGCACATAGCCTGTTTGAACACAAATCAGAAATGCATTAAGAGAGAAAAAAGAAAAGAATTTGCCATTGAGTAAAGCTAATCTCAAAAGCCCAGGTAAGTAATGGAGCTATCCTTCAGAAACAGTCAGTTCCAGTGGCTTTAACATCATGTTGTCAAAAATTGGCAACATAATCTGTTTGCCTTGATGCATTCCATGGAGGTCGATAAAACTCTAGAAATTTAAAATCATATTGGATATCACCACTATCCTATATCAAATATACCACTGAAAGTCCTACTTTTATAGGGAGTTTAGCAGGTTAACAAATTTTGAGTGGAAAACTGTTTAAATTTACAAAATGAATGAAATTTCATACTCGATACACTGTATGTGAATAGCAAAAAAAAAAAAAAATCATGTAAAAGAGTTCAGATGTACCATCTGAAGTTTAACTGTTGCAGGGGAATTCTGTTAATTTGGCTCATATATCCAAAACTTTGACGTTAACAATCAGCAAGCAATGGACTGAAAGAAAATAGTAGCAGTAGCATACCAGCCTATTCAGTCATGATATTCTCCATGGCTGCAGTACATTTACAATGTCTCTCCTTATCAGACAAGCAAATCTTCCTGGCAGAACACCCTTAACATTTACTACTAATTCATGAAATATTAGGAGGTGGCATTGTGAGTATGTAATTTGTCTAAGGCATATGAGAAGACTCAAAAAAAATGTAAGGAAAAAGGTATTTTTAACAACACTTGAAAGCAGATGATCTCCTAAAACACCATGAAACCTTCCATTATCTTATCCTGCAGTCAGTAACTAAAAATATGCACTTAATCACTTATTTCATTTCTCTGAGTGACATAGAAAAGGACACAGAGCCAATTGAAAGAACTTGACAACCTTGGGTTTTCTTAAGCAGTGACTTCAGAAAGTTCTACTCAGACCTTTCAGCTCAGATGAAATTTTAACGTAACTAGAGAAAGGTCACAGGATGGAGCTTCTGAAACACAGAGAGCACTATCTCCACAATGTTTGCTCAATCAGGCTGCCCAAGAGGTAGTGAGTCTTAACCAGACTATCTCAGGCATTGTTATATTTCAAATACAAATTCTATAACTTCTCTCAAATGACTGGTTACCCTGGTGCTGTGAGGAAAGAGATTTCCAACTGCTCTCATCTGTAGACTTTGTCATGAAGTATCCTCATGAGTCACTTTTGGTCCTTCTGCACTGTAATGTAAAGGCTTAGTAAGAAAATATTCTCCTGAGACACCCGTCCTAGTCCCTCCCCAGACTGCATTTTTTTCCTACAGCCATACGAACACTCCCTGGAGATCTGGCACATATTCTCACACATTCTGCAGGGAGCTCTATTTTTCTCTCTTCTCCACATCCATGCGCAGTATACGAAGTGCAAATAGGTCAGTCTGGAACTTCAAAAAAGTATACATACCTTATTTATTCTTGACTGTAGTTCCACAAAGATGCAAGAAAAAGACAACTCACCCTGCAGTTGCCCTACTTTACTTTGTCCTACATTATCTGTTCACTGATTCATATTTAAATTCCCCTTCGCTTTTAGTGTTGTACAGTTATTTTTATGTACCAGGTCACTCTAAACATACAATTGATGCTCTTACCTGCAAATTTTAGGAGGAAAAAAAATGTCTTCTAGCACTACAAAGAGCTAAGAAATTGTTGACAAGATTTATATTATTAACCAAAAAAAACACCTTAACATTTTTGCATTTCCACTCCTAGTGGAGGAGTAGAGAGCTTCTTTTTAAATAAGAAGTTGCTTGGTTTCTGACCCTCTACAGAATAGATATTCACATTTTTTTACTAGAATCTCATTTATTCTTTGTTTTCTCGTGAGCTGCATCCCATACAGTGTGTAACATTGGGCACTATTTTTAGAGCTATAAAAATAAGACATAAATCATTCATGTTTCTCAAGTCACCTTTAAAGAAGTATTAAGGTTGTGGTTTTTTAATTTTTTTTTACTCTACTGTGGCTATATAATTGAAAAGTAAGTGCTAAAAATGTTTAAACATGAGGCTCAGTGGTTTAAAATGAGTACTACTACAGTGAAAATAGATTCCTTGAGAGAATTAACTAATCATTAATAACTTGAATTGACAAAGGCAGCACTAATCAAGTTCTGGCTTCATAATAATTCTTATAAAAATGGGTGGAAGGGGAGAGCAAGCTAATGAAGTGAGAATAATTTCTGCAAAAATAGTAATGAATCTACAGCACATTAACTCGTTACTGAATTATACTTTTATTTCAGTATTTCATTTCCAGGTCAGGAGAAATGCAGGCCACTTGGGACAGGCTGATCAGGGAAAAGATAATGCTTTTTATTCCTGACAGCACCTACATCATGTGAGACAATACCAGCAAACTCATCATTTCTATGTAAGAAAAGAGCTTCCAGCATCCGCAAGGTGCTGACCAGAATGAATGATCCAGTTATAGAAATAAATGCACTTGTTATGTTGAATACAATTTTTTTGAAAACTATTTTTTAACTTGAGTGCCCCATTATCAGGACCACACTAAATTAAAGACTGACCTTAAAAATAATAATAGTAATAATTTTTTTAAAAGTGTTTCCATCCAGAAAAGGTGCATGACTTGAATCTGACCCTCAATGTCTACAACAATATTTGAGATGTTTTAGGACTCCAGAGGGAACAAAATGAATTTCTGTATACAGAATTTCCTACGTTGAAATGTGTTTGTACTGTAAAGCACATGTACATTAAGTCTTTGGCTTCAGAGAGGGATCAAAACTATTGAACATGGTGACTAGATAGTGCAGGCACAGAACACCTTCCAGAAGTGTCAAACTTAAAGTGTGTGCCTGTACAACCCAGCCTAGATGTTCAGAAGCTCCAGATATAACTGTTTCTATGCCCAGAGTCCCAAGGGTGACAGCTATGTAATGCTTATGTGCAGCAGCTGGATCAGGGATTTCTGGTTAGCATTACTTGGTGTCCCTAAATCCCAGACACATTTTTAAAGTATTCAAAATGTGACCAGATAAAACTTCCAAAGAAGACATACAAGAAAGTCCAGACATATATATACCCTATCTCTTCATGAGAACTTCTGAACAAACTACCAACTCCCAGTGTTTTTTCTGAGGTGATAATGGGTAAAATACCTGTGTAGTACACATGCACACACTGAGAGTTCAAATTGCTTTATGAACCTCCTAGCCAGCTTCATTTTGAAGTGTTCACCTAAAAACTTAATTTAGCCTCTACATCTGCTTCAGTCAGTGGGAGTCTTTGGCTGGCTCTGAGCTCTGGGCAGGTGAGAAAGCAAGAAAAAGGAGATTGTAAAAGCTTCTTTTTCTGTTTTTTGTTTGTTTGTTTGTTTTTAAAGTCTATTTTTGAGTGAGTAAAGGCAGATGCATTTATATTCCTTGAAATAAATATTATTAGACAAAGTTACTCTATCCAACTCTTTGCAAGACAGAACAAAAGCTGTGATCATTAGAAAACTGTGAGAAAATGTAATGTCATATAAAAAGAATGGTTATTTCATATATGGACAAAAAAACCACAGCACACACACACAGTGTGAGAGCTGATCCTCTTTTCATGTAAATGAATAGAGCATCATGGACTTGGAGCTAAATTAGTTAAATTTATGAGGATGCCATTTAACACTACTGCTAGATATTTTCTGGAGTTGGGGCTGAGTGAAAACACCAGCACAAGTTAATCAGAACTTGCTATTTTTTCTTCTCTACATCAAGTCTGATAATTCAATTTACGTGAGCTTACAGCTAATTTAAAAGATCATTGTAATGCCAATGTTGCTAATGCTTTTCCTTCTAGACTTCAGCAGATCAGGATGTTTCCTCTCAATTTTCAATCTGTAATTCTGTCTTGCACGATGCTGATTTTAATTTGAAGTTACTTTCTCCTTTGTATTTTTTTTAAATATAGGTTTTTCTTTTCTAAACAAGTCATACATTCCTCTGATTATATCATATATTTATAGTTTCTTAATAAAATACTTCTATGTTCAATATATTTTACTTTTCTCATGAAATTCCTCTTTAATTTGACTATAATTGCTCCTGCTACAGCAATTGTCTGCAGAGAATCTGAAATAAACATCAAGAATTGCCATAATTTCCAAGTGTATTGAGAAACAAAATTTGTCTAAACTATGCAGTTCTACCCTAGACCAAAAATATTTCAAAATCTCAGTTTTCTACTTAGTATATTACAAAATGTATCAAAATCTCCAGCTGCATTTCACACTGCATATTCAGCTAATGTATAAACACCACTCCTTGTTTGAAGATTCTCCAGTTGAACTCTGTCTCTTTCGTATATTTTCTCTGTACTATTTCAAGTAATATGTTGGCTTTCACAAGGAAAGCTCTCTGTTGCAGTATTGCTTGCTTCTAAAGCATCTTCCTTGTGCTAAGACTGTGTTTGTACGCTGGCAGAAGGACTTCACTCTGTAAGAAATCATTTCTGCAATTGCCACCTCACAGGAATTCCCTGGTGCTGCAGCTGCAGAGCTTCATGTGATCGGTGAGAAGGAATTGCACATCACTGCATGGTAGCCATGGGATGCCACATCAGACATTTTTCTCTCTCTCCTACCCCAGAAGTCAGTCCCTGACGCTGCCTTCAGGCCAGGCTGCCAGGCGTAACTAAGCACCCTGGGTGGGCTTTCCTCTAGCTGGCTTCAGGAGCAAACATCAATTGATCAGGTAGCAAAGAGCACATCTAAAAGGGACATAAAAAAAAAAAAAAAGAACAAGGGACTGGTAGTTGCTATGTTGTTCTCTCTTAACTGACACATCAGTTCTGTACATTGCCATACAAAAGGAGTTTTGACTAAATATTTGTCTCCCACTGTCTCCCTCTAGAAAAATCAACATGCACATGATCACTCAGATGAAGAACAGCATGAAAGGGGCTAAAAATGCAAAAGTACTATGAAGAGACATTCATTGAGGACTAAATAATAAAAAATAAAAATAAAAATCAGGAGTGGCTTTACACACTGCCAAACAGCTTTTATTTAGACAGGCTGTTGCATCCTGTAGCATACAGCTACAGAGGTTGACACTAGAATAAATCTCAGCTCTATAAAAATTTACTGACAGCACAGACTGCAAGGAAAGAGCTCACATACCCTCATCTTCCAGCTCATCCCTTCCTGCAAACTTCAGCAGTTTAGTGCTCCATAAAACTGTTTAACATCTTCTGGGAGTTCTCCAGCCAGCAAACCTTTTGGAGACCCAGAGATCTCTGGCGTTTCAAGGATGGCTGGGCAATTGCATCCTTGCTGTGGTAGAGGACCCTCAAATAAACCAAGAAAAGCAATGGAGACAGAGGGACAGCAAGAAAGTGAAATAGCACAACTATCCAATTCTGATGTCCCAAAATGAAGGCTGGTGGGAAAAGAGGTAGGTTTATGGAGAAGGAACATGCTCCACACCATCGCAATAAGGGTTTTAAGTGGCAGCAGTGCAGTGCTGCAAGGCACTCCCAGAAACAAGAAGCTCTCATGCTGATTCAACTACAGTCACAACAGGTGCTGCTCTGGACTTCTCTTCTTGCTAAGGGGATAATCAAGCAAGTAATTCAGTACTCATCCTGTGCCTAAAAGTTTCAGATTGCAGTCTAAGCTAACCAGAGCCACCCTGCTGTTTGCCTTACACCTATTTGTTGGCATGAGGAACATTTTCTGTGATAAAGGCTAAAGTCCTATAAAAGGTGGCCAACCCAAATATTGCAAGTTTTTAAGAATGAACCAGCTACACAAATATGGCCTGGAATGCTTGAGGTTCGGTTACTCCTTCCCTGGGCCAAGAACAAGTACTTGACTCTTAAAAGTCCTTGAGAAAACCCTCTTACCTAATTCTGTTTGTTAAAAAGCTATCTTCTCCCCCTTGTTCTCTACCATGTTACCCAGTATCTTCAAACCTAGTTACAAAACAGAGGTCAAATCACTTCAAGTGCTAGAAAAACTCAGAGACATTTATTTATGAGAAAGGGAATTCAGAAATGAGACATGTTAGATTAACCAAGCTGAGCAGATCCAGTGAAAACCATGTCACATGCTGAAATGCTATTGGCACAAGCCAAAGGAATGAATTAATTGCAACTTGGTTGGTTGTGCATCCACCTCCACAGTGTCCCTGGAGTCCTGTTCATATCGTCCTGTGACACCAGAAAGTAACAGGTGAGATTAAAATGGGCAGCAAAGGAGTAAACAGGATGCACAATGTCTATCCAATGCCCACCACAAACTGGCAACACCAAAAAAATTAATGCAATCTCAGGTAACATCCACACTCTGCTCATCCCTCCCATTGAAGAATGATGAATGCAGCTCTCTCTCAGAGGTGATCTGATAGATGATCCAAAGTGACCGATGAGGTGCATGGTGGGGCAAGATTAACACGGGGTAGGAGCCCAAGCTGCGACAGGCCTTCCATGCAATGGTTGTACTGAACATGTGAGACCCAAGCTAAAGGCATCACCTGCAACACACTGGTCATCTCCCCAGGAAAGGATGGGAAGAAGTCTCTACCCAGATGTCCCTTCCATGTGCCTTACTGGGAAAGGATGTTCTGGGCCATGCCAAAAATACCTGCATTGTGTGTTTCCATGCCACTGGCTTGATGGTTTGATCACTGCTCTGACTGTTCTGACGGGGTGAAAAAGAGGCAGTGAAAAAAATGTCAGTTACATTTTATCTGGAGAATTATTTGACAAGTTTCATGGAGCAGTGTGAAGCTTTCCCTGGTGTAGGACTGTGACATCCACTGAACTGGAAGGAGGCCAAAGGGCACAATTCAGAAGGGCTGTAAAAGATTCAAGTAGAAATATCTTTGAGCAAGAGACCTCTCACAGTTTATATCCGTTCTTGTTCTCAGGTGTTTAAAATACCTTCCTAGAAACTAAGGATAAGCATTATCTCACCCTCAGTGTTAGGCATTTCATTCAGCAAACTTTTTAACACCTTATGATAAGAAAGATAACATGTCTAAGCTGTAAGAAATGAACCTATTTTCTGCACGTCTATTTAACATGGCTCTGGTAATAAAAGCTGCAACCACAAAAAAAAAAAAAAAAAAAAAAAAAAAAGCAGGCACTAATCTTTTCTTGGAAAATCAGAAGGTTTTAGTTCTCTATCCTATTGGCTTCTGCCTCCCACTCTGTTATACTACCCCCCCAAAATTCCACTGTTAAAGAGATTTTCTCAGGCAAGGTGCCAGGCTGACAGAGCTGAAGGCCTCTTCCCCTGTGCACATGTTCAGCTTTTTTACCAAGTCCATTCACTCCACAGAATTCAAGAAATTTTCAACACATTTGAGCATTCTAGGCAGTTAGGAAGGGAACTATATGTTATGTTGAATTAGGACCAAAATTAAAAAATAAAAAACTATGCTAGATTGAGATGTGCTTTTTACAGCAAAAGACACAATCCTTATAGTGAGGAAAAATAGCATGTTTTGGTCTGGCAGGTCTTCTTATCCAGGCTATATCATTTTTAAGATTTTGATCAAATTCTGGACATATACAGATTAACAAGAGTTGAGTTAAAAGATGCTACAGAAATCAAAGATGTGTCCCTGCATGTCTTATTTTCTTATTCTTTTTTCTTTTTTGTGTGTGTCTTTTTTTTGTCTTTTTCTTGTGTTAAGAGACCTGGACAACACTGTTAAAGGAGAAGATTTCAAAGTCTGTGTTATTAGATGAGGAACCACAGCATATCATACAGAAAACAGAATTGAAGAGGAAAAGATTTCTATCATTTAAGACCTTGGTCTTGCCAAAAGCAAATGTAGATGAATGCAGACTGACAAGCCCTGGAACAAAGAACAAACCTGACAGACTATCAGCTAGAAGAAAGATTCTGAAGCATAAAAAGAGATTGGAAGTTATTACAGAAAAATCCTTTAAAGCCCTTAGCCAAGTATCCAGTTGTAGTAAAGAAAGCAAACAAGAACTCAGGTAGTATTGCTAAAGGAACATAAATCAAAGCTGTTGATATTATCAGTATAATAACATAGTAGTTAAACTTGCAGAGGGAATACATGGTACACTTTCAGTGTGCATGTACTAAGGGAAAATACAACTTACTTTTGGGCAGGTTGAGCAAAAAGAGTTACGAAAATACCAAGGGCAAGTCTAGAACCAACCTAGAAGTCAGAGGCAATATCTGAGGTCCTTCAATCAGTCAGTCTGATTATTTAAAAGAAGGATTATTTGAATGATTAGTAATAGTTTTAAGCTCAATTTAAATTTTGGATATGCACAGCTTAGCACTAGCATCAGAGAACAGTAAAACAGAAATCTGAGAGTGAGCTTCCCCCAAGGACTCTATGCAAGGTGGGTCATAACTTCTAAGGCTCTTGCTAACTGAGATATTTTCAAAAACACTGATGGTGATGAAACAACTATCACAGAACACATCTGTAGAACAGACTGGGCTATGAGTGAGCTTTTGCTTTCACCAAAAAAAAAAAAAAAAAAAAAAATCTTTTTTAATAATTGCTGTTACATCATGGAAAATATGCTTCCCTTTCCCTCAGTCACAACACGCAGTGTTCTCCAGCCTTAATTACTAAAGATAGCCAGCAAGTTACTCTGAAATTATTGGATTTTACCTTATTGCCTTTGTTAAGCACCCTGCTGGTCACTGGAGATCTAATTGATAACTACCAAGACTGCACATACCTGTGATATATCTGATAAAAAATAATGGTTATATATGAGTTGTACTATTGTCTGTTTTAATATCATTTAACATAAATGTACTGAACTTTCCTGCAGATTAAGAAAGCTTTCACGGAATGTTCTTAGGTCACATAGGTTTCAGAAGGAAAGGAAAGGGGAAGGGGAAGGGGAAGGGGAAGGGGAAAAAGGGGAAGGGGAGGGGAGGGGAGGAGAGGGAAGGGGAGGGGAGGGGAGGGGAGGGGAGGGGAGGGGAGGGCTAGAGAAGAGAGAAAGGGAGAAAGAGAAAAAGGGAGAAAGAAAGAAAGACAAAGAGAGAGAGAGAGAAAGAAAGAGGGAAAGAAAGAAGGAAAGAAAAAAGAAAGAGAGAAAGAGAGAAAGAGAGAGAGAAAGAGAGAGAGAAAGAGAGAGAGAAAGA
>CM021731.1:35063232-35427685 GCA_011075105.1 Heteronetta atricapilla
AAAGAAAGAAAGAAAGAAAGAAAGAAAGAAAGAAAGAAAGAAAGAAAGAGAAAGAAAGAAAGAGAAAAAAGATCTGTTTGGGGGAAGGGTTTTTTGTTGTTTTGTTTTGTGGTTTGGTTTGTTTTTTTTTTTTTGTTGTTGTTGTTTTGTTTTGTTTTGGGCTTGTTTTTTTTTACAATACACTTAAAATATTTGTATTCCTGAAAGTCTTTTGGCAGAACTGAATTGTATCATTATATTAATCAGCAGTGCAATCTTTCACTACATTCATTGCTATTTTGGTTAAAATTCAATTATTACAATTGATTGTCAGAGGCATATAGTTAAAAGATAAAATAAAATTCAATCCAAACATCACTCATTTAAAGAACAAATACACATATTCAGAAATGGCCACTGACTTTGTTCAGGCATTACTTCTGAACTATGATCCATCTCTGTTCAACAGTCGAAAATGATTTAAAATATTGGATTCCTTCACTGAAAATGAATCTGCTTCAACAGTTTCCAAGATTCATGCCTGGAAACTGTTAGAGAAAACATACAACACTTAACACAGACCTTGGTAAAACAGAAGAAGGGCAAATTTCATTTTTGCTCTCAAATGTTTACAAACACTATCATGAAATTAATTGAAATGTGAAGCAAAATACAGGGAAAAGGAAAAAGCACTATCTAATAGATGGGGAAAAAATAACAGGAATAAAATGCAAGATGAAAATTATGTAGGAAACAAATATGATGATATTTGATAATCCCAGTGGCCTTCATGTTCTAAAATACTCATTATGACTTTTTACATGAAATATATCTCTGTTACAGGTTGGTGTGCAACACCGTGTGATGCAGCATTTCTGTTTAAAACTTTGCTGTCTGTAGGTCATCTTAGCCTAGTAATTATTCACAGCTTGATACTGAGTTTCCTGTGACAGGTCCTCTAGTGGATTAAGAACGGGAGTGATACATAACTGTGGGCAGACCAGTTTTTTAAATTTAGGTTTGTGTGTGATACTTGAAATCATTATGTCCACACGGTCTCTCCAAGCATCTCAGAGGCCCTTCTCAAGATCAGACATGGCCACCATGCAGAGGAGAAGCCATCAGTGCCACATCAGAATTGCCAGCAGGATGTGGGCAAGGACTGGGGGCTCACTTGTCCGACCAGCCTGCAGATGCTTACTGCAGGCAGGAGGGTGTATTTAATGCAGCACCACATGCCAGAGGGGAATGAAGGGAGGAGGACCAACCATACAGTGATAATGGCTACTCCACAGCACATTGCCATTCAAGCAGAGAAGCATCCTATAAAGCTAGGTTTTAGTTTTGCATAGATCATAAACTTGCTACACCTTCGAGTCTACTTAAAACAAAGCTTCACAGAGAAACAAGTGTGAAGAGCTCCATCTTTTTCTTAGAAGACTTTAAATTCTGCACATACGTGTACCCTAAGATTAGAGTGAACTGCTGGTGACTGGGGAGGACACTGGGAGGGCTGAGCTTGACTTAAAAAATATTAATTTGACTGGCAATTTTCTGTATTGAAAACTGAATCTAAATACATGAACTAATATGAACTCTGAAGCAGGTAGCTTATTTTGTTCTGGGTTCATGCAGTCCCCAGGAAAACTGGAGTTGGTCTTTGACTGCAGCACAGTAGCACTGCCACACCAACAACACAGGAAAAATACAAATGTCAATCATGACACCAAGATCCCGCAATACATCTGCCTCTGACTCAAGCAAGAAATCAGCAGATTTCCAAACAAAGCCTGGCATGAAAAAGCAATTTAAACCCCAAATCAGCTGAAGTTAAATGCTTTCTCTCAATATTTTTAAGAAAGGAAAGCTGTAAGGAAGTGTCAAAGTTATTGCAAAAACTACAGAATATTTATCTCCACCTTTTATTTAGATTTTTTTCAAATGAAGGCAGTAGCCTGCACTGCTATGCTTAGAACTGCCTCCCTATCCCAAGCTAAGTGAATAATGCCCTTCACACAGCAGTGAGATAAAACAGTTTGTGCAGTTTCCTGGTGCTTCAGAGAATGAAGCATCCTAAGAACCAAACAACTAACAACTGATAATTCTAATCTTTTTCCTTAAGAAACAGACAAGCAACAGAACAGATCACACATATGGCCCCCATTGGATTTTTAGGAAGTTATAATGCACTGGCAGATTTATAGCATATGAATATGTCACTGCCTTGCACAGGTTGAAAGTCATAACTGCTCATGTTCTTGCTCAGTACTGGTATCTATCTGCCCTTCTTATACTTTTTTCTGAAGAAAATCGGGCAGCCTAATGTAGCAGGTGGCATCCCTGCCCATGGCAGGGGGTTGGAACTAGATGACCTTTATGGTCCCTTCCAGTCGAAGCCATTCTACGATTCTGTGAAAATATTCCCACTTGTTCAAATATGGGAGATGTGTGTTTATTGAAAGTGAAGTCATGAGTGTACAACATTATGTTAAATATTGTGAAAACAATGATAGCAGTTGAAGATATTTCCCATTTTCCAGTATTTTGCCAGCATATATAGTGAGGTTACTCAATTGCAATGACTTGCATTATTCAACCAATCCTCCAAATAACATGAAACAAAATCATAAATTACGGTTTAATTAACTACCACGCCTTATTCCCGACGCCGTCTGCACTTCGCTCAGAAGCAGCCATTGGCACCTTCCCACATGACTAGTAGCCATCAAAGGTCCTCTTCCCTTCAGCATCCCCTCGTACAAAATACTTAATCTCATATAACAATACCATCTAGTGGCAAAATATGGTCATTACACTTAGAATTTCTGTCGTGTTTTCCTACAAGACCATGAAATACACACAGCGAGAGCGGGGCTGACAGAAAACATCTCCTCAGGCTGCCTCCACACACACCTCAGGCCAACACTTAAACACATTCGTAATTATTAATTTCATCTAAACACATTCTTAACTTTAAGCATATGAATCGCTTCTTATAAATCAAATGAGCATGCATTCCCTGAAGGACATAAACACATTGATGCCATAAACATTCACCTACAGAGCAGACAGAGAACCAGCCTGGAGACATTGCAAAACACAACACTACCTGTTACGAGTGTGCTGGCCTCACCTCCGGAAAGCCAGCGTACCCATGGCTCCTGTATGACATGTAATTATATAAGAAATGTAATTTTCATCTGTCCTAAACAGAGTAAATCAGAAAAAAAAAAAAAAAAAAAAAAAAAAAAAAGTGTTTATTCTTCTCTACATAAAGACAGAAATTGTACCCGGATTATATCCTGAACTAACACTTTGCATGACTCCACTTGCATGTGATATTGAAAAAGAGTGAAAATTAAACATAAAGGTAAACTGTTATATTTAGCTGCAATCCCTTTAGGAGAGTGTGAATGTTTTAAGACAAGAAAATAAAGGCTAGAGTGAGTCAGCAAGGCAGAAAGATGACAAATGGGAAACAGCAACGACTTGTTCTACACAACAATAAATACTGGTTATACTGACGATGCAGAGCTAAAAAGCTATTTGACATGAAATAAAATTATTCAAAGTTAGAACCCTGTACTAATGAAATGGGACAATTTGCTCTACTTCAGTAGGCTTTGTGGGAACATTAGTACATTGTAAACAACATATTAACAGAGAATGTGTATTTGTGAAGGGCAAATTAAGTCAATACTCAAGCTGTAGGAACAATTTAGCACGTAAAGCAGTGCCATGTACAATTCTGGCTTGTCATCAGCTTGGCCTCCTCTCTCAAAACAAAAAAAAAAAAAAAAAACTTTGCCCAAAAGCTGAAACACTCTTATACTCAGGAATAAATAAATAAATAAATAAATAAATAAATAAACATAAACATGCAGCCTATCAACTTACATCGAGATCAGTTTGTGACCAAAAAAAAAAAAAAAAAAAAAAAAAAAGTTATCCTTACAGTAAAACAGGAGATTCTACCAAAACACTAGTTAGAAATCTGTTCTTACAAAATCAAAGGAAATTGCTTTCATAAAACATGATGGTCTGGAAGGCTTCTTCAAAGTTTCATTGAAAGTGTTACTTTTCTGCAATATACCTGCTCAGCCAAGAATCCTGAGAACTATTCCTGCCTCAACACTCAAAACCCTTTCATAATCCAACTCAACAAGACTAATAATATAGCCATCACCCTGAGAAAAATGGATGTTCATCAGAACAGCAACTTTAAGCAGCAACTTCACTTAATGAAAAGATCAGCAAAAGAAACAAATTTCCAAACATTAAACATTTATTAGAGAGCAATAACAATCTCCTATTAAAAATGGCAAATTAGCAACAACAATGAATCCAACAGTTGTTTAGAATGCTATTAAGAGTTTAGGAGTTTAGGATGTTAACAAGGGAATATGGTGATGACCTCTTATGAATAAAAAATTATGGATATTATGTTTAATAGATTCTGAAACACCACTGGCATCACACAGTTTCTCTCCAATGTATATTTCTGTCACCCTCAAATATACAATTATATTATCATAAGCTTCAATTTATTATTTTAAATGTTAGTTATCATCTCTACTACATTTTTATTTTTAAATCTGATCATAAAGCTCTTTATAAGGACAACTGAAATTAATTTCAAAGTCAGTCTTAACAGAATCAATATTTGGTTGATATCTGCAATTTATTCAAGTCTGTTTACATAGGGAAAACATTAGTTTCACTGCTGAATCTGAGGCTGGGACTGACCATATTCTGTTCCCCAATGTTTAAAAAATTGAGCGAATCAGGATCTGAGGACAGAATATCTAATGGCATAAGATTCTCAATGCAGCATATCTCTTCTGCTGAACCTGTCTATGCTCTGCTCCTCATAAGAACAATACATAGCCAGAGATCCACAAAGTTTCAACCTGTCTGTAATGATTATTGACTAACATTACTTCATTAAATGAAATCAAAATCTAAGGCCAGACCTAAGAACTTATCTATACCACAGAATGAAATTTCTCTTCATTTTTCATTTTTGGAGAAAAGCTACATTTATGGACAAATGATTTGTAACTGATTCTTTGTCTTTACCCACACTTAAGTAAATGCCTTATGACACAAACTTCAATGTATATGAGATCTTAATTGTTATAATTATATAATAAAAGATTCCTTGCATATTGTAGAAGCAATAGAAATAGCATTCAGACATAGAAAGTGGTTTTCCATTATTCCTACCTTCAAAATTCTTCAAAATTCCACAAGGAACCTATTACCTCCTAGCATACAAAAGCAAATACTGAGCAAGAAAACATTTATATCACCACATCTGCAGAGATTCATTACAGAATTATAGAGATAATTTCCTTGAAGAGGCATGTCTCTATATTTTCATGTCTTAAAAACTGTCAAATAAAGTATCCTTTGAAATTCTTAAACTGTTTTAGTAGATGAAGAAACACAGTTGAAATTTTTCATTCTATGACTCAAGAATCCCTGACATCTACTGAAAAGGCAACACAGCTGAACAGAAGTGGTCAAGATTTCGGGAGGTGTCAGGGTACTGGGTGGGCCAAGCAGGACAACACTTGCCAGCATCTGCTATTCACTAACAAGGAAGAAACAGCAGGGAAACGAACAGTCAAGTGGCAGTTATGGTTGTAGTGACTACACCATAAGTAGGGTCCAAAATCCTACAAGGAGTGAGGGCAGAACACAGCCAAGCAAGGGACTCCAAATGTGCAGACCAGACTGCTGATTGTTCAGTGGATTGAAAGGTGGGATCCCACAGGGCAGCTGGAGGACTCTGAGGGTAGTGGTTAACATGTCTTACCCTGCCTGGAGGCCTGGGAAATAGAGAACTGCAGGGGCCTAGCCTGCTCAATATTTTCATTCATGGCCTGGAGAAGGTAATGGAGCAGACTCTGAAGTTTTCAAATGACATCCAACTGTGGAGGGACAGCATATATACTGGAGGGCCAGGCTGCAATTCAGAGAGGCCTAGGTGAAATGATCGGACAAGAACTTAATGAAATTCATCAAGGAGAAAAGCCAAGCATGGCCCCAGGGAGGGGAGCTTCCATGTAGCAGCCCAGAATGGGGGAGATCAGCTGGGGACCAGCCCTGGGGGCCTTGCTGGGCAGCTGAGCATGGGCCAGTCACATGCCCTGGGTTGTATTTGAAGGGCCACAGCCAGCAGATCAAGGAAAGGCATCATCCTCCTTTATTCAGCACTCATTAGGCCTTATCTGTCTCCAGTTTGGGGCCCCTCAATAGAAGACATAGACAAACTGGAACGTGTTCAGCAGAGGGCCCCCACAGAGGCTGGGGCTTGAGCATTTGCTCTGCAAGGGGAGGTTGAGGGACCAGGGCTTCTTTAGCCTGGAAAAGAGACAGTTTTGGGGGTACCTAACAGCAGCTAGTCACTGCCTACAGGGAGTTTAACAAGATGTAGCCACGCTCTTCGTGGTGTGAGGATGAGAACACAGGTATAAGCTGAAACAAGAGAGGTTCAAACTGGATTTAAGAAAAAAAAAAATCACCAGGAGGTAGTCAGGCAGTGGAGCAGATTGCTCAGAGAAGTTGTGCAGTCTTCTTTCTTGGGCATTAACAAGACAAGACTAGATAAAATCCTGCACAGCCCAGTCTGACTTTATACCTGACACAGCTTTGAGCAGCAGTGGACTTCTGAGACCTCTGAATTACCCTATGAGCCTATGATTCTAAGATTAAGTGATAACCAATATCTCTGATAGCTTCCTATAGGATACAGCATATATGAGTTGGTTAAATAGCTAGAAGAAAATAAATTCTATTAATTTGAAAACAGAGTGATGTCTCTCTAAGTTAAAATTAGCAATAATAAACAAGAATACACCATCCATGTTCAAGTACTTCCATTTTGGCATTTTATATATTGCCAAATGCTCCTAAATTTTGTAGCTATTTTGAAAACAGTCACACAGATAATGGCTTTCTCCTCTTTCAGCTGTCTGGTAATGATACTTCTGAAAAACATCTGGATATTCCACGGTTTGAAAATTCACTGACCATGAAGAAACTGATGGCCTTTTCAAAAACTCTTTAGTTATTTGCTTGGCCAAAAGAAAAGGAATAATACAAGTGAACTTTTGCACTACCAAGGTGCACATCTGTTCTGTTCCAAGATTAGATAAAATTTTATTTTTTCTTGTATTCATAAAGATCAGTCACTACAGATTTTACTTCAATGATCACCTTACTTTTTTTCCTTATTTTGACATTTATTAACAACCAAAAATTTTTGAGAATTCTTTGAATGCATGCTAGGATTATGTACCCTACAACACATCTTACTTCTTCTAGATAAATGATAGTAAACTTTATGGCAATCTTCACCAATTCATGTAAAATTATTTTTCATTCATTCTGGAAATTGCAAATCTTCCTCCCACTATCTGGAGCATTCTGACTTTTTAACAGTTACTAAACCACAATCACCATCATAATCACATAATCACAACCTTCAAATAAATTCAACCAGGTAAAAATTGTAACATTCAACCCAATATTACAGCTTATCCACTCTGTTACCTTTGCATGCCAATAAACCTCAAATATTTTTCTGTATGTAATATTTATCCCCATGACAAATACCTGGAATAAAATGATGTCTGGACACAAAATATTGAAGTAGATACATGATTCAATTTGCAATACTTTTAGGTGAGCTATACATATTCTGGAAATACAGATGTTCAAAACTCATCTTCTTGCGTATATACATATACTTCTTCCCTTATACGTATGTTGTTTAAATGTGGGATCCTCTCACGTTCCTGGATGGGTGATATGTAGATGTGAGCTATTACTGCTTCAGATCAAGTACACAGGACTGTCTTGATACTCCATCTCAGAGGTCTCCTATGAGAGTGAGTATTCATAATATTTCACTATGCCCTTTCATTGATGGTGAGGTTCATTAATCTCATCATAGGATCTGTGGAATCTTCTGCCTCAGTTCTTCTCTGAAACTCTTGCCTAATCCTTGTCCTTAGTGAAAAAGGATCCAATTTCTCTTTCCATTTCTGTCACATGCCCTTGAAACCCTCCTGTAACAATCATTTGAGCAATTCAGAGTTCAAGAAACATACTGACATGAAGATGAATAGGAGATGGGGTCAGCTTCATATTATGGACTGCAGAAATCAAATGGAAATATCAGTGCCTCTATTAAGGCCACTGGGAATTTCCACATCCCATCTGAAGAAGACGATCTCCTACTGTATTCTATCCAATGCAAAATATTCACTGAATATTGAAATTAAACTGGCAAATGACTGTATTTGGTAAACTTTTGTTTTTTACAATTTTTTAAACATAATTTTTATCCTTGCATTTAATCATTTAGGTAGAAGGCACAC
Organism: Heteronetta atricapilla; assembly: GCA_011075105.1. NCBI lineage: Eukaryota > Metazoa > Chordata > Aves > Anseriformes > Anatidae > Heteronetta > Heteronetta atricapilla. The sequence goes on from CM021731.1 coordinate 35,071,602, forward strand.
ACACACACACACACACAAAAATGATTGCTGTACCAAATTCTGTCAAGAAAGATCTGAAATATGATGCTGCCACTGTAACTTCCATTTCATGCATGCAACATAGTGCATCCTACAATTATACAAAGGCAGAAGTTCTAATTTGATATATTAAAAAAAATCCAAAGACAAAAAAAAAGAATTCTTCAGGTTAAATTATTAAATAAAATTAAAGGAAAAGAATCAATCATTTATATTGCTTACTGCTGATGTGCAAAACTTTATCTTTGGTTCAGGTTTCCATTACAGATGCAAAAGACAAATGAAATAAGAGGCATTCCTTCATACAGAGAAAGGTGGTCCCTATTTTAGAGTGGCACAAAGCTAACACATAAAATCATCTTCAAAACTTAAGACATTCTCAGCAGCTCACTGTAATGAAAATATTTGTTACTGAAGGCTGATGAGAATGAAATACAGCTCATCTGCAGGGTGAAAAAAGGACAGCTCAAAGCACTACTATGGATGCTCTGAACTGCCCTCTGGATGTGGATTTTCTTACAGTCTTTACTGACTGTAAGAAAAGCTATGGAAGGACTAATATAGCTGTCTGGAGTGCAGAAATAATGATAAATTTAAGAAAAATAGCAATGATTTTTGGATACCTAAATACTAGGTGACAATGTGTCACCTGCATTGGCATACTGTCTCACAGTGGTTATGCGTAACTACAGAGGTATACTCTCTCAAAAGCATTTTAGGAAGTGGGCACGTACAAAGGTGTGCCCATATGCAGAAGCTTAGATTTACCATACCCTCCTCTATGTTCAATAAGACCTATATTCTTTATTACGTAGTGTCTAAGAATAATGAGTGTTCACTAGGAAACAGGGATGGAACAAAATGACAAAATTAACAAAATGTTAGTAAGAGTATATTCAAGAATAAATATTCGGCTACTCCAGTTTCTTAGCTTCTCTTTCCTTCTAGTTTCACTGAAAATTCCCTCTAACTCAAAATGGAGTTTCTTTGTCCATAATGAGTGCTGCTTATGAAGGAGGAAAGGAACCAAGGGAGAACCAAGACACTTTCCTGTGCCAATGCAGACCTGCAGGCCCCAGTGCTGCTTAATTCTTTCAGGTATTTGAATATTGGAATCCTATGTGTGAAGATTTAACATTGTTAAACAGTAAAGATATAGCATTAAGAGACATTAGAGGTACAAACAGCTTATTTCAGTCATAGCTATTATTTTTCTACAAATATCAGATAAATATCACCTAAATTTTTCTACAAATATCATATAAAGACTGATCACACTGTTACCAGCCATGAAAGTCATAAGTTTAATGAAGCAGCACCTAACTATTGTGTGTATTGTTGGAGTGACAGGGTCATTGTCTCCTGTCTCTCTGTCAATACAGCAGCTGAAGGGGAGCAGAGCTGGAGGCCCTCTCAGCTGTGGCTGCCTGAATTGCACAAGGACCTGAGGCAGGGACTACCTTGTTGTCCCTTGCTTCCTCCTGAGTGTCACACAGACACCACCCGAAGTACCGTGCCAACCACACCAGCCACTCCAGGGTACAGGAACAACACCAGGGGAAGGGGTGAAAAGTCTCAACACAGAAGAAAGGAGAGAAAGATAGAGAAAAGAAAGCAAAATGCAGAAAGAAGAATGTAATGGCCTGGTGAGAAGCAGAGACTCCAAGTGACAATACACACAAATAATTTTTAGCTGCAAACTCTATTTTCCCTGTGATCTCTGCATGAGTCCCCATGATGTTACAGGGAGTGCAGGAGTTTGGCCTTGGTCTATCCTTCATCTGACAGACTATAAAACACACACAGACTCGCACCAGTTCCTATTCATGGATTTGCCATGCCAGATCAAAGAAGGGGGAATTTGGGACCAATGCAGTACTGATGCAGCTGGCAGAATTGTTTATTTGAGAGGCTAAATTCAACCTTCGCTTGGTCGAATAACTTAATTGTGCTTACTGGGAGCCTGCTTTTTTAAAAGGTTCAATTCTTTCTGCTGCCAACAATCAGAGCTTGCTTTCAGCATGTTGAAATTATCTCAGGGGAAGGCTTTTGTGAGCCAAACCATTCCAAAAGTATTCTTAATTGCCTTCCACACTCTTGTGAAAGAGGAGATTATGCAGTGATTCCACATTTTAAAACAGGAAAATTAAGGAGAGAGAAAAGTAAAAAAAAACTTGATGGAGAATAATAATAAACTTAACTACATATTTTTAACACATTTTAACTGCAAATATTAGGATTTTTTAACAATTTGGCCCCCATAGAAAATTGTGATCAGGTTATGCTAGTGACAGGACATACACTGTATCAGGTGTATGCAAATGACAAATTATACAGACCACTACTTGAAAACAATTTGACTAGTCTATATAGGTGCATATAATCTTTATTTGTAAAATGTACGATAAATTAAACACAACAAGTAAGATAGAGAGTCTCCTGAAGAGTAAATAATATTTTCTTTCTCTTGGTTTGCTTTTATTAATATGTCAGAAGTTTCAGGAAGGATGATATTTTCTTTTATGCTAGAATAGCAATGCTGACACAACAATATTGAAGCTATCATTGAAAAACATTAGTCTGCAGATAGTTTTCATCTATTGTCCTGAATTACAAACATATTTCTTCAGGTTTTAGCAGTGATGCCTCAGTATGGAAGTAGACAAAAGGAGCTGTTGAATACAGCCTCTGTAATCAACAGTATTATACTCTTCAAAATGTCTAGGATTATGTCAGGGAAATTCAGAGAAGTTCTCAGGTTTAGAGAACAGGGAACTAGAAAGCTTTGAAGACAGATTAGTTAAAACCAAAATGTCTATAAGAATTATGAAACATTTAATACAGATATGGGTGCAAATGGGTCAGATACATATCAGTCTAAATTCATATATGATGTGACAGGTTTTGACTCTTCAGTGATTCTTCTGTCAGATTGAATAATGTGCAGAGGAATATATCTGCTTTCTTCCCCTTTACAGAGGCATCTTATTCTGTCATTCAGTAAATATAAGTACCAGAGAAGAAGCCTTTCCTAAATGTGTTCACAAACATATTCATGCACATTTGAAAATAATTGCACAGAAAGCTCAAAGGGTTAAGGTGACTTGTATAAAATAAGCATAATTTATAAGTGTACCTTAACCCTTTTTTCTGTAGCAGCATACAAGAAGAGGAATCCATAATGTGGCTCGGCTTAAAGCCAGGGAATATTAACATATGACAAAATTTAGGAGTCTGGCATAAAGTATTCTAGGCTTAAAGCAATCTTAGGTGAACCACTTCCTAAAACAGGCAGATGACAGGAACATGTAACACAGATGAGCCAACACACACCATATATATATTAATTATTTATTTATATATATGTATATATATATAACACCTATCATAATATTGAAAAATACACTTTGGAACCATTTGTATTCATTCTGATAGCAGGGATAAGAAAACCAAGACTTTGCTGTGGCTTCATCATATGACCATGTTTAAAATTAGCACTTCAGTCACCAAAAATAATAAGAGTTTTTCAGTACGTTATGCTATTTCTGATTAACATGGTTTGAATTTGCCTGAAGGAATGCACAAAGACAAGTGTGGTCAGTAGTCCCTACTACTTCTGTATAAATGAGGAGATATTCTCAGGATTCATAAGCTGCCATGGCAAGGTGTGTCTGCTTGGAAGTGATTTAAAGATGTTTGATCAAGTCCTCAGTCAGAAAGTAGATTTTATTAGGTCCAATCTCATTAAATATCTCCAAATTAAATTTCTTATAGACTAGAAATATATCTGCGGAAGCTGGGTATTTTCAAATTTAGTTGATATAACATAGGTAGACATTCATGAGGCCTTTGACACAGCACTAAGTGACATTCTGATGAAAATGCCTTACACAAAATCAATTTAGCACATCTTAACTGGATTAAAAACTGATTAAATGAGAGTTCTCAAAAAAAAAAAAAAAAAAAAATCTTATCCAGTGGTGTTGTTTCTACTGGAATCCCATAGGATCTACTTTTGATCACAGATAAAAATATTGCTGTGGAAAAATATTGTCCATAAGATTTGCAGAAATTGTCTTAATCCTACATAAATATCAACAATCCTACATAATACTAAGAAAAATGCAGATGCTGCAAAGTGACTTGATGATTTGGTAATTTGGGCTTATTCAAATTACTGCTACTTTTTACAGAAAACCAGCAGGGTTGAATTATTCACATCACACTTATTGTATCAGAAAATTTACTTTGAAAAATTTGGCAGGTGAGATGGTTAACTAATTAATTATAGGTGTGCCACCTATGTTTGCCAAAACTCTTTCCCATCTTGAAGCACAGTTCCTTGGGAAAAAAGAGGTGCTTCTGACCCCTCCTCCTTCAGAAAGAAAGTAGCAGGTGACAAGAGAGACTGTTGGTAAACAGAACTAGAGAATCATTTAGAAAGTAACTCCAGAATATATATGAGTTAGTTCCTTATTTCATCTGCATCAATACCTAAAATCACAAAAAAAAAAAAAAAAAAAAAACAGAGAAACAGAATGAACAAAAAAAAAAATCATGTGATTTTCAAATATATGGAAAAAAAAAAGAATCCCTTCATATTTTTATTAATTAGGATAAAGTAGTTATGCCCCACATAATGTATCAAATAAAATTCTTCAGTAAGTCTGAACAAACACTGGAGGTAATAAAAGAAGGAGGTCAAAGAAATTAAAATTTAAAAAAATAATAATAATAAATAAATCTGTTCAGCAAACAAGAAAGACCTACAAAAATTCTGTATAAACTCAGAAGTTTCATCTGATTCACAAGGGGATTTTTATAGCTTTGGTGTCAGGTTATTCAACCACTTTAGAATTAAGGTCACTTCAAAAGAAAAATGTAATTTCAAAGTAAAAATCAAATAATTTCATTTCTATAACATGAGAACATTCCATGTATTCATGAAGACATTTACCTTAAAAATTAAGAACATATTTATGTTTTCAAAACTACCCTTTTATCCTTGAATGAATCTGTTTCTCAGATTGCATCCCATTTCACATTTCAGCCTCTCCTTACACTGTCTCACTGAACCTGTAAATCAGGTGAATATGTGTTTCAGGATATGTAAAATAAAAAGGCTACACTGTGTAAATTACAATCTCTAAATATCATTGCTACATTATTTCATTGTGCTGTTCACTGATCTTTTCTATCATTCCGTTTTTGAAGGACTGCATTTAAAGGCTGAAGGAGAGCTGAGGCAAACATTACACTCAACAGTATTTTTCTCTCCTGCAATGATTATACAGAGAGCAAGTCAAAACAAATGTAATGACTCATAAAAGATTAGCAAAATGTCACCTGTAAATCGCACTCCTGTGATGACATCTATAGAGGAACCTCACTGGTAATCTGATGTTTGACAAAGCAAAACCATGACAGAAAACAGTAAAAGACTGGGGAAAAAAAATAAAATAAAATATTTTTTTTTTTAAATCTCAGCTAAATCAAGCTCTGAAGAGAACTCAGTGTGGGATGAGATGGATAAATGTCCTTCCATACCAATAATATTATCATGGTATGCATAAATGAGAAATGCACACATTAATTTTGCCTGCTTGCTCTGGTCACTTCTGTGATGTTGTTTTCCCAAGTCCATTGGAAGATTTCTGTAAGAGTTGCATGGCTAAGTCCCAGAGACAGCAGTGATTCCCTCAAGCATACATTTGAAGTATTTAAAGGTTACTAACCTTTGATTCTTAAATATTTTAAAATGTTTGTGGCACCCACTTTTGATTGAGCAGAATAAAAACTTGACAGTAAGCTTTGTAGAACCTGTTTTGAAACAGATAACCTTTCATTAACATTAGCATTCTGTTTAAAAGTCCATTTTAGCTTTGTATTTCTCAAATCGGACCTCTGTGTACAGTGGGAGATTTTTTCACACTTGTGGTTGATACTTTCTGATTTGAGCTCATTTTGATCTCAGTTATGGAACCTTGAAAAATAGATTGATGCAAAGTTTTGAAGAAATTTTGAAGAAATAATTAATGGGAATCACATTTGCAGTGGAGAAACAGCAAGAGTTTATCAGTTTAAATGGGCACCTTGAATTATGCTTAAAATGCATCATTAAAAAGAAAAACCTGGTAAGATTCATTTAAAATAATTCAAAAATAGTTTTATTACTAGAGAAAATCAACAGCAGAAACATCAATGGAGGTGCATAACACCTTTTGTCCTGTTTGGTGTAGAGGTCATGTGTTGTACCCGTATCATTCCTCACACCCACACTTAACTAGAGGAACAAGAGAAATTGAAAAAAATCTCCCAAACATTAAGCTCACAGATCCTCTAATGAAACAGCTTCTACTGAGTCAAATCTTGGAATGAGACATTAAGGGAAGTGAATTTGGTCCAGTGCAACCTGTAAATATACCAGGAATCACCCTTCTCAGGTTAATATATATATATATATATTATAATAATAAAATAAAAATGCTAAAGGCATTTTCCAAGAAAACATATAACTCCCAGTTCTGATTCAGATCTTTTGTTTTGTTTCATAATCTACAGAAAGCTGACAAGAGACAGTCCTTCCACTTACCAGAGGGAAATCTATTCTTCACAAATTTCTCACTCTTGAAACCCAGACTGCCAGCCCGTGAGAACAAACATACAGGGTCAGACTGAAAGCATGTCTCCACTACATAGTTTCTAACTGTCGCCAGCCAGCAGCAGGTGCCTCATAATTTTATGTAGAGCTTGTAACAGGGTAAACCTAGAGGGGTAATTTCCCCAGAACGTGAGCAATTTGCACCACATGAAATTCATCAGGCAGAGACGCCAGTATTGAAATAAGACTTGGAGGAGAGTTCTTCATGGAAATGCCAAGTCATTTTCAGAGTAACGTAAACTTTCAAAGTCCACAACATCCTGCAGTGAGCAGTTCTGCAGCTCAACCAGAACCATGCAAAGAATGTCATCTGCCTCCCTGCAAGACCCAACCTGATTCTGTGCTCCTTTCTCCTGTTTCCCACAATGACTCCGGTGTTTCATTCTCTTTCAGTGCTCTGTTCCAGGACACTTCAAAGTCTCCTGATTCTTAGCTGATCAATCCTGCATGAAAGATGTCCTACTACAAAGCTTGATCCTTCCAAACATAAATTACACATGACATTTGCCTGTAACATTCATCTTTAAATCAAGATGAATGTCAGGACTCCTCTGACAGACCACTCAGGCTCCCATCTTTAATATTTTCATTTTCTAGTTTTATTATGTGAGGAAACAGTAAGTCACAGGATCACCTTATTTAGGTTATATGTTTGCAGTCTGTTGCACCTTTTGTCTTACTGTTTTCTCAAGTAATTAAGGTGCAAGCTCAGGTAAGCAGAGATCAAATAGCACCACCTTGAATCATAATACCAAAGTGAAAAAAAAAAAAAAAGCCAATCAATCTTGGAAGAAAGTTACAATATATTTCCTACAAGCCACGTTGCTAAGCATATGAGATAAATACCTAGGAGTCATGACAAAATTTTCAATTACAGGAGTCTGAATGAGATCCCCAGCTATGAGAACATGCTCTGCCTAGTGCCTGAAGGAAACCATAACCTCCACAGAGCATCACCTTGGAAGGTACAGGATCTGTTGTGAGCCTGAAGGAATAATTAACTACAAATGGTCATAACACTGCAGGCAGATGGCAAGCAACTAACCAGGGAAAGAAGTCCTTCCACAGTGCCTTTTCAACAGTTTTCTGCAAACAGTTCCCATTCCAGAATGAGCACATTAAGTGAACCTGAACCTAAGCACCTCTCACAACCTAAAGGCCACCTTAATCAAGACACCTGTTCTCTCAAAAAGCTCTTGCTGAAGTCCATAATAGACTTTTTACTTTGGAGGAAAACTTTAAGGAATGGGTTTTTATTCAGTTTCCTATCAGACTAATAAATTCCCAAAGCTTGAACATGAAATAGAGTTGATACTCTTGGTAGTAGTATTTTTTATTCTCATTTTTAGCTTTCATTGAGAATCTCAGTCAATATATTCTATAAAAGGAATCTGGATTCTATCTAGACTCAGCAATTTTGAGTCACTCTCTTTTTCTATCTCAAAAATACTCTCAAGGATATTCTCCTATACAGGGGGAAGAATATTTCATAAGAAGCTGTGAATATAGAACGTTCCTCTATCTTCTAGTGAAAGCTGGATAGACACTGAAAATGCCCATCAAAACCATATACTAATTAAAAAAAAAAAAAAAAAAAAAAAAAATCACAGCTCCTATGATGACTACCACTACTGCTACTATACACTATTCCATTGGGTTCATTGTCCATTTACAAAGCTCTTTCTTTCTCCAATTATTATAATCAGAGAAAGACTGTCACATGAAGCTTTGTTGAAATTCTTGCTAACTGTAAGAAAACTTAAACAAAATTTTGATTTGAAATGGTCTAAACAAGGTTGGCCGAGATTTGTATTTGTACCAAGATCTCAAGTCTTGTTACTTCTGCAGACAGAACATTTTGGAAGGCCCATGATGGATGCTTGGAAACCTGAGGATTCAAAAGTCAGTCTGTGGTCTTTTAAATGGACACAAGTTGTCAGAAAGCACAGACGTAAAATTTGAGCTGTGCAAGGTAGAAAGCTTCTCGACACTACTGTTCACACCACAACATTAAAGGGTAAGTTTCCCAGTCATTCTTGGAGGCTGAAAAGCCAAGCAAAATTTTGCTCATTTTCTGGCATGGACAAGGTGTTCTAAAAGAGGTCTGAACACCTGGTTTGTTATGATTTGAGCCTGCCTTTTCTAAATCATTTTTTTATATTTTTTATTTTTTTTACCAAAGCTGGCAGAGATAGAGACATCTTTGCTACACCCACTTGACAGTGCTATTATTTGATTTTTCAGTCTGTCTCACAGGTGATACCATCTCCTAAGCCTATCTTAAGTCTTCCTTGCACACTGAACAAATAGTGCCCTTCTCACAGTTATCATATTTTTATAAACTGTGCAAAAACTGTGAAGTTATGCTGCTGGAAAGCAGTCTAACTTATCTGCAGTTTCCAGTAGAAAACCATCTTGTATAGAAAACCACCTTGCACCAGGACAGATCATCATTCCAAAATAAAAGACTACAATGTCTTACATAAATCTGAATGTTGAGTGAAGAAAGGGCAGTGATCTGGAGGTCATAAATGCTCAGGCTATGCTCACTCCATATGCTCTGAAGTCCCGCTATAAATAGCCTTCAAATTGCTAACACATTTCAAGAAAGTTGAGTGACCCAGCTTTCACTTTGTAATGTGAGGGTAAAAGTCTAATGATGCCACAGAAGGGCAGAGGAAAAGAGCTGCTGAAGCCATGTAGACATCTGCTGAAAGGGTCCTAGCTGTGAATTTCCATAGAGAGAACCAGCTGGCTTTAACACAGACAAAGAAATGAGAAAGTACAAGGCCAGTCAGAACAAGGTCAGCTCTGTGTGGGGAGAGAGCAAAGCAGCTTTCGCTGACGTGAGTAGTCTATGGGAGGGAGAAGAAAACACATCCAGACACACCTCTGCTTCAGCACCTCCAATTCCCATCAAATTCTACAGTCAGCTATGACTTTAGACCTTTATTTTTTTACGTGTCCATATACATCTTACATATTTATATGTTCAGGAATAAAAACGCTGCAAAAATAAATTGAGTCATCTGCAACCCCTATTTCTAATCTATATACTAATACATTTCATTGACTTTGAAAAATGTTTCCAAGCAAAAATTACTGATGTGCGGGACCTTGTACTCTTGCTCCCTCCATTCCCCCACAACTCTTTTTAACCTTCATGTGTTCTTTCCAGCAGCTAGTACTGCACTGCCTATTCAAACCCTTACCTTAGTCCTGGGCATCCCACACGCTGGGGAACAGCTAGCTGAATGTGAGTACAGTCACCAGCCCTTACGGTGCCAGAGTTGCTTCTGTCATACTGCCCTTGCAACAGCTCTCAGTGAGTTCTCAGTGTGACAGTGAAAATGGCTCTGTCATCTATTTGGCTTCACACATGAATGTCATCTTGGAAATCACTTCTCCCACACCCCAAATTGCATTTTGGAAAGACACTACATTACAAATAAATACCCCAAGAGCACTCAAAACAGAAACTGACTCTTCTTCCCTTCTGTAACAACCAAAGAAGGTAAATCACAGTATTTCAATAGACAAGAAAAAAAATCTAATCAACATTAGCTTATTATAGGTAATTCATATTGGCATGGCAATTTTCTTTTGTTATTTACTATTAAAAGTCCTCAAAATATCCAATTAAAGTAAAAAGTTATATATTAATTCTTCCTCAAGGATATTACCACAAAAATATCAATTTAAGTAATCTCCCTGTAATCACAGACAAAATAATTTTTGAAAACAGAAACAAAACAAAACTGTTATGAACAGTCTTCTATTTTAGTCAAAGAAAGCAGATCATGAAATCTAGCATTTGATCCATTTTTCACAGGCATGGTTCAGAAAACATCTCTGCTTAGGCCACAGATCCATATATACAGCACTTTCTTTTAGAAGTCTCTAGATGAGCTAAGCTCATTGATCTAAGATTTTGTGGATCTGAAGTTTTTGAAGGGCAGCCAAAAGTTTCTCTTCATTTTTCAGTTCCTTCCAGAACCTGAGATCTTGCTTCTTGTTCCTAAAATACTTAACCATATTTACATTGTAAACAGCATTATGCTGAGATGTATGAAGTGGGAAAGGTCAAAAAAAAAAAAAAAAAAAAAAAAATCCTTAATGCTTTCTTTTCTGTTTCAAATTAACCATCAAGGGCAGATTTTATTCTCAAAACAAGTCTTGAGCTCTGAAATGAAAAACTATGTGTTTTTTGTTTGTTTATTTATTTAACGTTGTCACAGCCCTCTATCTATCACCTTTTTTGAGATGCACAGACTCAATTGCTTGGCCCCTGTGTTTACTGGAAAACACTTTATGTTAACATGGGGTGACCTTCATCTACAAACTCCCATCTCATGGACATTGTCTCCCTGTATGTCTTTTGAAGGACATATTATAATTGAAGTAGGTAATTTTAATTGACAATGTAAAGATGAAAGCACTTGCCTTCAGACAGGGCATAGGAATTGCATACTGCACTGGAGTATTCCTCAGTATTGGGTATTTATGGAGAGTTCCAAGTCATTTTGCAAGAGTCTGCTATCCCCAAGCAGCTCCCAAATGGAAGACACTGTCTCCAATGAAGTATGTTTTCCTTCAACCTTAACTGATCCTATGTAAAAGAACAAGTTTCATATGCAACTCCTTTGTACTGTTTTAGACAAGTTTCAGCACTTCAGACCACAGTAACCCCAGCTCAGCCCTAAAAGAAAGGGAAGCCTGATTCACCAATCTTTTTAAAACTTGAGGTGCTCCAGTCTGAGAGGGATCATTAAGGCTCAATAATGCTCTGCTGCACGTGATGTGAGAGGTACCATATATATCCTCAGCTATAGATGGCAAACTTCCTATATACAAAGGCATCGACAATACAACAATACCATGAAAAAATAAAAATAAAAAAAATAAAAAAAAAAAAAACAGAATGTGTAAGTCAGGTAAGATTTGCAAACAGAGATACTTTTTCCTCCAAAATTAAAACAGGTCAGTACAAATTGTCCAGGTCATCGCAGGTGACTGTATAGCTATCCAAACTCTCATTTTTCACAATCTGGAAAATTGTTCTCCAAATCGGTGATGGGGAAACAGCATTTCCAATAATTTCAGGCAAGGTCATAAAATCACTCCTTTGTAGAATTCTGAACAATTCAAGATATATCAAGGGCCAAGATGTGATAGTCCTGAACTACAGGAAAATAAGTGAGTTTGATCAGCTGAAATTCTTCTGCCTGCAGCCCAAGCTTAGGCATATTTATGTCAGCAGATCAAAAATCCCTGCAGAAAACTCTGATTTGGTCCTCAGAATAGTATACAGCTGTCATGATAGCTTTGTCCAGTTTAGAAAAAAGGATTCAAATACTGTTGGGATTAGCTAATGTGATCATTGTTTCAAGGTTGGTTTACCAAGGATTGAAACAGTAAATGTCACAGCTAAAAATGTATCTAATATCAAATCTAGCCACTAAAGAGCCACATCATTATATCTCAGAGCTGTAACAGCTCTCCTAAGCATCCAAAGTCCACAGTGATTCTTAGCTTTGGATGAGCCTCCACCGATGTGACAGCATTTCCTGGCTAACTAAGCTTTCTGACTACAATGCCAAGGCAAAGGTCTGTCTTGTCACCTGTACTTGGGAATTGTTTACAATCACTGAACTAACTAATCTGAACTAGAAATGCCAACTCATCCTCTGTGCATTAAGGATACAGTTCTTACAACAGCTTGTTTGGTGATTGAGACATAAAAATGTTCTATATTGCATTTGGCTTTCAGCCAAATTTTTCAGTTAAATGCTAGAGAAAAAAAAGGAAGAAAGGAAGGAAGAGAGAAAGAGAGGGAGAAAAAGAGAAAAAGAAAAGGAAAGACAGAAAGACAGAAAGAAGGAAGGATGGAAGGAATGAAAGACGGAGGGAATGAAAGACAGAAAGAAAGGAATTAAGCACACAATACTGCTTGTAGTCAGCAAACTACTTTCTCTTGCGAATGTTTTGCAGAAGTCTTTGGAATTAAAACCCACTGCATCAATCATTATAGTAAAGTTATGCAAACACATTATATAGGTGAAGATTGTTTGGAGGTGGGGATCAGTTTCTTGTAGTGGACTACTTGAATAGATGAACCTTGTTAAGGTTCATCTCATTTTTCCTGGGCTTCCTGGCCTTTGGTGTAAGCTCCAGTATTTTTTCAAAATTTTGATGCCTGCTTCTTTAGTGTAGAGAAAGGATTCATACAAATCTGAGATGGACTCCTCAGGGCAGATAGTGTTACAAGTAGATTAAATTTGATTTTAGTTGTGGAATTTGATTAAAATACAGAGTTGCTTTTTTAGCATATGGGTCTTTGTTGTATGCACATAATCTTTTTACATGCACAAATGACAGTAAGTTATGCAGGCTGTCTCACAATTTACACATGCTATCTTAATTTCTGTTTATAGAAAGTTTCTACTTGGAGATGCAGAACTTCAAATTACAACTGAGGTCAGGAAGCTGTAAGGACTGGATATCCCCAGCATAAAGTACCATGTGTGTGCATCAGCTCAAAAATGTCCAAAAATACTTTGACTGGAAGGAGAGGTAAGATTGGGTATATTGGCTCTGAGAAAGACATCTGCATCACCCAAGGTAAAATCTGCTGTGTCCTCCTGTTGAAGTTCCATTCCTGTTAGCATTAAGCAGTACTGCTGATGTAGCTCAGCATAAGCAAGTCATCTGGACACTACAAAAAAAAAAAAAAAAAAAAAAAAAATGAAGAGAGCTCCGCAGAAAGCAGACATCTTGGTCTATGTTTAGAGTGGAAATAGGATGAAAGTCAAGATTATAGTGAGTTTTTCTGATGCTCACTTCTACACTGCTATGAAAAAGAAGTTGAGCTATATTCAGAACTAAAAGTAGCAAAATTTCTTTCAGGAAAAGATGCTAATGTACTCATTTGGGAATGTCTGTTAGGAAAAAATATTGAAGCAAATTAGAAAGGCTTCCTAATTTCTGTTACCTCTCTCATTTTTTATTACAAAATTATAAATGTATCTGTATAGCAAATAAAATAAAACTTGCAAAATGCTACAAAATTACTGCTTCAAGTTGAATGCAAATAATGAACCCAAGTTAACAGAGAAATCAGTTTAAGATGGAGAAAGGACTTACATGAATATATATATATGAATGTGTATAGGAATATATATGAATATGAAAGAAATTGACTCCTGGCAGATATTCACTACAAATACAATCTATATATACCCTCATTAATATGGGTTCTACAAAAAACACCATGTAAATAGTCAAAAAGTATAAAAATCAATTTTATCTTCTGTTCATTTTCAAAGCCTGTGGTTGTTTACAATAGGTATGTATGCATGTACACTGCATGTGAGCTGCTTCTTAGAAATGATTTGGTGTTATAACCTTGAAGTCCTTTTATCCCATTTATGACACAGAGAGTGGAATGAAGTGAGTTCAGCAGAAATGTTCCACTTTGCACAAGTCCTGCTGGGCAGCTGTTTGTACTCATTTTTGTGAAATGTTTTTGTATGAACTCAGCAAAAAAAAATATATATATTTTTTTTAAAAAAAAGGCCCAAAGCAGATGTAGCATCACCTTATTACATATCATTAGATGTCTTGTTTTAAAATTGTTATCACACTGTTCATGGGGCATTCCAGCCATATGCAGGCTTATGGCTTGGTTAAAACTCTGTAACAATTATTCTGAAATAGGGCTGAACAAAGTTTATTCTTCATTCATTTTTACCTAAATAGTGTTCAGCATCAGTTCAGTTGTACAAATTGCTGACACTAATCCTTTCTATTATAGACAGGCCTTAGGGTTTTAAACTGTATCCATCAATCTAGGTATATGTATCCACTCTAACATTTAAAGACAGTTTAGGTCATTAGTTATGAAACCTCCAATAAGAGCTATTGCATATTATCACAAATAATATACCTGAAATTTTATAATGTTTCTTTACTGTATAAGTATTTTAAAAGTAATTTAAAACCCTTTTTTGTTGTTGTTCTAAAAGGAGGCTGCTAAGTATGTAAGAAGCATAAAGTTTATTCCCTGAGAGAATTAATATTCTCAGATTCCTGCATGAGTTTACAATTTTACATGCTATAAAATATTTTATATTGGTACTATATGTGGTATGAGAAATCTTTTTTTTCTTCCTTATATTTTATCTTCAGTTATTTGCATCATCTCTTGCAATTAACATTAAAAGAACTCTTCACAAAATGGTACTCAGGATCTTTGCAATCATAATTAACATTTTTGTGTGTTTTGCCATTAATTAGAAAGTTAGAAAACTACATTACCCAATAGTCATTGGATGTTTCATCTCTAATTAGTCACGTATTGACGTTCTGCTAATAGAAATGACCTGCAACAAGAACTTCTCAAATAGAGATACTGGGGAAACCAAGACATGTTTTTAGTAGTCTAGAAATAGTAAGGAGCCTTGAAGAGCCCCACCACATTAAAATGCAGTCAAAAATTATTTTTCTGATAGGAAGGAGTGAAGAGAAGAATAATATGAAAAAATAAAAGAGGAGGATATGGGATGAGGAGAGAGGGTACACTGCCTGATTGTGCCAGGGTTGGGACACAAGCATTTTTTTTGACCTAGTGACTTCTGCTGTTGCTGCCTACCCTAAGAATCCCTTCACAAGACAAATGACAAGCAAAACTACTTCTTATATTTAAGATTCTCTGTAATTCTGTAGTAAAGAGTTTAGTAATCTAAGAAGTACTAAAGAAGACATTTCTTTCATTATTTACTCTGATTATAGACAAAGGAGAGTTGTTTTGTTTTGCTTTCTGTAGGTTTTGTTTGTTTGTTTTTGGTGGTGGTGGTAGTGTGTATGTTTGTATTTTGTTTTGCTTTGTTTTGTTTTGTTTTTCTTTCAAATTCCAGTTCTGTAGGTTGATTCTGTCTATTTCCAATGAGGGCAATAAGAGTTTGGGAACTGATGCCAGTAGATCTATATTCTACATAACAGCCAGACTAAAGAAATCTAATGAATCACAGTCAAATCACTAATGTGAAAATCAAAACCACAAAGAAATTTTTTATAAGAGTCTCAGTGTTTGTTTTGATGAAATACTAGTAGACATTGCCAATTATATACTTAATCCTGCTAGCTCAAGGTACGTGGACCACTGCTGCATGTGGGACAATGTTAAGACTTACAGCTATAGACCCACTGGCATGCAGTTGTTGTGAGGACTAAGGATTGGAGATTCTCTTGCAGGTGTCAGTCTTGCAGCTGAACTGAAACAGATGATAGCAAAACTTTTAGTTTTATCTTTGTGCAGCACCACATTCATGACTGGTTCCTGTAAGTGCCACTGTCTCAAAAGTAATGAACATAGAATATACCTCTTTCAAGACTATGCATTTGGTTTATTGCTCTAAAACTTCACAAGTAGATTTTTACCCTCATTCAGTATATACTTATTCATTCATGTGGAAACTCTTCCTCTCATTTCCACCTATTACACTGCAGTGCAATAAATGCTTATTCTGTGCTTATACAATGCTCTCAGCAGCAAAAGTTGACCTCAGAAATAAAATTTAACTAATGTCATGCACTTGATGATTTAGAATGAAAGCTGAATTCACCCTTTCCAGAGATACTTTTAAACAGTTATTCTCTGTTCATTCCACTTGGAATTATCAGAAACATTAAATCTAGTTTACCCAGTCTGCTGATCAGGTTGTAGCTTTCTTGTGAGCTTTTTCAGACATCAGATGAAGATCCAGACTTTAAAGTGAGTGTGGAGGTACTTTTTCACAAGCTAGGATTTTTCGTCAGATAATATCACTAAATGACATAAAAGAAAGAGATGAAAATAAAGTTTTAGCAGAGATTGTCCCCCAGATTAATTAATTTTGTAATTGTTGTCTATGATGGTATTATTCTTCGTGTCACCTTCAGGTCTTGGGACAAGATTCAGTTCAAGACTAAGACACCTAAATTTGGGCATTGAAATGTAAGTACTTAATTGAATTGACTAAACACAATATCTGACATGCCCATGAGTCTCATGTTATTGATCTGATAAATCCCACCCAAGTATCTTAGATACATTGACACATTTAAAATGCTCGCTGACTATTGTTAAATCACAAGTTTAGGGCAAAGTACTCAACTTGACCAACTCACCATGACTTGAAGTACAGTTCAGCTGATACAAAGTAGGTATCTGTTTTAGGGCAAGTAGAATCACTCTACACATCTGTTGATAAGGGACAGGATTCAGCACTTCAGGTACTTGAACAAAACCATCTTGTGTCAGCTGAGATGCCTCAAAGGAAGGAATTGGCAAGGCATATCATGTTCTGCACCCATCTTGAGTAGCACTTAGAGGCCAGACAAGATGCTCTAGAGTCTTTAAAATGATGTTATGCACTTGAACCTACCTTAGATTTCCCTTGGTTATGAAGTTAAAGCAACTGCCTCACATGTAGATAGTTACAAGTAGAAACATATTTTAGGTTTAGTCTCGACTTGAATTCTGTCTCTAATGTCCTCTTTGGCAGGCTATGACCAAATCTCCAACATCAAAATACAAGTAGCATTGGACTTTACAACATCACAAAGGTAACACAGAAAGACTTTTACCCTTGGCACGTCTCTAAAGTCTCTGAAGAAGTAGTTTCTATTACTGTTAAATTAGGAAATTGCAGCTTTGAATGTATCTTTGCAAAGGTTCTTTAGGCAGCAGTAAAAAGAATCACAACTAAAGGCCAATTTACTTTTAATCCCACGTAAATTTTTCAGGGTTTTATTTGTTTGTTTGTTTGAAGAAAGGAAGATGTCTAGAAAATTTTTCATTTTAGATTCCTTATGTTTGTTCAAGAATTTTATTTGATGATGCACCGTTATTACTTTTCTCAAAATACCAGGAGATTAAATATGTTTTTGAGCAGAGGCTCCAAAATTAAAAAGAATAACTTCAAAAAAATAAAATTGCCACAATACTTTTGGACGGGCAAAGAAACATAGTGCTATGAGACTACTGCTACACCTAGCTGTATCATTCCAAATCATAAAATTTAATCACTGAAGATTTTCAGGCCAATCAAGTAACAAAAGATGATGGTAAAACACAATTCTAGCTGTTCTCCAGTTTCCACACTTGCTCATATCAGTTAAAAGATAAAATCCAGCTACAAATTTTATTAGTGTTGAAAATGCAGAAAGGTGACTCCACCTTCACCTTTTCAATCACAGTCAGCCACACCAGCAGCTTTTATTATCTGAGATTCAGAAAGTGAATTTCAGAGTATCTGCAATGATTATGTGAAGGGCTCCACTCTCCTTTCTCTGACAGATTTAGGCCATCTGAGCAGGTTTTCAAGTTTCTTCATCACCTCAGAGACCAAAATTAAAAAGGAGTTATGTGGCACTCAGGCTTAAATCCCTTCAGATTTCAACTTCTGGCAAAGAAACTGAACACATGGAGTTAACCATGAAAGGATATGATGCTATTTTAATAATCAACACTAACAGGACTGCTATCAGTTACAAAATTAGATGCATCTCCATCCTGCTGATGAAGCCCTTTAACTTCTTCTTGAAAAACTACTGTGTTACGTCAATCTTAGAACAACTGCAGTAGCCAAGCCAACCTGGGCTACCAACTGGAAAAGAAACTGAAAAGCTTTCAGTGAGGAGAGGAGAGTCCTTGCTTTAAAATCCATTTTATATTTTGCTATACTTGATTCCTAGTATTAAAAATAACTATAATTCTATTCAGAACTAATTGCAGACCATTTAGATCTACCAAGGAAGCCTGATGTTGAAGGTTTGTGTGTACAATGGACTGGCAAAATAATAGCTACAATCAAAGAGGAATAGAGACTTGAAATTACTCAGAGATGGTAAGAAATTCCCCCAGATAGTAAAGAGAAGAAAAATAGGCTTACTTCAGGAATCATGGCAAGGTTATTGGAAACTTAACTGGTAAATTAAACCTCATGTAGAAAATTACTGCTATAAATTATTATGCTGGTAAGCCCAGAAAAAGAGTAAAGCAAGGAGTTGTGCTCTATTATTACACCAGTGCTAAAGTAATCCAGCATTACTATTAATTTAACTTAGAAATCCAATTTTTGTAGAAGCATGTATTTCTAAGTATACAGTTCTTAACAGTTAGTATGAAGGTAATGATCAAAGACAATTTTTCATTCAATCACAATCAAAGAAAAAAAAAAGCTAAAAAAAAATCAAATTTAAAAAAAAAAAAAGATTTGGTTTCATTTTTCTAAGAGTGTTTCTTGTACAGGAGCTTTTGTTTAAATTAAAAAAGGAAGGACAGGCACAATCTCTTCTTTCTCATTCTCCTCTTCTCCAATTATGGTCTTGTCTTCTTTAGTGCTAGACAGTATTTACAATGGTTAAGAATGAACTAGCCTGGAACAAACCAGGGTTCCATGGAAAGGTCGTAAGCAGGCACTCCTTTCTCCAACGTATGGTTAGAGTTTTCTGAGAAATGCAAATGAAATTACTTCAACAAACATGAAAAGAGAACATAATAGAAACAGAACAAAAGGCAGAGGTCAGGGACAGTTTCTTTCCTCTGAAATGGGAACAACTGTTCAATACCTGCAAGTGTTAGCATTACGTAATTCCTCCCGTAACAGCATTAAGTGACACACTGTCTAGCATGATCATTTCCAGCAATGGAAAGAGTATGACAAAGCAAGCAGAGTTTTTCTCACTGTCGCACTTTCTGATTTCCTTCTTTAGTTAGAACCTGTTCCTACTTGTTCTCTGGCTCCAGCCAGACCTAAAGTTCCTTAATTGAGCAACTTCACAAGAGAACTGCTGGGTAAAAACTAAATGTCTTTATCAAGACCACTGTCACTGGAGAATGTTAGCTGCAACTGATCAAAATAAAACAGAGGAAGTATTTGCTCATTTTGCTATTTCCTTTTCTAGCAGGCTCCAATCACAGGCTTCTTATTTCATGGAGAATTAAATGAGTTCAAGAATTCTCCTGAGATGAGGAGAAAGAACAGACTAAAGAGAACAAGGATTTAAAAATGATAATTTCTACTAGAAACAATTACACTGTGGGAGCCAACATATCATTATGCAGTGAGCTCCAGCATCGGCTCTGCCTTCAAAACTATCAGCCATCTAATACCTGAAACCCTCATGATGGGCCTGACTCATCATCCTGTGGCAAAGACCAACTAAGAAAATGGTACTTTGCCAACAAACAACCCTGAAGGTGGTATAACAGAAATGTACCTCTCTAAATCCTTATAAGCTATCATTACTGTGATCTGAAGTCCACAGCATACTGCTGAATCAGTGGTGTATTGTGTATACAGCAAAATTATGCATGTTTCTCTCTAGGTTTCTGTTGATAATGTAGACTGATACACACTAATTTTCTGAACGTCACATAGCTATTCAGATATAAGCAGTTAATAGCTTTCTTGGGATTGTTATACTTACTGTGACATAAAAGATTTTTGTAAGCAACTGGAAGTGCCAAATGTAAATAAAAAGAACAGATATATACATACAGAGGCAGTAACTTTGAAGTCACGATATGTGGGCCAGTAATTTGAAAGATGTCCTTTCCAGGTCCTGATAAATACAGACATTCTGGTCAAGACCAGAATACCTATAGAAATTAGAAGAAAAAGCTTCAAATTTTATCTCCAGGAAGGGGGCCATGAGTTACCAACAAGTGTTTGAGTTATGATACTGACAGAAAGACACACTAAGGCTGAAATATATAACTCAGAATAGCTGTGGACATAAGGATTAAATAATATATTTTTTTTTTTTTTTAATAAAATAGTAAAGTTTAGGTAGGATTTGGTACACTCAGACTTTTATTCTTTTGCTTAACTGCTGAGAAGCTTGGGGGTATAAAATATATTTTGCTTAAAATATATGCAATATATATATATATGCAGGTTTGAATCACCTTAATTGTTCACTGGTGCGAAATATCTCAGGTGACAGAATCAGGCCTGTCATATTACTTTGCCAAGAAACCAGAAAAGTTTGCAACTGAACTGAAACAGCGCTGGACCAAAGCAGTCCAACTTCAAGAGAAATGAGGGAAGTGAAGCTGTTTCCTGAACCACTTAACTGTGCATGTAAGTATTCACTCAAAAGAGAGTGGAAAGGCATCTAAGATACACAACAGGTAAGCAGTGAACTTAGAGTGTCCGTATGTATATCATGTATCATATGTATATTGCACTCATTTTAACCCAGTATTTAATATGGCAGTATTTACTGATAGTATTTACTGATTCAGAGAAAATAAATTCCCCCAGTAATATTTTCAGTATTGTTCCCACAAAGTAACTGTGAGAACCAAGCTCTGGCAGGCAACAAAAGAAGGCTGTTAGAGACTTACTGTTACTGCTACTTGAACACAGGGTTCAAAGCTGAAAGATGAAGACTTTAAAATGTACATTTCTACCTGCTGCCATGGCAAAATCATGGACAGTTTCCTTCTGTCAATCATTTTCATATTTTGCTAAAGTGTAACTGTAAGTCAGAGAGAGGAAAAAAAGAAAAAAAAGAAGATTAGAAATCATGGAAAAGTTATTGGGATTGTCACAAGCTAAGCTATTAGCAGAATGCATATGCATTTACAGCATGCAGTTCGTATCCATTAACTAGATATAATTAACCACAATGACAGAAACAGGATTATATAGCCTGAACTAGTAGACATTATTGGATTTACTAAATACATTAATGTAATGTAAGCTATGAGCTACAAAGATTGAACTCAATCATAATCACTGAGTAATCTGCAATTTTTACAAAATTTTTATTAGATATCTACTTTATTTGAAAAATCATTCTAACAAATTGAATATTACCAGTAATTAAAAAAAAAAAAAAAAAAAAAAAAAAAGACATGGGAATAAGATATCAATTCCAAAATGACCGCTTCCGTGCAATATATCTGAAATATTATTTGTGCTTGTGTTTAACTTAAGTTTTTCTCAAAATGTTCTCCAGAGCTGGAGGAAGAATATAAACTGATTTTTTTTTTTAATTTAGTCAAAACAAAACCAAACTACTCACCCTTCCATGTATCTATTTTCATTTTGTGTGTCACATTAAAATAGCATATGCAGTAGTCTTGTCTATATTATCGATGACAACATGGTGGCTATTGGACTGACATAATGGTCTTAAGGAGTTTCCAAATATAAATATATTCTAATGAGATAATCCCTAGAGCATAGATATGGAAGAATACTATATAAATAATGTCACTTCTATCGCAGAATTGGTTTCAAATTAATTGTTTCTCTCTAAAGCTCTAATTATCAGGAGGAATGCAGTTAGTCAGAAACGATGAAGTTTAAAAGTGCATAATGTTTAATAGCTCATTAAATAGAAAATATATTGTAAATTTGGGAATCAGAATGACTCGCAGCTAACTGAGAGATGATGGGTCATGGCATATGAAAAGAGACTCTTTTGGCAGGAAAGCAATTTGGTAATACTGACTGCAGACTACATTTACTTGACATTCGGAAACATTATATGACACCAATGCAGATGAGAACAATGAAGAGAAAAGGACGGGCAAGGAGACCTAGAGGAGAAAAAGTTAGGTTATGAGTGTCTGAGTGGATAAAGAGGAAGAGGGGAATACAAGTGTCATTACTGTGGGCTCAGTTTTTAAAGTGGGAATGAGAACAAGATTATTGAAGAGAGTGCATTCATGCAGCTATTGTGATAGCTGTGTCAGCACTTTTGCGACACAGGGTTTTATTTAGGATTCATATAGGTGAATAATTAGCAATTGTATAATTTGTCTTCTGATAAGAAAACACAGTAACTGTTACATACCAGTTGCTCTGAATATTCCTTTAAAAGCACACTTCATTTTATAAGAGTGTGAAGTGTGTATTTGCCAGACATCAGATATGTATTTTATAACAGATGCAACAAATCAAAGCAATGCCAAAGAAATTCTGAAACATTTAGGAATAATTGCACTGCTAAAAACAAAAATAAAAAATTACATCACTGCCTCAAAGTGAAAGCTCAGAAAGGCTGAGCTAAGCTCAAATTTTCTCCTAATACATTTCCACATGAACAGTGACCCCAACAATTACATGAAAGGATGCAAGCATGATCAGAATGGGACAAGGCAGCTCTGCAATTGCACGCGACCAGCTTGGTCACAGCCAGATCAGGCCATGCAGGCCACAGTGACCTCCACAAACATGAGGGCTAAAGCCCCATACATCCTCACACAGTCATCTAAACGTATGAAGTGATGTACTGAGCACTGCAGCATGTGGGCTCAGATTCCCAGATGAAGCACATGCATGTGAAAAGAGGAAGAGAGTTACCCAGAGTTACATTCATTTGTTTTGTTAGCTTTTGACCGCAAGATTATCCCTGTGGTAAAGGAAAAACTGGGGTAAAATCACAAAGAATACTTCTATTCAATTATAATGTTTATAATCAGGAAATGATAAAATCATGTTGCCATAAAGGAGAATGAATCCACATGGGAGGGAAAAAAAAAAACATTTCTTATGGCTGGAGTTCAGCCAATGCCTGGATTCATGGCTACTTATTTCTTTAAGCATTACACAAATACCAGTGTAATGACTTGGTTATGAAGGTCTGGACACTTTGGCTGTGTGTTTGAAGTATTATCTTAATTCCAATGTAAGCGATATCCCTCATGATTTTAGATTGAACAGAAAAAAAGTAGGATCATATAATGAGAAGTGTCAGGCAACATTAACCACATTGGCTGATAACATCGTATCTGAATTTATAGCATGTTATGTTAGCATACAAATACAATCTTTCTTGTCTTGATTCCAGTAAGCTTATATACCAGAACTTGTCTCACTTTATTTACTACTGTTACCAGACCTCAAGATAAAATTTGCCATTTTATTTAAATATAGTTTATTTGTTATAATATATAGATTAAAAAAAAAAAAAAAAAAAAAAAAAAAAAAAAAAAAAAAAGCTAAATAAACACAGGTAACACAGTCCAGAAAGAGTATTCTTCTCCTGCTATGGCACAGAAACAGATCCTGTTTCTGCAGTTAAGCTTTAAACATGACCTAATTTCTTGCAGGAATACCATAGCCTGATATACTTTGTCAGAAAGTGATATTTTACTTCAGCGCCATGCCAGTAACATCACATTTGAAGAATTACATGATTGTAATTGCAGTTTCTGATGCTATAATACAGGGTAGGTACTTGCAGCACCTTTCTGAAAATGACCTGCTGTTATACAGTCTCTGTTCTGAATATAACGGGATTGGATGTTTATAGAAGGTGTAGGGCTGACAATCCACTGAAACAAAGCTCAAGTCTTAAATTTATACCAAGAATACAGACACAAACATAGCCGTTTCAGCAGCACCCCACCCACATGCCTTCAACATCGATCACTCCGAGCAGTTGGCAACATTTATTCAGGCTCGCTTCAGAAAAGTCTGCAAGCACATAATTAATTTGACTAGTCCATTGAAGCTACATGCTTGCAGCTGAAATGCCTTGCTTGATCAGAGCTCGGTTTTTGCCTCGCTGTGCACACAGCAGGTGCACATCATCATTTTTGCCAGTGGTGACTTTTGTGGCTTGGACAGTTGTACAGTAAAATCCAAACTAAGGCTACTGACTCATTTCAGATAGACCATGAAACAAGCTTCAGATGGTACTAACGCTCATCCATTGCTGGAAAAGATCCAGATTTCAAAGACTGCTACATACAAACAGCACAGAAAAACATGTTTTCTCCTGAGAGCTACCAAGCCATTGTGATGTACTTTGCATGTCATGAAGTCCATCAATACAGCAGCTAACGATGGCTTATGGTTGAGCCTAGAACTAGGCCAAATGAATATCTTACATAGGAACAAAGACAAGTCTCAAATGAGAGTGAACCTAGCGTGGGGTTTTAACCCAATGCTCACAGATCCCCCATTTGTGTGGCCACGCATCAGAAGGCACCCAGCCTGCACATCAGAGGCTTTGGGACAGGTTCTCTCATACATGGTGTCATTTGGTGAGGGAGAAGTCATGGGGAGAGACTGTAACCAGGAAGAGTGCCCTATATAAAGGTGCCCAGAGGATCATAAAAAAACGCCTGGTGATCCAGGGGCAGCACTATATCCTCTGCCCCATCCCATGACACAACAAGTCAGAGACAAGCAGAGGGCCACACACCACACGGCTAACCAGTTTGTGGTGAGACGGGCTGGAGGCCATCTCCGTCTTATCAATATGGGATGCAGAAACTGCAGTGGGGGAGCATGAGGAAAAATCCAACACGGGAGCATCCCTGTGAATGTGAGAGACTTGTCAGGTCTGTGCTCCTGTCTCCAAAGGAGCTGGTGTGAGACTGCATGTTACTGAGAAATTTATTTTAAAATGCATTATATCATTATTTTTAAAAAAAGAAAAATAAAGCAAAAACAGAATGCTAGACAATTACAGTCTCATTCTAACAAGCCAGTCAAAATATAGACTACTGCGATTACACCTCCTTGCATTTTGAAAAGGAAATTGCTTTATCGGATCAAGCCAATGGTCCATCTAGTCCCGTCCCTCATCTTCAATAGTGGCTGTTAATATTACAGCAGAGGCAAGAAATTTTCCACACAGCAAGAGGCCAGCATAATACCAAAAGTAAAAGTTTGGTTATTTATTTCAAAAATGTTTCATACTAAGCAGCCTGTTCCTTAATCATTCTTATTTATACAACCGGATAGGTTTGTTGAGCCGTGCTTGTGCATTTATTAGCTTGCAACATTTGGCAATCTAAAACACCTTTTGCAGCCTTCATTCAGATTCATGATTTAAGCATAGATTACCAAACGACTAACAGTCAAAAAAAAAAAAAAAACCTCTATGTGGTTTCATCTGTGTGCTTCCCTGTACTATGGCTCTCCCCCCAGCATTGTTAAAGGGATGCTTGCAGTAGAGGAGGCTGTATGCACGGCTGTCCTGGTGCCGTGAGACCTGTGCTCAGGTTTCCTATTACAAGATCAGCAAGATGTGAAGTGGGGTTACTCAAAAATGTAAGCCATTAACATAGTTCAGATTATGAGATTTGATGAGCTTTAAACAAGGAAAAAGCCCAACTTCCCCATTTTTACACATGCAATTATATACACGATTGCTTCTAAATCCATACAAAGCATTTTCTAGTGCTACATCAACCAACAGCTACTGCTACAATGCTTTCTACAAATCAGTATTCCAACATAGCAGAACACAAGAAAAAGCTGAGAAAGCTTTTTTAGTGACTCTTTCCCATTTTATTTGAGTATGTACTGTCCTGCCACAACTAGTACCGTAAAGTACTGTCTTTATTTTTTCTCTCTTCTTTGAAAGTGTTTTTCAAAATACACTGCATGAAAGAAGCTCTATAAAAAATGCCTTGAACAGTTTATCTTAAAAATGTGACTCTTTTTCCAGTAGCAGTAGGAAAAAGTACATTAGGTGGCCATTATTATTTTGTCTTCTCTTTTGATAAATAACTGACTTGGTATGGTAAATAAGAATGGCTGGCAAGGGTGTATAAAGAATCAAAGCACAGAAATCACTACCTTTCCAAGTTGTACCCAGAGCAAAAGGCAACAGCTCTGTAGCTGTCACCAGGAAAATGAATGACATTATTGTTGATGTTTCCAGATTCATTCCTATGCCTGATGAGTTTTATAAATCTGACTTAGTTATGAGGAATGTTTTGAAGTATATATTGATGGCTCACAAAACTGAGTAACTGGGCCAAATTCCCTGCTGAAACAGCTCCAACACTGCTCTTCTGTATTTAAAAACTATTTCAAATCCACTTACAATGGATTCTGTGAAGCTCAATACAGTATGTAAATGTTTTCTCACCCTAAGAAAAAGTAAGTGAAATCCTTTTTTAAGGGCACACTTAAATTCAGTGATCTAAAGATAATGGAGCAAATCTCCAGCTGCTTTAAAATGTCAGAGCTTCAACTACTTCAATGGAGCAAGGGAAATCCACATCAGTTGAGGATGCCCCTCTTAACACATAAAAATTGTCATGAATGGGGACAGGTCAGTGTTGAGCTCTGCTGACATAGGAGGACCCTTCTGTTATATTCATCTGAACACAACTTTTGTCTCAATCCCTTTAAAATTCAGCAATTCAAAAGAAAAATGGAAAATGCATTTTCAAATGAAAAACACTTGCTACCTGAATTATCTGGAGCTGTACTAGAAAATCAATGGGAGAAAGACAACAAATATGTCATTTGAATGAGATATTTAAATACAGACTGTAAATATGAGACTGAACATTAATTAATTAGATTTGTGGAGTCTTCACTTGCTGTAGCCTTTGTATCATCATGCAGTCTTTGTTTACTTTCATTTATTTTCTTTGTTTGATGACGTTTGACTAATAAATACATTGATGAATTGCTTCAGTAAATGCCATCCATATATCACAAAAATAGAATGTACTCAGTGTTTCTGGCACAGTGAGGCTAAAGGATTTGTTGTTGTTGTTGTTTGAACTTTCAGTACGTAACAAAGGGAATACTACTGCTGTGCTGGATAAACTTCCTG
Source organism: Heteronetta atricapilla (assembly GCA_011075105.1). NCBI lineage: Eukaryota > Metazoa > Chordata > Aves > Anseriformes > Anatidae > Heteronetta > Heteronetta atricapilla. The sequence goes on from CM021731.1 coordinate 35,098,873, forward strand.
ATTTTTGTTTTAATTTTCAGCGAACAAACAGCTGCAGAATAACGTGACTTAATGAAGCATTTCTAATAAAATACTGCAGAAGTTAAAACGGGGACATAGAACTGCCTACTCACTGATAGTTGTACTATTCAGAACAGTTTTTCAAGATGGTGATCACATTTTTGTGTAGATGTACAGTATTAGGTAATGTGATTTATCTGCTTTCCGAAGTCAGTGATTTCCTTTAACACGATAACTAGTTAACATTTTTCTATTACTTATTTATAGCAAGTAAAACGTATGATATAATTAATGCAATATGTTGCTAATACACTATTTATGCCTTACACAGGTAGTAATACAGACAGCAATAAATTTAAGTGCAAAGAAGCTCAGATCTAAAAAATTCCATGGTATGTTTTACTCATCAGAAATATATAGCCTGCATTTGTAAAGAGGCCCTTTATCAAGCCTGTCATCACCTGTGATGAAATTACGGAACTTCTTGGCTGCTACATGTTTTTCTGCTGTCACAATTCAGTGTAAAGTATTATTTGCTTTATGTAAATCTAGACAGGGTTCAATGAATCATCACTTTGCAAGTTGCCAGTAAAGCAATCTCCAGTACCCATCTGTAGACACATCCACATACTTCCGCACAGAACTAGTTATTCATGTATTCCCCACCAGAATTCTCAAGTGCATCACAAGCACCTACACGAGATCTCTCTGCTCATAGGAAGAGACGGAGAAAAAGGTTACTTGGTCTCATATCTGGTATGATAAAAGACACTGCCACATTAGACGTCATTCTCTGATTAAAACCATCTGACAGGAATCAAGATTTTATCTCAAAGTCACCCACTACCAGCAGCATATCTAAAATTAATACCACATTTTTTGAAAGCCCCCTTCTGTTCAGACAACATGTGGAAACACTGAATAGTAATCCAGATCTGCGATTAACTAATTGAGCCAAGCTTTCCACTAAAATGTTGGTATTTGGATAGTTTACATTTATGACAGTAGCAGTGCTGTAGTTTGAGGAATCGGGACTTTATGAAACCAAAAAAACCATTGCTTTCAATATTGCCTCAGCACTATCAGCTCCCCAAAATATCTTTTTCATAATGAAATGTGTATGAATTACTTTATTACTTTTAATTACGCACAAAATAAATTAGAGACATCAATATGAAATGACTGTGCAATTACTGTGAGAAAGTGCAACAGATGTAACCCTTGCAACCCCTGATAAAAAAGCCTTAGTATGCTCTTTCCCAACTTCAGCTCAGCTGTATTCACAGTACCATTGAACTGCTCATTTTTAGTGCGTACCTTATGCTACAGAAAATAATTTTAATTTATCAATTTGACATCACTTAGGTCAGCCCATAAAGCAGCTTTGAAGTGTTAAACATATAGCAGGCTGAATGCTAATGTCTGAAACCACTTGGTAAGACAGAGAAACCAGATAACAATTATCATTTAGTCAATAGTCATTTAAATGTATCCAGTGCTGTGAGAAGACCCTAAGACCCCGAATGTTTTATGGGGCTTGCAGGGATAAGGGCTGAGTGTGTTTATTATTCAAATTGGCTGTTCTTCAGGAGTCAAAGCCCGGTTCCTTAAATACAGAGCTGGAGCCTGCTGGGGGGAGAGTGGTGGCAGTGAAGTGCTTTGTGCCTTAAAATAATACTGACAATCTCTGAGCAAAAGCTGGAAAGAGACAACTGTAAGTACACATATAATTTCAAGTGCTTCAAGCAATGATTTAAACTCCTGGTAAGAATGAACCACACAGCAGGGACGTGAATGGCAACTCCTAACCAGGCAGTGCAATCTATTGCTCTTTATCGTTTGCCAGATAACGGGGTGTCCGATCCTACAGTTCAAGGGAACAAAGCGGGTTATTTTAAAACTCACTCTTGCAAAGCTATAAATGGCATGGAGCAAGAGAAGAGCCTTTTCACTGAACAATACCATACCTCTGGTGTATTTAGCAGGTAAATGAGTTCCCTGAAATGGAAAGAAAGCCACGCAGAGGGGCCGCATGCCCCCCTACACACCACAAGTTGGGGAGTGCTACACACAGAAAGGGAGTCAAGAGCCATCTCTTGATCGGTCCTGTTTTAAAGGATTCTCAAGGCGACTCCACGCTCTTTTAACCCCTGTCTGGAGCCGTCCGACAAAGAGTCCGGTCTCCAAATCCCCGGGGGTGCAGCGAGTGAGCGCCCACCCTTCCCACAAGAGCAGCGGGGCTGACAGACCCCTGGGCTCCCCCAGCCCCCCGCGGCTGAGGTCCTTGAACAAGACCTGAATAAGACCTCAAACGATGAGGAAAAAAAAAAAAAAAAAAAAAAAAAAAAAAACAAAAAAAGGAAAAAAAACGCGGCAGAAGGGCGGCAGATGACCCCCTCAGCCGGCCTCCCGCAACTTTTCTTCCCCGCGGCTGTCGGCTCACCTACCTGCAGCCCCGCTCCGAGCTGGCAGCACCCCGCGAGCGGCCGCCTCCCGGCGAGGGGGAGCCCCGGCCTCACCGCCCCGGCATCGCCGGCGCCCGGGGGCATGGAGCGGCGCCGCGCCTGCCTCGGCTCCCCTTGGCTCGGCTCGGCTCGGCACGGAGGGGAAAGGCAGGCAGGCAGGCGGCCGTCGGTGCCCGGCGGTCCCCCCGGCTGTCGGGGAACGGAGCGGGAATCCGGCTGGGGGGATGCGGGAGGGAGGGTGAAGTGCGTGGGGAGGGAGGGGAGACTCGAAGTGGCTAGGAGTATTAAAAAATAAAAAATTAAAACACGGAGAGGAGGAGGAGAAGTAGGGGCTGGCTACGGGGCGAGGAAGTCCTGCAGCCCGGTGCGGCTCCGGCCCCTCCGCCAGCTGCGTGCGGTCCCGATTCAGCCCCGGCGGCGGAGGACGGGAGGAAAACCCGCGGCGTCCTGCAGCAATCCCTCCGTTACCGCGGCTCTGATTGGCCTGCCTTCCCCACACGGCTCGCCTTCCCCTCCTGCTGCCTCCTTCTCCCTCTTGGGAAAAGTAATTGGAGAGCCGGAGCTTCACCTTCAGCACCAGCAGCAGCAGCAGCACCGCGCAGGGGCCGCCCAGACGGGGGGGCGGAGAGGGGAGCCCGCCCTGCTCCTGCTTCTGTTCCTGCTCCTTCCTCTTCTCCTTTCTCCGCTCGTCGCCCTCCTGCCGAGACCACTTGGCGAGGGTCTGGCCAGGGAGCGGGGCTCCGGCCGCCTCCCGCCCGCCCCCACGGCTCGGCACGGCACGGCTCGGCTCTCCCTCCCTCCTTTCCCCTGCCCACCCTTCACTTGCCGGGCAGTAGGCGGGGGGGCTGCCAAGTTTCGCAACACACACACGTGGGAGGCGGCGGGGAGAAGAGGGGCACCCCCGCACCACCCCCGGGACCCCCACGACGGGGACACGGGGACGGGACGGGCAGCGATCCCCCGGCGGCTCCCCCGGGGCGCGGGGCAGGGGTCGCGGCGGCTGTAGCTGGGGCAGGGGCAGGGTAGGGGCAGGAGGGACGCGGCGGCGCCGGCAGCCAAAAGCTGGACTGTGTCTCCCTCCAGAGGGAGAAGGGAGGCACTCCCGGCAGCGGGGAAGCCCGCTTTCCCCCCGTGGTGCCTGCCGGGCTGGCTCCGTGCTGCCGGGCTTGGGGGGTTGTAGGGGAATTTGTTAGGGGTCAGAGCCTGAAGGACTCTTCTCCTCCTGCCCAAAGCCGGGAGGGCCCGGAGGTGGCTCGCCACGACTGCTGATGGATAGGGGGAAAATGGTGGTGGGTGAGGGTAAGTGAAAGCGCAGTTTGCTCCTTTATTGCAGCGTGGTTTGTGCCGTCTGAAGGGGGATGCAGAGAATTGGAGGGGAGGGGGCCAGAGGTGGGTAGAAAGGGCCCTCAGTCATTCCAGGAATATCAAACAGAGGGCAAAGTCTAGGTTTTCCCCCACAATGCTTCAATGCTTGTCCATTCCTACGTTAAAATGGAAATGAATACAAGTTGGATTAAGAAGTACTGATATACTTAATCATTCATTGTCTTTATATTTCTTATTTGTATGAGCTAGTATAACAGCATATTTTCGGAAAATAAGCCTTTGTTGAGCTTTTAGCTCATCCCATCTTGTATGATGCCGATGGTCAACTCTGAGAAATGGAAGAGGGGAGTTAAACACTCTCCTCATTGTTATTCTTCACGCTACAGTTTTTCTGTGTGAGTAAAGATCCATGCAATCAGAAAGAAAAAGCAAAATAAAGAAAGAATAAGGATGTTGACTACTTGGCACACAAGTAGGACAAAATGCTAAGAGGCTGGTATGGGAAAGGGCAAGTTGGAAGTAGTCTGGTGTGTGGTTGTCACAAACACTGTTGCAGCAGCCACTGCAGTATACATTCCTGGGTGCAAACTGGAGCCAAATTAAAAGGCTGTTTGGTTATAAAGACAAATGTGGTCTTACCTCATTCACTGGAAGCTGATACACTAACATCACACTTTCCCTAGCTGGTAACTGTGTTTCTGCTTTCACAAGCAGCTAAAACAATGCAGCAGGAACTGAAACAACCAGAGCTGTGATCAGTAGTATAATTTCAGTATGTTGAGATAGACCAAAAGTAATGTGAATCCACTGTGGCAGTGCAAAATAACTGGGGATGGGATTCTGAATACATACTAGAATGGGTAGCCTTTTCTGTTGCATGGCTAAGAGTAGGACCACAAATACTGTTACTGGATTAAAAGTAGCCCAAGTACACCAAAAATGCAACTACAGCAGCTAAAATGCAGCTACAGCAGCTACTGCACTTCAGACATAGCTAACACCTTGTAATTATAGGAGCACATAGACCTATATTAGCTGCATGTATCATTACCCTGACTGTGTATGGTGAGACCAGAGAATAGTCAGTAGTTTCATACTGCTGCCCTGCTGTTACAAGAATTAGGCAAACACATCTAAGACACAGAACTATTATAACCTAGTTAAACAATACCAAGAAGTCACATGCAAACAGAAGAAAAACAGTATACAAAGCAATGGATAAGTGATAACTTGTTCTGGAAAAACGCAATCATTCTTTACAGTGTGATGCTGCTGCATGTGAGCAGTTGTTCTAGATCCCTTTGCCTGACATATGAAATTCTGAACATGTGCACAGTACTGAGGCACAGGTTGTGTGACACCGTGCAGGAAGATGTGCTTTCAGGAAGCTTTTCCATGTACTTTTATACTAAGTCCAACACTCCTGGGAAGAACTGAAATGATCCACTACACCTATGCAGTACAGCTGGTTTTACAGATGCTTACTTAGTAAGTCTGACTCATCTCCAAAAGTGCATTTGTGCATGCTGTACATACACGGCATGATAAATTTACCATTTTCTGGAAATACCAGATTGGCTGTTTTTGTCCTACACAGCCTGTATTTATATCTTTCTGACTGGAAAATCCCCAACAGAATGCTGTGGCCCTAGAACACAGCCCAGTTACAAAACACAGTCATTATATGAATGTCCTCTCTCTCTTTCTTTCCTCAGTTTGTTTAGTATTTGAGGTAGTATCACTACATCTTACTTTTCATCACTTTGTAGGGCTCTTCTACACACTGAAAGAAAAGCATAAAGCATAAAAATGGACATTGGCACTCACAACAGGTGTAATATTTGGAACAACTTCAGCGTTTCCATTTCAAGTTGAACATCAGAGCATAAAAAGCAGGGAAGTAAACATTTGTTTCAGAATTTAATAGTTGTATATATGTTGATCTAGTATATTTTTATATGCTGATTTTACCCAGGGACAGACTTGTTTCTGAGCTTCTAAGCAGTGGGAAATAAAATGTATATGTTGGTAGACACATGTAGATTTTGCCTCTAAGAACTGATAAGTTCAATAATGTCTCCCCACAAGTATTATTCTTTTATCTTCACCATGAGATCCTTCCCCTCCCACCATGCTAGTAACTTATATGAATTAAAAGTGCCACCAATGGCACTGCTTTTTAGATTAGTAGTTAGGTTCTCAGTTTCTCATTTTGTTCAAAATAATAATAATAATTTTTATTTTTTTTTAAAAAAAAAAAAAAAAAGGTTTTGTTTGGGCCTACTGTTGAGTTATAGGTAGTACAATAAGCAGGGACATCTCAGGCTCTAAGACTGATGTTCAGCACCAGATGTCCTGTTCTGATCCCTCTTGAGTGTCAGTGCTGCCCTCCGGTGTATTTGAATGCTCCCCCCACTTTGGTGTCACCTGCTGGGAGTGTTTCCACTCTGTCCTGCAGGTTGTCAGTGAGGACTTCAAGCAGACCGACTCCGGCACTGAACACCGAGAAATGCCACGAGTGATTAGCCACTGTTCATTAAGCCTGGTGCTTCAACCAAGTTGCACCCACATTATAAGATATCCAGTACATATCTGCCCAATTTGGCTGCAAGGATGTTATGGTAGACCATGTCAAAAGCCTCCACAGAGTAAAGACAAACAGACACTGAGGTCCTCACAGCCAGTCCTCTCATTGTAGATTTTCCTTGTTAAATGTATATCGACTATTCCAAATCACCTTCCTGTCCTTCTTGTGTGTGGAAATGGCTTCCAGGAGAATTTTCCCCATCACCTGCCTGGGGACTGACTTGTAGTTCCCCATATCCTCCTTGCCTTCTTGAAAATGGGCACATTTGCCATTTTCCAGTCATTTGGGGTCTTCCCCTGTCACCATGATGACAGTTGATAGGTAGTGGTCTCACAGTGGCATCAGCCACTTGGATGCACCCAGTGCATGTGGATGCACCTGATCCCACAGAGTCCATTTTGCTAAAGAGGGCCCAATTCATCTTCCCCTATCAGAGATGCTGCTATGCTCCCCCAAATTCATCCTCAAAACAGAGTTAAACAAAGATTAAGAAATCCTGGGGTGAATGCTGTTTGTCTGACATGCTGCATGGAATATGATGCAAATGGATCTTTCTTCTTACACTATTTCATCAAAAAGAGCAAAATCCCCCAGGCTGTAAGTACTGTAGCTATTTCGAAACAGGGATGCTTCCTTCTAATACTTTGTAAAGCACCTAAGCTCCCTAAAGGGGAAAGATTTAAAAACTTTCACTCCTCATTTCTCATTTGCTACATCTTGAAAGTCACCACTGAGCTTTTCTTTTTTAGGCCTTTTATATATCATCATAAGGTACCTTACTTTCTCCATGTGTTAGAGACCCTGTGCTGCCAGCTGCAGCTTTTGAGTCTTGCTATGGGTGAGGCACATACCAAAAAGTTGAAAATATTTTGTGTAGTGGCTCCAAAACTTTTCTGAATCTATGTAATCCATATGAAAAAAAAAAAAAAAAAAAAAAAAAAAAAAGATCAAAAGTAAAACAACATTTTTGGAAATAGACCTACACTTTCTGTTGAACTTATCACTTGCTTAATTACTTTATGTATTCAATAAGCAATGTGTCTGTGTTTTATTACACCAAAAGGAATGGTGCATGGCTCTTGGGATGGCTACAAGGCCACCTGTATTGCACAACAAAGGTGTAAATGCCAAGAACATTAAGTGTAGTGCTGGTTGCCTGTTAGAGCTAGAGTACGATTCATGAGCTTTGGAAAAGCCCAGAATTATACTAAGAAAGAAATTGTGAGTCATTTCTGCTTTCTTTTTTTTTTTTTTTTTTTTTTTTTTTTAACTATTCCTCCTCCAACATCTGTGGAACTCAGCAGGAAATAGAAACAAATATTAAATCAGGCATCTGAAAAAACAAATTGGGGCAAGGGGGAGGGAAGAGGAAAATGTTCATACACCATACACATCTGGCCCGTAGTTGGGTTAGAATATAAGTACTCATTCATTGCCCTTATATGTATTTGTCTTAATCTGATACAATATGGAAGTTCCCATTTTACTGTGTATCAAACAGCATGAGCCCTTACAGCCATGCTTACAAAGAATGTTTTACCCCTGGTTAAACATATGTTAACTTTGTTTCAATTTTATATTAAAGGCTGCATTACAGACAAAATGAGGGGGAGGGGGAAGGCAATTTTTTAATTTAAAATTTTGCAGAAGAGTGATGGGAAGGCCTCCTTACCTAATGAGATTTTAGTGTCATTTTAAAACAAATATAATTATTTCTAAAATTGATATCTTTAATTATTTTCATGAATTAATTATGTTTATATAATTAAATCATATTAAAGAAAAGGAAACCTTGTGGAAACAGAACATAAAGCAGACAATGAGTAGGAATGATAAGTAAGGATCAGGTTGATTTTACAAAATGAATCATACTAAGTTTTTTCTGAAACCTCTTTACTGGGGGCAACATATGTTGGCAGGTTTGAGAACTCATCTACAAGAAAAATTAAACTTCACCATAGAGATTCATAGCGCCATTTATTATCTCATGATATAGCATTTTCTAATCTGTGTGGTGTCATTTTAAAAACAAGCATCACAAATTCTTGTAAAAAAGGTGTCAACAGTAACTCAGTTCCCTCATGATGGGAGATAAATTAGGGGTCTGTCAGATGTATTGTTTGCCAAAAAAAAAAAAAAAAAAAAGAATAGTCATCATGAACTTACATGGGTTATTTTTATTTTATTTTATTTTATTTTATTTTGAGAAATAATGCTCTCTGTTTTATGGTTACAACACAGTCTTTCCAATAACATCATACAAACTTCAGTAAGGAAATTTAGTGAAGGATACAGTGCATTAAATAGGAATAAGTTGTTCTGTCCCAGTATTTCTTTCTGATTTAAAGTTTTTCTTATTCTGAATTTTAAACACCTATATTTTAATAAGGAAAGGAAAATTACACTCAGGGATGTGCTAGGCTTGTGTATGTGCATTAAAAAAACATTAAAAGATGCCTTAAAGGTTATTATAGACTTTGCATTTTGTGGTGTTTTAACAGTAGGGCAAAAAGAGGTGTATTTTGGTATCATTTTTCTGAATCTTGAGTACAGGCAAAAGTAGATCTTCTGAGAGTGAAGAGCAGAAGTACTATTTTTTAGAATATTATCTACTGAATTTATTCCAAAACAGCATGTAACTTGGGGGGAAGAAACCAACGCAAGAGCAGACTATTATAATTTTTAAATGTTCTGAATTGCAGATTTGTAAGACATTTTCAAAACCAGAACCATTAAAAGGAATCACTTTTTTAAGGGGAAGGAGGAGAGGAATTAAAGAGTCTTTCTGCTTGGCTGAGGACAAGCAGCTATTAATTCAGCATGAAAAAAAATGCCTCTGATTAATGAAGAATCAAAAAAAAATCAGCTCCATATATGTAAAAAGTTACATTTTTCTACTTAGAGTAGCTATATTTTCAATGAGATTACAAACGTGTAGCTAGCGGATTGCGTAGTAAACAGCCTGAATATAAGGCATCTCTCTTTGTATAAATATGAAAGTAAGCTGGATGTACCTAGAGAGGATTACTGCCACTTAGATCTCAGGATACGCAGGGCTAGGAAGTCCTGTGCAGAGTGAACTCTGCTTTCCTCCTTCATCAAATACATGGTAGGAAATGCTAAAGGATGTGTGGCTTTGAGTTTTTTCTGCTTTTGTGGCTCTTATTGTCTGATTCCTTTGAAGGGAGTAAATTTGTGCTCGGCAGTCCTTCCAATTAACCTTGCTTTATTCACAGCTACATGATGGCAGTGCTGCAATGCCTCGATACACAACCTCCCTCTGGTGTTACAAACAAGTCCATACTCACCTGGCTGAGGTGTAATTAATACCTGGTTACCCACGTTAAAAAGCCACAGGTAGATGGACAGAAATGTCCCCACTTGACTCCCTGGGCCATGTGTGCCCCCGCCTGGGGCAATCTGCTGAAATGCTCGCCCTGCGGGATCGGCTGCTGGAAGGCTCCACCAACTGCAGGATGGCCTCACATAGCAGAATATCAGCTCAAATTCCCATTTCTTTCTCACCCGTGGGGCATGGTAAACATGAGACTAAATCTCCTGGTTTGATCTTGACTGAGGAGAACACTTATTTTCTGAAATCCAGCCCAAGAACAACGTAAGGATGGTGAGCAATAATTGCTGGAGCGTTAGTCCTGGGGGATGTATCTTGCATGGTCATGAGAATCAGTTTGACATTATCATTCTGACCAATGCTTAACCACTTGTGTTAGTCTTCTAAAATATAGCTTAGGACCAATCCTTTCAGTGTGTCCCTTGCAGGCCAGATATTCAGTAGTCACAAAAATCAATTATTATTTTTTTTCTTGTGCTCCAGGGCACAGACACACATAGCAGCTGCAGTGACAGGGAGGTATGCTGGGATTTGGCACCTGTAAACAGACTCAGTGCTCCGGGCTCAGCATGGAAAAAACTTGTTTTCCAGAGCATTTGAGAGGTGTCTTGGACAGAGATGTGCAGAAGGCACAGCCTACGAGGCACACTCCACTGCTGCTAGAGCAACAAACCCACTGTGGAAATCTTTGTTTTCCTCCCACTCTAAGCTCCATGGCAGATCTGCCCTGCCCTGCCTGATTCCAGAATTACCTCGTTATCCACGAGTGCCCTGGTTTTCACTGGCGTTAAGCACCCACAAATTTTAGAGAACCACATAGAGGTGGGGGAGGGAGGGGGACACGACACGGGGACACGTCTGAAAAAAAAAAAAAAAAAAAAAAAAAAAAAAAAAAAAAAAAAGAGCAAGTACGGTAATTGAGAGATTTTGCCGCTAGATGTCAGCAGGCAGAGCACAGACCCGACACACTACCTTACGAAATCTTGGAAAAGGATGTTTCAGTTCTCCTTCCCCTTCCTTCCCCCCTCCTCCTCTCCTAGCGCATATATGCCTATAGGAAGACACAGAGGAAGAAAATCACCTAGGGAATATATATTTTTTTTCATTGTAACCTTACACAGACAAAAAACAGAGTATCTAATACCCAGTTATGCTTGAAAGAAAGAGCAAAGAAAACAGTTGTTTAAAATTTGCAGTGGCTAATCAAACTGAACAATAACAAGTTCTGTGAGCTCTGGAGTTAATGAAGACTCGTTTCCTATGGAACTTATTCTATGGTTAATTGAAGTTTTTCCTGTGCTGGGGAACTTTGAATTTTCTTTTTTTCTGTGGGATTATCCCAAGGATCAGCTCTTCAGAGATGCATTTGTGGCTTTTCTCTCTTCTTTCCAACCATCTTTTCTTATTATAACTGGATAGCTTTAAGACTGCTACCCATCTTTCAATTTTTTTTGGTATCAGTTGGGGTTCCAAAATGTGAAAACTTTGTTTCCATAGGAAACCTAGCAAAAGAAAATGCAGACTGCTTAATCTATTACACATTCACACTTACGAGGCCATTTATTTTATACTATAACTTTGCTGAAACTACTTAACACCTGAACTTGCACTATTAATTTAAGTGTTCCACTAATTTTTCTGATGATTCTTAATTTTTCTTAACTTTTGAATTTATGGAATGTGCCTGAACTGACCATTTAGTCTTTGCTAATGAAACCCTAGTTCCTATAACTGCGTGTTAGTGGGTTAGCTCTCCTCCCTTTTTTCTGCCTTCTTTAAAAAAATAAAAGTAAAAAAATAAAAAAGCAGATAGCATGAAATACAATTGTTTACATCAAGTTTTGACATTCTTCCAGTGCAGTGAAAAAGGCAGCACTGATAACAGTGAGAGAAGAGCAGATTGGCCTCCTCTGTGTGCTTTAACTCCAGCTAAACTCCGGAATTTCTACAATTATTCCAGAGAGAATAAGATTAAATGCTCAGCACTTTTCTCTTATTTCAAGCTTATGCTTACTCCAGCTCTTTTTGATTGTATGTATTTTTCTATGTTAAATTAATGAGCTTTGCTTTATTATCGCATCACATTTTAAGCTTTGATTAGTCTAGCTTTTAAAATGTACATAAAAAGAGTTTGATTTTATTAGCTATTATTTAAATGATCACCTTAAATTAATCCCTTTGTAGTGTGAAGCTGGTTTTGTTGCATTAAAATGGTTGCTTATCCTTCCTGACCTGAGATTATATGGCATCATAAAAATTTAGCAACAGATTTTAAAAATTAAAGGGAAATTTTATGAAGCACGAATAATAGCCATGCAGACTCATTTATACTAGTCTATAATAATGATTCCTTCCGAGCTATTTTTACAGAAAGAGGTCAATGCTATGAAAACTTAGAAGGCAAGGTTTTAACATGACTGACATTTTAAACAAATTTCAGCAATTTCATGTTAAAATATCATTCTAAGCAGATAGATTCAGAGCCATTTCTATGTCTGGTAACACAACTACACAATTAGTAAACCTGTTGTAGGAGTCATACCCAGCAAAATTTCTAAATGCTGTACCTGGAAAATGCATATGTGGATAACCGTGAGCCAAATTTACTCCTTTTGTAAACAAGTTTAGGAAATGATGATGACCCTTGTTCAGAAGCAAAGTCCATACACCTTATTGATTTGCTGGGGTTAGATTTGCCTGGTTTGGGGGTTTTGTGTGTTTTTGTTGCTGTTTTGTTTGTTTTGTTTTTAATAGAATAAGAACACCTTAATATACTCTCTCCACACTGGAATAGCATATACTTGCTCAGAACACCTCTGCTCTGTCACTCCTATTTCATCCCAAGCTCCCTCTGTCATGGTAAGCTTGTTCTCCCATTTTACCCTTCTCCTGTATTGTCAGTACTGCAGGTACTGTGGGGTAAGGGCAGCTTTCATCCTAGTGTTCATTGATGTCTGCCTTTCTTCCAGGATAATCCAGTACTCCCATTACATGATGCACATGAGGTCAATGGATTCACTCACTAAATGGAGACATCTGAATTCGATCATAAATGCTGACAGAGTATATGAATTTTTAATGCCATAATTTAACATGAGACAATATTTTTTAAGTACTTACACAAGTCTCCGTATGCACAACCTGCTCTTTCTAAAGAAAAGTCAAACTAATTCACTCACATTTTCCCAACACATTAAAAGCATCTTCCCCACCTGCCCTGTTACCACCCCTCAAACAGGTAAACAACAGGACCTATAACACTTATGGGTCCTGAGCTGTGAGAGAAGAGCCCTTGTGCACAGACACTTTATTCTACCAAACTACTAGTTTCTCTTTCATGGTAATATATTCAAGGGAAATTCCCTACTACTCTGGTAGGGTATATTTAGACAGGGATAGGGAATGACCAGAGGGAACTATATAATGGACTGGAGAAGTGGTTGGTGCCCAGAGGCTGTGATGGGTCTGCTGGAGGGGCTATGACACAGCTGGCTCCTTGTGGTGGCTGGGGCATGGCTGCCCCTGTGGGCCTGCCAGCTCCTGCTGCTCCTCTGGCTCACTCCTGCACTGCAGAGGGCTTGTCCTCAGCCAGCACCATCCCAGAGCTCTTCTAAATCACCTTTCCAGTATCACTACCCAGGCAGGGAAAAAAAAAAAAAAAAAAAAAAAAAAATGTTTTATGTATTTATTTGAAGATCCTTATAAATTTGAAATGAATGAACTTAATTTTACAGGGTTCAATGTCAATCAATGAGCCTTTTTATTACCTTATAGGTTGAAGGTCATTCCAAATGTCACCAGTAAAATAATTACGTCTGTATCTGAACAAGGCATATGAGTCTGACCTACACTGACTGACCATCTCCTGAAGTATTTCATGCTTCTTTTTTCAAGGAAAGTCCTGCATAACTTACAGCATTTACATTTAACTCTCAAATAAGGAAGAGCATATCTGTATTTCCATTGCTAATATGTCCTATTTTTCAACAATTTTAGTGTCAGCTAGCAAAAAGGCAAGACTGAAACACAGATTTTCACTGTCAGAAGCAGACAGCAGCAGCAGAATATGCTTTGTCCCAAGTGCAAGGTTAAGGTGTAGATTGGGGTTAAAGCAGACAAATCACTGAGATATCTAGAGTGCCAAAATAGGTGTCTAAACATTTCTTATGATATATATCAAGGAGTCTAGCTACACTAGTAAGCACATTTTCAAAGCCAGATTTTCCCATTCCCACCACCACCCTATAAATCCTCAAGCCCATGTCTTGGGACTGCTTTCTATCCTAGATTGGCTGTTTGAGTTGTAGGAAATACCTGAGATTTAGTTTTTTCTAAGAACATTGCAGCAATCCCTCCCCAGGGAAGTGGTCACTGCACCGAGCCTGACTGAGTTTAAGAAGCGATTGGACTGTGCACTTAGTCACATGATCTGAACTTCTGGGTAGACCTGTGCGGTGTCAAGAGTTGGACTTGATGATCCTTAAGGGTCCCTTCCAACTCAGGATATTCTATGATTCTATGATTTGAGCCCAGACCACCATTAGCTACGCAAAAAGAAATGAGTAAGGGGATTTTTTATAGGTCTGCTGCTCAGTGTAGGTATACCTGCAGCAGATGAGTACCACAACACTCATTCTCACTCTTACAGCTGGATTTCCTCTACTAAATCTACTCTGTGGGCACAGCAAATGCTACTGGATGTCTAAACCCCTAGACATCATTTTGCAACTCTGCAATTGGGAAGTGACATGGCTAATGATATCCCTACAGCCAGAAAGCTATTGAGAGGCTTATTTTAGGTCTAAACCCCAGACATCAAAGCTGAAGGAGCCTGCCAAGCCTTCAGTGCTGAACCTGACAGTGTTTGTAAGCCACTTTTCCCCTCCAGTTCTTTACATGCAGAACCCAGTTCAGATGCAGTCCTAGAGTCTAGAAGGCACATTCCCCAGCAGTGAGCTAATGTCCAGGGCTCTCCCTTACTACCTGACCAGGAACACTTCTTGAATAACCCTGTATGCCCTAACATGATTCTCTGTGTAAGCCTCATCCATCAACCAGTGAGACTCCTGTCATACAGCCAACTTCAGGAATATCTGGATTTCAGTAAATAACAAGGTCTGCATGCCACCATACAAATCTCTTTTACCCATAAAGCCAACACTTATCCCCTGCAGTACCTGGCTGGGAGGCTGGAACAAAACCCCCAGGAGACAAGCAGAGAGCACTGTGCCCATAATCGGTGCACCTCCCTGGGAGGAAGGCAGTATAAATTCAAGTCCCTTCCATATTTGGGCAGGATGGGGAATTAAAAGGTACTTTAATATTGGAGGTAAGTGTCCTGGTTATTGTACACATTGTCTGTCTTATTCTCCTTTGTATTTATTTACTTTTTAAAAAAAAAAAAAAAAATCTGCCTAAGAAGATGATCTGGTTTAACAAGTGCATAATTCTAGGAGTATGTTCACAGCCTAGGATTCTTAGGAAAGAAAACTAGAAAAGGTTGCGTGTAATTTCTTGTTTAATTCAAGATTATCTTAGGTGCTTCCCAAGCCAGGAGTTCCTTGGGTGCCAATTCTTCACAGGTATTTTAAGAAGTCCAGAACCTGACCTTATTTTTCAATAATTGTACATTTATAAGTGCATGTTATGAATAAGGGAATGAAACAGCACCTTGAACATATTCAATATTTCAGCTAAAATGTTTTTCAGTTTACAAAGATGGAAGGCTATATTGCTGGGGAAGAAAAAAATGATAAATGGATTGGAATTATTTTTCAACACATTTAATTAATTTGCCAATTAATTTGATTCATCTACACAGGCAGTGGATAAATGTCCTTTTCCAGAAACAGACAACCCTGCAGAAAAGGCTACACCCTCCCTGTTGGAGCCCCTGTGTTTGATTTGATAGTAGATGCATGCAATCTCTCTCCAGTTCTTTTAATAATTTGAGGGTTGAAAATATTTCTTGAGAAATAATAGAGGTCAAAAAACTTATTATGAACATTATTAGCTAATAATTTTCTTTCCTGGTGGATTATTATACAAAAAAAAAAAAGTCAAAAGTTGCGGGTATTATGTTGGAAGTTCACCTGGTAGCTATTAAAGTCAACCAAAATATGAAGGTGTGCAAATTTATTTGTTTTCTAGACTGCACAGGGTAGTCAGTAACTTAAGCTTAACTTTTGTGCTTTCTAACATGTCTGTGTGAAGTACCTTTCACTGTTCTTCTCTCTAAATAATTTTTATTTCTAACAGAAGAGATAAATAGTTATTTTTAAATTAGGAGTTTTGACCTGAATTTATCAGGCAGCTGCTTAATGTCACTGTTTCCTTTATCCTTCAGAAATAACTTTTTTGCAAATTTAAATCACCTTTGCCCAGAAACAGCTTCCAAGCTGATATATATGCCAATCAGTTTCTAGTTTTGCCAAAGTTGATTATAAATGGACATTAATACAGCTTTCATGCCTCATAAAATCACAGAATCACAGAATCACACAGAATTTATAGGTTGGAAGAGACCTCAAGATCATCGAGTCCAACCTCTAACCTAACACTAACAGTCCCCACTAAACCATATCCCTAAGCTCTACATCTAAACGTCTTTTAAAGACTTCCAGGGATGGTGACTCCACCACCTCCCTGCGCAGCCCATTCCAGTGCCTAACAACCCTTTCAGTAAAGAAGTTCTTCCTAACGTCTAACCTAAAAATCCCCTGGCGCAACTTAAGCCCATTCCCCCTCGTCCTGTCACCAGGCACGTGGGAGAACAGACCAACCCCCACCTCGCTACAGCCTCCTTTGAGGTATCTGTAGAGAGCTATAAGGTCGCCCCTGAGCCTCCTCTTCTCCAGGCTGAACAAGCCCAGCTCCTTCAGCCGCTCCTCGTAGGACTTGTTCTCCAGGCCCCTCACCAGCTTCGTCGCCCTTCTCTGGACCCGCTCAAGCACCTCCATGTCCTTCTTGTAGCGAGGGGCCCAAAACTGAACACAATACTCGAGGTGCGGCCTCACCAGAGCCGAGTACAGGGGGACAATCACTTCCCTAGCCCTGCTGGTCACACTGTTTCTGATACAAGCCAGGATGCCATTGGCCTTCTTGGCCACCTGGGCACACTGCTGGCTCATATTCAGTTGACTATCAACCATCACTCCCAGGTCCTTCTCTGCCTGGCAGCTCTCCAGCCACTCATCTCCCAGCCTGTAGCTCTGCTTGGGGTTATTGCGCCCCAGGTGGAGGACCCGGCACTTGGCCTGGTTGAACTTCATGCAGTTGACCTCAGCCCATCGGTGCAGCCTCTCCAGATCCTCCTGCAGGGCCTTCCTACCCTCGAGCAGATCGACACACGCACCTAACTTGGTGTCATCTGCAAACTTACTGAGGGTGCACTCAATGCCCTCGTCCAGATCATTGATGAAGATATTAAAAGAAGATATCAAAACCACTGCAATCCTCAACAAATAATCCTAGTGTAAAACACAATTACCTAAAGCAGTTTTTGTGTTTGTTTGTTGTTTTTCATTTGTTTGTTTGTTTAAAATGTTAATTATTTAATGTGAAGCCACCATTTCAGTCTTCATGTCAATAGGATTTTTCTCTGAAGACAACACTTCATCCTGGGTGCTTAGTTGTTCAAAGATAGAAAAGAGGAGATATTTCATTCTATTGAGAGGACAATTAATGATTAATAGGAAAATAATACAGGGGTCTTGATTTCTTAAATACACAATGATTTTATGTTAGAAAGAGTACAAGCCATTTAGATCTCAAAATTTAGAAGACACATGAAGGAAGACTGACCTCACCAACCTTAGCTGCCTAACAACTCATTCTCTAGATTCTATTTATAAACAAATGGAATACACCTCTAGACAGCAATTTATCTTACCTTAACACAGAAGGGATGAATCAACCTTTAGAAGAGGACATCTCTAATTGACTTCATTAACTAATGAAGGACCATATCCAACAAGCTAAGACTAGACACCAACCTTTAAGTATTAAACTCAGATCAGATGAGTCTTACACATGGTGAACTTAGAAAAAAAATATTTTTTCATACTAATACATAGCAGTGGGAGAGAAGGTTTGGTTTTTTTTTAATAGTATGTCCATTTTCCTTCATGCCTTTTCTTTCATGGCCTTAAGCCAGTCTATTTGCAATATGTGCCACAGTTTGTCACAATATACCTCCTTTTTCCATCAGTTATCAAACTTTCACCCTAAATCAGTAATAGGTACTTGCATTGGATCATTTTCATGTGACCTGCTCTACAACACATGAGCCCATTTTACACACAGGATATATTTTCATTGCTACCTGAAACTACATGTCATTCTTTTTCTTTTTAAAATGATTTTCCACTTCTGTTGAAGATCAAACATTGCAATATTAAATTTCTTCTCTTAGAATGTATTATGTTCAGCAGATATCAAATCACATCTGGAAATGTAATTTATATGTGTGGGAAGAGAATAGACCAATATATAATAAAACACAATGTTACCAATCAAATAAATAATTTAAGGCCAACACACACAACATAAGAAATCTTTATTTACAAAATTATGAACAATTTAAAATCTTAACATCGCCATCATTAGTTATGTAAAATAAATAAATAAATAAGTGGATGGTCTCCTGAGATTAAAGTCCAGTTGTGGTCAAGACTATTCACAAAGTAAGAGAAAGCCCTTGTACCCAACAAACAAGTAATGTCCAAAAAAACAGGGAAGATAAAGGCAAGAAAGGGGAAGAAAACCATAGAATAGATCAGTGGTCCAGCTAACAGAAACCAACCTCCCTTCCCAGTCCTTAGTTAATCTGACCATAGTTCAACCTTCAAACAGTTCACAAAGGTGTCTTGCAACCATTTGAAGTGAGCAATACTCTATGCACAAAATAAATAAATAAATAAATAAATAAATAAATAAATAGCAGCCTGTCTATACCTATATCTACAACTACATCTACATCTGTGTCTGTGTCCATGTTTAGGTTTAAATTGTATCAATATCTGCATCTGCATCAGTAGCTTTCTATAGATATCATCATGTTGTTAAGCTTCACGGAGTTCCTGCATCAGAAAAGTTATCCAAGCTTGTCCAAGGTCACACAGAAATGGCATCATAATTTAAATCAAAGCTCAACGAGTGTTCCAGGAGTGCTGAAGTCATATGTGAATTAGTATCATTTGTATCTTAAAAAGAAAAAGGAAAAGGGAAAACAAAAGGACAGAAAAAGCCACTAGCTTTTTCTTACTATACTTAATACAAAGTATAAACTTTGTAATTGCCAGTGATTTATACTCAAGAATTCAATGAAAAAATAAAACCCATGAAGTTCATTAGTTGTTTAAAGTGTTCACATCTTTTTGTGTGTGTTAGTCTGGTGCTTTCTTTCCTGACTACAACATAGCTTTTTGTAATACTAGAGAAAGTTTGTTTGGTGTTTGTTTTAATCCAGATACTTTCATATATCCAAGCCCCTATTTATTTTATTTGTAATGTAAAACACTTAACTAAAGCACACATGCCATTAAAGAAAAGACTGAAAATGGAACTGACAACACAGTTTTAAAAGTCTTAAGAATATTTTCTATCTAGAGTGGTTAGCACATTGGCGTTGTTGTGCTTTCTGCCTCATCTCAAGTACTGAAAAGATATTGCACTTGTTCCCATGCACAAGCACAAAGAATAAGACCTGCTACACATACAAGTATGTTCCCTTAGGTGTTGTTTGTATCACCCACTGAAAATACCTCTCCTAACTCATACATCTTTTCCAGAAGAGGTGACAGAAGCATCTCTCCACCATGTAGGATGACTCTTCTTTCCTCTTGGCTCAGCTGAAGATAAAAAATAGCCAGTAAGAAAACCCACTGGGGCTGCTACAAGGAGATTTACACCCGTGTTAAGGCATACACATCACAAAAGTCATCAAGGAAAGGATTTCTTTATCCCTTATTTTTTGTCCCTTTTGTTACAATGCTTACTACTTAAATCTGTTAAACATGTAGCGTAATACTTCTTGAAACATATATTTCTTGACACATACATTGTTTCATACTTAAAACTCATGTTGAAGTCTATAATACAGCTTTATGAGGGGCAGATATTATTTTTAAAGGGAATACCTTTTGGATATTCAGATACTAGGTAACATTGCATTATTGACTGTAGGAGTGAATGGGCTTGTAAAGAGCTCACGGGGAGGAGATCCCCTGACTGTTCCACTTCACACTGTGCTGGAAGTGGAGATATTAGTTTAAGGGTTATCATCCATTTATGTATGTGTTTGTAGGAAAAACAAACAAACAAACAAACAAAAAGAAGAAGAAGAAAAAAAAAGAAGTTGATCCAATACATCCCATATTGATACATTGCTTCGTGTTCTGTTGGAATTCTGTGTTATGAATTCCATGATGATGTTTCACTCTGCCTAATGAAATTAATGGCGATTTCTGCAAATTGACTGTTGCTTAAATAAATATTGCTATAAATCTCTTGTTGTCTCCTCCCACTTAAGCACAACATATCTTCATAGAACAGCAGCCTATTTTTGGCACATAGAGCACCAACCTTACCAAGTCCACATTATGTTTAAATTTCCTACATCTTCAGCAGCTAATGCTTTAACCTTAAATTATGAATCTTCCTTTTAAAACTTCTAAAAATTATGTTAGTTGATATGTTTCATGCACAGTTAATATACTTGACTTTACTTTTTAATTTCAAAATTAAACAGTTCACTTCATAAGCATGCAGGAAAAAATTTGGATCCATCCTGATGTGCAAATCAGATATAGAAACTGATAATAATTTTAACATATCCGTGAACCATGGCTAAAACTTATTGCTCCCATACCTTTTAAATTAATTGCTGTTTTAAATTCTTGAAAGAAAAACATTTTTTAAGAAGTACAAAGTTAAATTAATTTGTACTAATTTGAAAATAAACATTTTATGTCTAGATAAAAGCATTGGGTTTTGATCTGATTAAATGAGATTATAAAAAAGCCTGTGTTTCAATCATTCTTCTTGCAAGTCCAAGGCTCTTAGAATTGAAGTGTTCAGTGTACATTAAATAAAATGCTTAATCAATATAAGTACAAATAACTAAATTTATTAAATTAACTGGAAACATTATTTTAATAGTGAGACACAGCATTTTTAGATGATTACTTCTCTAATTAATTGTATATTCATTTAAGAAGTAATTCTTCAGAAAATTTGAAAATTAAATAAAAGAATGCTTCCTAGTATTAAAAAATTCTAAACTGAAGGGGAAAACACTGTCATTTCCTCCACTGTGATGCAATTAGGAAGACATCTGGAACACCCTTAGTTGATCCTACTGAAATTTCTCTATCATCATCCCCCTGTATTCTGATTGATGAAATTTCTGACTTAATTCTTCCAAGGACACTGTGTTACTAGACCATGAGATAAGAAGGTAAAGAAGACAGAGTATGTCATGTTACGTAAATTAAAAAGTAACAGTCACTTCTCCAGGAGTCTATATGCTTGTTCTCTCATTTGAAAGATCCTTTCAGCAACAGTGATTATTAAAAATGTACTTTAAAATGTAGTAGACAGATTAAATCAACTATATAAATATCAAATTTTAAAATGCTGCTTTTCTTTTCTTATCTCAAAAAAGGAGTGTTTTCACAATTATATCTAGCAACTGCAATCCTATCTAGCTACAAAAAAAGAATTTAACATGGTCACGTTCAGCCTATGTGAACGGAGCAAACCATGTGCAGAGTAGATTAGAAGAAATACTATGCAAAAACTCCAGTGCAGTCATGTTTTAACTTCCAGGACAGGATATATTAATTTCCCCACTGCTCTGCCTTCCAAATGTATACCATATTTCTTTCTCTCTTTAAAAAAATGTGCATTCTTATCTGCTTCTATCCCTCATTCATTCCCTGCTTCCTTGGGTTCCCCCATCTTTGTTTAGTACTGATTTTTTTCCCACATCTTCCATTCTTATATTTGCCTTACAGATGCCCTGCTTTGTCTTGCCGTTACATAACTCCAGTCCATTGCTATTTCTGCTTTCTTGCTTTTATTACTGAGCTGTTTCAAAGATGTTTGTAATTCTATCATTTTAGGAAATATATATATATATACCCAGAAAGTAGAGTATGGAACAAAAACAGCAGTGGTGGCACTGATAACTGATCTTTTGCTCCTTTCAAATATTCCAAAAGCATATTAGGCTAGTAAAATTAGCTCTAAAATGACTTCCATCAGATTTCTCACCTAAAAGTCAATTTACTTATGTTACCTATATGACTACATGTGTGAATGTTCAATACACACTCATCTGTACCCATTCTGCTGTGGCAGGCTCTGTGCCTGATGCAATTCTAGACTAAAAGGGAAATTCATGCTACCACCTAAGTTATAAGGCCACCATATACATGAGTGCTTGTAGACCATTGGAGTAGAGAATCTGAAGCCCCATTTTCCCCCTCCATAAATTTGTAACTATTGTATAGAAGGTTTAGGAAGAAAATAAAAAGTGGAGATTTTTTTCTATAGTACCTGTGAGTGAGACTTACAAATGTCTATCATTTCTACAGAATGTATTATGTACATGAGTTTTCTCCATTGAAAAGCAGAGCTCCTCATATCCACAAAAAATGAAGCCATACTTTAAGTTTCTTTATCCAAGTCCACTAATTGACTTGAAAACAAGAATTGAGGGCTTAAACTCTATGCTGTATTGGGAATCAATAGAATCATTAGTGTACACAGGTTGTTATCTGCAGACCATTTGCTGAATGTCTGAGCCTCTCTGCATTGCATTAATTGTTTCCCTTTTTTAGGATCAATGTTTAGAACCACAAAAAAACATGTTTAGAAAAATGTATCATATAACAGTGAAGTCAGGTAACAACAGAGGCCCAGTGATTACTGGAAAGCCTGCCACTTCTGCTAGCCTTACAACTTCCTGCTTTCAGTTATATCCAAAGCAGGAAGATATAAATCTATATTACAAAATATTATTTTTCATCAGAGAATTTAGGTGGTCATTCATCAGTATCTCCGGCACTGTTTCTATCTACTAGATGGTTTAAATTCTGAAGATCCTCAGGCACCTTTGAAGATAGATGTACTTGGAAACAATTCCTTGCTAGTTCAGAAAACTTTTGTAAAAATACAGATTTATCACTAATTGCTGTTTTTCAATAATTTTGAGAAGAGGAAAGACTACCTCAAATTTATACTGCTGTTGTACTGTCAAAGGCACAATTGCTTCTTGCATAGCACTGAGAGTCCCAGAGTTACTCATCTCTCCATTTCAGTTCTTAGAAAAAGCTCTGATTTAGATGGCATGTCACGTGCTTTTCTGTCTAGTAACTGTAGCGCCTAATGTCTGTCTAGTATCTGTTTTTGTACCATGAATAGACTGATCTAAGGAACACAAGTAACTGCATTTATGCTACCCAAAACATAGGGGCACAGGTGGCTCCAGGTGAGTCTTTTGGCAAAGCAACGATGGTGGATCAAGAAATATTTTTTCCAATTTGACAAGAAAATATATTTTTTTTCTTTTCTTTCTTTTCTTTTTTTTCTTTTGACAAGAATATATATTTTTTTTGTAATAATTTAAGTTTGGCATACAGGTAACTTTTGGTGTTTAAAACATTGTATTTGTTTACCAAGATGAGGAGATGTCTCCACATGACAGATATCTTTAATTTACTTGTCTTTCATCTTGGAATTTTGTATTCCAGCTCTTACAGAAGCTGTGAATGTCCAATCCCTCCAACCTCTTGGGAAGTATGACTTCCATATCCATATTCTCTTTCCAGATGCAGGCCCTGACTTTGCCTTTACTTCAACATCATCATCTTTACTGATAATCCTGGCAAAATATTTACTTAGTTTTGGACTACTGTGGCTGCAAAGGAACTTTACTCCCACTCCTTTTTTGCCGTGTGCATATCTAAGGAGCAATCTTTAGTGCTATTTATAACAGCTACATGCTACTAGCTCATACGTGCTAATTAGCCAATAGTTAATAACATCCAATAGCTTGTAATATACGAGTGGCAGGCAGCCTATGATGCACTTCTAGTGTTAGTCATACAATTCAGCATGCTGTAATGATGGGCAGAGGAAGGGGGCTCAGCATACATCTGTGTGCATTATGGATACGCTGCTGGATCTGCAGGAAGGAACTTTTCAGGTGTTTGTAAGCAGCACTCCCCCCTGGCCCCCAGCCCAAGATTTCTGTACAATTTTGCGAAACTTATACAGAAGTGAGAAGAGAGAGAGCGCTCCTTGTTACCGCCATGTAACACGGGGACTCATTTGGGTTTTGGTGAGATGCCAGAAGTCAAGTTGCAGTGTTTGTATGGACATCAGGCCCAGATAAGAGGGACTGAAACAAACACAACAAATTACCGTGTGGCTTTGTGAAGGTCTGGGAAAGTTAAAGCAAGTCACCCAGCACATCCACATTCCCAACAGCATTCGCACAGTGACACGGGTTATGTGGCTATCCCGACGCCGTGAATCCAAACCACTCAAACCTATGGACAACACATCCACCAGCGAGGCACAGCACCTCACCGCACATACACCTCAATGGAAACACTGAAGGATGGCAAGCAGCCCTTTATTCCAGAAAGGCGATCTCCCCTTTCTGCCCCGTTCTGAAGCGTGGTCTCACAGACCACGACCTGCACGGGGCAAGCCGGGCTCTGGCAGTGTCATGGGGCCACGGGGACAGAGGGACACAGGGCCACGGGCACGAGGGGACACGGGGACGGGGGGACACCACCAGGGCCCAGCCCTCAGGCACGATGCGGCCCCTCAGCGGCGAGACCTCCCGGCCGCCAGGCGGCCTTGCGGCGCGCCGCCTCCTCGCGCCCCCTCCCCGCGGCCCGTGGGCAGGGCGGGGGCCGAGGGCGGCTCCCCGGCGGCGTCAGTCCCAGCATGCAGCGCGGCCCGCTCCTGCCCCAGCCGCCGCCGCTGCCGCCGCCGCTGTCGCTGCCGCCGGGGCGAGAAGATGGCGGAGGGAGGCGCGGCGGATCTGGAGACCCAGCGCACGGACGTGGCGGCGCTGCTCAAAACGGCCCTCCGCAAGGGCGATACTTGGTGAGGGAGGAAGGCGACGGGCACCCGGGGCTGGCTGGGCGACGCGGGCGGCTCCCTCCGCCCCCGGTGGCCCTCGGCCGGCGCGGGGAGCGCCCTCCTTCCCCTCGCTCCCCCCCAGCGGGCGGTTGGCGGAGCCGGGGGGGCACGGGGAGCCGGGAGGGGGGAGCGCCAGCGCCTTTCTGCCCCCTCAGCCCGGATCTGGGGGGCACTGGCGGCGGGGAGGTGAGGCCGGGGGCGGCCCCGGGCTCTGCGGGGCCCGGAGGCCGCAGGGCGAGCTGCGAGGCCCGAGGAGGGCAGCCTTCCGTCAGCGCTTCTGCCATGCTCTGCGCCGAAGGAAGGAAATGGCCCGTTTTTTTGTTGTTGTTGTTGTTGGTTTTTTTTTTTTTTTTTTTTAAATCAGAAATTACAGCTCTGGCCTCGCCGGGGTGTCCTGAAGCCCGTCCGCGGCTGTCATTTCATGCCTTGCGTTTAAACTTTGACGGCGAACGTGTGAATTTCCCCAAGGAGCAGCCCCCGAAGGTGCTTGCAGGCCTGCCTGGTTCTGTGTTCCGCAGCAAAACAGGATTCCTGGCCAGCAGCAAACGCTGCTTGGTGGGCTGTGCGGGTTGTCAATGCAAGAACCCATGGCTGAAAAGATCTAGGTTAAATAAACACGGCCTTCCAGCATGCGCTTGGTAACCCTGCTCCTCTAGTTGTAGTTCTTCGAGGCTAGGTAGCAAGCTGGGTGTCTTTTCTGGGGTTTCGTTAGGGTTTTTTGAGGGAACGAAAAAAAAGGGAACTGACACTTTTTCCACTGCTCAACCTCTTCATCTTTTTCCTCGTGAAGCTGTCACCCAAAGACAAAGGCTGAAACGTTAACTTACTGAAAATTAAATACGAATACGCAAAAGTAGAGCTAACCCACCTCGTTTCAGCTGTCATCACTCACTGTTCCAGTTCTATAAAAGACTATATTTAACAGTGTTGATACTGCAGCATGTGTCAGAAGCATACATTCTGATGCATTATTCAAATACTGCTGAGTATATGTTCACTTTTTGGCATATGAGCAGGCTGCTCTTCAACTGAAAAAGTATAAGCAACTAGAAAAAGGAAATCAATTCGAACGGTAGTGTTGAAAATGACCGGCAGTAGTACAAGAGTGCTTAGGCATGTAATCTTCTAAGAGGTTTTTTAATGGTTTTGTTGAGTATTTCCTGAGTACTAAAAAAAAAAAAAAATCTTGAACAGTTAGTATTATTCAAAGCGAAACTAACTTTATGACTGGTTTGCATAATGACTAACACAGTGCATTTACGGATAAAGCTGTTTTTTTATTATTATTACGCTAAATTTTTTTAAATGGAAAAATCAGTTAAGTGAAATAAGCTTCTAAACACTCTCTGAAAATAAGTATATTTCAATGTGATTGTGACACTAATGTTAATCCAGTGTTGCAGAGCTGAATAAGCTACGGCAAAGTCCCATTCATTTTGACTTATGAACTATTGCGTCTAGGAACATGAATGCGTATACAGGTACATTCATAGGATTAATGGTTAAAGCTATGTATTTAACTTCACAAATTAAGGAGTGTGCTTAGTCCAAGTGCTTTATTCAAAGATATTTTGGTAGTAGCTTTTTATTCTTTCAGGGCATTGGTAAGGAAACATAATAGTTAAAGTGCTGTAAGTCATGATTCAGAATTGCAATTTTCATTCATTCATTCAAGAGTAAATATTGCTGAAAAATGTGAGCAATGCTATATCAGCTTGTTCTGTTTGAGCTTTCAAGCACTATACTTAAATACAGTGCTTTTAAAATTACCAGCTTACACAGACAGTCTCCCAAGAATTCAGAGAAATGTAGCTATGTATAAAGTATAAAGCTTTGGGGGGTTCCCCTTAAGAAAAAAGGAAATGAAGAATAGAGCAAGGAGAGGCAAGCCTATTACCGTACAGAGAGGGCAATGAACTTCTTCATCAGTTCTTCACATTTACTGTAGAGAGAAAGAAACGAAACTGGTTTAAATGCAATGTTTCTAAAGTTAGATAGTAAAAAGTTAGTTTGATAGGACATCATTATGTTCAAATACCCTATTTGAACAGACCATGAGCTGTAAAATTTGCTTCATGGAATGTTTTCAAAAATACCTTGGGCGTAGTATGGATAAAAATATATTGCCTCAGTGGATGGACAAGATCAGTATCTTCTAACTGTTCTGTCTTCAGGGACAGAAATCTGGACTAATCTGTCCAGGTGGTGTTTTTTGCATCTTTTTATGGTTAATAAATTAAATGAATAAACTAGGAGAGATTGAGGATTCTTCCATCTTTCAATTTTTCATATATCTATCAACAGATAAATCATTTAAACATCAAATGTAAGCTTTTCCAAGCAAGAACCTCCTTAGTGTATTAGTTGTTTTAAAAAGTGCTAACTAGTTTTATTTGTTAACTCAGCATTAAAAAACACAGTCTTTCCACAGAACTTGAAATATATATATATTGCAGTATTTTCCAAAGGTCCTGTGGTTGAAAGACCTATTGTTCCATTTCGAAAGAGAAGGAACGCTCAATTTCACCTTGTATCTCACAGTGTTAGGATTGCGTATGATTACTTCTCAGTATAATTCTTCTGATGAGTACTGAGAAGAATTTTTAGTGTTTGTGGAGATTTTAACCTCTCATTCAGAAAGACAAAAAAAAATGGTTGTTACTACTGCAGAGAAATGTGAACTCATTGTCTTCCTGTATCCACTCTCAGAAAGTTAAGAGCTGTTGGCGTTCATCAGTTTTTAATCACTGAATATTTTGCGTGACCAAGTGATCTTAATGTTGTCATTTAATGCCTTTGGAGCTGCAGTGCTACTCTTAAGAACCTTGCCAAGTTTTTCTGCTTTTACAGTGTCACTGAAATACAGTTTTCAACACTGAAAGATATTGATCTTGGAAGAGTTTTCTCCAAGGGTTGCTGAAGACTTGGTCAGTTGTTGTGTGTGACTTCCTCTTGTGTGATTATCTCTAATTTTCTTCCTCATGTTGAGGTATTACTTGTTGTCTTTACCTTTAAGACCGCTTTCAGCCCTGCTTTCCCTGTAGTTCCTGTTCTGCTGAAGCTCTCTTAGTCAGCAATGTTGCCTCAGTTACTTAAATAAGACATTGCAGATGGTTTCATACTCTTTACTTTGCTACCTCTTACACACATTGGCCCTCTGTGGTCTAGGCTTGAGACCACGTATCTCACCTTCAGGTATCACCTGCCAGTAAATGGTTCACTTTGTAATGTGTAGCAGTGACTAATAACGACCAACAGCGTAGACTTCTCAGTGAGTTTCACCAACTTTTCTCTCTCTCACAGAATTTCCCCAATGTGCTTTTTTCATCTAACAGAAGAGCATATAAATGACATTTCCAAGTTGCTGCTTTTAGAAATATAAAAGAATTAGGCTGTTACAGTGGGCAGATAACTACCATGAATTTATTTGGCGTCTAGGGGAACAAATGCAATTCTTAGATGCTTAAATAGGGAATACTGAGTAGCAGTATAGAGATGTACAGTAATATATTACTGATACCATTCTTGCTGCCCAGTTCTGGTGCCCGCATGTCACAGGTGTTCATTTGGAATGAGGTCAACATTCTCAAATTTTAATAGAGGAGGAGAAATCATTGCCTAACAGAACAGAACTTAGGAGCCTTCGTCTATTTCAATAGATTGTTGAGTGCTGTGCTGACATACTTACTAAGAAGAAGAAATCTTCTAGACTAAGGGTTTTTTCAAGAAGACATCTAAGCTAAGGGTTTTCAAGATGTCTTCTAGGATAAGGGTTCTTAAGAAGAAGATGTCTTCTAGGATAAGGTTTTTTAGGCTAGCACATAAAGATTTCTAGCTGTGATAGTCAATGAATTTTGCTGCCATTCTTCAGCTTACTTAATGCTGAGACACATGCTCAACCTTTTCTTGATTTTTAAGACTTGCAAATTACAAAAACTACAGAAGTGTAATATTTTGTATTCTTTCAGATGTGTCTCTGATACACATCCCATCTGAAATTCTAGTGATTCCAGAGGGGTACTACTGTTATTGAAGGAGTATATTTCTTGTAAGGTGAAGAAAATATAATAATTTTTTGTGCTGTAGGAATTTTATTGGCTGTTTCTCATTGTAAAAGTCATAGTCACTGAAGGGAATAGGTAAAATTTTAAGTGGGGTAAAATGCTTTCCAATGAATTATTTAAGAAGTTCATATTTAAAGGATTTCCCCTCCAGATGGGGGAACACAACTTAAAAGTGTTTCCCCTCAAAAAATTTGTAAGCATTTAAATACCGGTTATAATGAAAACTTGATCAAGAATGTACAGCCATACCTGAAGACCTTGCAGTGCCCGTCATTGCTGCTAACCTTGCCGGTGAAGTGCTTAGCTTTAATAGCATTTTATACCGTGATCTTACTAGTGTTTTCCATGTTTGATCATCCGTCATTGTGCTGTGCATTAACAGACTCTAGACAGAACAGTAATGGAAGATTTTACTTGATTTCACTGACAGCATGGTGAAGTGTAATGGACCTGCACCTCTGACATTTGGAAAAACATCCTAACCCATTACAATGAGAAACCAGTATGATGAGAAACAGGGAACCCCCTTTTTATTGTTCCAAAGATAGAATTGACATTTGGGTTCTTATTCTTTCAAATGAGGCTCTAGTTGCTGATTTTTGACTTCAAGATCTAATTCCTGAAGTTCTGTGTTTAATTTATTTCACTGGCTGTGGAGTGGTGCACCATTTCACCACCAGCTTACGGAGATGTACAAAGTGTTCTGTTTAAAATTCTTCCGGGAGAATGCTTGCAATGGAAATAAGTAGGTGTAAATCTCTTCTGTTGATTGATTGGGCAGGGTGAGAAAGGCATGTTTGTGTTAGGCTTTTACCTGAAAACGAGAAGTCAAATACAGGTTTAGGAGTTAAATATTTTTTTTTTTTGAGAAACCTTTACTTGAATGGAGAATTTATATATGTATTCAAAATACATGCTTGTTAATGTAGTGTTCATAAGTAACTTAAAGTTTAACACGCAAATGCAGTCATTTGTTTTGACTTACTCAGGATTTTGGTCAGCTCTTGGTGTTATGTGTGAAGTGCTGCTTAGGCTACTGCAGCACATTGTGGGAACTGAGCATGGGGGGCTGTAGCGGGTATTTGACTGAAAGTTGATTTGGAAATATGTGGGTGCATTTCATTCAACAAACATTTAATTTCAGAGGAGGGATGTGAAATATGGACTAAGAGTTCGTAAAACTGATTTAAGTGATTTATTTTTTCTCTTTGACCCATTTTTTTCTTGTGGATTTACCTACTTTTTGAATAAATGGATGGTTTAATTTTTTATGTAATAAAGTAGAATAATTGCCTTCTTGAACTTTCAAGCACTGGGTAATTCTGAAAGAAATTTGAATTTTGAAGGCATTTGTTAATCATGGGTACACCTCATCAAGCAATTTTGTCTAGGTTAATCAAAGTAGAAATACAGGTACAAACTCCTCATTATCTTTCTTATTTTCATAGTTGGAAGAAAGAACCAAAATTAGATTCTGTGCCTTTAAACAGGAGTCCTAATTTGCTTTCAGCAACACCGTTCCACTTTGTCCTCACTGTTGCTTCATCTATACTCATGCACAGTGACAAGGGTAAAAAAAAAAAAAAAAAAAAAAAAAAATCCTTAGCTATCTCTCTGGACAATTTGCACAGTTTTGCTGTTAAAATCACGATTGTTTATGTGCAGAAGATTTGATGTTCTAGCAGTACACAGTGGCGAAATGTGTGTCGCTCCGAATATCTCAGTAGCACATTAAAGTTAACTGTTTTGATTTTGAAAGTGAAAGACTGACCTACTGGGTAGTATAAATAAATTTAGGTTACGTTACCTCTTGTTAATTGTCTCACTATATAGCTGAGTAATGTATTCAGAATGCTTTTGACAAAAATGATGCATACCATCATAATCATACTGTTCAAACATTTTCCTATCAGCCTGTGTGTTAAGGTAAAGAATGAATCCAGTCATGCTTCTATGGTGTTGATGCTGAGTTAAGGTTTATTGCATCAAAATGTGTGGTAAACCACAGGTAAAGTTAAATTACACAAAAAGCCATAGAACCATGAAAGAATTTTAGAAATTAATTAGCAGCTTTCCTGCTAGTTCTATTAATTTCTTCTGTTAAGTGAACAATGCCCATGCAGCAGCAAAATTTTAAAGCTTTAGAAAATTTATTATTTTTTATTAATAATTAAATTATGCATAAATTAAATTATTTATTTATTACAATTTTTATTTAATTTCTTATTATTGGTTTTAGCTTTATTTTTTTGTTCTCGTTAGTGTTTGCAGACTGTTACAAAGTCATCCCAATTTTGCCTGCCCAAATTCTCTACGTTTGTTCATTCATAAGGATGCAGTCTTGTTGGTAATTTTAATTGATTGACCTAATATGAACACACATTTGAATATAATGCAATTACCAACTGATAGTTGTTTTCATATTTCAACATAGGGCTAAGAGGACCAAGATATTTGTCACTGGTATCCATATATTGGGAAAATACCCTAAAAGTATATATACCCAATAATTCATAGGTTATGTTGAAGAAACTGCAAGTCCAGTAATTAATAAGAGAACACAAGCGGGAACCAGACGAGTGGCCCTGCAGCACAGAGATCAGCAGTCCGTTGTCAATGCTGGAAGTATTCACCATTTTGTCTTGCTTTAATGGGACCCACAGAATAACAACACCTGCAGTTTGCTGAGTGTTGTTGTCTGTAGGAGCTAGATGAGGTCAGAATAACTGATCTAAACTCAGC
This sequence comes from Heteronetta atricapilla, assembly GCA_011075105.1. Taxonomy (NCBI): domain Eukaryota; kingdom Metazoa; phylum Chordata; class Aves; order Anseriformes; family Anatidae; genus Heteronetta; species Heteronetta atricapilla. The sequence goes on from CM021731.1 coordinate 35,130,571, forward strand.
CTAAATATAGATTTAGTCTGTTTAGTGTCTTCAGCTAAAGCAAGTTTGAAATAGTCATCTTCCACTTTTTAATGCTGGTTTACATTATTTCTAAACAAACCTTGTTTGCCTCTAACAATAAGAATGAAGTAAAAGATCACATGCCTTAATACAACTTTGAGATTTACATTACTTGTGACCTTAAACTATTTTAAATAATCTGTGCCTTGTAATCAACCCAAGCATAGGAAAAGAGGAAGAGGAATAAATATTGTGCTTTGTAATTGTCAATACCTGTCGAGAAATCATTCAAATGAAAGAGTTACTTAGAGAAAAATTATACCAAATGGGGAAGTTAATATTGGAAAATAGCTTCTGTATGGGGTGAGCTAGGTATGACCAACAGTTATCATTGCTTTTTGAGGAATAGTCGATTCTGTAATGTCAGAAGATATGAAGGAACATCCTCATTGTACTTTTCAACTCCTTTACATGATCAGTAAGCTCACACTAGCCTGAAGTAAGATTTGAAGACGAGCAAATGCATTGTGAGGACAAAGGGTTCAAATAAGGCCTTTTGTCATCAGCTGCTGAGAGGGGAGTGTTGCTGGAGGTTATGGTGCAAGATCGCGAATTTCAGCTTTTTTGCCTTTTGTGGTGATGACACTGAGTCCATGTGGTGTTGAAACTTGTTGCCTTTCAAAGGGAAAGTGGCATCTTGGTAGACTGGAGTATAAGTTGTCCCTTGTACGTTATAGTCTCCTTCAGACAGGCAAACCACATTTTACAAATGGGAGCAGGCGTATCTTTTGAAGCCCTCTGAAGCTCCATTCAGAAGTAGTGAAGTAGGCCGCGCTTGAACTGGGGCCATTTCCCTGTGTGTCACAGGGTGGTGGGTTTTTTTTGCTCTAAACAAGTGATGTGAGGTGATAGATTTATTTATACCCATAAATGCCAAGCGTTTGCTTTTTAAAGTTAATCGGCTCACCTTGTTTTGAAGTTGTCTTGATTTTAAAGGTTTGCCCCTCAGCACAGCATATGTAGGAATCCGAGACAATTTTCTCCTTCAGTCTTGGCTACAAGTCCTCTGGTGCCTTTTAGGCCTGAAGCTGGGTTTGTTAGCCTGTCCATTAGCTTGGCCGCTGATGTCTGAGAGTAAAATGCTGTGTTTCCTGCTTGAGTGAAGTCTTGATTCCAGCAGGGATAAGTAACAAATATAAGTAATGGTTATAAAAAAGAAACAGTCCATAGTTTTGAACTTGATGTCTTGGGGTAGCTTTCTCCATCAGCTCCAGAGGTCAGAAAGCTGCTGCAGCATTGGACTGCTTTGAAACCCTTCCTTGTATTAGGTAATAGTAACAAATGTACAAGTGAAACATCGTAACAAACGTGATGTGCAGGCATTTTCTATCTGTGCTTTACTAATGCATGGTATGCTATTTTTGTATCTGGGACAATACATACTCAGTGAAGCATATCTAATCTCAAGTGCATGCGAAAAGTTTTTGATGTTTCCCCTAAAACGTGCTGAAATTCATGTAAGAAATAAGGTTTTAGTGGACATAGTTCTGTTTACTCGAGGTATGTCTTTTCCTCTTAAAATACTGAAGGTCTATCATAGGTAAATACTTTGTTTTCAGATGGTTGATTATATCACAGGTATTGTAACACTGACAAAAGATAAACTAGGTTGTGAGGTTTGCCTGCTTTGTTTTGTGTAGGTGAGTAGTCTTGTTGATCTTGCTGAGAATGCTGCACCTACTATGGTTGTAAGATCAAAATCTATAGTCTTAATTTCTGATTTTTCCCTTTTTTCTTTAGTGCTAAGAAGTCTGGATCTTAGCAATGTGTTTTAAGTGCTTTAGGAGATTGATCCCCTAAGCTGAGCATGTTATAATTGCATTTCTTTTGTAGCATAATCTTGAACATGCTAAATCCTTCTTGCATAAAGATGAGGGAATTGTATGGCATTTGAACACAAATTTCCATTTTTCCTAACGGAAAAATGGGAATAAGGGGGGAAAAATGGAAAAACTGAAAAAATTCCCTGTTTCATGTGTTGCTTGAGAACAAATTCTTGTGAAGGTGCAAGATTACAGCTACTGGGACTGTGTTCCCTAGTAAATCAAAACAAATTCTCATACCCGTATCAGATTGCCATTGAAGTGAAAGCAGCCAATGCTATTATGCCTAACATATACAAAATATATATGTACATACATACAGCCAGTAATTCACTGTAAAAACTTGCAGCTACATTATTTGTTAGCATTTTTCAAAATGTGTCTTTATATCTGTAATTTCTCTTTCTTGGCTACATAATTCACTAAAACCTTCTGTTCGGTGTAATGCATATGTTATCTCACAGTTGTGTAAAGCTGGTCTACTGAGTTCACTCTTAAAAATATCAGTCTGAGAATAAACTCCCTACTTGTTTAAATTAAGAAGCATAAACAATGTTGGTGGATCCTGAGTTGATGAAAGGGCATTATCTCTAAAAAGAAATTAAATTCATTACCAGACTTCATATATAAATATCCTGCTCATCTTTGTTCTTAAAGGGTGTTAAGAGCTGAATATTGGGATAATGAATAAAGCAGTACTTTCTAAGTTATGATTTCTTGTCATGGGTAGGCTCTGGTAAGACCTCAAGGATAGAGGGCTAGAGCACGTCTCCTATGAAGACAGGCTGAGGGAGTTGGAGTTCTTCAAGCTGGAGAAGAGAAGGCTCCGGGGAGATCTTAGAGCAGCCTTTCTGTACCTCAAGGAAAGCTGGGGAGGGACTCTTTGTGAGGGAGTGCAGTGACAGGACAAGGGGGAATAGCTACAAACTAAAAGAGGGTAGGTTTCAATTACATATTAGGAAAAAAGTCTTTACTGTGAGGGTGATGAGGCACTGGATCAAGTTGCCCAGAGAGGTTGTGGTTGCCCCTTTCCTGGAAGTGTTGACGGCCAGGCTGGATGGGGCTTTGGGCAACCTGGTCTAGAGGAAGGTATCCTGCCCATGGTAGGGGGGGTTGAAACTAGATGATACTTAAGATCCCTTCCAACCCAAACCATTCTGTGGTTGTATGAAGACATATATAGAGCCTTATCAAATCTATAATAGTTTCAATCCAAGTTTGATTATTACGTTTTGATGTGGTCTGTAAGCAGTCCTAACTGTGGCATCGGACTGTTTCTTCCTTAACCAGGAAGATCATTTTGTTAGATCTTCTTCGTTTTGACATTGCTATTTAAAAAGAACTGTTCAAGTATAGATATATACAGCTTCATAATACACTCTGTATTAACTGAAGTATTAAGCTTTGCCCTTGAGAGCACAAAAATTACACGATTTTCCCTTCTTTCTACATGATCATTAGTCTTCAGAATGCATCTTGCAAAAAAAGGATGAAGCCAATTATTTGTCTGCAAGTAATCAGTTTTACTGATGCTTAGCAGATATTAATTTATTTTTAATAGCTACAGAATTCAATTTTAAGAATAGTGCTTTGCACCAGTTTTTTATTTAATTAGTCATCATGTCTTTGTCCATACATCCAAAATACACCAGCTAAACCAAGTACTACTCATTGTGAATTCAAGCAAGAAAAAAGGAAAGAGATAAAGACAACATAATTTGAGTAGCTTTCAAATTTTTGACATTTGTCCATTTTTCATTTTGCTTTTTAAAGATTTGGTTGTCCTTAACAGGTTTTCTTTCCAGGGAAAGAACTTCACTGTGCCTTATCGTTCTTATCACTTACTCAATGATTTATAGGTAGCCTTTGTTTTTTTGCTAAAAATATGAATCTATTATTGCAGCATGTAAATACAGGTTCCAAGGTTATAAAAGAGGTGTTCTAGGTTTTTGCGTTTTTGTGTTAGGAAGCAGAAAAGTTAGAACTCTTCAGTAAGGAGAACTCTGTAAAGAGACATTGCAGAGGAAAATTTGGTCAGTAGCAAATTAATTAATTGAATGTAGAAGAATAAAAGTTGATGAAGTGTTGAAGGGTTAAGCATGAACATGTGAAATTTAGAACAGTGGATCCCAAGCTTCCTTGCACTGTTAAGTCCAAAAATCAACATTTTCTTTACTTGTATGATCAGACATTTAATGCAAAGCATTTGGAAAGTAAAATGGTTCTACAGGAGCAGTAATTTGTTAGGCAACATGTCCATTGTTTTAATGAATGCCTGCGTGATAATTTCTCTTCTGAGTAAAATTGCAGCTTTCCTTTTTTAAGATTCATAGTTTCATTCAAATTTAGATGAATTAAGTAGAGGCCATAGGGTGGAGTGGGGGATGAGGCTGGCGGTTTTGTTGGGAGAACGAATGCCCGGGGGTGGCTGTGTTCATGAACACACCTTTGTGGCTGTTATGGAACAGTGCTGGGAGGCCACAGCAGAGGAGGAGAACGGTGAGAATGCTGTTGGCCTTTAGGATGCTCACAAGACTGAAGTTGTGTATAAAACAAAGGATGATGGCATATCACAGTAATCCAATTCAGTATCCCTTTTTCCATTTATTAAAGAAAAATGACCCAAATATTAACAGTCGGTTGTAAAAGGAATTGGGATTTGTACAGGCAGAAAGAATTTGACTTTTGCAAATGTGGGAAGAACTGCTGCTACTTGTACTTTAACTAGACAAAGACACAAATACCAATGATTCAATTATCAGCCTTTTTCCTTTGCCCTGGGTCTGCCAGGACAATTATCTTTAATATCAGACTATATTGAATTATATATGAACTCTGTATAATGAAGTCACTCCATTTAACTTGATCGTACCAATTCAAGCTTCCATGGTAGAGTCTAGTGTGTGTTCTTCTATTCCAGAAAACAGAAGGTAACACTCATTTGATTGCAATGGTTATTGTTTAGAGAAAATTTGTTTGCAATAGATTTTATTTTCTTTTTGTAATTTTCAAGTGAACTATATTTGGTTTTCACTGAATTTTCCAATTTTTATTCATGTGATTTTTTAAATTAAGTTAAATTGCCTAATGCAGGCTTCTGTTCACTCTACTCTCTTTTCCCCACTCATTTGTAGGTAATAGATAAATACTTTTCTCATGAATTTGGTAGGGAATATTTTAGAAAACAAACTTTAAAAGCCTAGTGCTTTCTCTTTTGGGTCTGTAACTCCAAAAACATTCTTGTGTTCATTGAACCAAATTGAATCTGAAGACATCTGCATCTATTGATTTTTAGAAACAGAGATACTTAGTATCTTTGTAAAATTTAAACCTATTTTGCTATTTTCTTTTTCCTCCAGTATGGCTAGGAGGACTTTAAAGTAATAAAAATATAATTGAGAGCTTCTAGTAACAAACACACCAAGTATTTTAAAGCATACAGGGGAGCTGTTGTGATGCTGCTTCACTTCTGTATAATGCTTCACTTCACATTGTATACCTGTTCTCACAGGCTTGTCATTTTTGATAGAAGAAACTGATTCTCATTTAATTTCACAAGTTTGAGGTTTGGTACATATGTATTGCTGCAGTGATCATTAAATCTAGTATGGTACTATTGGAACCTGAAAAGGTGAGTTCAGCAAAGGCTTTAATGGAAGAAAGTAAGGCTTTATGTGGATACTTGTGTTGCAAAATGAGTTTTTCTGTGTGCAGAGAATCACGGAATGGTATTGGTTGGAAGGGACCTTAAAAAATATCCAATTCCAATCCCGCTGCCATGGGAAGGGACACCTCCCTGGGGTGGTTTTACCGTGCTAGGCAGCTGAACACCACAACCGTTCGCTCACTCCCCCTCCTCGGATGAGGAGGGGAAGAAGTAAAGGAAAGAACAACTCACGGGCTGAGATAAGGATAATTTAATTAAACGGGAAAAAATATTAAAGAAATATTATTAATTAAACAAATCAACTAAAGAGAAAAAGGGGAAAGGAGAAAACGGAGGGGGGAAGGGGAATAACAAAACAAGTAAAGGCTATGTGGAAGTGCAGAGGAAAGAAATTACTCTCTACTTCCCACAGATGAGCAGTTCTTGACCATGTCCTTGAAGCAGGGCCTCAACGCACGTAGCCGGTGTTCGGGAGGAGGACAGACGTTGTCACAAGAGCCCACCCCTCCCCTCTTCTTCCTTTTTCCACCTTTTATTGCTGAGTGTGACATCATATGGTATGGAATATCCCTTTGGTTGGTTTAGGTCAGCTGCCCTGGTGATGTTTCTTTCTCACTTTTTTGCCCACCCCCTAGGAGGGTTAGAGAGTCCTGATGCTGTGCCAGCACTGCTCAGCAGCAGACACAACACTGTTGTGATACCACTGCTGTTCTAGCTACAAGTGCAGAGTGCAGCACTGTATGGGCTGCTGCAGGGAAAGTTAACATCCCAGCCAGACCCAGTACACTCCCACCAGACCAGGTTGCCCAAAGCCCCATCCAGCCTGGCCTTGAACACCTCCAGGGATAGGGCACCCACAGCTTCTCTGGGCAGCCTGTGCCAGGTCCTCACCACCCCTGGAGAAAATAATATCTTCCTAATATCTAATCTAAATCTTCCCTCTTCTAGTTTGAAACCATTCTCCCTTGTCCTATCACTACACCCCCTGACAAAGAGTCCCTCCCCAGCTTTCCTGTAGCCCCCCTGTAGGTACAGGAAGGACACTGAGGTCCCCCTGGAGCCTTCTCAGGCTGAACAACCCCAGCTCCCTCAGCCCCTCTTCACAGGAGGGGTTCTCCAGCCCTCTGATTATCAAAAGATGCAGTCCTGCTGCATCAAAAGTGTGGCCAGCAGGTTGAGGGAGGTGATCCTCCTCCTCTACTCTGCCATCGTGAGACCCCACCTGGAGTGCTATGTTCAGCTCTGGGGCCCCCAGCACAGGATGGCCATGGGCATATTAGAATGAGTCCAGAGGAGGGCCACAAAGATGATCAGCCTGCTGGGGCAGGCTAATTTGGAAGGGTTTAGTATTGCAAAATCATAATGTTAGTTATCTCACCATTCTGGAATAGGGTTACAACCATGCTGGTTTATGACAGGTCTGATGTGATGCAGTGTGCCCAAAACAGCCTGTTAAGTCACTGCCAGTTCCCAAGTTTGGTGAGGGTGGAAAAGGATATTTTTGCAGCAAAATGCTTTTCATATACATATTGGTTAAAACCAAACATTTTTGTTGTTTGTTTTGTTTCTTTTTAAAGTTCTGGTTCCAAAACCAATTGGAGACCATTGTCTGACTTTGCTAAGCGCTTAAGATTGCAGAAAGAAAACATTTTTTACAAGTACAAGGGCAAAGTTACGTACTGAGCAACTTCAGAAGAGACAGCAACTAGTAGTAGAGATAACTTTTGAACAGTGGTGGCAGGTCGTGGTAGTAGAGTAGACAGCAGAGACCTGCGAGGTGGCTAAGGTACGTGCAGCAGAGTAGGGCTGGCAGTGGGGCGGTGAGGTAGAGAGCTGCTCCTTAACCAGAGCTGTTGCGCTGGCAGACCTGCATCTGTGGCAGTTGAGCCACATCTTGGCCCCTGCTATTTATGTTGTTGTACATATGGTTGTTACAAACTAAGGCTGTGGTTCGTAATTATTCCTAATGCTAGGAGTAGCTTGTTCACAGACTTATTATTAGTGTTGATGTAATCATATTTTGAATCAGGACTATTTAGAGTGTAAATGAGGATGTTGTTGTCACAGATGTTGTAAAGTTGCCTTTCAGACCTTGGTGTTTGATGTTTTTGAAGAAATATAGGGCAAGTAACCATCCAAAAGCCTGTGGTGATCTCACATACAGGTATCTAATGCCTCCTACCTCATACTTTCTAAAGGACCCTTATCTACAGTTCCATATGCTTAAGGAGTGCATTCTATAGAAACGGAAAAGTTGGGGCTTATTGACAAGAAAATCTGATGAGTTGACTACCAACCCTTCTTCTTTGAAGTACTACTCAGGAGAGATCAGTCCTTTAGCAGAAATTTGCCATCAGTCCTTCTTGAGTCCTTCTAGGCTTCATCTGTGTGTGTAAGGGAGAAAAATTGGACCTGAAAAGAAGAATTAAGTCAAGACTTAAGTATTGCTAATTCTTATTGTCACTGCAGATTTAAGGTTCTGGTCATGCGTTTTTTTAAAAAAACCTGTTATGAAAAGTGCTGATCCAAGCAATGTTTTTGTTTGTAAACAACTTCTTCAGTTACAAGAACTGGGAGTGTTGCTGCTTTTGTTCTGGGTTCTTCCATGGTACTTGTGAGTAACTCTGACAGGGTGAATGCCTACTAAAGCCGTATGCGTTAGCAGACTGGAATTTGAATCACCAGGAAGAGTTTTGAGATGTCTTAAAGGTTCAGTAGGATGTTATTGGTGTGCTGCAAATAGGAACTCAGTAGTCAAACACTGGAGAAAAGAATGAAGATTTACCTATGCTCTCCAGTTTGATGCAGTCATTCATCCTGACAATTGTATTCTGGCATGTAATAGGTTAGTAGCAAAATGGTTGGTACACAAAAGAGATGAGATAGATGCTTTTAGGAAAAAGAAAGAATGAAAGTGGAGTCTTTAGGGAAAAACAAATGGAATCACCAAAGAAATTTGGTATCTTAATGAAATTCTATACTAAAAAGAAATATAAAATGTTAGATATCACTGGATGCAGTAAAAGTCAAGCTAGCAATAGTTTAACCTGGGCATAAATACTGTGAAGCTGGGTTTAGAGAGATTCCTTTATATGGAAGTGTGAAGTTGTTAGTTGTGTGTAGCAGGAACATCTAGTACTGCCTCAAAAACAGAACGTTTATTGTATGTGTTGATGCTGACTCAAAGAAGAAGACACCTAGACTTTCAGGTTCTTGGCAGGACGTCAGAGATACAAAGGTTTGGGGCTTGCATATGAATGTTATAAATAAACCACAGCAGAAAAAATGTTTTACTGAAAGTTGCCTCTCATTTGTTAAAGGACTGTCTAATTTTAAAGGTATAATAACTTGAATCTCTTGAATTCACAGATTGAGAACGGTAATTAAAAATGATGATGTTTCATGGTAAAAAGGAAAATGTTTTTGAAACTTGCTATTTTTCAACATCTGGTATGCTGTATTGGTGGTCTTGCAAAATCATACTTGTCCACTATGATTAGTGGGATCTTTAATTCCTCACAATTTACAAGTCTTTTTTTGGTAGGAGATACTGATAATGTTTAGCAGGCGAGGCACAAAAACATTCTTCATTTTCAGAGGTTGATACGTACAAGTGCATTAATAGGAGTGATTTCGTAATATGGGGAGTAGTAGCATACAGATCACACTCTTCTCTGAGTTTTAACTTCTTTTTTTAATATCTGAAGTGACTATAAATAAAACGTGTAATGCAACTGTGGTAGAAACATCCACTTGAGATGCCACTCAAATTCTCCCTCTAAAATGAAATTATATTATTATGCGTAACTTAATGAAGATAAAATATTGTAACTTTGCTTTAGATTTTGCCAATAATGAGTTTATCTGTCTTCTTCCATTTCAGGTATCTAGTGGATAGTCGCTGGTTCAAACAGTGGAAAAAATATGTTGGTTTTGACAGCTGGGACAAATACCAGATGGGAGATCAGAACGTGTATCCTGGTCCTATTGATAATTCTGGACTTCTCAAAGGTAACTGATTCTGTTTGTGTAGTAAGCCAATACTAATGCATAGCGTAAATTTGTCACAGATTGTTCATTTTTTGTAGTCAGTAGTGTAAATTAATCTCAGCATTTATGAAGGTGAACTTTTGTTGGAGTTTTTTTTCAGACAGTGACAAGAGAACTAGAATAGCTTTCCCTAATGAAATGAAACTTTATAAATAAAATTATTGGAACTCCTTTGCAATGTTAACAAATATTTAATAATATAAAAATTGCTAGTTTGTTATGATGGCTTGGGATACCTTGGGAGATGAAATTCAATTGAGTAGACAAACAGCTCGTCTGAATTAACCACTATGTGTTTTAGCTGAACTAAAATGGTTGGTTTGAGATAACATTTTAAGTTGAAGTATAAAATTTATTTTTGTAAACAAGCAACAAACCCTTACTTTAATTCTGGACCATTTAAGGAAAAGGTGTTATATAATTTAGTGATAATATAAAGTGGTGAGGAATGGCTGAGAGTAGTTTCCTGATGCTTTTTGGTCTTCTAAGTATGGTTAAACTCTGTCACTGTTTTCATTGCACGGTTCTGGCTGACTTTTGCTGAATTGTCAGATTTGTGGACATAGGTCTCAGAATTATCTCCCAGATAATTTAAAAAGTTAATCCTCAGGTCAAATTTTATATTCGGTGTCTGGTATTGAGATAGCATTAAGGCTATAATTATTTAATCTGTAAAACCTAGTGGATATCTAATTTAAGAGCTAACTGGTCTTCATCTTTGTAGTTACAGAAAATATAATAGTACTACATTATTTATGTGTAGTAATGCAAATTTTTACAACTTGATGGGGTTTATGATGACCTATGACTTTCTTAATTCAAAACTTCTTGTCTGTAATTCATATCTCATTATTTCACAAGTTATGTTAAAGACATTTGCCTTTTTCATGGGATTTGTCATGCCCTGTTGCACTAGTCACTGTGAGTGAGTGCATGTCTGACTAGTATCAGTGCCTTTGAAGAAGGTGCTATATTGTCATATGCTCTCTTCACTCAAAAGCTTGAAGGTCTTTTTGCTCCAGGTGAGTGACTTTTTTTCTGAAATGTGAGGATCTAGTTCCTTTGTACAATCTTGTAGTAAATCTGGTAGTGAGGCAGGCATGTTCAGGTGACACTTGTTGGTGAAATCAGATGTAGCAACATCCTTTTTTATCCTCAGTGAGGCAGCAACAGCTTATTCTTTCTTCTGTATCTAACCACTTTGAAAAAAAAAAGTGACTTCTAGATGTGCAAGGCATTGTGCTGGATTATTGATTAAGCATAATCTGAACATATTAATGTTACTTTGAACGTGAGGTCTGTATTGGGGTTAGCCATCCAAATCTAAAGTCATATTAGCCATTTTGTTAAAAACTCCTGACAGAGTTATCTTAGTATCATTTTGACACACCCTTTTCAAAATAAACACAACCTTGGGGATGAACTTCATTGTTTGCTTAGGCATGGTTCTAGAAATGCAGCTCTGCATTGGCAGTGATACCATACATCCAGTTACTGTCTGGCAGCTATTGTTCCTGTGTGAAGGCAGGTTTAAAATTAAGGGCATTGACACTTACCAAGTAGGAGCTGTGCTTCACCTGCTGCAGAGCAGCAATACTCTGTACTAGGTTTTCAGTGCAGTATATATAGAACCTGAAAATGCTTATGTTTTTTAATCCTGTCTTAATAAATACACTTAATAAAGCTGTATATTGTATACACTGGTGGTTATCATAGTATTCTGTTTGAACCTGATTTACTAACCAAACATAGGCATGCTTTGTCAGGTGTTTTTCAGTACAATGCAGTGATAAGGAAAACTATTACTAAATTGAAGAAAAAATAATTTCAGAAAACTGATGTAGTATGTTGTGCTCATATTACTTAGATACTGCTCCCTGATTTCCAGAACATTTAGATGAAGAGACAGCAATGCAAATTAACAGGTGGAGACTTCAGTTAATCTCAGCATTCTCAGATGTGTTGAAAGTACACCATCTTGAAAAGAAGAGTTATACAGTCAATGTTAGATGAGCAAAGCAAGCAACAAAGAACTAGTTATCTAGAATAGTTGATTGTTTATGATTAGAAAACTGTTCCATATGAGGGACTCAGTTGTCAGTGTCAGAGGGATTCTTTGGGGGAATAAGGATCTGCAAAAATTTTAACAGGGAAAGGCTGGAGGCTCTAGAAAGATGGAATGGAATCCAAATGTTATCTTCTACTTACAAACTATTAGCAATAGCAGGTCAGTATAGAAATGTATTATGAACTTTTTAAAGAGGTATTTGGACCCAAATATATGTTTATGGATTTCTCTCCACAATCTACTCCCAGTTAGAGTGAAATTGTCTTATGGTACTACCAACCACCAGAAGCATAGTATTGAGTGGGCCAAGTAACAATTGATAGTATTTCAGCACTAGTGTTTGCTGAAACATGAATTGTTTCAGCAAATGTTTCTTGGATAGAGCTCCTGAATATAGATTTTTCCTAATCAATGAAGACAGTTTTGAATCAAAATTTAAGGCTCTCAAAAGTTGTTACTTTTGCAGATAGTTTGAAACAGACTGAAGGAAAGAAGAAAGTCTTTTTTTTTTCAACAGGTACATTGGTTGACATCTCATTTATTAGGTCACATTAATTATATTTATTTCCATAAAGGATTGCATTTTGATCTTCCTGTGTATTCACTGAAATGTTCATGTGAAATTCCGTTTTACTTTTTGCTTCAACAATGTATGTATTATGGCTCCCAAAGTGGAATCCAAAATCAGAGGTTTTCTTCCCCTTTCCTTTCTTTGCACTCTGTGTTGGGCCCCTGTTGATATTCCTAACATTTACCATTTCTTCTCTGACTGACATGTTGAACCTTGCAGAGCTCTTGGACAAATGAGGAGATGGGTGCAGCAGCCATAATGATTTCTATAATTCAACCAGATAGGAAGTAAATATCAGATTCATTGACATCACAATATGAAAGTCTATCTTTGCGTAAGCAAATCTAGAATCACTTCTTACACATATTTTAACAGATTAAACAGTTCCTGACAACTTGTCTGTAGCAGCGTTTCCATCTTTGCTGTTGCTACGCAAAGATATGGAAAAATTAAGAAAAAGCAGCTGAAATCATTTTTACTTTTGAGACGTGAAAATCCTGAAGAGTTTTGAAGTAGTTAGGAGCAAGGTAGTAAAGCTAAGAGAGTATGTTGAAGCCTGTGATTTTTCATGCTAAAATTGCAACAAATACTTTGGCCATTTCTGACCTTCATTATCCCCTCTTCTAAAATAACTTCATAATATTAATAGCTGCCTGGTTGTATTTAGGGGGTGTATTGTTGGGTTTCCTTTGTTTAGCTCTTCCTACTAAGTAATTTATGATTTTTATTGGAGAAAAATGCATGCAAACCATTTGTACTGCTCACAAAGTCATCTTTAATCTGGATAGTTTATGTATTATCAAAACAGTATCCTTTTGTCATCTCTGAGCTAAAAGTTAGCAACAAATATCACACACTTAAATATGCATGAAGTGAGAACAATATGCTTCTACCCTGTTATGCTCACATGGCAAAGTACTTGGCTGGGGAGAGAAAGAGTCAGCACAAGCGATACGTTACCAGAAGTAGAAGAGTGCTTTGCATCCTTCTTTTCCTGTGTTTTCACCATTCTAGTGACTAAAACAAAAAGTGTTCCTGTTTCCCTCATTTTGCCATAAAGCCACAAACCCTTTAAGCTAACTGAAGCTGTGGCATATACAGTGGACTAGGGGGATGCCTAGAGTCTTGGTAAGCTGGAATCTTGTTCACTCCTCCCACAAGAAAGTGAACACCCATCTCTTAAATGTCTTCAATGGTGTTGATCTCCTGCAGAAAAGGTATTGTTTAAACTAATTTTATTAAGTTAAAATTAGTTTAAAACAAAAAAGATAGTTATTATTAAAGGATGATTAATTTTTTAAAATGTGATGGGTTTTGATGCTCATAGACTTTTTTTTAATTGAGGATGTCTTATGTTGTTTGTTAAATCTGTGCAGAGGGGACACAAGAGAAGTCATTAGTGCTTTTCATGTGCATATAATATTCAGATTTTATTTTTGTCCTTACAGAAAAATGTAGGTAACCATTTTCGTTTTGTTTAGAAATATTATTTACAAAAATATTTCCAAGAGGAGAGCCAATATTTGAAGCAATTTGAGGTTATTTAGCCTTACTTTTACGCTCAGTTTTAATTGCATACTTTCTACAATTTATTCTTGTAGGACAATGAAAATAGACTGTCTAGTTACTACAGTCTATTCTTCATATATATCTTCATATTTAATTAAGCTTGTTATCCTGCTTCATTCTTTGGAGATAAATGTCTGGTCTCCCTGTTTGTTCTCACTCTGCATAGAGGGATGTTTGCTCCCTTTGGCTGTACGCTTCCAAATGGAAAGACAGCTGCCTTGATTGTCTGAGGCTTGCAGTGGTGAAGATCTAGAATCACTTCTTACACATATAGAATAGCTGCTCTCTTACTACTGTAATAAGTATTGAACCAAAGCTAAAAGCATGCTACTTATGTAAGAGGTTGCCAAGCTGTACGTCATTCAAGTGCTGCCTCACTGTCCCTGTGAAGAATTTGGTAGGGGCTGTGTTTCCAAAGCACGTAGGATCCTTTAAATAGGAGGATTGTACCAGACCATTTTCCTAGCTTGTCATGGAGTGAATAACTTTGAATTTTGCCTCAATCTACTGTAGCTACCCATTCTTTCCTATTTAGTCAAGGATGTGGCAGTAACATGAAATGGAAGTGTCCGTGGTGATGTGGAAATGCATGCGAAGGTGGGGAAATGGATTGGATTCTCTGAAAGCTCTGTGCGATAACAAGATAGGTGTTCATGATTGCATGTGGTTTTCGTCTGCATTCATGAGAGCAGGCATACTACCTGTAATAGGTATGATATAGGTGTACTGGATAGCATGCCAGAATAGTTTCAAAAGTTTTGCTTTGAACACCATGACTGACTGAGAAAATATTGTTTGCTATTTGTGAAAAAATGTTTATTTAAAAGCTTAGCAGAATTAACATACTGAAGTGAAAATATCTTTATCTTACAGATGGTGATTCTCAGTCTCTCAAGGAACATCTCATTGATGAGCTGGACTACATCCTTTTGCCAACTGAAGGCTGGAATAGGCTAGTTAGCTGGTACACGCTGATGGAAGGTCAAGAGCCAATAGCTCGCAAGGTACTCTTAAGTTACCCACTGGGATGAATGGGATTCAAATGTAGTCCTGCAAATATGCAGGAATTCCAGAGGAATCCATTAGGAGTTGTATTTATTAGAAGGTTTTAAGCCCTGGCCTATGATGACTGTATAAAGAAATCCTGCTTTAGTTGCTTATGCATACCTAATTTTTATTCATATTTTAGAGACTCAAAATTTTGAAAACTGAGAAACAAGGATGCAAAGAATGTAATGCTTTTTTTCTGGAAATATGCCCGCTAATTTTTCAAGATTTTTCAAGAAGATCTTGCTTTAAAAGCTTGTAAGTCTATTAATGGAAATAATTTTGTAATTAAATATAAAACCCTAAAACTGTATTGGCTATATTAGTGAAAAATATAGTTCTAATAGTGTTAACACTGGCAGAGTAATTGGTTGTTCCTCTCCTGATGAGCAGAATCTTCTGTGTTCTGCAACTTGCTGTGGTAGTTTTTTGTTTAAGCAAAAAAAAAAAAAATCTGAACTACCACTAGTCCATGGTACAGTGGAATATTGTGACCCTATATCAGTATCAGACTGTCAAAAATTAACATATTTCACTGTTTGCTCTAGAAACTGTTGTCCTTATTGTTACAGTAATATAATGTTTTACCAGTTTATTGATGAGATAATCATTTCTGTTTGTATTATTTCTTAATATTTTCAGAATAGTGATTATAGTTGCATCATAAGTGGAGTGAATTACTAAGTTTTAGAAATGGCAAACATACCCAAATGTATTTTAAATTGATCTTGAGGGCATATTTTTTAAATTACTGAGATCTTTACTTCAATTCTTTAAAAGCTGCAGAAAGAATCTATTATGAATAAAACATAGGTCAATATGCTTTTTGGTATAATACAATTTTTCCCTCTTTGACATGAATATGGTCTAAATACATATATGCTGGCTGCTTAATTCAAATGTGTTCCTTTCAAGCAATTGCCAGATTTAGCTACAGAATGATTTTTGTCTTCAAGATCCATTTGGTCAGCAAGGAAAGTTTGTTTTAACATTTTCTTTAGTACATTAAGAGACATCCTTTTTTACAGAAACATGCCTGGAATGTCTCCATTTTTCTTTAGTTCTGTAAGAGCTGAAATCCATTTGAATGGCTCTACTTTAAAGATACATATGGATTATCAACTTGGTACTGTTGTTCCTGAAGATGAGTTTCAGCAAATTGAATGCTTTTACATCATCATTGTAAATGTTCAGCAATTTTAAAATTTTAGAGGGAAGTGGAAGGAGGGAGGAAGCAATGAAAGTGTCTTGCTTTGTACTTGCAAGGCAGTGACTGGAAAAATAGATGCAGTGTAATGAGTGGCCAGGTAGATTGGCATAGATTCATTATGTTCTGCCAGTATGAGCAGCAGTTGTCATCTGAGATACATATTCCAGTTCGAATAAGTGAGGGTTTTTTTTCGATGCTTCTCTCATTTGTTCATGATTCTTTTTCCTATTTGTCTTAATATTTTTTTCATAGTGGTGGCATGGTGCTTTGAAACTTTTATCGCCATTGTTACCCCTACTTTTGGGGGTGGGGTGGGCATGAGGAAATTGAATGTGTTATTTGACATTTATTCATGTCAAATAACATGAATTTATATGTGGTAATGCATCTACTATGTTATAAATCTTATTCTAAGAAATGCCTTAATCACATTCAGTTTTGTTTACTGCAACTATGTTGTTACTCTAGTAGCTGAAAGCCCCAGTAAGCTGCTCAATTTAAGATACATTTTTATTTAAATGTAATGACCGGCAGCCGGAAAGTTAAGGCAAAAAAACTGAACAGCAGTGGAATTGTTCACTATTTTTTGTTCCTATAGCACATACATACAAGTTATATTACAAGTTATATTTGTACAGCAGATAGCAGATCTCTTCTAGCTATTAGCTGGTAGCCTTTTTTTTTTAACCATATTTGTCAGATGTATCACGTATCAGGGTGATGGTTATTTTGGGAACAGTCTACATGACTAAGTACTGCAGTTACACTTTGGAAGATCAAAAGGAAAAACATTTAAGAGGTGACCCTGAATATATTTTCTACATTTTACTTTTATAAAAAAAGGAATTCCTGTATACTTTATTAGTTTTTAATAGGAGTTACAAAAGTGAACAATAACAAACAACTGTAATGAGTAGCTGAAATTTCAAATGAAGGTAATCATTATCAGAACATAGCTGATATTTGTAGGTATTGTCTAAATACAAGATTTGTTTAAAAATCAGCTATGCGATATCCAGAATTTAGTAGTGTGTATTGGTTTTGCTAAGTATTCATTAAGTGTGAAAACTAGTTCTTCATGTTTTGAGCGAACAGCATACAATGAATTTGTTCTGAAATAAAAAATAATTTTTGGTGTTTAGATTAAGTATCTTACCTTTAGATTAAGTATGCATATTTGTAATTTCCACTGTACTTAAGACTTGAAAGTCATGGTGTTATACACAGATAAGACAATGATTGTGAGAAAACTTTTACTTTTCAGTTTACTATATTTCTAAAAAATTATAGTAGAATTTCAGTTCTAATTTTTGGCATTTATTACTGTATTTCTGAAAAATCATAGTAGAATTTCAGTTCTAGTTTTTGGTATTTATTAAGTGTCTTGCTGTCCCTGAACTTAGTTTCTTTAAGAGGTCTCAAATGTTTTGAAGTGTGTATATAAATTATGTTTGGACTGATATTTCATGTTAATCTGTTTTTCAGGTTGTTGAACAGGGTATGTTTGTAAAGCACTGCAAAGTAGAAGTATATCTAACAGAATTAAAGCTTTGTGAAAATGGAAATATGAACAATGTTGTCACGCGAAGATTTAGTAAAGCTGATACAATAGGTATGGGGAACTATTTTAACATTATATGATTGTTGCTTGTTTAAATAGTATTTTTTGGTGAGTTCTGAATAAATAAATCTCTATGTAAAATGATAGATGGGCACTGTAACCATTACAAAGAATGAGACTAGTCTTGTTTGGGTCAAAATGAGAAATTAAACAATTGTAATAGAATTTTTAATACAATTTTTTTAAAAGTATTTTATCTAGACAGCTATGTTAACTCTAGAGATTTGCATTTTTCAGAATGTGAGCAGTGTAATGTTTTTCATTACCTTAATTCCATTTTTATTTTTCTTGGCTTTTGGCGTGTAAGAAGTGCAATTTTTCAGGTGTTTCCATAGATGTATTTCATTAGATAAAACTTCATAGTCATACAAAAAGTAAAGGGCATATTACAAAACACAGGAATGAATTGGATTTATAAATTAATGCATAAAGGTGACTTACAAAGGTAAATCTCTTTGGGCTGTGAAATGGCAGGCCAGACACTTTCTTAAAGTAACTGAGTCCTGTATTAAACCTGTATCTTACCTTTATTTTGCCTGCTCTTTAAACACTGTGTCATTTTTTGAAACCATATTAAAAACATATTTGTCTCTGAAAATAACAAACAGAACGTATACAAAGATATCGTTGATCATATAAGCTCAGTTTTTGGTGTATTTTTATATGTGTTTCTGAGACAAGATTCTTTCAATGAAGTAACATTTGTGCAGTTAAAACTGTGCTTTATGCCAAGGGCATAAAGTCAAGCCCAGCCATTACTCTTCATTACTTGGCATCAGCATAGTCTTTTCAGCTTTAACTTGTAGTAGTTTATACTTGATACCCTTTAGTTTTTTGCAGAATGCATATTTTAAAAACAGAATAATTTTCCCTCCTTAGGTTTTAATTTTCAAGTTAAACAGATAATCATCTGCTTGTAATAGAATAAAAACTTAAAAATTGTCAAATTTGTCCTTGAAACAAGGCTTCGATGTTGTATGTTAACTGGCCTTTTTGGGATCTGGTTTATATTGGCAAGATGTACTTCATTAGTCTCTAAGCAAACCTAGAAACTTAGAAAAAACAATTTCATGTTATCTTTCCCTGAGGACCAAATACAAGCTAGTTTACAGTTATATTGAATTAAATTCCAGTATTGAAATTATAAGTAATGGATGAGTTTCTGATATTTGCTTTCTCTAATCAGAAACAAGACATTCTGGAACAACCATTCTGGAATTACTTGGATGTGTGTTAGTTTTTTTTCATAGCATAGAGAGAATGATAATTATGAGAAAATTCTCATAAAGAGTAATAAGTAACAATCAGGCTCATTGGCAACCCTGTTCCAGACATTGGCCTTATTTGGTTTCCTGAGATGTGGATGAGATGCTCTTGGAAGCCTTAAAAACATACATTTTCTGAAGCTGAATCTTCTTAAGCAGAGCAGCAAGCTGTGCCATCCTAGCCAGGACATCTAAAGGAGTTTATATCTCAGAAAAAGAACCAGAATAATCAAGACCAGTTTTTAGAGTAAAAGAATAACTGATTCCTGCATTTCTCTTATTATCTCTTAATAAGGTGATTTTTTTCTGTCCTTACATTAAGTATATTTAAGATTGTTCCTGGTATTCATTGAGTTTGTAACAGAGATGCTTATTGTATCATTAAATAATACGCAAGAGGAATATTAAAACTTTGAATATTGTTCACCCTTGCTTGCATATGCCAGCAATAATGGGTTGCAGAAGTGTTGTATAGAAGTCAGTATCAATTCCACTGAGGTGAGTGGAGAAAAAGTACCTAGGTCTTATTCAAGAAGTTCCAGTATCTCTACCCATCATTAGTCATCATTGCTTATATTATTTATTAAAAGTCAGGACAAGACATTCCTTAATTTTTATAAACAGAGAAGGTTTTGGAGAACATTAAAAAAACTAAGTACAATATAACATTCACCTGCCGATCTTCAAATGTGCGTTATTCCTACAATTCCTTTGTTCTTCTGCTCAAGTAGAAACTAAGTTAGACTGTATGTCAGCAAGCTAGTATAAGGTAGGAAAAAAGTAATTATAGAGGACAGAACTGATAATGACAGTCACGTTCTTGGGATTGTATTGGACATGTCCAATGTGTTCGTTGGACTTTCTTGGAGATCTGCAGTTGAAGACTCTCACCTTGGAGGCATTGCATCTTAAAGACTGATGACATTTTTATTTTGATTGTTTTAGTATAAAAAGAATATGAGTGAGACGTAGTTCAGGAAGCATTTCAGTCTGGTTGTTGCTGATCGTTAGGACTTCTGAGTGAAAATGAATTAATGAACTCTTGACGAGTCTTATTTATATGAATGTATGGAAACAGCTCTGTCACTAGCTAATCTGTAGGCTTTTTCTACCTTTATTCAAGAGTATTACAAGTGAGAAAATGACAGAAAGACTGTTGCCTCATTCATGGATGAGTAAGAGGTTGTGTCTGCAATGCCTTAAAACAATTCCAAAACTGAGCTGATAAACTTCATAGAAAATCACACCAGAGGCCCAGAATCTATGGTCTTTTGGGATTTTTCCCAGTAAATTATCTTGGCAAATGGCTTTATGACTTGTCTGTGCCATTAATTTGCTGCACAATAAAAGAATGGAAAGCTTGCTGCCCTTGAGGACAGTTTGTTGTGGGATCAGTGACTAGCCTTTCCCTTCTTTAGGAAGCTGAGATTACTGCTGCTTAGTACAGATTAATATCTTGCAGTTTTCTTCAGACAGTGGTTGCGATAGCACTAGCCCTTAGGAGCCAGGGTGTATTTGTATTAGGATCCTCTGAACTCAGTTGTCTCACCCTGACTCTTCCACAAAGTGTTGCGGAATAGTGCTTAAATCATGAATCTGTTCTCTTTTTTCTTTTTTTGTTCATATTTGTACTTGAACAGGCACGTTCATTCTAGACCATATGCCAGCAGTTCAGTGATACTTGGTGGGAATGTACTTTTCCCAAGGTCTTGGACATACTGTATATTGTATCTTATCTGATAGGATTGATGCTTCTTGTCCCTTAACAGTTCTCTGAGTGAAGCTGGAATAGGAGATACTAGTTTAGTATTTGCTAAGAATAAGAGCTGAACTGCTCAAATATTTGATTTTCATGGTTATTAATAAGTTGATGGAAAAGTATCTTTTGTAATCATTTTTTTCCAGTAAACGCCATTGATAAATCTAGTTTTGTTTGTTGTTTTTTTTTTTTTTTTGAAGATTGTACCAGCTAGGTTCATTCTCACATTCAAATGTAGTTATTTGAAATAATTGGTTAAAAACTGGTTCTGACCAAAAAGACAATAAAAAGCCTTATTTCTAGCTCCTGCCTTGCCTACATATCATCTTTGTTACAGAAACAGATGATCCAATTAAACAGTTGCTTTCATACTAAAATGTAAGTTAACTAGTTTAGAAGGAAATTGTATTTAGCTGTCTGTAATACCTACAGATATCATTGGCCGCTTGTCGTGCATTTCACACATCAATGGCTGGATTTTTAAAAGGTACTTCCAAGCATCAGGTCTCATTTTGACTTTTCATATTTAGCACAGTGATACTAGAAGAGAATCTTAAGGGGGCAAGGGGAATTCCAATGTTTCGGCACTGATGTTTTTATCCTGAGAATAACAGTGTTTTTAGTGATCATCAGGAAGGCGACTGTATGTTTCGTGACTCCTGTTTTGTTTCTGTGCTAGCTGTTACAAGGCTTGACTGCCACGGGGCTTTATGAATGTACCAATTTAAAAAACATCAAAGTGAAGTTGCTGTGATGTAGCACTGCACATATTAGTTCAAATTAAAGCACTCTTTCATAAATTTGATTTTGCATAAGGAGAATGGAGTTAATTATGAACTTAAACTCCAGTTGTATGCAATAGTTACACTACATCAAAATTATGTTTCTGGCAAGTAGAGTAGGAGATGGCAGACCTTTTTATGACAAAGATTTCAGGAATGTCAAATCTTTCATGGTTCTTCAGGAATATATTTCTGTACTTCAGTTTTACAGAGTAGTGTTTAATTTCTGTGAGTGTGAGAGTTAAATTTAGTATGTGTTTGTGGCGGTCAGTGCTAATTGCATTGGGATATGGGTAGTAGAAGGTTTAAAAAAAACCAACAACGGATTGATTTAAGGAGAGGAACAGAAGGACTTGCTCTCCCAGCCCCTTTTTTTTGTTGTTGTTGCCAACTTCACATCTAATCGTTCCCTATCCACCCACACTCCTGTGGTACCACGCTTTGTGAAATGAGTAGATGATACCTAGGGGTACCTCCTGTCATCTGTTACTTATGTACTTTTCTTTATTTGGTATGCTTTGCTAGGAGATTCAGGAGGGAATAAAATACACTTCTGACTATTTCCATCTTAAAGGCATGCCAACTGGCAACTTCCTGCTATTCCTACAGCACGATGTAGTTGTATGGCCATTTCTACGGTTTGATCTGTATTTTCAATATCCAAAAAAATAGTAATTCTGATGCTTTATTTGACTTTATAGTGTTTTATAGTGTTCATCTAGTTAAATGCTAAACTTCTGTTTTCTCCTTTTCAAAACAGATACAATTGAAAAAGAGATAAGAAAAATCTTCAATATTCCAGGTGAAAAAGAGACCAGATTGTGGAACAAATACATGAGTAATACTTTTGAACCATTGAATAAACCAGATAGTACCATACAAGATGCTGGTTTATACCAGGGACAGGTACTGTGTAGTATCATTTCCTTTTTTTTATACATTTCTTTTTTGCTTATGAAAATGTAGCTCATTCGAATAAATTTTCAATCTTTTTAAGTGCAGTTTAACGCCTGTCCTCAGAGATGATGTTAGGGTAGAGGATTTTTTTTAAACAACTTGAAGTAAAAGTAGTCTTTGGGTGTATATGCACAATTAAAGATGAGTTTAAATTAAAAGTAAATAAATGTTACATTGCTGACTTGAACTTGGTAGAAACCTGAAATAAAATGTTCCTAGGATCTGGGATATATTTCCACAATGAAACCTACATTTAGGATAATAGAAGATTGAAATTCTAGCGTACAGATTTCAGAAAGAAGTTAAGAAAAAATGAAATCTTTTTCAGATGAGAATTATAGAGATAAGAGCCCAATAGCCTGTTTTTGCATGAGACTACATCATCGCTTAAAAATAACTTTTATAGATTTTTTACAAGATATTTTTAACTTTACAATTCCTTTAACTTTACAAATGAGAATAAAGCTATACAAATATAAATGTGATCTGATTGAAGAATTTTATCATCAGAATATCTTTTCAGATTACATTGATTCTTTAGTCTTCAAATAAAGTTGGATTTTTTTCAGCAGCTGTGGTTCATGCAGTCATGTTGCAGAATATGAGTTGATAAGATTTAATGGCAGTAATTGTAGACAACATGGTATTAAAATACTTCCTTTTGCCTTGAAATACTTGTTTTTGGCCTACTCAACAGCAGTATTCATGCTGTGCTTCAGTTTTCTTTTATGGCATGGAAGGTAAGTAATCAGTACACCAAAATAACTGCTTGAACTATTGTGCCCTTTAACTTCATGCCACACACACTTAAACCTTCACACAGTTAATTTTCACAATGTAGAGGTCCTGCTGTAAGTCCCAATGAAGATTTGCGTCAAAGGTATAACATGCAAATAGCCTCTATTCCAGTGAAACATTAACTGTGAAGCATGCGTGGTCTTATATAGCTATAAAAAGATCTGCGGGTGACATCCATACTTTCAGCGGAACAAATATTTTTCAAAACATAATTTAACCATGGTTTTTGAAAATGCTAAATGCCGTGTCAGAGCATGTGTTTGGGTCAGTTGTACTTGCTGATACACAAGGTTGTTTTTTTATTGTCTAGCCTCCTAATTTAAAGATAGTTATTCTATTAGTCTATGTAATCTAGTAGTTACTTTTTACCATGTAATTATAAAATATAAATTGTTTTGAATTTTTCAGTTTGTTTCTGAAGTGAGCCTTTTAGAATTCCATTGAACTCTTACATCTGCATCTTCCTTTAATTTAGTAGTCTCTGAGAACCAAAAGGAAATACTGGTAATTCTTTTTTCTTTTAGCATTCAAGACCAAAGATAGCAAACTTCCATCTTCCAGGCAGAAAATTATTGATGATAGACAGCTGTTTTTCAATGGCATATCTTAATCTGTTCAGACTGAAAATATGATTTCACCTTCAAATGGCAGCATGATATATGTAAGGTTTTGAGGACAAGTGCATATGTGTGTGTATGTCTGTATGTAGACACACAAAGATACAGCTTGGCAGTTATTGTCCTGAAATATCAGCATAAAATCAGGGTGTATTATTTTAATTTGAAAACAAACAGATTCGCTTCAAATATTGGAATCTAGTTGCCATTTCAAATGATCTTGGCTATCCCAGCTGTCAATCCAGAAAGGCATGAGCTTTTTGTAGGTCCTGTGTCATGTCTGCCAGCGTAGGGCAGATATCTCAAATACCCAAAAGCGTTTCAAATGGCACTTGCCTGTGTTTGGGACTGAGTGTTCTGTACTCCTGTTTGTACCAATAACAACTTGAGTTAAATGAATTTCATTAGACAACTGTCCTGTTTGGAAAATCAGTATTAGATGAATGCTTCTTAAAACAAACAAAACACCCTCAAGGCTATGATTTTCAGAGTATCGAGGCAGAAAATGTTTTTGGTTTTGTTTGTTTGTTACCTACCTGTGTAATGTGAGGCAAAATTCCTTTGGTTCCGTTCTTTAGCAGGGCTGTTGTATAGACATGATTTCAACAAATTCATAGATTCTGGTTATGTTGGTCTTCTGACTTCTTTAAGATCTTGCCATTTTTCTCAAGAATTGTTGAGGTATATTAAGTGATGTGCTGAAAGTTGCCCAAAGTGTTTTTATGACTTTTTTTTTGTGGTAGGTACTGGTGATAGAACAGAAGAATGAGGATGGAACGTGGCCAAGAGGTCCTTCAACTCCTAAGTAAGTTGTGAGTTTGTCACGTTCGCTATAGCTTAACTATTTTCCCATGTTATTTTGCTCTAAAACATAGCTGCTTTTAAAAGTGGCATTCTATTTTTAAAATCAAATGTTTCAGCTGAAAAAATGCAAAATAGTGTATTTGTTTTAAATGCAGCACATTATAGAACATAATATAAAAAAGTGGCTTCCTGCACATGCATTGCATAATTTTTTTTGCTTCACGCCAGTGATACAATTTGTCCTGTTGTAAAATAGGAAAAAAAAAGTCTGTAGTAGAAAATTGTAAAACTTAGCTTATTTAAGATTTCTGTTTCAAGTGTATTTGCTAGGAGAACATAGATGCATGCATTTTATCAGTATTTTTCTTACATGTAAATGTTTTAATTACTAGCTGTCCTTTTATCTCCAGAGCATGTAATATTTACACATAAACACTACTTAAATTTCATTCTGCATTTCCAGGATGTTGCTTTTGTTCTTTGTTGGGCTGTCATCACTTTACAGATTATGATGTTATTTTTCTTTTCTTTTTTTTCTGTTGCCATTATGACCAGTATCGTGATAACAGCAAGTAAATAGAAGAAGACTTGAGTATGGCTTTTTTCATTTAGCTGGATACTTTTTAAAATTTTGTTTCTAGAATCTAAATCATGTTCTCTGACATACATGTAGGTTTTGAAGAACTTTGAAACTTAAACTTGCAGGATACCAGCCTTACAAACAGTTAACTGTTTTTTCCCTTTTGTAGATGGGTTCTCAAGCATATCTTTAATGAAAAGTTCTTTGAAGTTCCTTTTATTCCTTTTTTTAATTCTGAATTCATGTAATGAGATTCACTGTTTTTAAGACATTTTTGTAGAATCTTTGCTTATCATTTGAAGGGCAGAGATTCTTAATCTTTTTGGCATTATATCTCAAGCACTTATTGGGAGTAACAGTTTGTATTAAGTTGCTTAATGAAATTTGAGTTGTTCAATTTAAGCTTAATATGAACAGTATAATCTTGCTTAGCAAGATGTTTTAACAAAAAGAAATGAGAATGTAGAGCACCAGAAAGAATAGGATGCAAAATAATTGAAGTTTAATCTCTGACTTCAGAAAGCTTCTAGTTAAAGTAAGTTCTGAGTCAAATTTTAAATGTAGATTTTGAAGTTTATATGCATTTAGGTAACCGAGTATCATGGCTTCTTTTGAAAGTTTTGATAGCAAGATATTCTCGGTACTGGTAACTGCTTTGATTCTGCCAAATTTTCAATACACTTTTTAGAAGGCGTTGAGAAACATTATGTAAATTAATGTATATCATCTGGAAAATCTTTCGTTGGGGACAAGTAAAATAGAAAGTTCTGGTGTCAGAGAAGGTTTATAAGTAAATCGGAAAATGAGTGTGAATGGTTTTACTGTGAAACGGGGGTACATTTCTGAGATTTGGCAACTGTCACAAACATTGAAATTTGGTATTCAGATACACTGTAATAATGGAGGGTCTGCAGTATTTAGTAGATTCACATAGAAGCTATAGGCAAGCAGTGCTGAGCCAAGGTTTTTACATCTATCTGAAACCTTGTGAAAAATGTTTAAAGGGGTAAAAATATAATACACTTGCTTTTGAGTCTTCTGTGTGAGATACTCTGGGATTGTTAGTATTAGTTTGTCATCAGTAATAGTATGCCCCCGTGCACCTTCCTACAGTCCTGTTATTGAGTACATATGTTTAACTGAGAGCTAGGAGTAGCTCTTTGTAGCACCTCTTTTAGAAGAGTACAAATTGCAAATGTAATTTCCGAGTCCAGAGAACAAAATGCCATATTTAAAAAGGTCAAAATGTAGAGTATTGGAAAATGTTAAATATTTCTAATGCTTGAAAAGGCCAGGATCATTTTCAGAACATCACCTGCGCTTTTTGTAGAATCACAGAATAGCTGAGCTTGGAAGCATGTCTGGAGATAGCCTAGTCCTACTGCCTGCTCAAAGAATGGTCCCTTGAAACAGGCTGCTTGGGTCTGTGTCCAGTCAGGTTTGGAGCATCCGCAAGAATGTCCTTTCAATGGGCACCACTGAGGTCTCTCTACCACCAATTATTTATACACGTTGGTAAGATCCCCTCTGGAGCCTTCTCTTCTCCAGGCTGAGCAGTCCCAGCTCTCACCATTCCTCCCTCAGTGTGTACTGGTGACAGGGTTATTCCGCGCCACATGCATGACTTTGCATTTCCTTGTATGAAACTTGATGAGGCTCCTCTCTGCACATTTCTCCAGCCTGCAGAGGTCCCTCTGAATGGCAGCACAGCCTGTGTGGTAACAGTTGAAAATGAGATATTAAGGTGTTTTGCACATTTTCCCTGCCTTTTTCTTCGCAGCAGAAGCATAACAAGCAGTCTTTAAATTGATTGCTTCTAGTGGCAGCTTTTATATCTACTGTAGGTGATGGGAGGGAGGCTTTTTTCCTTAAGAAACATGTTAAAGGCGTGATCATCTTTTCCTGCAGCAAGAGAACATCCTTACTTTGAAAGAGGCAAAACTGTGACCTCAATTTGGTATAGAGAAGAACACCTTGGAAAATAATGCTGATTTTCTCATAATTAATCAGTACAAGTGATTACAAGCTCACTTATTAGTGAGCTTTTTATTATCAAAACTATTGGTTTTTTTCCCTTATAAAGGAACTTGGAAGAATTGATTTTAGGCTTGAGATTGTTTTTATATAGGATGAGAGACTGCTGTGCTCAGCTCTATGTCCAAGCTTGTCAGTGCTTAGATTTGTTTTTTGTGTACTGTTCTAACTTCTGAACTTAGGTTATTTTGGAAGCAATCGCAACATTTCCTGTTTTAAAAACAAACGCAAAAAAAAAAAAAAAAAAAAAAAAAAAACGCTCACCTCGTATGTCTACTGATATCTACTGTTGTCTCATATTTTAACACTGCTTTAGAAATGTGTTTTTGTCTGGAAGTATCCCAATGCGGTGTACATTTTTTAGAATGTGTACAGGGTCAGTCTTCTGCCTTGGGAACAGCTGGATTTTTGGCACTCTGCAAGGTTCTGTTTATATCAACTGTTTGTATCAGCTACTGGTATTTTGTTGCTCAGGAAGTTTGGCTTCTGTGAAACTGTTTCTAGGGAGCTCATAGTGAGTTCTCCTCAAATGTCTTTACTGTCATCTGTTCCTAAAATAGCTATTATTCAGCATTAATGGATAGTTCTGCAGAAAACTGTGCTAAACTAACTCTGTGTGTTTGTATCCTTCTGCTGAAGATTATTTCACGGGTGCGGGGGTTGGGATGTGTGTAGAAAAATATTTTAGTGGCTTATTGTCATTGACATGTTTTAAACCAAGATAACAAAAATCTCAGGCTGTAGTTTGCGTAACTGAGCAACTTTACTACAAAACCAAACTATTTGTGTTCAGGAAAAACTGCAACAATTAAAATCTTCATACAATCTGTGATTCCAAAGCAAGACAAGGAGAAGAAACAAACTTAAGCTTTGAAGTTCCAATTAGGTACCCAATGAATAGCCAGGGCAAGCTTTCTGATAGTGTTTTAAGAAGTTATCTGTTTATATGCAAATATATATAAGCAAGTTAGAGAAACATAGAAAGAGACTATTTAGTAAAAACTTATTTTCTAATTTTAGAAAGGTGTTTATGCCGTTTTCCTAGAAAACTTAATAAAAAAGCATTAATTTAAATCCCTCAGGTTCTTCACAAATTCAAAAATGCTTCTTACATGGCAAAAGCTTAAGAAATTCCTATTTATCATATATATCTGTAGACAATAAAAGTAATAAATTTAATTCTGGCCTGCTTTTTTAGACATCACTGTGGAGTTAAGTCTCCAAATAGTTAGCTGCTACTTTGCTTGATTTACAGATAGAGTGCCCTTAGCTTTAATATGTTTCTATGTAAAAAGGAATACGTTGATTTTTTTGACCATACAGAAATTGGAAACTGGAAACAATCCTATATTTTTCTTTGTAAAATAAATAATTTTTGTCATATGGTAAGGTGCCTTTTTTTTTCCGTAAGAAGTTCTTTTCTCTTTCCAAACGACATGCTTTTATCTTGGAGAATCACTAAAGGCTCTCAATTGATTTTTGTTTGTTTTTTTTTGTTTGTTTTGTTTTGCTTCTGAGCTCGATCTCTGTATATTTTTTACAGAAATAAAAAGGAATAAAAGATTAATAGCTATCCCCTCAGAAATAATGTAATGCTTGCGTATCCTAAGTTTTTAGGAAGCAAATATCCATAATTCTTCCAAAGAAAAACTGCTTGTGTACTGGAATGAAAAGTATCTAAAACCATGAGTTTTAGTGTTTTTCCCCGAAGCAGTCAATACACAGACAGGTGTGCCTTTCTGCTGACATTGCTGGGAGAAAGATAATTGTGGAGAACAGAGCTGGCAACTGGGGACTTACTCTTAGGTCTTAAATTGTAAAAGCAAGAGCTTTTCTGCCAGTCAAGAGCTAGCCTGCAGTTTGCTGATGCATAATAACTTGTTCAACTGCAATAACCATGTGTCTGAGCCCCTGTGGGTGAACATCAAACATTGGTAATGTACAACAGAGACGTTTTCATGTTAGTTTAACAAACATGGTCATTAATACCAGTTAATACAGGGTTGAGAAGCTCTAACAAATGTATGCCCTGAACTCAATTTTTTTTTGGTTGCTGCCTGTTAGAATATCAATCTTTCATACTCCCAAATACAATTAACTGAATTAATTGTTGGTGGTGCTTTTGTGTTTTGTTTTTTGTAAGAAGAGAATAGTCCAAACTGAAGTAGGATAAAAATACTAAAGCTAGCTTTAAGATACTAAATTCTTTGTCAGCCTAGTTACAACCACACCTTCACAGAATCAGAGTCCTTGAGGATGGAAGGAGTTCACAAGATAATCTTGTCCAGTCCCCATCCCCAAAGCAGGGCAGCTAGAGCAGGTTCCCCAGGACCGTGTCCAGTCAGGGTTGGAATATCTTCAGGGGTAGAGGATCCACAGCTGCCCTGGTCAACCAATTCCAGGGTTTGACCACCCTCACTATAAAAAAGTGATTGTTTAATCACTTTTTTTTTTTTTTTGGTGAACATAATCTTATGTTCAGGTATTTCAATATATACCCAGATCAATATATGTCCAGGTCTCTCCAGTACTGGGGAGCCCAGAACTGAACCCAGCATTCCAGGTGCATCTCATCAGGGCAAAGTGCTGAGAAGAAGGCTCACCTCCCTCGACCTGCTGGCAGTGTTCCTCGTAATACAGCCCAGGAGGTTGTTGGGCTCCTTTGCCCCATTGATGGCTCATTCTCAGTTTTTTATTCACCAGGACCTAGGTGCTTCTCTGCCAAGCTGCTTTCCAGATGGTGGGCCTCCATTCCTCCCCTGGTGTGTATTGTTGCCGGGGGTTACAGTAACTTCTCTGTATCCTGTTACTAAGTTTGTAAGGTCCTTTACCTCCTTGCCCTTCTCATGCTGGTAGGTGAACTGTTGTGTATCAAACTAGTTTCGGTGTCTTTGACTTCTTGATGTGAGCTCTGGATGCTAATACCAACTTTTGTCTGCCAAAAAGGAGCAGGTTTTTGACTGTTGCACTGTTGACCGTCTTCAGTTGATCAGAATTAGTTCAGGAAAAGAGAAGTTGCACAAGTCCTACACAGATCTGGATTAGGCATGAGATTAGATACTTGCAAGCCACTTGTTCAAGTGATTAGTTAGTATCTTCATTATAGTCTATTATATAAATTCTGAAGCAGTACTGAATCATTTTACGTTAGAATTTATTACCGTACCACTCAGTCTGTTTTGGGAGTGGAGAAACAAGGTGGCTGTTTGTCCCGTGCCATGCAGAGATAGTCATAAAATACCTCAAGTTAGAAGGGACGTACAAAAATCATTGAGACTTGCTTTTGATCTCAATTCTAATACTTGAGTTTTATCTTGTTCTTTTTGGTGTCTCCAGTTGTTGTGTCAACTCTGAATTGGTCTACTGACTTAAATGAGTTGGGCAAAGAAGGTATAACTTGTGGTGATATCATTTAATTAAGACAGCTCTTATGATGAGCCAATGAAAGGCAAGGCCAGCACAAAACTCTTTTAAAGCCTAAGTAATTTCATGTTGTTCACTAGTTCGCCTTGCTCTTCTGGATGTTGTCTTAGAATTTATGTGCAGAAATTTGATCTAGCATAATGAAATTACAGTTACTTAGAACACTGCTGGTAGATTTGGTTTGAGGCAATCATATTTTTCTGTGTTCCTGCAGAAGGTTTTTTTCTTAAAGGGTATTGCTTTTTATTATAGGGAGAATTTGACTATTACAATTGTGTTTCAAATTACTAACAAATACTTACACAGCAGTCTTCCCTTATATATACCTACTAGACTGCCAGTTACAATCTCAGACTGTATGTTTTTATGTAGCTCCATTATTTTCCTTGTGAAAGGAGGTTCAGTTATTAGCAATAAAGACAAGACAATTACTGCCAGAAGTAGTATGGAAAATCTTGCATTTACTAATACATAACATTCTGCTGCAGAACATAAGCATTTTGTGTGTTTGCTAGGCAGTGCCCTAGCATTTTTAACCAGAAGTAAAATATCTAAAGAAGCAAGATATGCTTGTGCCTTACAAATGTTTAAAAATCACTTTAAAATGTGTTGAAATCAGGGGCACTGTAAAACTCAGAAACCTCTAAAACGGTCTCTCTGAAACCCAGGCTTTAGTGAAGAATAGGATAGGATTGCAGGGGGGCTCTGAGGAGAGGAACACGAGGTACACGTGCTATTCTCTTATAGTATCTGTATCTTCTGCCTCTTCTTTCTTCATCAGACCTGTCCCCTAGGTACACTGGCTGGCTTTATTCCCCTCAAGTGTTGCAGAGCCTCTGCTATTACAGGAATACTGTAATGTACTTGATTATGTGTTTTCAAGGAGCCACATTTGTATGTCTGCAAAGATGTGCTTGTAAATATGAATGAACGTTGTAAGCTCTTTGCAAAGTGCTTCTTGAAAATATGCCTGTAGAAGACTGACGTCTTGGTTCATATTAACAATGGGAGTTAAGATGGCTTTGTGTCTGATAAACAGGCACTGGAGAACAGGTCTTCGGCTTTTCAGGGAACTTGCTTCATTTCACTGAAACAATCTAATACGTTAGGATGTGTTCAACATAAAATGTACTCTGCCAGTAAGTCCGAAATTCTTTAGGCAAGGAATTCTAGCCAAAACTGTTGTCTTCTATGCATATTGAACAGAAATTCAGAGCAAGAATTGCTCTGGTTTTGCTGCTCAGAATCTTTCTGGTAGCTTGGCCATGGAAGAGAGCGTAGTGTGGAAAGCATAGTCTAGCTGCCCACAAGAGTGGATAAAAGAGCACTCTACAATTTTGAGTTCAATTGTCAGCTGTGTTACTATGTGAAACAGCTATCTACAAAGTTTTGAGATAGGGATGTTAAATACTAGTCATATTTCTTCTTATTTCTTTTTCTGTTTAACGAGAGAGAATGCTGAAACAACTCGTTAATGCTGTTTTTTTCTTGCAGTAGGGTGAAGTTGAGTGGAAAAAAGACCAAAATATTTCTTGTTTCAACTATCTCTCTGTAATTGTGTCCTAAAATAAGATCAAAATCAACTCCAAGATGGTGGCTTGAATAATGATGCATGCTTTTAAGAAGTCCATACAACTTCTAGCATATTAAATTATCCTTTAAACTTCAGAGTAAAATTAAGTATTCGTTGATCACATTCAATTTTCAAATATAATTTAACCAGCAATGACACAGATAAGAAAATTATACAGAATACTTTTAGACTCAATAACAAAGTCCAATTTTTGTGCAGTTGATTACAAGAAAGTAAAGCACATACCACTGATGAAGCAAAGGTTAAATACATGTGAGTAGTCAATCTGATTGAATGATTTTTACATCAAACATTGAAATATTTAGACACTTGAAAATTACTCTGGAGCTCTTGCTTTATTTCTTGCTTTACGTTACAAATATTTTTACCATATACATAGCATCTATCTTCTGATGTCAAAAAGCCCTCAATAAATACAGATAGTGCGATAATGCAAATAATGCCACTTAAGTCACAGAAAATCCAGGATTTATTTTATATCTAAATGCAGAAGAGTTATTGCACTAACTTTAATCATTTAATCTGGTATATTTGGAGTGAAATTTTTACTTTTACCAGTAATTTTAACTGGAAATTTTTACCTTTTACACAGATTACTAAGTATATAGTTGAGAAATGCTGAACTTAGGAGGGATTGTTTTCCCCTTCCACGTTTGCTTACCATTTTATGTTCTGGCTCATATATATTCTTTAGACATCTTTGGTGGTGGTTGAATGCCACAGTAACACTAATACATACTGAATTTAGCACACTCCTAAAAGAATATATATTTTGTCTTAGAACCTTGTATTTAAAACAGAGTTGAATTTTTGTTTTATGCTTGATGGCTCATTTTTGCTTAGGAAATTCCCAAGTTATTGCAGTTTATTTTTTATTTTTCTGATGGATACTTTTGTCATTCTTCTTATACAGTGTTAAGGAATGGAAGGTAGGGCAGTCATTTCAGCTTTAGTGCTTACTGCCCTTTCAGGGTTTTTTGTTATTCTTGTTTTCATCTTCCTTTTAGTGACTGGGGGGATTTCTGCCAATATTATTGCCAAGTTTTCCGACAAGTATTGAAATATATTGAAAGTTCTTAAGAGCTATGAATGAATTCCACTCATCTTTGTGCATAGGCTTTAGCAACGTAAGCAGCTGTAAGCAAATAGAAAGGCTGCACACCTCAGAGTTGTAGGAATCTCTTACTGTTTTACATGTCATCACTTCATATTTGATAGCAAATGCTGAGTTTTAACTAGATATTTTATCATACTGGCAGAGCATCAAAGCAAGGAGTAAAACAAATGTCATTTTCTCTAAGAAACAAATTATTTTTAGTTTTTGGCTGGAAACCAGATTTGTATTTGTGTAATTTATTCTGGTTTCTTTGAACCATTAGGCAACAATTACTATGCATCAAGTTTTGAACTTTAAAACAATATTGCATTAGAATTTGGCTTAAATTATAGAAAACACTTCAAATTTGATCTGAAAATTTAGGTTTCCATTCAAAATGACTCTGTTCAAATACCTTCTTTAAAATAACAAATGTGCATAATTTAACTTTCGTCTTGAATTCAAATAGGGCTAAACTAACTTCAGATTTTTATCTTGTGGGCATAGCCTGTGTATTTTACTTCTTTGAAGATAATGCTCAAAGGATTTAGATTGATAATGGAAATCTACAGGAAAGCTTTTAAGTAACATTTTTCTTCATGTGGTAATACAGCTTTTCTTTTGGAAGAGGTTTATTAATAAGAAGTTTAAAATAAATGTGAAAATGTACTTGGAAAAATTCCCTGTGTAAATATGTCTATCTCCTTGCAGAGCTTAGTGCTTGAAATGTGCTTAAAATATCCTGAGCATGCAGAATTTCTTGTCTTAATGTTGTGAGATGTATTTCAAAGCTTTCCAAGGACAGCTGGAGCTTTATCCAACCCAGCTGGAGTTGCACAGGGCCCACCAAAAAAAAAAATTAAAAAATAAAAAAGCATGAAGATGCCTAAAAACCATTGAGCCTTTTCCATGGTTTTCTGTAAGATTTAGAAAAGCAAGAAACAAGCAGAAAAAGTCAGCAATGTTGCTGTGTATTGTACTTAATTGTTAAATTAAGGGGGGGGGGTTATGGTTGAAATATTCAGTATTCTTATAGTTAAGAAGACACTACTTAAACAGTGGGGATGAACATTGATGTTACTACTTTTGGCTAAAGAGATTTTAAAGCTTGCTTAATATTTTGCATTAAATCCTGGAGTTCTTTTAACAACATTAGTAGGGCAAATTTAATGAAATAGTTTCATGCTGCTGTTAAACTAACCTTTGAATATGTGTCTTAAGCATTTTGATGTCACGTCTCAACATCCCTTTATGGTTAAATGAAAAATCCCTAAAATTTTTATGTTAGAAGACTTGTATTCTAGGTTGTAAAACATCAAAATATCTGTTGTCTTGCTGTAAACTGAAAGCATTTTTTTTTTAGCACAGTGGTCTGTGACTTTTGTTTGCTTTTTGTTTTAATAGCACTATTTCTTCAACATAACATGAAACTGTGAAACTTTTTAGGTTTTAAAAAAGGGATTCTGAGAGATGTGTCATGAGTATTTTTAGTGCTTTGCCCATTTTTTAAAAAAATACTTCTTTTCCATGCTTGTTTGTATGCACTGCTCTTTTGTTAGTTTGCTTTCAAGGTTTTTAATATCTCAGCATTTTTATCTAATTTACCATTTTCATATTTTTAAAGGTCCCCAGGTGCATCCAATTTTTCAACTTTACCAAAGATCTCTCCATCTCTATCAAATAATTATAACAACATGAACAACAGAAAGTAAGCAAATATATCTTAAAAACTTTATTTAATTGAATCACCTCAGTGTGATATAAACAGATTTCCATGTTACCTATCTTAAGAATTTTGATTTGTTTGGACAGTATTTGGATTATGAATTGTTACTGGTCACTATTTTGCAGTGTAGGTGTTGTAAAGCATGATAGCAGGAAACAAAACTCAAAATGTTTGGTAACTCTTAGCCCTCAGATGCTAAAACAATGCTGAGCACTGTAAGAAAATATATAAAGACTTCATTTAGATTCTTATCCTTCCAAAAATACATTATTATACTGTCTAGTTTTAGATGGGGAACAAAAAAGTATAAACTACATGCTGTTGAGATGGTCGGGTTTTCCCTTATTTATTGATTATAAGGTATTATAGTGGGATGTATGACAGCACACATTGATTTGAGACCACAGCAGCTGAATTGTTTTAGCTGTAATTGTTATTGTAGTAATTATAGCCATTGATTAACTATCAGCAGCATAAATTCTGTCTTAGTGCTAGGAGACTTCAGAGATCTGTTTGCAGTTGATGTGCTTAAGTATTGCAATGTACAGGAGCTTAGCAAAAGACACTTTTCACTTTTAAAGGTTTTCTCCTTTCTGTGACAAAGTAGACATTTTATAAGGATTGTGATAAAAATCTAAAAGAAGAGCTTTCATATGCCAGTGGCCAACTTTATGTGTAATTTTTTTTATATGTGGCAAATGTAAACAGTTGGTGAATATGGAAAAACATGGAATTATTTCACTTTAACAGATACTTGATAGAGCATCTTTCAAATAATTGACGCCAGAAAGCACCCATCTCTAATGTAAGCTGGGGGAAATGAGAGACTTATTCTTACCATTCCTTCAAATTGAGAATATTTTTCCAAACATGCATTTTGTGGTCAAACATGAATATGTTAAGTATTAAAAAGGTGATATAAATATTAAATGTCTTATACAGTATTTTCCAGTTAAATACTGCATTTATCAGAAGTAATTTTTCATAAGGGGTGACGTGTCACCAGTTGTGAGTAGCCCCAAGTCTCAGTTTGAAATCCATGTAGTTAATTGCAGTCCATTGTACTCTGTGTGAGTGTGTAGTAAATAAATATAGGGTATCTGTTGTTGTCTGAAAAATTATTTGACTCAAGCTGAGCCTCTAGCTGAGAATGTCTTTCCCCCATTGCATATGCAAAAGGCAGTTGTAATGACAAAAGCGAAGCTCAGCAGTCATTATTATCGAGGTCCCATTTTAAATTGTTAGCATTTTTTTCTTTATTTAAATTTAGTGTCTCTCTAGTGATGCTTTCTTTAGTTCTAGGAAGCAGGTTTGAAACCTGTGGCCAGTTCTTGCAGCTTTTAAAGACAGTTTCCCCACTTGCTTTAGCTGATTTTAATTTTTGGTTTCTTTTGAAGCCAAAATGGGAGCTGTGGTCATGGTTTTTGGTTGTGGTTTTGTTGTTTTTATTTTTTAATTTGAGGATTATCAGCAGAAATACAAGTTTAAAAGGAAGTGATATATGATATAGATTTGATGAGGTATTGGTTATTTGAAGTGCCTTAAATATAACATCAGAAAACTTAAATTAGAATAGGTGTGTGTGCTCTATAGTGTTATGAAACACCAGCCATTTTTTTTGTCGTAACTCAAACCACTGTTTATCTGACAGATATGTAAAGCAGATACTCAATTCAGAAGCATGTATTTTTCCTTATAGTGCAATAATCTATTTGTGATGAATTTTTAAAAATATATTTTTAAAAAATACACATTCACAATTTGCTAAAATAGATAATACATAAAAAACTGTAGCAGAACGTCTGTCAGAATATATATTCAAGATGGACTAGGTCAGTAACAGAGAAGACATATCCATTACTATACTCTGTACTATTACATGAAGAATTTTTGTCTTCAAAAAGTATGTGTATTATATAATTCTGGCTTAAGAGCAGCAGTTTTCTCCTATTTGCTACTCTTCTCCCAAATACCTCCTTTTCTAAGAAAGTACTTCTTTTCCTTTAATTTATGCTATCGTCTTTTCATTGCTTTCTTAAATAACTACTTAGGTCAGCTTTGCCCAGAATTTATTTTCATGTTTATGCCTTGCTTGTCTTTTACATTTCACATTATCTTCAAAACAAAAGCAAAATTAGGCATTTGTGGCTTTCTAGGATCCATTGGCACCTCTATATGGATATAAGACACTGTGACTCTAAGAAAATACCAGCATTTGTTTTTGAAGATAATTTTAGCTGACACAGCTGATCTGTGAGGCAGAAAAAGCAAACAGCAGGTTATGTGTAGGGATAATTAGAGATGATAGTACTTTACAAGTCTGTTATTGTAGTCATTATAGAGTGGCCATGTTAATAAAATTTTGTTAACACTGAAAAGTATCATATTTCTTTATATGATATGCATTTCTATATAGTAGAATATAGCATAAAGTTTTGGGGTGTATTTTGTGGGGGGGGGGGGGGGTTGTTTGTTTTTGGTTAAAATTACTGATCATAGAATCAAAGAATGGTTTGGGTTGGAAGGGACCTTAAATCCCACCCGGTTCCAACCCCCTTGCCATGGCAGGGACACCTCCCACCAGACCAGGTTGCCCAAAGCCCCATCCAGCCTGGCCTTGAGCACCTCCAGGGATGGGGCAGCCACAGCTGCTCTGGGCAGCCTGTGCCAGGGCCTCACCACCCTCAATAGTAAAGAATTTCTTCGTAATATCTAATCTAAATCTTTCCTCTTTTAGTTTAAAGCCATTACCCCTTGTCCTATCACTACGCTCCCTGATAGATTCCCTCTCCAGCTTTCTCATAGACCCCCTTTAGGTGCTGGAAGGCCACTGTAAGGTCTCCCTGGAACCTTCTCCAGACTGTGAACAACCCCAACTCCCTCAGCCTGTCTTGATAGGAAATGTGCTCCAGCCCTTTGGATCATCTTTCTGGCCTTCCTCTAGACTCACTCCAACAGGTCTATGGCCTTCTAATGCTGGGGAAGTATAAATTTAAAGATGTATAAATGTTAATTGCATATCATCCATAGAAACACTTTCTTCTTGTTGCACCTGACACACAAGCAAATAGTGTGGGGAAAGTGATGTTTTCAACTATAGATGATCATGAAAAATGTAAAAGACAGTAGTAGTATTTGCATAGTGACATACACTTCTGCTGCTTCAGGCATCTCCAAAAACTGATAGAACCTAATTATGCATTTGTTAAAGTGGTTGGTCACAAAAACACATTGCCAATACGTTAAAATGGTTGAAATATTATAGAACTGTGTAAATATTTCAAAATTTTCATCTTCTGAGTTGATTCTTGCAGCTTACATTCTTTTTGGAGCATTGCACAGTCAAATCATGTCATTTCCAAAGCTAGCAACAGTATTCCAAACTTTTCTGTACTGAAGGCACACTTCACAGAACTCCAACTATACAGTGAGTGCTCTGCATTACTGTATCACAATCTGAATTTTTCTGGGAGGTTTAAAGGCATGTTACAAAGGCAGTACATGAAAGTAATTTCAATTGTCAGACACTGAACTCAAAATTTATAAGTTTACAGATAAAGGTAGGTTTCTGACTGACATTTTATTACCATTTTCACTACTCCAAGAGTTCTGGCTAGCTGTTCAGGGGTCTGCAGATTTCCCCCACCTCCAGGTCTTGCCTTGTTTTTTGAGCAGCAATTTATTGTAAGAGCCATCAGTATTTTCTTTCCATTCTTACCCTTACTTGATTGCCCCCATTCTTGTACTACCCCTTTGCTTTTCCGTGCATTGTTCCTTTGTTACAGGCAGCTTTCTAAATGTTTTTCAGGAAAAGAAGATGTGAGGGTACATTATGAGAAGTTATTTTTTCTAACTTCTTAGTTAGAAAAGAAGTCTAACTAAGACTTCTAGGGCATTTTGTGTTTGAATAGTTTATGTAGACTTGCCTCTCATCTTTCCTTGTTTTCCATTCTTAGCCGTTTACTAATGGCTGTTATTAATCCTGTATTTTTGTCCAGTCCTAAAGGAATAAAAAGAAACACAATGTAGTTTAAACAAAAATAACTTATAGAAAAAATGAAGTTTACAGACTAGATAAAGCTATAAAGAGAAATCTCCTGGTCTCCTGCATGTAGTAGGCACTGGATTTTGCTTGATGAGTTTGGATGAAATATCACTGAAACCTGAAAGCTTCTGCATTTATGTGGTATTTAACTCAAAAAGAAAAGGGATTTATGGGCTTTCTGGTATCCTCTCCAGACCATTGATGCCCATTATGATTGTCAGACTTATTCCTAAATCAGGTAGCACAGTTATATCACCAGTTAAAGGACTATTAATCAAGAATTGGGTGCTTTTTGAGAAGAAGAGCTCTATCTCAGTCATGAGCTGTGAATGTTTGATGCAGGAAGCCTGAGGTGCATTTCTTGGTCTAACACTGGAGGGTTACATGCAATAATCAGATGGGTTCCTGTGGCCTTTAAGCTCCAGCATGTTCTGGAAAGTCTTCCCAGCACAGATGTGCTATTGATAGGGTCATTTGAATGCCGGTATTTGTGGTGGCAAAACAGAAGTCCTGCTATCTGCAGGTCACTCCCTTATATTATTATTTTCAGTGCTGTTTCTGCTACAGCTGCTGCCTGCACTCATCCTCCAAATTTTGCTAGTCCAGTGCAGGAACTGGTGCTAGCAGGGGAGATGCAAGATCTCTGTCTGATGTGAATGGGGCATGAATATTTCAAGAATCTCCCCGAAGTTTGCAAAAGTTTTGCGATGGCCAAAGTGTTGATTCCTGTTTTCTGATTGACCCAGAACTGAATTCCACTTGGTGAAGCCTGTTACGAAGGACATGAGCCACAACTTTGACCAGAAGCCCTAGTCCATGGATGGCTTCGTTCCTCCACACCCACTGGTGACAGCCCTGGTATCAGCTTGGGAATGTGTTTGGTGCTCCTTATGAGCTGTGGAAGGACAGATGGATAAGCTCTTTATAGAAAACCACAGCGATGCCTGTGAATCAGGCAAAAAGTCTGGCTCCTGGTCCCCAAGGCTGGAGAGAGCTCCAGAAGGGTTCTGGTGGCTTGTTTCTTGTCTGATCAATGTGGGTGTGCTCTCCAGGATGAGTTCAGTCCCACTCAGATGTCCAGTTGGAGGGAGATAAGTTCTCAGTTCCTCGTTATCCTGCCCCTTTCTCTCCCATTTAAAATGAAATCCAGTTGGGTGTTTCACTGTGGCTCTTGTTGCCCTGGCAGGCTAGGACACAAGACCAAACTTGCTTGCTTGGTCTTTCCTACTGAGGGCACAAGGCTGCTGATCAGACACCCTGATTGCTGTTCCTGGCTTTGCTAAAGCCTTTTTAAACAAAGGTTTCCCTTTTTAGTGCTTTGCTCTCCTTCCTCTTACTCATTTCAATGCTGTTGTGTTATGAAGAGGTTGAGTATCTAACGACTCCCACCAGAGGACCCTACTCTCAGCTGAAGCTCCTAACCACCCCAGTGAATCAAGCATATCATTTATAAAAGGGTGTACTTCAGGGCACAGAGATAAGATACCAGTAATCCAACTGGGAGTGCAGATCGGGATGTCACTAGATGTGCACTCACATTGTTTTCTACAATACGCAGTGCATGTGTGTGTAAAGGACATGTTTCATTCATTCCATTTCATGTTTCTTCTTCCTCTTGAGGAATGCTGATGACCTATCTTTATTCCTCACTTGTGGTTTGTAAGGAGTTATCAACTTTAAGTGCTGTCTTTTTCTTTCTTATAAGAAGAGAGTGCTCGAGCCTGTTGGTTAAACACATCCCTTGCTTTTCCCTGTTCAGGCAAATTTCCAGACTCTGAATGTAATTTCAGTTCCTCCTACACCACGTGCGTATTGCAGAATTTTATCATCACATTCCAAATGTGCAGTAAGAACTTCTGCAAGTTATTAACAGTCATGATGGGTGCTTCACTCTTGACCACTTTAGCCTTTTGGATTGGTCTCTTGGTTTTGTTGGTGTTGTTTTCTTTTGTTAATGAGAGATTCTAACCCTTGGAGATCTGGAGTAAAATGGGTTGAGGTAGGATTGCATGGGGCAGTCTTTCTCTCTGACAAGCCAAATGGGCAGGGGGAGCCAGACCCAGAGAAGAGGCCCTCAGCCCTCTCAGTCTTCCTCCTTCCTCCACGTGAGGGCATCTTCCAGGCTGCTACCAACAAAGCCGCCTTTGGCCACGCGTGGGCCACTCCATCACAGAGCCTTGCTGAGGTCATAGTGGCCACCAGTGCCCCGCCTTTGCTCCAGGCCCTACAAAAAAAGGCCCCCTGCACCTGGCCCATCATTCACTGAGCTTCTGGCAGCCAGCTTGTGCAGCGGGAAGACGACCAGAAGCAGTAAGGTGAGCGGCAGGCCTACTCAGTGTGAGAGGACAGCAATGCAGTCCAAGAAAGCACCGAGGAGGAAGGCAGCTAACAAGAAGTGTCGTGGGCAGAGGACACTTCTGTGCCCGCAGCACAACTGACACCAGTGCTCAGGGGACCTCTGGCACGCAGCCCACAGACGCTTATAGGCGGTACCACTGGCACCACAACGATGCGGGGAACAGGCCACCCCCTCAGCCATACAGCAACAGGGGGCCTGGGCCTTCCCATCGGTGCAGTGGTGCTGTGGGGTAAAGGCAAGGAGCGTCAGCTGGACAGCCGTGTGGAGCAGAGGTGTGCCCATAATCCAGAACACAGTGTGGGATCCAGCCATGGCCATAAACCAGACGGCAGTGTCGAACCCATGCATGGAGAGTGGCATGGGACCTGGGTGTGGAACTGGACAACCCCCTGGTTCAGCACCCTGGCCAGAAAACATTCCTGATGGAAGGCATCCCATTTGGGCAGTCCGAGGCTTATCCTCCTGCCAAACACCGTTGAGCCCATGGAGCTGGATCCACCAAAAGATGTGGAGGAACCGATGGAATTGGATCCACCTCGGCCAGATCAGACTTGCGACTACCCTGGCATGTCTTCGCTCTATGCCATCAGAGCACACCAGCAGCATCACAGCAGTGCCCGGCGAGCTCCCTACTCGTCACACAGGCTCCATCCCAAGCATTATCTTGGAGCCACCAAACACCTTGGACATACTGTAGGCTTACCTGCAAGATGTCTTGGCAATAAAGAACTTGTCGATTCTCAGGGGTTGCATGAGTGCTTCTTTCCCATCCATCCTCCAGCTCTTGTGCAAGAGGTGGCATCCCTTCCTCACAGAGCCTCGAGTAAGAGCACAAGAGAGGACCCAGCTTGCTTTGGGCTGA
This sequence comes from Heteronetta atricapilla, assembly GCA_011075105.1. Taxonomy (NCBI): domain Eukaryota; kingdom Metazoa; phylum Chordata; class Aves; order Anseriformes; family Anatidae; genus Heteronetta; species Heteronetta atricapilla. The sequence goes on from CM021731.1 coordinate 35,172,958, forward strand.
TGTGCTGGGGTGACAGGAGGGGTCCCCGAGGGCCACCATGCGCCTTTAACATTTGTGAAAAGACTGAGGGGTGAAAATAGTAGTGTGTGTAAGTGATTATGGGTGGCTAATTTCTTATATTAGGAGTGAGTTTCTATATCTGAGTAATTGGTAACGACAGACACAGAGAAGGTTGAGCTACTCAGCAACTTCTCTGCCTCCGTTGCACTGGTAGACGGGCTTCCCAAGTTTTTCATTTCCCTGAACCCATAGATGGAGGCTGGAGGATCAAGGTCCCACCCACTCTAAGTGAAGAGCAGGTTTGAGACCACCTGATGAATCTAAACAGGTACAGGTCTATGGGATCTGATGACATGAATCCCAGGGTACTGAGGGAACTGGCTGATGTATCTGCCAAGCCTCTCTCCATTGTAGTTGAAAAGTCCTGGTAGTGAGGCGATGTCCCTGGTGAGTGGAAAAATGGAAACATCATGCCCCTACTCTTCAACAATTAAAACAATTAGGAAACATTTATTCTCAGAAGATGGTCAGGCATTGGAAGGGGTTGCCCTGGGAAGTGATGGAGTCACTGTCCCTGGGGGTGTTCAAGGAGAGGTTGGACGTGGTGCTTAGGGACATGCTTTAGTGGGTGACAGTGGTGGTAGGGGGATGGTTGGACCAGATGATTTTGAAGGTTTTTTTCTACCTTAATTTTTCTATGATTTTTCTATGACTCTTTGTTCCCTGAGAAGAAAAATAAATGAATACACCTGACTCAAGGGATGAATTTGGTAACCATACTCTCTAAAACCCTAAAATGTACTTCTGTGGGCCAGTACAGAATATGAGATAGGCGTGGCTTTCCATTTTAAGTAAGCACTGATAGTTTATATTTCTTACAGCAGACCAACAGTGGGGATCTGTCTGCATTACAGATATCTTGAATTACAATATCGTGATGTTACTCAGCTAATTTAAGGAAATCTTTCACATGAATGTGCTATAGCCAAAAGACACCAGTTGCATTTCATAACTTCCTAGTTCCCTCCGAAGGTAATGGTTCTTAAAGTTGGGGGTTGGGGGAGATGTGGAGAAGAAAAAAGGAGAGTTAAAAAAAAAAGTCTGTTTATTATCCCTATTAAACTGATAAAGCTCCTAAAGTTCCCAAAGAGGTCTCTCCTGATAACCACGTGAAATGCATGCTCTTTGAGTCATATGTGGAAAGCAGTAGCGAGCAAGCAGGGATGAGAGTAGAGGCTTATTGCATCCCCTGTATGTGTGCAGCTTGTGAGGAGCACATTCCTTTGGCACCAGTGACCAGACTGTGCTTTTTCTTCCTGGGGGAACTGAGGCTGCCAGCTTAAGGGAGTTGGGGTTGGTTGCAGTAGTTGGGCTGCAGTTACCAAGGGGAGACAGAAGGTAATTTTCCCTGGATGGACCCAGGACTAGTGATGGGGGAGGGTTGACCACAGAAACAAGCTTGAAAAGGGTAAGGGGGCCATGGAGTTTCGAAAATATCTTACCTAAACTAGGACGGAAGGATAGAAGTTAATCTTAAATTGAACAGGCAGAACTAGCTTTACAGGGGTTTTGCACGGAGGATGGCCAGTAAACAAAATGCCTTTTAGCCAGTTTTGGGGCAAGACAGAGAGTGGAGAAAATGTTTAAGTATTGAAAATGGAGGTATGGATACATACGGATTAGAAAGTTAACTATTAAATAAAAATGGTCAGATGCTAAAGTTTGAGAATGATGTCTATAGGGAGTAGTAGAGCTATAAACTACACAGATTTATGAGGCCATCAAAATATGGGGCAAATTTCTTCCCCTTCTGTTTGAATTTTTCAATAAATCTTGTGATTAAAACAACAACTTTTATTTGTGAAAAGTGAATAATTATCCACTGTGGGGACAGCTGGAATGCAGGTGGATGTAAAATGTGTTACGCTATTGAGAGGAATAATGGCTGGAGTATATACCAAGGGAAACTGCTGCATCCTCATACTTCTGAAAATATAAATCTCAATTATTTATCATGATTGATTATTTTCACTGCGTATTTTTTCCTTGTCATCCTTAACAGTTAGCTTTCAGATTTTTTTCGCATTTCTTCTAATGTGAACAATGCTCAGTGACTGCAGAAATGTTCTTGAACTTCAGCCAAAGCTATCAAGCAGATTTAAGTATGGTCAGTGCCTGAAATTGTTTAAGAAAGAGTTTAACCTTTCTGTTTGTTTTAAACATCTGTGATATTGCAGAGCATCCTCTTACACGATTCTTCTGCTTTTCTACCGTTCTCCAATATGTTCACTTCATGGGGGGGGTTCTTCTGTGTTTGGTATTTGCATGATTTCACCTGGAAGCAAATTGCTTTGAATCTTGTTTTATCTATTTCAGTCCAGTTTTTCCAAGTAGACACATCATAGAAATCGATAAGGAAGTTGTTACAAGGCACTTTGTGCATTCTTTTACCTCTCAAGGCTTTCCTGCATTTGCATGCTGGATTGTGCTGCCCTAGCATGGAAGCTATAAATAGAACGCCTGATGCAGTGAGGCAGCTATGCCACAGTGGCCTTGGAAATCTCAGCTCTCACCTGTAAATCTGCATTCACATTCCCACTGTCCTCGCTCTCTTGCAGTAGCAGGATGCAAAAGAGACGTAAATGATTGATTGCTGCTGGTGGTGTCTAAAGTCTGAGTGTGTTAAATTTGATGGAGCAACGAAGAAAAGAGTAAGCTGTGAAGCTGCTCCAATCAAAAAGGGGTAGGGATGTAATAATTGCAGTTATTGCAGTACATTAGATTTTGGTTGTTTGCAGAGGTGACTTTTAAACTGAAATCAATGTAATTACCAACGTTAAACATTTTTAAAAATCCTTTTTTACAGAAGTTGCTTTAAAATTTGTCATCAGTTAATGTACTTATATGTGTGGAAGTACTATAGTGTACGTGTTTACATTTTTAAAAGATGTCTTGTTTTTTTTACAGTGTGAAAAATTCAAACTATTGTCTCCCATCATATACTGCTTATAAGAATTATGATTATTCAGAGCCAGGAAGACACAATGAACAACCAGGCCTATGTGGCCTGAGTAACTTGGGGAATACATGTTTCATGAATTCAGCAATTCAGGTATGTACTTCAGAATAAAATGAGCTTGTCATATTATTTGGAAACAAATCTGTTATTATATCTTACCATATTTGGAAACTAACATTAAAAGACTCCATTAAGAAGCAGGATAGACTTAATACTGAGAAATAATACAACTATATTGGTATATTGGGAAAATAGATTTATGTAGCCGTGTTCATTGTTTCCCATGTTTCTTGCAGTGGGGAAAGTCATCACTGTCAGAAAGAGATTTGACCAGCATTTTAGATGAATGAACACTTAAGTGGGATTCATTGATTTTGTAATGATTGCCATGCAGGCGTGTTTTGAAAAATACCTTTTCATTTTGAGATATACTTGTGTATTGGATGTAGAGCTAAGATGTCAAAAAGTAGTTGACCAGTGGACTACTAGGCCTTAATTTCTAATCAATTATTGTGGGCTTTTAGTGCACAGGTTAACATGGTTAACTTCAAATACATTTCTGCATCACCCCTGTCCTTTGCATAGTTGTTATTGGTTGCAATAGAAATACTAGTACACCTGTTTTCTTGTCCTACCAGGGTAAGAAAAAAAAAGTGAAATGACTACAACTTTTTTTTTTTAAGTGGAAGCTGCAGTAAGATAATCACAGAATCACGGAATGGTTTGGGTCCAAAGGGAGCTTAAAGTCCACCCAGTTCCAACATCCTTGCCAGGGGCAGGGACACCTACCACCAGACCAGGTTGCCCGATGCCCCATCCAGCCTGGCCTTGAGCACCTCCAGGGATGGGGCATCCACAGCTTCTGGGCAACCTGTTCCAGTAGCTCACCACACACACAGTGAAGAATTTCTTCCTTATTTCTAGTCTACTGTTACTTAGTATAAAAACATTACCCCTTGCCTTGCCACTACACTCCCTGATGAGGAGTCTCTCCCCATCTTACCTGCAGGCCCCCTTTAAAGGAAGTTTGCTATGAGGTCTCCCCAGAGCCTTCTCTTCTCTAAATTAAATTCATTACTGATCAGAAAGACCCAATAATTTAGCTTGTTTCTGTCTAATTCTGGAACTCGTGTTTTTGTCACCAAAGCAGTCTTAGGTCAAAAAACTGTGAAGTGTATTTAAATTCTTTTTCATGTTTTCTCCTGTTGAGTATAAAGATCCTGGGTCTTTACCAAGCATACTTCAGATTTAATCTCCATAGTCATCACAGGGGTTCCTGACTTACGTTGAATTTTTTCTTTAGCCTGTTCAGGAAAGAAGTGGTTTCAGATATATTTGTATGTTTGTTGTCTTTGTAACTTTATGAAGCTGCTGAAATTTGTTCAGAGGAAGAAATGTTCCAGAGATGAATAGCCTATGCAGGTTCTCTGTCCTTTTTTGATTTTTTCTAAAATCAAAGAATAATTTGGGTTAGAAAGGATCTCAGAATGATCATAGGTCCAGCATTCTGCATGCATCCATTGATTGTAGTCCTGTCACTGTGTACCTCTGAGAAGTGTCTGGCTCTACATTGTCTATAGCCTCCATTAGGTAGCTGCAGATAGAAATGTGCTTTGGGAGAGTGGCAGATACGCCAGGGGTCATGCTGCCATCCAGAGGGACCTCCATGGTTTGTATAAATGTGCTGAAATGTGTCTCATGAAATTCAGCAAGAAGTGTAAAGTCCTCCATGTGGGCAGGAAAAGCTCCAGGCATCAGTAAATTGTTTGGGGCTACACAGCTGGAAAGCAGCTTTGGAGACAAGGATGTAGACATTCTGGTAGACACTAAGGGGAACATGAGCCAGCAATGTGCCTTCTGCACTGAGAAAGCTAATGGTATAGAAGGCTAATGATACTCTTGTCTGCATTAAGTAAAGTATTGCCAGCAGGTGGAAGGAGGTGATCCTTCTCCTCTACCTAGCACTGGTGTGGCTGCACCTGGAGTATTGTGTCCAGTTCACAGCCCCCCAGTACAAGAAAGACCTGGACATACTGGAAAGAGTCCAACAAAGGGCCACCAAGATGATCAAGGGTCTGGAGCACCTCTCCTATAAGGAGAGATTGAGACCTGGAGCTGTTCAGCCTGGAGAAGCGGAGGCTTGGGGAATCTTGTCAATGTATATAAATACCTGAAGGAAGGATGCAAAGACAGAACCAGTGCTGGGACAAGAGGCAGTGGGAACAAACTGGAAAACGGGAGGTTCTGTCTAAACATCAGAAAGCACTTAATTATTGTGCAAGTGACTGAGCGCTGGCACAGGCTGCCCAGAGAGGCTGTAGAGTCTCCTTGGAGCTCCTGAAAAGCCACCTGGATGTGGTCCTGGGCAGTCTGCTCTGGGTGTCCTTGCAGGGTATTGGACCAGATGAGCTCTAGAGGTACCTGCCAACCTCAACCATATTGTGATTCTATGAATAAAATTGTATATGTGTATGTATACATACACATATATGTATATATTTGTATATGTAATCAACCTCTCTTGATTATTGAATTGCATCATCATACTACTTACTATAAAGTAAAAAATTAAGAGTGTATTTTTGTGTCCAGTGAGCCAGAAATCAACTTAGAGGCTTAAGAATATTCTTAGTACATAGCAAAACATTTTTAATAAAACTTCTCTATCAGGCTAGACTGGTTAAAAACAAAGCTAATTTTGATTATTTGTTCAAATCTTTGTAAAACAGATAAGCTTGCATTTGTATACATGTAGATATAAAAACTTTTAGGTGAGAATGGTTAGCATGGGTTGTTGTGTTTAGGTATCTTACACAGCTTATTACACTTTACATCAGGATCCCACTGTGTTAACAGGATTTCGAAAATGTATTCTGATATTTACATTCCAAAACAAGCCAGCCTTCGTTGCTTTTCAGTTCTATCTAAAGAATCAAGTCTTTCAATAAGAATTATAAGAAAATGTAGTGTAAGTGAATAAACAGAATTTTGCTGATTCACAAGAGAGTGTCGTGGTAAGAAAATTAAAAGGACTCGTGCTTTTTGAGCAGTGCAGCTTTTAGTTTGGCTTGCTACCATTCATTTGTCCTTGGCAGCACATTTATTTCAAATGCATTACTCGGCAGCATTCTTCGCAAGGAAGTGTGATGTATCTTTCAGTTCTATCTACTAATATCTCTCAATGAAAGGATTTTTCAGAGTTTAATGTTATCCAAGAAATCCATGAAAATGCTTTTTATTGAGAGCATGACATGATATTGATGTGCTACAGTTTCATACGCTGCAAGGTCTACTGTCTTTTTCCTTTTGCAACCACTTAAATTTTGCATTTTTTCCAATTATGTTTTCAGTTGCACTGAAAGTGTAGATTTTACTGTGTCAGTTTGCCATTACTTCTACCGTTCATGGGCTAACATTTGCTTATTCAGGTTAAAGGTATTTAGTGCTTGCTTAGTAATTTGTAAGGCCTATGGCCAAAGCACTGTGAACACATTTGATTTTGGAAGCAAAGAGGGGATGGGCTCAGTGCGTTGATATTGATTGGAAACTAGGAAATTCTCCTTGGGAATATTGGATGCTGTAGTCTTTGACCTGGATGATGGAGTATGCTGTACCCTCGGCAAGTTTAGATATGATACAGAACTGGTAGTAGTGGCTGACACACCAGATGGGTGTGCTGCCATTCAGAGGGATCTCCACAGGCTGGAGGAATGGGCAGACAGGAGCCTCATCAAGTTTCATACAAGGAAATGCAAAGTCATGTACGTGGCAAGGAATAACCCCCGGCACCAGTACACACTGAGGGGGGAATGGAGGCCAACCATCTGGAAAGCAGCTTGGCAGAGAAGCACCTAGGGTCCTGGTGAACAAAAAAAAAAAACAAGCATGAGCCATCAACGTGCCCTTGGGGCAAAGGAGCCCAACAACCTCCTGGGCTGTATTAGGAGAAACACTGCCAGCAGGTTCGAGGGAGGAGCCTTGTCCTCTTCTCAGCACTCCACCCTGATGAGATGTACCTGGAGTGCTGGGTTCAGTTCTGGGCTCCCCAGTACAGGAGAGATCTGGACATACTGGAGCAATTGAAAGGTGACAAAGATGATTAAGGAACTGGTTAACTTTGTCATTAAATAGTTTGATGTAGAGGTTTAAGTGCTGGAATAATTTCCAGTTACATTCACGTACGTTCTGTTGCAAAAGCTCTGTCTTGATTCCTTCCATTCAGTCAGTGCTGAAGTATATTCAATGTAGCTTCCTTGAACAGAAACAAAGAATAGTTTATCCACTTCTACTGATTCCCACTTTTCTCTGCTCTTTGTTCTACGCACCCAGCACTGAGATTGCATTTTCTGAAGTATTGCTGTACTGCCACCTGCGGATCTTCCCTATGTATTGCTTTGCTCTTTTGTGTGTTAATAGTATTAAGATCTCAGTGGGTAAAGTTTTTTTTTTTCTTTTGCTATGAAAACCTGAGAATTCAGTTTTCATTTTGTGAAGCAAAAATAGGAAAAGAATTAAGGTATTTTTTAAACAAAAACATTTCATATGTTCTTTATAATTTTCTTTTTTTGTTGTTTTGTCTTGTTTTTGCCATCACTCAACATACATCATTATGTATACTTTTGAACAATAGTTGTTGAGAACTGTGAAATGGAGTATTTCAGGAAATGTCTTCAGAAAGCTGAAAAGCATTCCTTCTGTGATTAGTTCATAGAATCATAGAATGGCTTGGGTTGGAAGGGACCTTAAAGATTACCTAGTTCTAACCCCCCTGCCATAGGCAAGGACACCACCCACCAGACCAGGTTGCCCAGGGCCTCATCCAGCCTGGCCTTGAACACCTCCAGGGATGGGGCATCCACAGCTGCTCTGGGCAGCCTGTGCCAGTGCCTTACCACCATCCAAGTGGAGAGTTTACTCCTAGCCTCTAATCCTAAATCTCCCCTCTTTCTGTTTAAAACTGTTCCCCCTTGTCCTGTCATTATCTGATTGAGCAAAGAGTCACTCTTTTTTATCAGCCTCCTATAAGTACTGAAAAGCCGCAATGAGGTCACCTCAGAGCCTCCTCTTCTTTAGGCTGAACAGCCCCAGCTCTCTCAGCCTTTCTTCATAGGAGAGGTGCTTCAGCCCTCTGATCATCAATGTTACAGCTGTGATTTTATCCACACAAAACATAATGCTTTTCACCAAAAACTGAAATTAGTATGTTTTTATTGTTCTGTTTCAGTTGCCATAGGCATACAGAGTTTGGGTTAAAGAGTGTATTAGCTGAATGTTTTTGTCACCACATCTGATGCTAAGCTCTTCAGACCAAAAAGTAGGACAGACAAGTGTAAAGTAATTCACCTTTTCTTCTACAACTGGGATCTCTTTTTCAGTCAGTCAGCTCTTGGTCTCATATTAGGCAGCTGAAATAGGAAATTTTAGTGTCCCTTGTGTAAAATTTGTATTAAGTAGGGCAGCTCAAGAAGCATGATACCTATATGAATACCCAATGTTTAGCTTAATTTCATGATCTCATTGTCTCCTTCTCATTTCCACAGTTTATTGGCGTAATAGGTAATTTGCTTTGAAGTTTTATTGTCACTCCCATATAATATCCCCTATGAGATGTGAGTAAGTGTTTCCTGGTTACCTTAGTAACATAGGATAATGCAGATTAGAAGGGACTTTAGGAGGACGCTGGTGCAACCTCCAGCACAAAGGAAGGTCAGATGTGAGGTCAGAAAGTGTTGCCAAAGGTTTCACCCAGTTGGGTCTTGAAAACCTCCAAGAAGTGAGGCTGCACAACCTCTTTGGGCGACTGGCTCCACTCTCCACATGGTGAAAACTTCTTACCTTACATTGAAATGAGAGAGATTAAGGATCTAAGCCCATTGTTTCTTGTCCTCCTGCTGTTTTAACACTGTGAGGAGCCTGGTTCCACCTTCAAAACTTGGGGTATCTGAGGTTGTAGAAAAGATGGCAGCTCTCCATCTCAGAAATGACCAGATTCAGGTAGATATTTGTGCATTACATTTCTTCTATTAATGTCATTTTATATTGGAATGTGGAAATAATTATAAAGAAAAAGTGAAAAGTACTATAGTAATCTTCCTGCCTTACATGTACAGATATAAATGAATATTCTGAGAAAAAGACAAAACTAGTTTTTCATGTGAAAAGTGGAAAAACATATATTTGGTTTTCTTGATGAAACAACAAACTGTCAGCGCATTAAGTGTAGTGCTTTACTAAAAATATATAGAAAAAATTGCAATTTCTGCATTATTTAGTTCCTCGTTCTGGACATTCCTAACACTAAGCTGATCAGCTGAACTGGCTTGATCTCCTAAACCAGCCCAAAAGTAATCCAGACCAGAAGAAGAGTGAGGAGGAAAAATAGTTTTTTGACAGGTTAGTGAGTTAAATATGCTTATTGTGCAATCAGATGACTATCAGAACCAGCAGAGAAGGAGAAATTATTTTGCCAGCAGGATGTGTCGTATCACTCAGATCGAACATTCAGTTTTATGTGAACTGTAGTTTATAGTTAGTTTAGCGTGGTTTGCACTGTACTGTTTCCAGGTATCTGGCTGAACGTGGAAGTCAATCCACTTGTTCAGGTTGATACTAAAAATAATCTGTTGAAAGCTCTGACCATTTCTCTATGGCTTTGAGAGACCAAGTGTTTCTCTAACTCTTATATGCATGGATCAGTTCAGAACTGACAACATAGGTCTGTGAGGTCAGGGGATTTGGGGATGACCACTAACAGGAATGAAACCCCTTTGCCATCTGGCAAGAGAAAAATGAGCTTTTGTCAACTCTCTGTCCACAAGGGCCCATAACATAAGGATACTTTTTGTAACATTCACGGCTTGTGAAAGCCTCAGGTGATGAGGGAAAGAGAGGAAGGAGTGTGAAATGACCATGAAACTCAACTCTCTATAGCATATAACTGTTTTTTCTTTGAAATATTTCACAAGTGTAACAGGCAAAAAATAGAATAACTTTTTTCGCCCTGCTTAATAAACTTGTAATTCTTCCAGTCTCAACTATTGCATCTTGCACAGTAATGTATGTGGACCAGAATTTTTGTGTTCCACCCCCCCCTTTTTTTTTTTACAGAAAGGCAGGTGAAACTGATGAAATACCTGATTCCTTAGAATCTTTAATAAAGCATGCAGAAAGCCTAATAATATGTGATGAAAAAACTTTGTGAATTCTATAATGGCATTTCTGAGTGATGGAAATGTTGTTTGTGGTGTTTTTTTTCAGAGTGTGAGAAGTGCACACAAATTCAAAGTGGTTTCCTAAAATTGTAAATGATAGTGCAGTGATTACATCCTGTTATTTCTAAGTGCTGACAGAAAAGAGAAACTGGTACAGAGAATAAATTATTATCTCAGTCTAAACTAAGTCCCTGCTTTCCTTGAGCTACATTTAGCAATGAACAACTTCACAAAATTTAAAAGAACATGTTTCACAAAACTTTAAAGAACATAGGAAGGGCTGCACTATTCTGATCCAGATGCCTAGGAGGAGAAGGAATTGGGCAAACATCTTCATGTTCCCTTCCTTCCTACCCCTGCCAAAAAGTGTTTCCAACAATTTCCAGCTCACTTTTTTTCTGAATATTGTGCACTTTGATTTAATAAGCCCCACTGGCAGTCTTTTCCAAGTACTTTTATTGTCTCTGACACCTTGTAACTTTGTGCATTTATAAAATCTTTCAGCAAGGAGTTTCATAATGCTGCTATTCATTTGTCAAGAACTACCTTCTGTTTGTTTTGAACCTGGATAGAAAATATGTTGTCACACAGTGGTTGGTTGGTTTACTGTATATAATAAATTCTGACGTAAAGATTTCAAGAAATATCATTCATACGTGACTTGTGATGATAGCCATAGCTAGTCTTGGTTTAAAATCATTATTTCTGAAAAAAGAAAATCCTTTCTGGCACTAAGTATTACAGTTCAAAGTATTTTTTATGACTACTTTAGCAGACTTCAAACATTGTATTTTTTTTTTTAGAACTAAATCATTCTAAAGATTCTGTTTTTCTATTTATAGTGTCTGAGCAACACACCTCCTCTTACAGAATATTTTCTGAATGATAAATACCAAGAAGAGTTGAATTTTGACAATCCTTTGGGAATGCGGGGTGAAATAGCAAAATCTTATGCAGAGCTCATCAAGCAAATGTGGTCAGGAAAATACAGTTATGTTACCCCAAGAGCATTTAAGGTTAGTATGGAATTTAACCTGAATGTAAAATATTAGATTTGTTTTTGTAGTTTAAGCATACAAAACTTACAAAAATACGCAACAACAAGAATTTGAAGCAATACTCAACTGTGTATTGTCCATTCATGTATGTAAATATATATCCAAGTTTTTTTAAAAAACAACCAGTTAATGGAGTCAACTGTCATTTTGGTTTGGTCTTTGTAAATTAGTTTTCATTTCCTGTCTCCACTGAAAAGCTTATCTTCTTAATGTTTTATCCTTTCAACTTTATGCTGTAGCATCTCGGAAGAAGCTGTTCTGTGTAATAATTAAGATGCTAGAAGTATTTCTGTTTTTCTTTGTAGACACAAGTGGGACGATTTGCACCACAATTTTCTGGTTATCAGCAACAAGATTGTCAAGAGCTACTGGCTTTTCTCTTGGATGGCTTACATGAGGATTTGAATCGAATTAGGAAAAAGCCTTATATTCAGTTAAAAGATGCAGATGGGAGACCAGACAAGGTAGTATTTCTGGTGTTGGACTTCTTGGTTTTAGTCAAAGCTATAAGTTGCAAGATACTTTTGCATAATTGTGTGCTGAAAGGTTGAGACATTGATGAGGAGTTGCTTTTCTGGAAGAAACTTCAAAAAATAAGCCAAGACCTTAAAGTGGAGATCTTACTCAAGTATATGTGTACACTTTTGTTTCATGTGAAGAGAAGCAAGGGAGGTTTTAACTGCTTTTTGTTCAATTCAGTGCTGAGTTCAGTTGGAAAAACAATTTCCATTCTGTCATTCCTTTATTTTTATGTCTGTAGTATGCAGTGTTCTGTCTTTCATACCCTTAGTTCAGCGAAACTCCTCTGGCATTGAGCTACAAACATACAAGTTATTACTCTTGTAGTATGAGGAACTACAGATGGGTTTTTTAGTTTTATGTTCTTTTGTCCTGCCCCAAGGCTCCTGAAGTCTCTCACAGGATATGTGATACCCAAAACTGAAAGGATCTCTGTCCTAGGAAAAGTATACGTCATTTAAACTGTGATCTTGGTAGTAGTAACATACCTTACAGAGTTCTTTGGAGTAAGATTTCAATGTCTTGTTGGGAACTGAGAATGTTCTACCAATACCATTATTAGTAATTCTTACTATTCATTTGCTACTGCTTTATCATAACCCAAGATGTGCTTTAATTACAGGTGGTTGCCGAAGAAGCCTGGGAAAACCATTTAAAAAGAAATGATTCCATCATTGTAGATATATTTCATGGCCTTTTTAAATCCACCCTAGTCTGTCCTGAATGTGCTAAGATTTCTGTAACCTTTGATCCGTTTTGTTATTTGACACTTCCATTACCCATGAAAAAAGAACGCACTTTGGAAGTTTATTTAGTTAGAATGGATCCACTAGTGAAGCCTATGCAGGTAAGCCTCTTGGTTTATGTATGAAATGCCTGATTCGTGCAGCATTAACAATGAATCTGAGCTCCCTTATATTGCTAAAATTTACAAGTACAATAAGCAAATCCAACAAATTTTTAGTTTTCTGGCATATGTTCTGAAATGCCACTTAGAATGTCTGAGGAAGACTATAAATATGTTCATACATTTCTATCCATTTTAAGGAATATAAGGGTAATTTATTTATGACTATGTTAATAAGTTTTCTTAATCTTTAAAATTCATGTTTTCTTCATATTTGATTTTAATTTTGCTATAATGGATTTATATGTTTTTTAAAAATATATATAGGCTTAATCTAGACTTAATTCCTGAGTTTATTAGCCTCAAAAGAAAAATATCAGAGGACTGCTGATGTGATGTAAAAAAAAAAAAAAAAAAAAAGATGAAATGTGTTAGGTTGTTCTGAATTCCTCATGCTGTCTTAATAGTCAAAATAAGCTTTGACTTAATAGTCAAAACAAAAAAAAAATTTATGGGATTTCATTATAAAATAATCTCTGTTGCATAATTTTTTTGGAAGGATAGTATTGCACACCTAACAATGGCATGAAAAAACGTACAGAGATTAATGGTAACAAAATAATAATGAAATGGCTCTAGCTGTAAGGAAGGATAGGTGAAATAAAATAATAGACACTTCAGGCAGACTTGCAAAAATGCTTTAGTGTTCTCAAAGGCAATATGAGTTAGGGAAATCAAAGGTACAGGAGCAGATAGTAACTCACGGAAGATGAGTCTTCTAGTAATTCAGTAAGAGAACAGGATTTATTAAGGAAAAAATAAATAAACTTGGGGTGTAATCTGACTGGATTTGCACGAATGATGCACAATATTTGAAGCTAACCCCTCTATGACATGAGATAGTAATGCAGGAATGAATAGAGATCAACTCATAAAAGTGCACCTGAACTCATGCTTTTTCCAAACTATAAGACTTAATGAGATACCAAATATATGCTGTATGTGTTAATTAATTATGAAGTTATAATGCCTTATTTCTAATTCTGTTTCTATCTAATTAATTGTGTCTTTATTTATTATGCAAATAACTCAGCTATTTGGAGTTTCATTACCAACTGCAAGCATACTGCACTAAGAAGCCACAGAGAGGTTTTCTCTGACTGTTAATTATCAGATTCTGTTTCTGCAAATGAAATTACGGAGTTCAGCCATTAGCCATTGCATTTCAGGCAGAAAGTACCAAAGAAAAAGCTGTTAACACAATAGTAACACAAAAAATAGTAACACAAAAGTTAACATTGTGTTAACACAATGTTAACACAAAAATGCAGCACTTTCAGTAAAGGCCATTGGAGATATTTGAGTGGCTAAGACTAGTAATCAGGAAAGAATTCCAGAGCATAACCGTCCCAAGGGTGTGTTGGGGGGAAAGATATCCTGTGTTTTCCTACCAAAAATTTTTGGCTTTGGTTTTAAGAGTACACAAAATAATGCTTCAATTTTTTTTTCTCTTTCCTTTCTTCTTACATATGAAGTTTAGGCCAAAATGTTTTCAGAGGACAAGTTAAAATAAAAATAAATTCTGGTAGTATTTTATAAACAATTTGTATTGTGTTCCAAATTAAAGAATATATTCAATAGCATGCATAATATTTAGGTGCCTAAATAAGTAGATGCTGTTGAAGTACAAGTAATTGGTTCTGTTCAGTCTTCTTATGGAGAAAATAAAATATGAAAAACCACCCTATAGACCAATAAAAGCATTCAATGCATGCGATTTTGTGTAAGTTGTGAAGGTAACCACGATGTTTTCAACATCTTACTGAATTTGTTAGTTGATTTAAATACTTTGTACCTTAAGCTCAAGAGTGAAATATGTTTATGAAGTATACTGAACATGTATTAAGGTTTTGTTTTTCTCATGTATCTTTGATCTATTAGGAAATAAAGTGATTTTTATTTTATTTTTTTTCAGTACAAAGTAGTTGTTCCAAAAATTGGAAATATATTGGATCTTTGCACAGCATTGTCAGTTCTGTCAGGTGTTGCTGCAGATAAGGTGAGAATAATTTCTTATATGAAAGCACAACATTGAACACTTTAATTTATATCAACCTGATTTAATCGTACATACTCCTTTTTCTTTTAGATGATTGTTACTGATATATACAATCACAGGTTCCACAGGATATTTGCCATGGATGAAAATTTGAGTAGTATTATGGAACGTGATGACATTTATGTGTAAGTACAGCTTACATGCTTCATGATTTTTTTGCAGTTTTAGCTATTTGCATAAGATTAAAACATAAACATAAGATAAAAACAAATCATGGCTTTTTTATTATTTTCTTCATTTTTTTCCCTCATAATCTTTTAAATAATAATTATCCTTTGTTTACAATTCTTTTTTTTAGGTTTGAAATTGCTATCAATCGAACAGAAGATACAGAACAAGTTATAATTCCTGTTTGTTTAAGGGAAAAGTGCAGGCACAGCAGCTACAGCCATAGTGGTTCTTCACTGTTTGGTCAACCTTTTCTCATAGCAGTGCCTAGAAACAACACTGAAGATAAACTGTATAATTTGCTGCTGCTAAGAATGTGGTAAGCTTATTGTTTAAAGAAGAACAAAAAAGCAAAATGCTAAGTTAGAATCAGTAGGTACCTATTTTTTACATGCATTGCTAACAAATTGATTAGATTTCAGTATTTTTTTTATTTGCTTTCTGCTAAATATATTAAATCTCAAATTTTAGCCACTTGAGATATGAATTAGTGTGGATTTTAATCTGTTTTTTTGTTAGCTTGACCTCATCCAAAACTTGAGAGGTAGGTGGAGAGTTAATCTATATTTGTCAGTTTACAGAAGTAATTCATATCTGTTAGGTCTTGGTAAAACAGAAGTGCTTTGTCAGTTAGCCTGCTGTGGTTACACCTCCTGTATCTACTATACAAGTTTCTATACTAATTTATCTTATTACACTATACAGTAGGCACTCTTTCAAATTAGACTGGACTAAGTGTCATATGGAAGAAGTTAGTTCTATAACCTCCAAAGTATTTAAAAAATCCACTGAATCTAAGTGTTGCTTTCATTTGTTACATTTAGCCGATATGTAAAAACATGCACTGAAAGTGAAGACACTGAAGGATCCCTACACTGCTGTAAGGACCATGGTATCAATGGTAATGGCCCAAACGGAATACACGAAGAAGGTTCTCCAAGTAAGACTGAATATCTAAACTTGTACGGTATTTTGTGTTTGATTTGAAATCGAAGTTAATTATGTATTGTCTTTCAGTTATTGTTATTCTGCCTCATTTCTCCCTCCTCAATTGTTTCAGGTGAAATGGAGACAGATGAACAAGATGATGAATCCAGCCAGGATCAGGAACTTCCTTCAGAGAACGAAAACAGCCAGTCAGAAGACTCAGTTGGAGGTGACAATGACTCTGAAAATGGATTATGTACTGAGGATACTTGCAAAGGTCAACCACTCACGGGACACAAAAAGCGATTGTTTACATTCCAGTTCAATAACTTAGGCAATACTGATATAAATTACATCAAAGATGATACCAGGCATATTAGATTTGATGACAGGCAACCTAGGCTTGACGGTAAGTCACAGGGAACAGGTTGGGCAACATTTGATTCTGATGCTTTTTTCTCACTTCCACAGAATAATGTTTCATTCTCTCTCTATGCTATTTGATAAACTTTTTAAGAGAAAATTCTGTATAAATAATTTGTTCTTGCAATTAACTCCTAGAAATGCAGAAATTGTCTGTACTTCAGTTTTTCATCATAAATTCATGTCAGCTTTGTTTAATTCATTTTGAGTGTTTGCCCAAAGTTGATAAAATTTGATGTAAAACAAGAAGTAAAATTAAGATAAAACATGTTTTTTAATCTTAGAAAGATCTTTCCTTGCTTTGGATTGGGATCCTGAACTGAAGAAGAGATACTTTGATGATAGTGCAGCAGAGGTAAGCTTTTCATGTTGCTCCCCTTTCCAGCACCAGTAAAATTTAAATGTGAAAAATACAACTTACTTCATGTGGCATAGAGATAGTAAACCTCTTCAAAAGAAGGAGCTAAGGTATCTTTCTTATGTGTTATTGATAGTAAATGTTACTATAAATAAACTTCATTTACACATGTAAGCAATTACCAAATCTGAGGCTTACAATTCTAGAAATAAATCTAAAACTGTGAAAACAACTTTTGCTTGAATGGTTTCTGATCAGTTTTTCCATATATAGGAGCTATGTAGTTACTGTTCATAGTAAGACGACATCACTAAAATGAGTTTTGTTTCATTTGTTCTCTTAACTCAAGAAATACTTCTCTTTAGGATTTTGAAAAGCATGAGAGTGTGGAATATAAGCCTCCCAAAAAGCCCTTTGTGAAATTAAAAGATTGCATTGAGCTGTTCACAACAAAGGAAAAACTAGGTGCTGAAGACCCATGGTAAGGACAGAACATTAAAATTGTCCCATTCTGTAGTTTGTGTTTCACAAATTTATTCAAAAACAAATATCACAGATACCTAATTGATTTCTTATGGTCTTTTTGAATCTTTCCATATATTAAATTCCAAGCATAGTTACACTCTAAAATAATATTTTAATTAATATTTAATATTAATTCATGTACAACTAAAAGTTGTCAGTGTATATGGAAGGTTATGTTTGTATGAGAGGTGATTATTCAGAATTATAAGGAAGGGTGAGATCCATAAGATATCATAGTCTGTGAAATATGATCCACATTGAATTAATAAATACTGTGCTAGGTGTAATAAAATGGATTAAACAATTATTCTTTTCTGAGATGAGAAAGGTTGGTGCATACCAGAGGTATGCAAATATATAAATTGCTTTGCATAAAATATGAAATAGGGATGTGCTCAAACAACAGACTGAAAGAATGGGGGATGTCTGTAATCAACAGAACATTTCAAATTCATGTTCCAACCATATGGCATTAACTTTTTGGTAGAGACTGTTGTGATTCATGTTTTTTCCAAATTCTGAATTGGAAGGATATCGGAATATTTACAATTATAGGATGCTTCCATAAGATCATCCTTCTCCAGGATTGTTCTAAGAGTTAAGAGTTCTCCTCAACACCTGAAGCTCAGAATTCACCGTGAAAACAGTCTGCCACTTTTGTAGATACTTAAAAGTTTTGGAGAATTCCAAACTTTTTTAACTAGAGATACTCCTTTATTTGGGCAGGGGAGAAGGCTGACTTAAAACTTCTCATTTTTTCTAGGTTGAGTAGATTATACAACACTGGACAAACTATTTGAGATACCATATAGCTCAAGTACCATGAAGTGCTTCCATTTTTGCAACACGTTTTAAGTAGAGTGTTGGGAATTAAAAATAAAATAAAATACTGGTACTGATGAAGTAGAGCAGCTGCTTCTAGATACATTTCACCAGAAGTCATTCATCACATTTTTTTCGTGATTTGTCTGGTCTTCCCAGGTCTCATGACTCCTAGTCCAGTGGTACTTGTATTGCAGATATTCTCAGACAAATGAGAACACAGTTCTTCAGTCACAGCCTTCCCTTACAATTAGTGCAATGCAGTCGTTTGCAGCCCTTACTAATTAGGGCTCATCTTCTTTTCCTAGATCTTTACTTGTTAGATACCAAGAAGTAGAATATGCGTAGGCAGCTTTACACAAGAGTTGTTTTCATGCATGATTATTACTTCATTCCTCCCTGAGCATTAGTTCTTGAAAGATTCAAGTATGTCTTGAAGGGAGCAGAAATATTTATTATAAGTCACAGCCTTTTTAGCACTTGTCTAATTAGAGAATAGATGTAGAGAGCTTTTGCAGGTTCCAGTAGTGATTTTAGTGGTGCAGGGGATGGGATGGGAGATGGATGGATTTGAAAACTGAAACTTGGAAGAACCACAGTTGTCTGTTAATTATGGACTCGCTTGTAGTGAGTTTTCCTGACCTTTTGTCTTAATATGAGAAAACTGTTTTAAGTAAAGACTACAGAGACTACTATAGGAGAAGAGATTGCTGTAGTGGGGGGTGCTGCTAATGTGTTTTAAACACTGTCAAGCTTCACTGTAAGCCTTCTTGCACAGCAGTATCTCATGTTTTAAACTAGAAGTGGTATCAGTGTGTGTAAGCTTTTGCTCATTCAGTTCCTCCCATGTTGCTGGCCTTCTCTTTTCCAATGTATTGAACATATATATGGACTGCAGTTATTTAATTTGTATGTTTTTCTTTTAGGTATTGTCCAAACTGTAAAGAACATCAGCAAGCTACCAAAAAGTTAGACTTGTGGTCACTTCCCCCAGTACTGGTAGTTCATCTGAAGCGCTTTTCCTACAGCAGATACATGAGGGACAAGTTGGACACATTGGTTGACTTTCCAATAAAGTAAGAAACCTAAGTGTTTTGGTGCTAGAAGTGTAACAGCATGACTATGACATATGTTTAATCCAACAGTTGTGTAGAATGTTTTTGTTCTCAGCTTCCACGCATGGATCCAGTAACTACTGATGATAAAATGCTTGTAGGTGAAAAGTATGAATTTTATAAAAACATAATTAAAGTAGATAAGTATGGAAGAACTCTACCAAGTATTTGGGGTAAGATTACTGGTTCTGGTTCCACTCTTCTTACAGAGAATACACTGTCAGTATGGTGTGGCATATGCATGTTTTGTGAAAAATGTAAAGTAAAGGGCTCAAAGACCACTAAAACACGAAATGGTTAAATATATAGAGAGAGGTAAGTAGTATTAATTTATTTTTGTGTTTTTTTTTTAACAGTGACTTGGACATGTCAGAGTTCCTCATTAATCCAAATGCAGGGCCTTGCCGCTACAACTTGATTGCTGTCTCCAACCACTATGGAGGAATGGGAGGAGGGCATTGTAAGTTATTTCAAGTATAATCATTTTACATAGCAACTTTTTATGTTTATTTAAGTATCAATCATTTTCAGTCAATGGCATTTTTAATGATTGATTTAATAATTTTAATAATTTTTTTTCATTACCTTGAAATGTTTTCAGAGGTGTTTGAATAAAAACTATATGAAATGAGCTTTCAAGGATAATTGTAGTCCTTTTATGCTCCTAGTTATGGATATTGTGAAAAGAGAAATGTTAGGAGATCCATAAGAGCTACTGTAGGCCGACAATTTATTTTGTCTTACTCGTCTGTATTTTTGTACATCGTACATCTCGAAAGGAGAGATAAAAGTGAAAAAGTGACTGAGGGTTTTTACTTCAACTGTCTGTACTTGAACTTACTTCAACTATCTGTACTTGAAGTAAACTCTATATACAACAATACTCTATATATGCAACTCTATACATTCTCCTTAGAAGGGGAACATTATTGTTGTGTTGTTTAAAATAATATAAAAAGTGTGAAAGTATAGACTTTCTAATAGTGATAACAGTTTTAGTAGTTAAAAGTCAAGTGTTTGACAATTACAAACTGTAGCAACTGATTTCAGTTGATCTAAGAAGGTACAAAGTCCTTAAACATTGCACTTTTGTTGTTCTAGATACTGCTTTTGCAAAAAATAAAGATGATGGAAAATGGTACTACTTTGATGACAGTAGTGTGTCAACTGCATGTGAGGACCAAATAGTGGCAAGTACCTTTTGCTTTTCTAAAACTGACACTGTTGATGATACTGACATGAGGGGAAAAAAAAGCAAGTCTTAGTCATGAACCTTGCAGTAAATTTGTGGGGAGTAGTTTGTCTCATTTTAAAGGACCAGGCAAAATAGCAATTATTTGCTTCAACATGTAAAAATAACCTATTATTAAAGCTTTGTTTTTCTATGTATTTTTACCTTATGGGCTTAGAAGGAAAAAAGAAAAAGATTTTTTTTAAAAAAAAGAAAACTGATTTTAAATATTTTTTCTGGAGTCTCATCAGCATATTATGCTCTTCTCGTTTACAGTCCAAAGCAGCATATGTGCTCTTCTACCAGAGACAGGACACAATCAGTGGAACTGGCTTTTTTCCTCTTGACCGGGAAACTAAACAAGGTGCTTCAGCTGCCACAGGCATCCCATTAGAAAGTGATGAAGATAGCAATGAAAATGATAATGATATAGAAAATGAAAATTGTATGCACACTAATTAATGGAAGAACTAGAAGCCATAAAAGAGACTTTCTTAGTGGGGATACCTATTGAAAGAGTGAAATTGCCCAACAAATTAAAAATAAAAATCTGAGATGGGGAATTTCAGATAACAGAATGTAAATCTTTATTACATTTTAACATGTGCAGTACTTGAAGTGAAACAATAAAACCTTTAACAGAAATTGTCTCTAATGCATTTAGTCTTGTATTCACAAGCTATATATAGGAAATCACAAATAAACCCCTTTTAAGTTTTCTGCTGCTGTTCTGATGGATTATGTTTTCTTTTGTTTTGGATGTGAGTTAATAACTAAAATGTTAAGTCTGTGGACTTCTGACATTTATTTTCTTAGTACTGCAAGAATACTACTGCCAAGTCTAGTTCCTAGATGAATACATTCATGTACCTTTGGCTGTCACACAGACTACAAGTAAAAACTGTCATAAATATATAAGCAGAAGTTTTCTTGAAACATCAAATTTTTGTTTCTCCCTAAAAATTAATAGTTATTTTAAATTCGATCATGATAGAGGAAATAGCTTGAAAAGGTGTTTTAACCTTTTGTGATATAGTTGAGCATCCAGAATATTACGTTCACTTTACTGCTGCTGTGGAACAGGTTCTGGATGTCATGCTGCATTAACAAAAAAAAATTCAATTAAATGTAAGTATCCTTTGTTGCTTGTTGGAATCTACGCTGCAGACATAATTCCTGTTATCTTGCTTAGAAGACATGCATAATTTTAATCTGATGTCAGTCCAAAATTTAAAATTGTGCTGTAAGTTCTCTCCCCAGTTTTCAGTCTGACAGCTTGCAAACTGCTCTGTAATAGGGTCAGATTTAATAGTATTCTGTATCAATAGTAATGACTGTGCATCGGGCTTAGATGAGATTTTTTTTCAATATGACCTGCCTTTAAATTGTCAGTGAACTAATTGGTTTTAAAGGTAGGCCTGTTAATTTTCTGTGTGTGTTCCTGATGGAATTCACCATAGCCTTACAGCATATCTGAAAAGGTAACTCATTATAATAAGAGAATTGGCATTTGCATGTTCAAGTCAGAACCTGTACAGTATATAAGGCATAAAAACTTCAAATTGGATTTTAGTTGACTATGTTCAGGGGTCCAGGATGCCAAAATAAGTGTGACAGTTTGAAACATTTTTTTTAATTTGCTGCTTTCCCTTTGATCTAGTTGGAAGAATGTATTGTTGATTTGTATACAATACTGCCTTTGAGAGGAACCCTTAACTGCAGGGGCACACTTCACATATCTACTACCTGGAGAATCGCTTCGTGTCCCACTGTTTAAACAGATAATTAAAAAAAAAAAAAAAAAAAAAAGCAAAAAGTATGATGTTCTTCACTTGAACTAATCAAATACAATAGGTTATAAATTGTGTATTGTAAATAAAAGTTCACTCTGTGAGTGCACATTTTGGTAAATTATTTATTTATGTTAGCATTAAAAAGTTTAAAAAATTGCATTTGACCAGGATATAAATGAGGTATGTTGGACATGGCTTTGCTTTATACCTTGATATTAAAACTGGTGTTTCATCCTGGTATTTTAAAGCTGCTTTGAGGTTTTTTTTTTTTTTAATGTAAACTAACCTCCTGCATGACAGAGGTTAAAATTTTGTCTGCACTTGAGTTCACTTGGGTTTACATTTGAAATGCGCATGTTTATTTATACAGATTTCAATAAAGCTATTCAAGGCCTTATTTAGTCTTTCAGTTTCTTACAAAAACTTTCACCACAGTATTTGCGTAGTGGGTAGTCATTGTCTAATCAGAAGACTTCTATTATCATCAGTTACAAAACGGTTAATTACCAACACAGAGTAAGATTAATAGCATTTCCATAAGATAGAATGTGTAAAACATTCTCTTCTGTTGTTGTCTGGTTCTAAAAAGCACTTATAAGAAAAAAAAGAAATTGATAAAAAAATAAAGAAAGAATACTGTAATAATTACCAAGTGGGGAAGATATTAACCCTATATTAGATTGTGGAATAAGGCGATATATTTAAGATTAGACAAACTGACCTGGTGGGGAAAAAATGGTCTAAGTTTTTTGCTTAAAGCCTCATATTTAGGTATAGAATATAGCAGTCCAGTACAAAATTAAGTACAAAATGAAAAACAGCTTGTCAGGTGAACTTGCTAATGTTAATAAGAACACTTGAGAGAAGATGATGTGTGAAGTAGAGAAAGCAATGCTGGAGAAGCAACCACCTCCTTGAATACCACACAAATTTACTTTCCTACAGAAGGCCCCTTTCATTCATACTCACATTGGTTTTCCTATGTCACGTTAGCCTCTACCTTGCTTAGAAGAGTTTATTTCTATTGATATTGTAACCTGAAAGAATTTTTCCTAGAAGTTTCGTTGCTGGATGTATGTGCCAAATAAATAGTACCAGACTGCCTGAGCACCAGATGTAAAACTTGTCCACACATCAAAGATTCATGGAATGGTTTGAGTTGGAAGGGACCTTAGGCCATCTAATCCAACCCATGAGACACCTCCCACCAGACCAAGTTGCCCAAAGCCCCATCCAGCCTGGCCTTGAGCACCTCCAGGGATGGGACACCCACAGCTTCTCTGGGCAACCTGTGCCAGGGCCTCACCATGCTCATCGTGAAAAATGTCTTCCTTATATCCCATCTATATCTACCTTATTTCAGTTTAAAGCCATTGCCACATATCCTGTCACTACAGGCCCTGGTAAAGTCTTTCTTATATATATCGAAGCACTGCAAATTAAGTCTCCTTGGATCCTTCTCCGGGTTGAACAACCCCAACTCCCTCAGCCTGTCCCCATAGGAGAGGTGCTGAAGAGAATAATCAGAACCCTGGTTTTAGATGGAGGTGTCACGAAATCAGAGTTACTTTGTGCAGTTACTTTGTGCAGTAATTCAGATGTTCTTATAGAAACTCAGTAGATGAAATTTAACCACCTTCACCAGAACTCATTCAGACTGTTAACAACGGAGGAAAAAATTCAACAGTGGGAATGTCTTTCATGGATCTGCCACTGATAGCGAAGGGCTGCAAAGAGAGCAGCCCCTTTCAAAACATGGTACCAAGACAGTAAAATACCTGCTTTAATGTGCTTTTGATAGTGATGCTGATTGTTACAACACAATGTAAATCTTCTCTGCTTCCACCTGCCCAGTATTGTCTATATACAGCAAGTGATAAAGTACTATTTCTAAAAGCTTTATCATACTTACTTGACAATCCTTCCTTCTCTCCTCTCCCAACTTCATTTCGAGATACCATGGTAATTTTGTCTTGGTTTAACATCACTGTTTTAATCTCAAAGCATTTATTTAACTATTTATATTTATTTTTCAGGATTTCTCTTTGTGCTTCAGACCTGGAAGAGGGCTTATGTAACTAAGGACACTTAGTTCCCCCCCCCCAATGTATTAGTTGGTCTTACATGGATTTTGCTTTTTAGACTATCAGTTCCACAGTGTTTCTGCAGCTTGTTTGGAGGCTGCCAGAATGTTAAGATATGGAAAGTCTGGATTTGAGTTCGGAAATTAGAATCTTTATTCAGGTTAGTTTGCCTGAGAGGAGAGGACTGTGACTGTATTACTTCATGTGAATGGTATCTATGCATACTACCTGGTCCTCAATAACAAGGTTAAGATCCTATATAGGTAGCTCATACTCCTTTTTTTCCTCGTTCTTGTAAACAAAAATATCAGTGACATTAATATTTGTATTTTCCATGAGATTCCTCCTCTTTTTAAGAGCCCAGCCTGACATCAGCAACTACAATAAAGAGCCTTGGTCCCTTAAAATATGTGCCTACTCTTGGTTCTTATTGCATGGTTTAAGATTTCCTTAAATTGTAGGTCTGAGTGGCTGTCATTGAAGAGATCTGGAGCTTGTTGCTGCAGTTTGCATGTGGCTGCATATTTATTTCCCTGACTATCTAGCTAGCTGTTAGACATCTGGTTAGGAAACTGATCTTTTTTAATACTGCCTTCCACCTGAGGCAAGTGGTAAGTAATTGCAGCAGCCCAAGCACGATACCACGCTAACACAGCTTTTCTTTCCAGATCATAGTTGCTTTAAGTTTGTGTGACCTGGGATAGAGAAACTCTTTTGTCACCTGCTCTTTTTTATTTCTTGATGCTCCCTAAATGATTTGTATTGTCTGGGAAAGAGAACAGGACACACAGAGACACGTGTACTTACAGGTTTAACATGCTGAGTGAGAAGTTTCCCGGAAGCTTTCTTGAGCTAATACAATTTTCCTATAGCAATGGCAACTGTGAAGCTAGGGTTCATTATTGTGAATCTTGTTCTTCGTTCAAGTGATTGAGGGTTTTCTTTGGAACTGAAAGACAGGCTCACTTTTTTCTTTTGGAGCCTGTTCCCAGCAGATCTTCTCAGAATGCCACTTTCATAACCTGGGAGAGGAGGCAGAAATTTCATGAGGATTATGTATTTAGGACATTATATAAGATGCCCAAGCTAACTTTTGGAAGTTCTTGGAAAATGTCAATTAGAAAAAAAAAAAAAATAGATATTTTAGTTTCTAAGAGACGTTCTGTTATTTTTAACTTGACTTCTAACACACTGAGTTTGTAAGCTTCCTAACCAGACATAAAAATCAATGACTTGTCTATGTGAATGTCTCAAAGGTTTCTGGGAATTTAGCCAAATTGTTAGTTTGGTAAAATTATTATGTATTCACACATAATTCATTCAGGGTGGACATGCTTAAAACTACAGAAAGATCATTATTCTTTACAATGTCTATCAAAAGCTATTGGCACTGATCTAGTCATAAATAGACAAGAAAGTGGTTCCTGCCATTTATTTTTACAAATCATTTCTGACAAAAAACCTACAGCATACCTTCTTTTATTTAATTTACTGTGACAGCAAGCTTTTCAACAGCTGTAAGAATCAGCATGAAACAAAAAAAAAAAAAAAAAAAGGCAACATACAGTAAACCTTGTTAATCTGAGAGTCACGGAAACAAAATAGAGTAGGAGGCAGGAGACAGCTTGCAATTCCCAGTTGCTCCATGAGTCTTTCAACAGTGACTTATTATTTAAAGCCTGGCTAGGAGCAAGGAGAGGTGAGGAGCCATTGCCTGTGACCTCTTGCTTTAGTTGGCCTCACCCAGCATTCTGGGTGCTTTGGTGCCAACCAGTCCCTTGATCTTTTTTGTCATCCATTAAAATTGAAGTCCTGCCTGTCATCCTGGCACACTGAAGTAATGTTTGTGACTTACAACTGAGATGACAGACAAGAAAACTTGTCAGATGTTACCCTGCCAGATGATGCAGGAACATCTTCTGCATCTACAGCTAGTTGCTAATGGGAAGGCTCAACCCTTTATAGCCTTGCCAGAAAATTTGCCCTCTGTTATGAAGTGCAATGTATTTTTTAAGTGAAATCATCAGGGGGAAGTCATTATGACAGGCAAAGAAACTAATTGGCAGATCTACGAACTTTCCTCAAAAATTATGTGTCTTAATCTGTGATATCAGACTCTAATTTCAGAATATGTTTTCACGTTGTTTTTAAGTACTAGTTACTTTGACAAAGAAAATCCCTACAAATGTATAGTAAGACACAATTAACATGAAAGCTACATTTGACAGAATAAGCATATTCTTAATGTGCAGGCAAACTGCTTTTTTTTCTTCAGATTTTTTTGTCCTTTTCCTTGGTTGGGTAAACAAATTGTGAAAACAGTTCAGTTTTCTTACTCCCAGTGTTGAAGGGGCACCACATGCTCCTAATGCATTCAGAGGGAGCAATCTCACAGGAAAAGAATGAAATCTTGGAATAGCATGGAAGAGTCCAAATGTTACAAATCTGTAGCTAGGTGTCACATTAGGTAGGGAATGAACTGGGTTACTGTATGCCAGGCAGCATGAACAGTCCTCCTGGGCCACATAATGGAAAAGCTGACACAGGACTCAAATGATAAAGAATTCACGTCAGTCAATGTAGTTTTATTAAAAGTTTGATTATCTGCTGTTTATATTTTTATTTAGTTATTATGGTGTTCTTAAGTGTAAAATAGCATTGATAAAGATTCTAATCCAGGTGCACCTAGAATAAGTGCTTGGCACTTAATTATCACATCAGGTTTCACGTGGTATATCATGAAATGATATACATTGAAATGGTGGTTTTACTCGGGTGGGCAGCCGAGCTCCACCACAACCCCTCTCTCAACCCCCTCCTCAAAGAGGAACAGGGCGAAAATATGATGAAAAGGGCTCAAGGGTTGGGATAAGGACAGGGAGATTGCATAGTAGTTATTGTGATGGGCAAAACAGACTCAGCGTAGGCAGATAGTAAGATTTATTACCCATTACTAACAAGCTAGAGAACAGAGAAACAAATGAAAGAAACCAAAAGCACCTTCCCCCCCCCCATCCACCCTCTTCCACCTCCTCCCCCCGAGCGACACCGGGGAACGGGGGAATGGGGGTTATGGTCAGTCCATAGCGCTTCTTCTCTGCCGCTCCTTCTTGGTCACTCTCGTCCCCTGTGCTGTGGGGTCCCTCCCACGGGATGCACTCCTTGCTGAACTGATCCTGCAGGGGCTGCCCACAGGCAGCAGCTCTTCAAGAACTGCTCCAGATATGGGTCCGTACCACAGGGTCCATCCCTCAGGAGCAAACTGCTCCAACCTGGGCCCCCCATGGGCAGCAGCTCCTGCCAGGTCACCTGATCCTGCGTGGGCTCCTCTCCATGGGCTACAAGTCCGGCCCAGAATCTGCTCCGGCAGGGGTCTTCCACAGGCCGCAGTCTCTGTCAGTGCAGGTCCACCTGCTCCACCATGGTCTCCTCCACAGGCTGCAGTGTGGAACCTTGCTCCACCGTGGTACTCCATGGGCTGAAGGGGGACAGCCTGCTTCACCATGGGCCTCACCACAGGCTGCAGGGGACTTCTGCTCCAGCGCCTGGAGCACCTCTCCCCCTCCTTCTTCACTGACCTTGGTGCCTGCAAGGCTGTTCCTCACTCCTCTCACTCTCCCAGCTGCTGTGTGGTGCAGCATTTTTTTTTCCCTGTGTTAAATATGCTCTCACAGAGGCACAAAACAACATCACCTACTGGCTCAGCTCTGGTCAGCAGTGGGGCCCTTACCAACCATGGGGCAGCTTCGAGATCCTTCTCACAGAAGCCACCCCTATGGCCCTCTGCTACCAAAACCTTGCCACGTAAACCCACTACAGGTACCACCCAACACATTTCCAAAGAGTACAAACCAAGCAACAGTCTCCAAATAGTTTTCCTTAGGAAATTGTTGTAGGGGCATTTCTGGGGACATTGGTGGCATTTGTTCTTAAATTAATGTTCTTATTCAGCGTATGAAATACTCATATCATAGCTATAGAAAGTGGGTGATAACCTATATATATTTGCTACTACCCCAGAAAGTAGCAAATACCTGAAATCTTGTGCTGCCCTAGGGGAAAAGTGATTCCACAAGAGCTCCAGGGAGAAAGAGTGGCACAAGAACTTCTTGGATGCATAAGCAGATATAAGAGGGTGGTTCAATCTTCCTAAGCCTGTGGTAAGGATCCTTGGAAAATACACCATGTGAGTTACGACCTTTTAAATGGTAAGATGTAACCCGGGAGACATTATCAAAAAAATAAAAATAAAAATAAAAAATAAATAAAAAAGATACAACTCCACAGTAAATGTGTGTGTGTGCGTGTGTGTTAAACCTGGGCTGGACACCTCTTCTAGGCCAAGTAGAGAGGCAGTTGGGATGGCACCAGCCCTTCCTCTGCCAGAATGGAGACCTTCAATGTAGACCGCCTTATCTGCCCTAGTTTTAAAATCATTGAACATGCAAACACCACATTCTTGTCAGAGGAATGTTCTTGCTTGTTCACACCAAGTGACACCTCTTACAAGACCTCTGGGGTGCTCTGAATGGAGGCCCGAACCTGCCGGCATTTATTTCCTCTGAGCTCAATGTAGTTTGAGTCAAGGCCTTCACTTGCTAGCATTGTAGGTATTTGTTACTTGGGAAAAAACAAACACACAAACAAACAAACAAACAAAAAACATGCTCTTTCTTCAGGATACAAAATGATTTTTTTTTTCCCTGTACCATTGCTATAAATACAAATCAAACTCATCAAGCTCCATCAAATCCTGTCTGAATGACCAATGACAGCTTTGGTTTTTTTTTTTGTCATTTTCCAAAGGTAACACTTGGCCAGATTACTTCCCAAACTGGAACATGTACCTTCCTTTTTGTTCTTTCATTGTAATGCTGGATGAGCATTGCAGCTATTTTTGTTAAATTTCTGCTAATGAACAATGACAGATGCTGACATGCCCATGGTGAAAAATACATGGGTCCTCAAAAATAAAAATTAAAAACTACAAACTATGCTATCAAAATAAAGTCTGCTGTTGGGTCTGAGGGCAGAAAACCATTCTCTAATACACAATGAAAAGCATGGGGAAAGAATTCAAATGAGTTTTGCTTGTTTTCAACATCTGTTGATGCTATAAAACACATACTGCTCTGGGGGTGTTGTGTAAATGTGAGTGTCTCTGCTGAGGAGAAAATGCTCAGACAGAGGGGACAGTAATTAGTAACTCTGCACCATCTATACTTATTAAGAGCTACTGCAAACAACATGTCTTCTGCTGACTCAGATAGATGTTTCTCGGTGGTATTGAAGGAATATGTGGTGTATGAGTGCCCACATAGTACCTGTTTCCTTCTGCAACTTGCTTAAGAGAGGAACGGGCACTCAGATCCCATTGCAGTTCTGCTCCCCCATCCAAGCAAGGTGAAGCGGCAGCTTCCACAAGCTTGGTGTCCTCAGCCACAAGCGAGCGGGTCAATAAAAGCTACCCAGCACTGCTGCTCTGCGGTTTCATTGCAAAACCAAATAAAGCACATCATCTCTCGTGTTGACTGATTCTGCATGACCTAACAGCTGCTTGGTGAATTAAATGCAGTGTCTGAATGACCTATTTATTTGGTGAGGCTGGTGGCCTGGGTAATTTTGCCTTGAGTGACAAGGATCATAAGCAGTAAGCTGAGACGGCGCCTCGTTCAGTCTTCAGATGTCCAGTTCTTAAACATGAATACAGATGAACATGTCTGTGTGTGTTTATCTGCTGGAAAGTGTTGAAATCCCCTTAGGACAGGCCGTGACATGCGTCTCATAGCAAGCACCCTGCTCTGCTGCCTCCACAAGCACTCCCCTGGGGTGTCCCCATGCTGCAGCACCCCTGGGTTTGCTCCAGATGTTCCTGCGCCAGGTGCCACCACCCTGCCTGCTGGAATCAAAGAAACTATTGACAGCAAGGTTCTCCAATACACCCCTGACTATAGCAGGGGGTTTATAGCAGTTTAAGCAGCTGTGGCATATTTATAATGCTAAAAGGATTTGGAAATGGGAGAAGCTTGGAGTTTGGGCAAAAATAATTTTATTTGCAGTTCTTATTAGATTTCTGTTCAACTTTGTTAAGTAAGTCTATTACCACATGCAAGTTTTTAACCCTCAGACACTCATAAAGCAGTACCTCAAACACAAATAATCTCATGCACAAGCGTTTGTAAAACAGAAACAAAGATTCAGACATTTTTCAGGACTGTGCTGGGACTGTCAATAGCAGCACTTTAATTTTCATGTATTTCCCTTTAAAAAAATTCTTTGCCATCATTAAGTTTCTGGCTACAGACACTATGCAAATGTTTTTATTGTTTACTGTAAATCATTTATATACTAAAAAAGTTATGTTTTTCAAGTTCTGAATTTAAAACAAAATGCACTTTTTTTTTTTTTTTTAGACCAATCCAGTACACTTCTGGGGAATAGAGTCAATGGAAATGTTTTGATGAAATGTAATAAAAAATTTGAATTTCTGATGCTCACAGTAAACAATAACCAAGATCAACTGATGGGATGGAGGCAATAGAAGTTTCTTCATAAAACATTTATTCTGAATTGATCAATTAATTTGTTTTTATAGAATTTGAGGAAATTAAACAGATTGATTCTTGGTATAGGAAATGATGACTTAGAAGTTGTCTTCAGGAAATGTAACCTTACACATTTTGGTAATAATTTTAAATAAGATGGTGAAGATTAAGAGATAAATCAAAGAACTTTGTAGAATTACACACTGTGGGAAGCATCCTCTATCTACACTCTTTGGGTTTCTGTTTGGTTAACATCATGCTCGGTCTGAGATTGTCATTTAGAGACCTCATTTTTATGATGCAAATTACTCCCTTAATATCAAGTGTGATGGATTATAATATCTCAGTTTTCCCTGTAGCATTTCCCTGTAGCATTTGACAATATTATTAGAATTTGACTGACATGTAATTCTTTTCCTGAAATAAAAAGCCCATATAAACATACCAACTTAATTTATTTAACCCATAAAATCTTCCAAAAATGTTCTATGAACAAATGTGCTGTTAAAAAGAAAAGTAAACAAATGAGACCTAAAAATTTAAATTTACATACTCCATTACTCCATTTCTGAACAAACATATCAAGTAATCCAATGAGATTGTACATTAGTAGGAAGGAAAAAAAATGGTGTAGAACTGTGAAGGTATATAAAAGCAATGTGTCACAGCTAAGACATGGGCAGGATTAAGCAAAAGACTATACCACATGAATAGAAAAAAATGAATGTAATGAGAAAGTAGCTGTGGAATATTTATAAGGATGGGCCTGGGGTTTCAAATAAATTCTAAAAAAAAAGCAGCATCCTATGAATTACAAAAGAAAAAAAAGTCACTAACAGGCAAACAAAGACCAAAATCTTTGATAGCTATGAGTTGCCTTGTAATGTGAGAAAACAAAAGTAACTTGGTTCTAGCAGTGGATTTAACTTCTTAGTGAAAGATAGGGAAAACTACTAGAAAAGAAACAATCTACAAGTGATTTTCATACATTATGAGGTTATCTTTTAAATAAGACAGTAACAGAAGTCCTACCTTAGTCTTAACCTAGAAAACTGCAGTTTGTGTGTCCAAGGACTGTATAATTTTGAAAAACAGGTTTACAAAGGAAGGCTCCAAATGTCTTGAAGAGAAAAAATAAAGTGTCAAGTGCTTTGAAACATTGTCAGTAAGGCTGGTCCTGGCTTTCTATGATCTTGCCTCCAGCAAGATAAGACATTCAAGCCCACCTGCGTTTCCTGCATGCCAAGCATGGCTGGGCTGATCAGGAGAACAGCCATTTCATGAAGACTTTGGCTATTCTTGGTACATGCTGTTATTTTATAACTAAATTGTTTAACAGATCTTAGGTCACGGTGAGGTTTTGTTAGGTAGGAAAGGAGCAGAGGTGTAAGACCTCTAAAAATAAATGGTCATAGAAATCTACTGATGACCATACTGTCAAAGGGGAAATAAGGTCTCAGACTGGCTGCACAAGTTTCAGATGAGCTCCTCACACAACCTACTAAATGGTCCCTTCAGTAGCTCCAGGGCTTGGCTCTCTGTTTGGAGCAGGGAGTGTTCAGACCAGGTATTCCCTGTGCTCAAGCTAGCGGCCAGCCAAAACCCATCCACACGCCGGCAGGAAGAGGCAGACAAGGTCATCCACAGTGCCTGTGAACTAATACCAAAAATAGCCTCCTGTTTGGGAAATACCCCATGCAACTTACGGAAATGCTCTCAAAATGCCAGTAATCATTATGAAGTTGCTGCATGTAGGCATACTTGGGTACAGACACACCTGCTTGCAGCCAGCCCAGGATACAGATACCTGCTATGGTACAGCCCTGCTTTATTTGAAATACATATCCCAAATACATGTGAAAGTGATCTGTGTA
This sequence comes from Heteronetta atricapilla, assembly GCA_011075105.1. Lineage (NCBI taxonomy): Eukaryota > Metazoa > Chordata > Aves > Anseriformes > Anatidae > Heteronetta > Heteronetta atricapilla. Next base: position 35,205,596 of record CM021731.1, read on the forward strand.
GTCACCGTACTACTACTACTTTTGCCTCTTCAAGATTGGATTTCTTTGGATGTCTTCCAAACTCCCTGAGAAGTGTGTTCATTCTGTTTATCTGTTTTGGCTCAACCTGAGTAACAAAATTTCTTTCAGATGCTGCTTATAAACACAACCACACAGGCAGCTATGCAAATATTTGTATAAAGGGCAAAGTCCTTTGAATGAAGTGTGCAGAAAGGACTGTTTTAAGAAGAGCTCTACGCTCTGTACCAAACAACGCCTCTGTACGGAACAGCTCTTCATGACGATCTCTTCCATGAGAAATCTCTAATGCTGCTTTGTAGAAAGAACTACCTGTAAAATAATGGAGTGCTCACACTGTATTTGGGAGGGACTGTGCTGGAGGTGCTCAGAAGTACACGGCCACGCTGAGTCCCGGTGGTCATGCCCACAGCACAGCTGTGGCAGTGTCAGAAGAAAAGAATACCTACATAGTGTGCTGGCCTCTGTGCTACTCATAGGAGTTTGTCTATTTTTTTAGATAATTTCTGTATTTGTAGACATCGCTGCAACATTGGCTACATAGATGGAGGTCATCCCTAATGCAAAGGACCTAATACTCCATTCAGTAGATGGAAACCCTCCTGCAGTAACAGGATATAGTAATAGTAATACTCTGAAGCCCCAGGGCTGCAATATGGAACAATTTCCTTTAAGGATTCATAAAAGCCTGGGGAAAGCCTGGAGAAAGCATACAGTGGCTTTGTCTCTCTGCTGCAGCAGCCAAAAAGAATTATTTTTACACAGGGGAACACCCTTCTACTCTCTGGTGCTGCTTTGTGATTAGTAGATTGCCTGTAGGCTACAAGGCGTCTGGAAATGTTTCTGTATTTCTCATACATGCATAAACAGAAATAAAAAGGAAATGATTAAAAAGATGCAGGGAGACTCTTGGCAAATAGATGCGAGAACAGCAAAACAAACAGACTGCAGCACACTGTGTATTTCTGACATTGCTGACAGGCAATTTCATGTTACACACTCTGCAGTCAGAATGAGATGCTCAGGAAAAGACTTATCCAGAGAGGGCAGCTGAACCCACTGTCCAGTGCAGGAGGGGCTGGATCAAATCACACAGCAAGAATCAGGATAGCTTTGCTTCAACAGATCTGTGCCTTCATCTCTAAACTGAGATTCCTGACAACAGACATGAGGTTGCAGTAAATTCTCATCAGAAGTGCAACATTGCTGAAGTTTCTTCATCCTCTACCCCTCACCTCATGCTGTGCTAATTGTTCAGCTGGTAGCAGGGATGTTCAGCGTGAGAGTTTTCAGTGCAATGAACTGTCAAGTAAAGTCTCCATCGCAGTTTCTGTATTTCTACATTCCATATTTGGCAGGAGAAAAACATGAATACACCATGTTACAAACCATGCTGACTCTTGCTTCTTGTCTTCCAGGGAAAACTCACAGGTGCTATCTGAATAAATAAATCAGTTATCTAATTAATAATATTATTTTGGAATGTACAGATTCAGTGGAATGCACAAAGTTTTTTGTTCATTTTTTTTTTCCCCAGACCAGCCACATACCTCATGTGTTTTATAAGGAAAATTTATTTATTCTATTCTGACTTATCCTCAGTTGTAATTACCACGGGGATGGGAGCTGCTGCAAAGATCTGGTGAATATTGTGCATCTGTTTGTCTGCTGTTACACTGCTAGCTCCAAGACAGCAATAAATTAATTCCAGCAGTGGACACCAGCTCTTTCTCGGAAGAGATGTTAACAGGCTCACCTGATTCAATTACCAGTACTCAAAAGGGCAACACAAACAAACAAACAAACAAAACCACATTGATTTGAGAATCAGTTTGTACAAGATTCAAGCAAGAAAAATGGAAAACGAGCTTTGCTGGCTGGTTACAGAGGAGTCGGGAAAGCATCTAAGCCTCTGGCTGAGATTTGTATGTAGTGACTGAAGCAACTGCGCTTAACGTAGTAGGGAATCACTGCTGAGTGCCTAATGCATGTCATAGGTGTAACATTCTGGGCATTCCCACTTCACATTTTTGTTAGTATCTGTAAAGATAATATAACGTAATTACTGAGAGCTTGCAAATGACAAAGAGGATGAGTCACTGGCAGACAATGGGATTGCTGTTGTAGCTGACTGAAGAAAATAAAATGTATGTTAACGGGTAAATATATAAACAAAATTTGTACTAGCCTGTAAACACACACTCATATTTGTGCAAAAAGGAACAGCCTGAACTCACGGGAAGGGGAATTCATGCTGGAAAATAAATTATTCTTCAATGTACTGGAAGATCCATCTTCCCAATACAGCCACATCCTAAAGGAACAAGTTATTCCATTAAAAAACAAACAAACCAACCACAGGTACCAGAGGGCAGGTTATTTCATCTGCTTTTAACCCATTTGTGGCCACAAACAGAAATAGCCTCTTGCCCAACTTCTAGTGTTCATAACTTAATGAGCTTATGAAGTGTTCCCATAGTATTGCACATCTTCAGGGCTTGTTTCTGCTTACACAGACCAATAAAATGCACATTTTTTTTAGAAAGGCCAACAAGAAGTATTTTATATTAACCCATCCCCCACTCTTAATTTAAAATTTAAGTTTGCCTTTTGGTATCTATGTTCAATCTACTAGGAGGCAAACTTTTCTTCACCATATCTCTTAACTCTGCAGTGGCAAAAACACAGATTCACACCTTCACAACTTCACACCAGTAAAACACCTTTCCTTTTTGGCGTATAAGTTTATGGTATGTCATATCCTGAAGATTGTTTAGTACTGTGACTACGTACAGATTCAATTAGTTACAAAAGTATACAGGAGTACAGGAGTATGGGTAAAACATACTCAGAGGAAAGAATATGATTTTTCCCATTAATGTGAAACCACTTCTATTAACATGTTGAAATCTGTCAGTTTTCCTTCTGTGCATTGTAGCAACAGAATCCTGTTCTTGTATTCAAAGTCCGATTCTGTAAATGCCTATCAGGGTGGATTAGAACTAGGAGTAGACACCTGAAATTAATACAGCTGAGTGCCATCCCATCTTTAATTGAATCAGAAGGACTGATGCACATCACTTGGAATGAACATGAGCAGTGGCGCTGAGAGGTAATTGAATGAATCACAATAGGTCTCATGAGCGTTTTTGTTGGTAATTAGGGCAATAAAGCTACAGGGAACGATTTCAATCACCCACTGCCCATCACAAAATAATACAATTTAGTATCAGAGCAAACAACAATATAATAATTACAGCACAACACAAAGTTAACTTAACAGCTAACTAACATTTTTAACTTGCTGGTCAAAACATGCCCTCAGAAAAGTCCCAATACACCTGCTCTACTTTCTGATTCAAAAGGTTACTTGAAAAGAAATTGACTTATTTAAAACATACTAAGACAGGCTAGTGTTTTTACTTAGGGCTAAGAGTATGCGCAGTAATATCAGTTGCAATGATATGCTACTAATATAAGAAGCATTCACACCTGATTAAGTGTCACTCAAAGATCCTGACTAGTTTAGTTTAACCACTCTGCTTTAGCTTAACTAATAAATCTGCATACAAAAGGCATACATCAAAGCAGTGAGAAGGATCATCTTGTGTTTAAGAGACATGCCAGAGATTCAGGAACTGTGCAGTTCCCAATTCTGGTATTCAGCAGGTCTGAAGGAGAATACAATGCTGCACGCACTTAACACGATTCACCTCCAAACCTTTGAGCAATCCTGCAGTATTTGACTGCCTACACTGAGCAGACCGAGTGTCAAGGCCAGAAGGTGAAGTGATAATGCACGAGAAACATAAATGACAAGAAGTGAAAGAATGCAAATAGAACAAATTTTGAACTAAATTACTGAGACGTAAATGTCAAGCACACAATGGCCTTCAGAGAAGATACACAGAAGACTGCACTTAACCTGAAAAAAAGCAAACTTTAATTAATATACATGTTGTTTATTAAAGTTATGTTATGCCCAATTACCTAAAACCTGGAATTACTACAGGTCTCAGCAAATTCAGAAGTCCTCCACTTGATTCAAATAACTTGATTTGAATCACTTTTCTGCTTATACTGTGTCACTGTATAAGCAGAAGTTGTGATCTAAAATAATAATCTCAATATAAGTAGCAGAAAAAATTCCCAAGAATGCACTGTCACAGTATTTTTTAAGAATATTTCTGAATTCTAGTACTGAGTGTTGTGTACTATTACAGTTTTATGTCCATTTTTCATTTGACATAGATAAAGGAGGGTGCTGTTAATTTGCAGAGTGGACAGGGGACAACTAAAACTAAACACCATGCATCGTAATAGACAACTAGAGAGCTACAGGGAAGACTTTTTTCATTGGTCTCAACAGACCAATAAGCCTAATGTAATGAGAAAATTATTTTAAGACTCAAACACATTAATATTTTCTGTGTGTGAAGAGATTAGCATATGGTCCTCTTTTTCCTGATCTGCAACACTGAGCATCAAACAAATTAAGACTAGCAAAAAGGGTGGAATATCAGCCAGAAAAAGCTTAACATTTTTTTAGATGGTACATTTAATAGAGGTGACAGGGTTGCTATGAAGGTGTTGCAAATACAAGAGCCCTGTGGCATGCTTCCAGTTCTATGGCAATACATACCTGCAATAAGAAAAGACAGATAATCAGCAGACATGAGCTTACATTATAAAAATAATTAACATTGTTAAATAGTCTGCTTTTTTCTTTTACTCAAGAAACCATCATTTCACACAAATGGTATTAATTACAACACAAACAAACAACACATAAAACATTTATTCCTAAGAGAGGTGTAATATTTTACATTCCCAAATATTTATCACTACTATTCTGAAATATTTTTACATTATTTTTTTTACAGAATCCTTATCAAAAGTATTATACACCAACAGCTTGTCAATTTTACTCCACTGCAGTAATCTTCTATTCCCTTGGTACTGTTACTTCAGAAGTAAGGCATTACTCTGTGAAGAACGGTGGAAAATCAACTGCTATGGCTTTGATTAAAGAAAAACTCACCTATCTTTCATATACATGTGTTGAACATGCATTCACAATGTAGATGTAGTCTCCCACCTAAACTAGCTGTTTACAGTATTCTTGTTTCATTAAGCTAACAACAAGGCCTGCAGGAAGTACATACATATGATCTAATACATACTAATTTGCTTCCTTTAAATGTGATTAATCCCAATTCTTCTTACTTGTCTAGAGGGTCCTATGGCTACATGACATTCTTGCTCATCTCCCTCATTTTGATTACTGGGATAATAATAAGAGCGTGAAACTCTAGCTCAAGATGTCTCATTCAAATTTTACCCAAAATACCTGGTCCTTTTTCGTAAGTAAGGCAGCGTTATAAAACAGATTGCTGACCCTCATTCCACAACAAATTAGTTATTTTTACTTGGGCAGATAGGCAGACTTGGTGAGTACTGGCAGGCCCACAGCTAACCGTGTCCAGTCAATTGTCCAAAACGGACAGGTGGAAATGTCCAAACAACAAAAAGGAAGTGAACAATTAAAGCTTACTTAAGAAATACCTATGCATAGTCATAAATTGACTTAATTCGTTTCCTCATTCTCCAAGTAAACCATCCGGGCTTCTTATCGAGGTATTTGTATTGGGCTGTGCACTGCCACTGAGCCTGAAGCCCCGCATTTAAGTGCTTAGGAAAATGTTTTCTGGTTAAGCACATAAATAGTTCTACTGAAAAGACTTTTTTGTTGTTTTAAAATTAAACATAAAAATCCTTTGAGAATACACGAATAAATGCATTTTGAAACCTTAAAAATGCAGGAGAGTCCTGGTTTTTATTTGACTGAATGCATTGGTGAAATCTTGAACTGCTTACCTGAAGGCACTGGATCTTAAGATAAGTTATTTATCAAGCAATCCCGCACTTCTGGCTTCTTAAAGCGTACCTGAAGACTTGTGTCTACAGATAAATGTGCTTATTAAGAACTGTGACACCGTGCCACTGGCAGCCTGTTTACAGTATGGTTTGCAACATGTATCATAGTAAATGAGCACCAACAAACTGCTCAAATTTATGACAATTTTTTTTTTTTCATTAAAAGGCACAGACAAAGAAGACAAAACACAATCTTAAAACATTCTTTGAATAACACTGGAGACTCCAGTAAAGTCTGAAGACAATCCATCACTTAAAATAGAATTATTTCAAGTAATTTGCTGTAAAAAGTTATCCCCCGTTTTGCTTAAGACAATTTTTCAAGACTTATGGTAGGAAGTATAGACTATAGATGAAGAAGTTTTCAGCGCCGTGGAGTTGGGGAATTAGAACAGGATCGCCCTGCATCACAGGCAGACAGCCTTTGAGGCTGAAGACGTACAGCGAGCAGAATATGGAGAAATTGCTTATTGCAAGGACATTTTGTGAAATGTAACCGCCAGGACGCTCCCCTCGGAGCGCAGCTCCAAGCCAGCCCCGTCCTGCGCGGCAGCGGAGCCTTTGCGGTGGCTGAGGTTACACGGGGAGCATTACGAAAACCAACGGCTGGCGGCTGATCATCTTTTTGCGTGTGTTTTCGGGGGACTGCGTTTGAACCAAAACACTTCGTAATTCCCTAGCTCCCGGCCGCGAGGAGGCCGCGGCCCGCTGCTCTCCCCGCCCCCGGGCTGACGCGGCGCGCTGCCGGCGCCCGGCATTGTGGGAGCGGGGAGGCGGTGGCTCGGAGGAGGAGGAGGAGGAGGAGGAGAGAGAGAGGAGGAGGAGGAGGAAGAAGGAGGAGGGAGGAGGGAGGGGAAGGGGCCGGGGCTGCGGGTTCCGGTGTCGGGCGCGGACGTGTCGGCCGGGGCCGCGGAACCGCAGGCGCTGTCCCGTCCCCGTCAGCAGCAGCAGCAGCAGCAGCAGCAGCAGCAGCAGCGCCCGGCCCTGGCGTCGCCATGTCGGGGACCAGCAGCCCCGAAGCCGTGAAGAAGCTGCTGGAAAACATGCAGGGGGACCTGCGGGGCCTGAGCCTCGAGTGCCGCAAAAAATTCCCCCCCGTCAAGGAGGTGAGGAGCGGCCGGGCCCGCTCTGGCGCCCGCGGGCGTTCGCTTCCAGGCCGGGGGCAGCGGGGAGACGGTGCCGGGCGCGGGGAAGCGATCGCGGCGGCCTCCGGAGCCCTCCCGGGGGGAGAAAGTTTGGGGCTGGCGGCCTCGCATCCTCCGTCCGGGGGCAGGCGGCTCGCTGCGGGAGCGGTCCCCGGGGAAGGTGCTGTCAGCGGGGGGAGGCGGGCCGGGGGCCTGGGGGTGCCCCCTGCTGCCGCCTGCAGCCCACGAAGCCCGGGCTCAGCTCGCTTTTTCCTCCCGCTGTCAACGTTGCTGCTCGTGTCGGCTCGCTGCATCAAGTCTCGGTTTGCTCCTTGAGCATCCTGAGTTCGGTGGTCTTAAAGAGGAAGGTTGCTTGAAAACTGGGAGAAAAAGTCTGTTTTCCCCTCGTTTTATGTATACGGCTTAACTGCGTGGTTCTCTCCTCACGCAGTCAGTTCAGCTTCTTCCCAGCTGGTAGTTGGTCGTTTGTTGGCTTGGAAAACATTTTTGAAGGAAAAACACTGATATATTTACTGGGATTATACTCCGAAACCAGGAGGGTAACTGGGAAAATATTAAAAAAGACTCTGCTAGTTTGGAAGAAAGTAATTATGTCTGTAATCTGACGTTCGCTCCAATTAAGTGATAGCGTATTTAATGTCCCATAAAGTATTACGTGCCTGAGCAGATGAATTGAAACTAAGTGACCGTGATCGCTGGGAAAGGCTTGGAGGCATAGGCACCGTAGCAGAGCATGATACCTGTGGTTGTAGGTCGCAGGGGATTGCCAGTATGATTTGAGGAGTAGTGTGTTGTCATACAGAGCCAAGAAAGGTGGCAGTCAGTTGGACAAAGATCTGTGTCTTTTCTGAGGGGAGGTTCAGGTGCCTCTTCCATGGCCTCCTGCATGTTACTGTGTGACTCCAAATAAGTTGTTCAGTCTCTGAACAAGTTTCCCCACTGTGATGATGTTTACTGTCTTCAAAATCTATGGAGGGGGTGGACAAGATAAATGTTAACTTAGTGTGTATTTGCCATGCTGTGGGTTAGGATAGCTGCTACACGTGCAGTTCCTGGTTTGTGTTTAGCACGCTTATAATCCTTGTGCAAGTATGACTTTTGTGTTCTTGTTTACATCTTGACGGAAAGTTGTGTTGCTTGCTCTGTTAATGAAGTGTTTTGAATGAAGCTGTTGAGTTGCCTGGAGTTCAGGTAGGTTTCCTTTATGGAACTGTGTGGAAAGGTGTGTGAAGAGAGGGGAAGTTTGAGCCGCTGTGAGTCTGCTCGGGAGGTCTGTGGCCTCCTGCAGGAGGTCTGGGAGAGCAGCAGTTCCTGCAGGAGGATGGGCAGCAGTTGCAGGAAATGCTCTGACTTCCTCACTGCTGGAAGCCTCCCCCCGCCTCTAAGGGAACAAATATCCTTCTTTCCTCTCAAATAGCAACTGCTGGACAGGTATTTTAATTACGTGCATTTGTTCTACTCATGATTAGATTTGGCTAGAGCCATCAGAGGAATGGCATGTTCTTCCAACTGATTTGGAACAGCACCAGCTTTTTGAACTGCATTTAAACATAGGCTTTTTAAAGTAAATTTCTACCACTTATAATCTCAGCTTATACTTTCAATGTAATTAGACTTTTCTCACAACCACCGCCTCCAGTGTAGTTTACGAGCTTACCTTGTGGCTAATACGTATGCTTCTGTGTCACATTGTAAAGTTGTCCTACCGTCCTAACTTAATTTTGGGCTAGGAGTTTTTCAGTAGGTTTGAGCTCTGTTGTAGTTGCTGGTTACATTTGATAGCTACTTCATGTAGGTGAACTGCTTCTAATAGTCCTTTCAGTTTCTGAGGGAATCTAAAACTTTGCTCACAGCTCTTTGTTACTGCCACCCCTTTCTGAAATCACACATGCCTACTTTACTTATTTTTTATTAATATTGTTAAAATTCTGCAAAGTGAATTTAGCTGACAGTTTTGCTGCTGGTAAAAGTAGTGGCATAGTTCTCAAATCTACCTGTTGCTCAGATGATTTATTTGAACAAATCCTTTTTTGATCAATACTGTAAGGACTTAGAAGGTGGTATGATCAGAAAAAGTATCCTTTTAATTCAATAGGGCTTTAGGTTTCACTTTTTAATGGTGCTTCTAATGCATATGTTACTAAGAACTAATGTTATGTTTATTAGGAACAGAGAGACCAAAATGCTCTGAAGTGTTTCTTTGAACAGGCAGGTAGGTGACACAGCTGAGGAGCTTTATGGAATTTTGGGGCGTGCCAGCAGAAAGGGGACAGCAATTGAAGTCTGTAGCACCGAGACCTTATTCTCTGTTAGAAGACTGAAGTAAGGTCTTAAACCCTGTTGAAATTGAACTTGAACTCTTTGCTGTTTTCAGCGCTTCCATCTCATGTATTTCAATTACTTCTGAGTCTGTAAAGTTGTGGGCTTTTTTTGTAAGTCATATTTATGTGGAAATCATGTAATTGTAAGTCTGATCACCTAACAGTAGCTTCTAAGGTTGATGCTGACACTTTGATAATCCGTCAAGAAACCTTGAATTTATATTTTTTCCCCTCTCGGTGTTAAACTCATGACACAATTATGAGGCAAACTTCTTTCCCCCTAGTTAGCATATTGTTTTTAATTAAGAAATAATGGAACGTACATCCATTATTATTCCATGTGAATGGAGTCCACACCTCTTCTTTGCTCCACGTGACAATTCATGCCCGCGAGCACAACAGTTGGTTTACCCAGGTGATGTTACTTGGGACGTTGTAAAATGGGAGCTCCAGCAAGAATTCCTGGGTTTGAAACTGTGTTGCTGGCAATATTTGCGGACTAATTAGTGTGGTAGTCTTACTGTTTCTTAGGAGTGCAGCAAATAGCGATTACTACTTGATTCCAGACCCTCGTCGGTTCATTGCTAGGTGTTCTCATCTGCTTCTGTTGGATAGGTGCGTGAAGTCCTGCATGACGCTTCCTCAGATCAGCACTGACTAAAGAAGCGCAGCAAGCATGAAAGCTCTGCACAGTGACCAAAGAGTGATTTGCTGGTTATGTCTGTCATATGCCAAATCTGCTTATACTGGCAGATGTACAAGGAATGATGCTGCTGGAAAAAAAAAAAAAAAAAAAAAGTATTCTTATTTTCACAATTTATTTCCATTTCCCGGTATAAAAGTGGACGCCAGCCTGGGATGTGATAGAAGCTGTCAGGGCGAGTGTGAATTAAGCAGTGTCCTTGGAGTTTGAAATTACAGAGGCTGAAGCAGTCTTTAGTACCAGCATCAGTCACGCTCCTGTTATCTTAAGTAATCTGACATTTCTCCTAGAAAACAGCATTGTGTAGCCATTATTCTCTTGTTTTTAATACTCTGGGCTCTAAGCTTTGCTCCATGTTAGAGCATCACAACGCTTAGCTTCTGACTCTGGACTGAAGTGTGTGGTACCTGTGTGGAGCTCGACAGACTGTTTTAACTTGTTAGTGATTGAAGTTTCAGTGTCCTGTGCTGGGTGTGTGGGAAGCTGGCTTTATCAGAGTTTGTGCTGTCATCCTTAGTGATTTAAGAAATAAATTCTTTACTACAAGGGTGGTGAGGCCCTGGCACAGGCTGCCCAGAGCAGCTGTGGCTGCCCCATCCCTGGAGGTGCTCAAGGCCAGGCTGGATGGGGCTCTGGGCAACCTGGTCTGGTGGGAGGTGTCCCTGCCATGGCAGGGGGGTTGGAGCTGGGTGGGCTTTGATGTCCCTTACAACCCAAACCATTCTGTGATGTACTTTATGGCTGAATTTTAAACCAAAAAAAAAGAATCTTTTGTAAAACAAGTGTTTTTAACTCAGTGATCTGGAGTAAGAATTCTGTCTTATCAGGAGATTGAAAATAGTTCAGTGTGCTAAATAAGTTACCTACTGTTTTGTATACTGGATGAAAATACTCATCAGTAAGTTGCATCTGAGTTGAGTAAGTACTTTTATGGGGTGAGAAACCTTAGAAATATGAGGAAAAAATATTTATATTAAGCAGAAGTAAATGAGCAGAAAGGGAGAAAATAAGCTTACTAAAAGTTCTATTCTCTCCGAAGTCCGAATTTGTTTCAGCCATATCTAACTCTTTGATATTTAGGTAGATCCAGTCCAACCATCTAACTAGGCTCATCGTCTCTAGGTTGACATGGGTTAGCTTGTTTGTTTAAGTGAACCAAGACTTTTTTTTTTTTTTTTTTTAAATAAATAGCTAACAAATCTGATCAGCTCTGCACAGTTCCGGACACGCTTGCTCTGGTAGGAAGGCGAAGGGAGGAAGCAGGCGGGCTGGGGAGAGTGGCACCAGCAGCCCTGTGGGGCAGGAGTGTGCTTTGTACTTGGTGGCTGTGGGGTGTCTGCGTGTTTTGGGATGTTTGCTGCTGGAGTAATTTGGAGCAGTACGTCTGGAAAAGGAATAATGTTCAACTCCCCTTGGCCTTATGTGGCTGTTGGAAGTATTCAAATTACCTTTGAATACTTCGGTCAGTTGAAGTGCCCTCTAGAGACTCCTGAAAGGTAGCTTTTGATATCCTCTCTGTGCTGTTTGTCTTCTGGACCTGTTTGAGATGGAGCAGGATTGCTCTTGTTTAACTGTTTATTGAGTTATATATACCTTTGGCATAGTGAAATATTTCGGGGGCAGTGTTGGAAATAGATCTGCCATGTCTAGGAAAAATAACAATCCAATTTTGCAGTCTTATTTTCCTTCTTTTATTAATGAACCTACTTGCAGACAAGCAACGTTATTAAGTCACTTCAGTAAAAATTAGAAAGGTTTGAGTGGCTTCTGAATGAAGCAAACTTTTGTTAAAATACTTTAATTGCAGTAGAAATGCTGTGGGCTAGCTGAGCAAAGAGATTTTTTTTTTCTTCCCCGTTCTGAGGGGCTGTCTGTGTGCTGTGAACACAGCTTTAGTTCGTGCATTTCTTCCCTGTCGTCCACTCCTGCCCGCATCGAGATCCACGTGGCAGATCCGTTTGCTGGGTTAAATCCGTCCGCTTCTGGAATGAAGCACTGATAATGAGCACCTCTTAGGGCTAAAACAAAAACCTTAGTTTGGAAGCCTGCCTTGCCAGGGAGTCTCTCTGATGTCACTGGGTAACTATGAAACCACATGTGTATTGCAGAATGGAAACGTATGTTAAAAAGATGCAGAGCGGTTCATTAGGTTTTAACGTTGAAGTGATACTCAGGTTCCTAATGCGGCTGTCAGGAACAGTTTAAAATAAAAGCTCATGTTCAAACATTAGAACTTACTTGTTCTGTAACAGTAACAACATTTCAGAAAGTCTGTTGAGTGTAGTGCAGGACGCAAATCAGAGAAAGCTGAGGAAGAAAGCGGCATGCTGGAATGCCTTGTGGTGGGGGAATTTGAGTCACATTGCTAGCATTGACGGTTTTCTGAGAGCTCTGTGTTCGTGCTGGTCTTGCAGTAAAAAGGCAAGAGCCAAACAGACCAGGCAAAGAACACATCCTTGTACATAGACCATTCGCTGCAGTAGTAAAAAAGTTTTTGAGTTTTTTGCCTTATTTTGTTATTAAAATGAACTAAATAATTCTGAAGTTAGAGTCTACAGGGAACCTAAACTGTAGTGAGCTTTCAAGGTCGGTTAATTTTCATGTCTTCACAGTATTAGTTCAGAAAGATGCAAGCACTTTATAGAGCGTTTTTTTTTTGTTGTTGTTGATTGTTTGCTTTAATGGGTATTCACTTATCTCACATTTTGAAGGTTCATTTGAAATAGAGTGATCTGTAAAATGCATGTTTTCAAAATTTGGTAGCTTGCACTCAAGCATATGTCTTGTGCATGTGACTGGAAATTTTTCTGTGGCATTCTTTGGTTGCCGGCCAGTAGCTGAGCTGAGAACTTGCAACAGGTGAGTGCTGGTATTTCCTATGTTTCCTCTGCAATGCTTAACCTTTACCAGCTGCCACTTCAGTTAGCTTCATGTTTAGGATCCACCAATTTTGCAATGTTTTTTGCTCAATATTGATCTAGATGCAGTAATACTTTTTCAACGTTATTTTTTAAAATGTACTGCTGTGTTTCTAGGGGACTGCCATCTATTCAAATGTGTTCTGAGTACTTGAAAATTCTAGGTTTCTTATTTTAATCTGTGATAAGAAATACCATGTTTTCAAGAATGGCTGGCATTATAGACCCATTTCCCCCAACATATAATACCTTATGATTTAATGAGTGAACACACGAGCAATATTTTCTGTGCCTCAGTCTATCTGTAAACTTTTCAAGGTAGACTTCAGAGCAGGCGCCTAGCTGTGGGTGTCTGAGCTCCCTTCATCGACCATGCCGGGTCTCTGTGTTACGGAGATAGGTCAGTGGAGCGCATGGCCAGGGGATTGGTTTAGTCTCACCAACCCATTCATGTATCTTTGCCACATGATACATTAATGTTTCTTCTTTAGCTTCCAGCAGCTAGTCCAGAAGAACATGGATCTTCCATCTGCATGGAGTTGTCTCAAATACGGAGGTCTAAGCTTAGATGACTGCATAGAGCCCCTCCTAGGGGGTCAGCTGAGTTAGTCCTGGCTGGGTGCTACTTGATTGATTCTTGAAGCCTCTCCTTAAACAATCTCCAGTTCAGTGGAAGTGTAGATGCTTAAATTTGTGCACCTTGATCTCTGACTGAATCCTGCCTACACCCCCTGAAGATTAAACAGGAAACCTGTAGCAGAAATTGGAAATACTTGGTGGCTTGAGCTCTCAGCCTGAGCCCAAAATGTTAAATGTTGTTTCTTTTCACCAGGTGCCAGGCAAAGAGCCACTGCTGTCACGGGCCTACGGTCTGTGACTAGGTGTTTGAATCTCGTATTTGTGGTGATACCTCAGAGGTTTCCTAGTGCAGTCTGCTCTGATTGACAAGCAGAATTCTGAAGGCAGAATTAGTTTGAACTTCAAGTTCAAACTCTCAAACCTCTGAAACAGATTTTCATGTGCTGGTGAGTGTTGTGACAAAAGTAGATAATGAAAATTCAAGTGCTTTGTTCCAGTGATTTATAATCATTTATGTTCTACTTAATGGGTCTCTCAGAAATGCATGAATGCTTGACGTGGGCACTGTCAAGATGTCTGTACACTATATATAGGGATAATATTACTGTAATTTATACTTACAGTACAAAACTAAATATGGGCTAAATTCTGATTCTATATTACTGTGCAAGAGAGAAGTGTAACTAAGAATTTGTTGCGAACTAGCTGTACTTCTTCTTTGTCAAGTCTTGGTTAAGGTTTTTTTTCCCCTCTGTCTACATCATTGCTGTTCAGTAATGGATTGTGGTGTGTTATTCGTTCTGATTTGTTCTATCGATTTATATGTGATGGTTTTCCAGCAGAGGTGTACTTCGATTGTCAAATGAAAACTCTTGATACAAAATGTTGGCATTGCATTATCTTTACCTCTACATTCATGTCAAGTGAGTTACCTCCAGAGGTATCAGCTCTGAAGCAATTTAGATAACACTGGCACCTCTCCTGGCATCATTGATGATTAACCTTCAGGATTCTGAATCGGCTGCTGATACTGCAAGCTGACAATTTCAGAAGATTAATGGACCAGAGGAGTAATGATTCCAGTCAAGTGAAATATAGCTACTCCTAACATCAGGGCAACTAATACAGTTGCATGGAGAGTTGAACGTTTTTGATAATAATAATAAAAAAATCTGCAATATCATATCTTGAATTGATGGAGAAAGCGTATAGGAGAATCAATTAGTGCTCCTGTTTTCTTGGCATTGGAGTTCCTGTAATTGAGACTGGCACCATCTTTAAGAAGAGTGAAATCTAGCATGAATTAATTTGCTATCTTCAACTGTAGCCCCTGTTCTTGGGGCTGGAAATGTAAACTAATCATTTCCTTCATTGAGTGCTAGTAGGTCATGACGTAGAATAAACCAGAACAATTTTATTTCCAGGTTGTGTGAACAGTTAAAGAAACTAATTTGTATATAAATAGGGACTGACCATCTGCTGCAATTTCTTGTCTCTAAATGTGAAATAAAGGAGATATGAAGTTGAAAATTGAAAGCATAATTTCTTGTTTAATGAGGGCTGTTTAATAGTTCATACAAATAATAAATTCCAAAGTTAAAATTGAAAAACTAGCTGCTGCTGCTTTTGTATGGAAAGTTTTGTTATAGTGTAGTGGCTTACTGAAATGCAGTCTTCAATTTATAGAGTGAGAAACTTGTGCGAGAATTACAGAATTAGAAGTGGTTTGAAATAATTATTATTTTTAGTTTTACCTGCTTTGTTTCTCTTCTTGTACATATATCCAGTGATAAACACATCTGAGCAGTGATTGCAACAGGTGCACATTCTCTACAGCCTCCCGTTAGTAGCTGTAGGCATTAACAAGCTCTCCCCTTAACTTTGTCATCTTCAGGCTGAACAATTGCAGCACTCACATCATCTCCTTACACACTGTTCTCCACCCCTCTGACTATTTTGGTAGAGCTTCACTGGACTCACCCCACCGTGCCAGTGTCAGTGTGGGGAGCCTAAAGCTGCACGTTGTACTCCAGCAACACTCTCACAAGAGCAGGAGCAAGGGGGAGACTCCATCCCTCAGCCTGCTGCCTACACTCTTGCTCGTACAGCCCAATGTGCAGTTGGCCACCTTTGTGGCTAGGACTTGCTGATGGCTCACGTTCCTCTTCATTGTACACCAGGACCCTGCGCCATTTTTTGCAAAGCTGGAAAATCAGTCTAGCTAGTCAGCCCCTAGCCTCTACGGGTGTGTGGGGCTGTTCTCCCAAGTGCAGGAATTTGCACTGGCCTGTGTTGAATTTCATGAGGTTCCTACCAGCCTGGCTGGGTTCCTCTGAATAGAAACCCATCTCTGCTATATGGGAGTGGATACCTGTCTGCAGACCCTATTCCATTACCTAGGCTGCTAATAATGTTAAATGGTATTAGCCCCACTGTCTGTCCCTGAGGAGAACCACTACTAACTAGTTGCCAGCTGGACTTCATACCACTTGTAATAACCCTTTCAGCTCAACCGTGTAGCCAGTCTTCCACTTGCTTTATTGTCCCCTGTCTGTCTGATCTGGCTGTAAGAATACTATAGGAGAAAGCATCAAAGGCTTTGCTGTAGTCGTGCTATAGGGTATGTGCTGCTTTCCAATTACCCACACAGCCCATCATCCTGTTTTATAAGGCACCTGGGTTGGTCAGCTCATGCTAAATTCACATTGGCTGTTCCTAGTCTCCTTGTCCTCCGTGTGCCTAGAAATGCCTTGCAGGAGGATTTCTTCTATAACCTTCCCAGGGGCTGATGTGGAGGTGACTGGCCCAAATGCACTTCCCTTGGCCCCCTTTGAGATGTGTGTGGTGCTTAGCTCGCCCCAGTCCACCTTCCCCAGTCACCGAGACCTGGTAGAGGGTGGCCTTCCAGTGACATTGGCCCTTGGGTGCGTGGGCTCCTGTGTTGAGTGACTGAAGTACTGAGCTCAGGTACTCCCAAATTGTGCCCACCTTTCCTGGGGGTGGTGTTACGTTCCCAGAGGCTTTGCTAGTACCTTTGCTCCAAGACAGAATGTGAGCAAGCTGTAATCCAAGCACGTTCAATTATCCAATACAGTAATTCCATGTGGGAGTCTTCATCAGACCAGGTCTAAGTTCACCAGTTTAAATCACAGATGGAATAAACTTATATGAAAGAGAAGGGTCTGAGCAGGGATTGTACTCCTGAGGAGGATAAAAAAGTGAAAAGAAGGTACATTGCTTTTTCCCACAGCTGTGGTACACTCGAGTGCTCTCATGGGGTTGGTTTATTGTGGAGTTTTTTGTGTGCATGTCCTTTTCCAAATAATAGTTTAGCAGTGCAGTAATGGTCCAGAATGTGCTTTTGCAAAGCAAGCTGGAATAACATTGATGTGAAACTGCACTTCAGGCAGGAGAATCTGTGATGTAAGCTCTTGGCTATAGGGTTAGTGTTCCGGTTAGAAAGGCAAAAAACAACAGATAGAAAAAATTGCTCTTTTTATTTCACATAATGGCTGTGAAAGTGACCATAAATGATACGTATTATTCTCATCCAATCTTAGTAAAAGCTTTGCAAACAGTATGATGTAAATGCCAACACAGGCCATCATCCCTGAAATCACTGAATGCTTTTCCTTTAAAAGAGAGGAATCGAAAACTTGCGTAGCAAATTTTATGGCAATTTTGATATCTCTGGAGGCAGCAGTTTGCTTTGAGCATATAATTGAAACATCAATAGCCATTCAGTGCACTTGTGGTGGAAACTTTGGGGCTGATAGTGTTTTGGTAAGAATACTATCCAATCAGAAGCTCATGTAAAATATATATTTAAAATTGAATCAGTCCTTAGCAGGAATGTACATGCCTGGCTGTTTATGTGGTAATATCATTTTTGGTTTTAAATAAAAAGGTGCTGACTTCTGGTTCTAATTGGGAGCCGCCAGTTTCTTTGAAGATCAGCAAGATGACTCTTCATAAAACCTCTTAAAAATCTTTTATGAAAACTTTTAAGGATTGCTGAAACATTAAAGACAAAGGAAAAAGGGCCGCTGATGAGAAGGAGATTCAGGGTTACATTTTCTTGTCATTTTTCCCTTAGGAAGAGTAGTCAGCTGGAGTTGTTCCTCAGGACGGGTAGCTCGTTCATGCTCACACCAGATTAAGAGCGTAGGGATCGCTGTGGAGCAGCCGAAGTGCTGTCAGATCCCACCCCAAGTGGCCTGGTGGCACCTTGCATGCCTGTCCCCGTGCATCGCAACGTTGTAGTGGGGCTTCTACAATGGTTTTGCGTGTGAGAAGTGAACCACCACCCTAAACAATTACGCAGTTATATATTCAGGGGCACATTCCTTATGGCCTCTCCTTTCTTGGGCTGCCAGGTAGCATTATCATTGTGCTGGTAGCTATACTGGCATCTCGTGGTAACGAAGGCTGATCCGCAGCAATGAGGTCTGAGAGCTTTCAGAGAGACGGATTTGAGAAACTGGTGCACTGCAGGCACAGCTGTCACTGGGCTGTGGAGGTTGGCGGTTTCCCATTTCATTGAGTAGAACTGCACACTCTAATTGTCCCAGTATTTAATTAGTGCTTGTGGGTTACAGATCTTTATATTCCGTGCACGTGTGATTTGTATGGAGAAGTTTACATCTGGGACTCGAACGGTACCGGTTGTTGGAAGATGTTGGTTCTGCATGAGGCTGGGTCAAAGCTTTGCCTGGCGGTAGCCGGGCACTGGAGCAGGAGCAAACTCTGTGCCACCCACTTGGTGCTTCTGGGCTGACGTTGCAAAACAGCTGGAAAATTCACACCATGCATGTTTGAACTGAGGACTGAGAAATCCATGAGGATGGGAATAGTTCTAGATCTGAGAAACTCAAACTCCTGATTTTTGTTGATAAATTCTCCGCTTACCTTTGATTTCAGAGAACCATAGAATCATAAAGGTTGGAAAAGACCTCCAGGATCATCTGGTCCAACCATCCCCCCCACCAATGTCACCCACTAAACACATCCCCAAGCACCACGTCCAGCCGTTCCTTGAACACCCCCAGGGATGGTGACTCCACCACTTCCCTGGGCAACTCATCCCAATGCCTGACTGCTCTCTGAGAAGAAATGTCTCCTCATTTCCAACCTGAACCCTCCCTTGGTGCAACTTGAGGCCATTCCCTCTTGTTGTCCTATCACTAGTGATTTCCAGGTAACCAGCGAATATGTGGCAAGTTGCAAGGAAGCAGAGCCACGGTGGGACAAGTGCTTGAACCCAGAGGATCCTGATGGATTTTGCTGTGAGATTATAGACTGCTTGATTAAAAACAAACCAAAGGATCCAGAAGAGATTCATTTGAATATAGGCCATCACTGAGAATGCCTCTCTGCTCCTCATCAATATTTCTCATGCCAAAACTGAATGCTACATTTACTGCAGCAGAAACATGAAACAAACCCCACCTTGGCAGGTGGGCATCTGAGGCATTTGATTTCAGTTCATTTCAGTTATTAGGGTAGCAGAATTGGAAATCTAATTGACTGAAGTGTTCAGGTACACTTGAGCTTTTGTATGTTACAGGAATTATGTATGTGTTTGCTACTTCTTAAAGAGGTAATTGACTTGCTCATTAGAATGCTGTTAATTGTGGTGCTAACAGAAACTCTGATTGTTACTTTTAAAGTGGTGACTTCTTAAAAAAATGATGCCTTATGTTTACATGAAAGTAAATGATTGTATCTGTACTAGTAGATGCACAGGTTGATGCTGGCCATCTCCCTGATCAGTGTTTTTACGGTGTCCTTTTCTAAGGGGGCAGTCACCCATAGAGTGCTGCAGTAATGCTCAAATTGAAGTAAATTTGTAAACACAGTGCCTGTTATTAACACCTGTTTTCTCTTGCCAAGTTAAATTGAGGCTATCCAAGTACACTTTTATATTGATGTGCATAGGGTAACCAGATAACTGCTTGTAGTCTCATTATTTCTATTGTTTGTTTTTAAACTAAAGTCCCTTTTTACAGATGTTATGTGATTATTTTTTGCATATGTAGTGGAGTAGAGTGTTTGTTTTTCTAATAGTGTGTGTGCAGTGTAGTTAGTTTTTAACTATAAGTAATTTGATTTGGAATTCTAAATAGAAACGGGAAAACAAAGCATAACCCAGAAAATCACAGAAATCCCTATACATTTTGGAGAAAAACTGTCATATTTAGAGTAGTAAAAGCTCTAACACCTGTTGTTTTGTTTTACTTTTTTTTTTTTAATCTGTGATATTTTACGTGAAAGGTAACAGACAACGCAATGGGAGACATGCTGTTGTAAATCAATTTTTTCCTTTCATGTGCTGCGTTTGGAGTATGTGCAGGTGCCATGTGTGTGGCAAGCTCATTGTTTGTTTGATTTGGAGGGAATTTGTCAATACTGGCAAGAAATAAATCACTTACCAGTAGACGAGATGAGTCTTAGTTTGAAGGTAATTGAAGTTGGACTGTGACAAATCCTTCATATTAATGAGCAGGAGCAATTTGTTGTGACAAGATTCCTCCCCCCACCCCCATTACCTGACATTTATAAGTGAAGTAGAACAAGGATTGATTTAAAACTTAGACACTTCAACACATTAAGTTAACGTAATTGAAATAAATGAGAATAGTCTTTGGCATTCCTCATTTTAATTATGTGGAAGATAAATTTGCGTCTTGCTTTGTGTTCATTTGAGCATGTTGCATGTTACTTCAGGCACTGTTGATACTATTCTATAAATATTTTTTTTTAAGTAGAAAGACTGTTCAGCAAAGCTTATGTAATTTCCCAGATTTTCACAAGTGTATTCAAGTGGTGGTAGGCCTGTGTATAGTCTTCCTATGGTTATGTTTGGAAACAAAGAAAATGGTGGAAATTCCATTTTTTAAATTTAGCTCTTTTGAAAAATACAAAATCTTAATGAAAATACTTGATTTTGAATTTATGCAGTCATCTTAGTCTGGCTTTGTGGGAAGTCTTATTGGAACAGTGTTCCAGTGGAGGGGAAATGTTACCACTTGGTAGAACTACATACGTTCACTTTCATATGTCTACCGCCACAGAGTGCTTCTCTACTTGTTTCCATACAGTGATAGCACACTTCTCTGAACAGTGATGTTAAAATCCAAGGAAAAGTGGAAAAGCTTAGTGTGTAAAGTCCACAGAAACATGAAGCTGAGTTAGAAAATGCAAGTGTACTTCCAAATTTGGCCGAAAAATATTCTCCAGAAGCGCGTGTCCTATCATTGGGAAAACCTGCTGCATTTATTTTGGTGCGCAGCGTGCTCATCGAGATTTCTTTAATTGTTTCCAGAGGTTTAAGATGTATCAATGGAATTACAAAAAATGGACAGGAGCCATTTGCAGTGTATTTTGAATTTTTTACATAAGGATTGCCAGAAATCTTAATTTTGCAAGGGAAAGAAAGCATCAGTGTTAAATCTTCAGTTTGACTTGACTGTGTTAGGAAACAGGAGTTGGTGATTTATGCAGGAAAGTGTTCGTGGAGGCTAAGCAGGGAGCTGCTGATACCCCACAGTGGTACGTGACCTCCTTGTGCTGCCCTTTGGTGCAGCGCTGGCGCTCAGCTCCCATGCACATCCCTCCCACCCAGGAGCCCAGCTGGGATTTCAGGTAGCGCTCGTGGGGAGGTCAGGGTGCTGTCTGTGTGGCATGGTGGCCAGAATTGAATATTGTTAGGAAGGCTTGTAGAAGTTGGACGTGCTGCTGCATGGGATTAATTTGTATGGGGAATTCTAGACACAAAATGCATGGGAAGTTGGGTTTCATTCCAGAAATGTTAGTAAGAGTGTTAACTTTCAAACCAAAAATGCTCTTACCTGGCTTGAAGAACAGTGATAGATTTCGAGTGTGGCATACCACATCTGATTTATTAACTGGATTTCACTACTTAAGTCTTAGGTGTTAAACATTGATACAATTACTGATAATTCACAATTCCTTCAGCATTTCAACCTGATGAATGTGACAGGTTATAATGTATTGTGGTAGTTGTTTTACAGGTTGAAGCTATACAAAGACTACTTGCCTTTGTTGTTGTTGTTGTTTGCAAGTGAGTTTTCTCTGCATTCATAGGACTGGAAAATAATACAATGAAAACTGTATCTTCTAAAATATCTGCCCCACAGATTATAGCCTTTTCTGTACAATTTTGGAAAGGAGTTTCAATTCTACATTAATGCTGCTTGCTGAAAACACTACAGAGATATTTCTTCTCTGAGACTATACATTTTTATTTATCGTATATGCTTATTTCTTTGCAGATACTGATGTGTGAAATAGCATCTAAACTACTTATTTTCCTTCCCCTACAGGCTGCTGAATCGGGGATAATAAAAGTGAAAACGATAGCTGCACGGAACACTGACATTTTGGCAGGTAACTATTTGCAGTACAATGAGAAAAATAAACTTGGGTTACAGATCAAAACATTAAAGATGAGTCTTGGTTATGTGTTATAATCCTAAATGCCTTTTAGTGTGTGTTACATCAGTGATACTTGTTGGCACCTAGCAAAAAAAATCCAGTAATGTTGAAAAATTCTACTTCTCTGTCATGCTCGTGCTATATTGATGCTGAGGAAGGTCTCCATTTTCAGTGGTGGTTCTACAAAAGTAATTATCCACTTAGAAAAATAACATGAAATTATTAAGCTTCAAATTCTCTGTATCTTACTCCCTGTCTACGTTCACCATAGCTGTTGTTGAGAGCTCTGTGTAGCATTCTACAGTGTGATCCTCATCTGTGTGTTCACTGTGAGAGTCTAGCCTTTGGAGACTTGTACCTGGCAGACAAAAATCCATCTTAATCTGAGACAAGGTCATTCAGTTTGAGATGTACCATTGCCTTGAGGGACAGAAGAGTTGCAGCTGTGTAAGTGCTTAAAAAAGTATCTCTTGACTTTCTTCAGCTGTATTAAGTAGTATGTAAATCGATGGCTTCTTAACAATTGCCGGTAAAGCCTTTGGCCAGATTTGAATACTCCTGTATGCTTGAGTCAAAATCCTAGCTGTAGTCAAAATCCTTATGAAGCTAAATTATTGTAAAGGTCCAAATAGATGTAAAACTGTTTCTTTTGAGGTATGTAAATCAGATATTGTTAAGGAGGCAATTTCTAGAATTATTTGAAGTAGCAGTCCCACCCTTCAATATTTCACCTTAATGCCTCGTTTTTATTTGTTTATTTTCTTTGTTTTTCCTGCTGTCATGAATGCTGACATAAGTGGGAAAGCTATGCCAGGTAATGTCAGCCATGCATCAAAATCCATAAATGAAGAGAAATCTCTAGTTAGCCATTTGGGAAGTAGCAACGTTCTTTGGCATATTATTCCATAAAGATCTTTACATTTTAGAAAGCTAGTCTGTGATCCTGCAAGGATTTTTTTGTTTGTTGTTTTTTGTCTTTTTGGTTTTGTTTGTTTTTAATCTTCATTTGAATGTGCAGAGATGCAAAAGATTATTGGTTTGGAGCATGGATAGACAGTCGTTTTTATTTCTGAGAGAACACCTTTTGGTAGTTGGTCCAATTTTGTCATTAGTTTTCATTTGTAAAGTTTAAACTAGAATGTAGTTAGCATTTGTTTCATTCATGAAAAACAAACAAAAACCTGAACAATGAGAGTAGAGAACTAATGCTATGTCTGGTGACGTGCTTAACTTGCTGGAATTCTGAGGTCACTGATGTAACTTGTTGCCTTCTCTTATGAGAAAAAAAATAAACAACAAAAAAAAACCACAACAATATCAGTCTTCATTCTTGGCAGTTTGCATGTGCTTTGTAGTTTAGTTATGTGGATTTGAGTGATTCCAAAGAGAAGTGAGCCTGTGATTTATGGCGTGGCAGACAAACGTGAGAAATTATTTCCATGTAGCTCTGAGATGTGCTATTTTTAGGTAATTCATGCTTTTAGCTTTAGAAGTTCTTTTAAAAAAGATATGATTATGATCTTTCTGATAGAATGAAGTAAGTCAGTCTTACTTTCCCAATTGTTTTTTTCGACATGGTTTGTTATGATAGGTGTCATTTTTAATACACTCTTATGTAATTTTGGTATAGCGAAATGGAAGCACAAACGGATATAAGAACATTTTCGTATGTTTTAAGACTGAAACTGATGTAGCAATTGGTACCAAACCAGATCAACCAAACATTAATTTCAGCGTCATAAAGTAGAAGTGCTTATATAGATCTGGTTGTGAGACTGCTTCTAGTGGATTATAGGAAAAATGCCAAGTTTGATTTTAAAATCATGATTTTTAAATCTTATATTAACAATAAAAATTTTTGGTATCTTTTTAAAAAATAATTTGCTTTCTTCTGTCAGTTTCTGACTTGGTGGCAAGTCGGGAAGTTGTATGAGTAAGGAAGCTTTGGTATCCAATCCAGTGTGAGCTTCCTGAGCTTGCTCAGCTGTGTGTTGTGGACTCTAAAGGCAGCTTAGTCCTCTTGTTCACACGACACTGACAGATGCCTAAAATTACATGTCTTCATTCATGTTTATGCTCACATTTTAATTGTCTTTGGTGAGGCATTTGGTGCAAGGTCAGCCTTTGTCAGCTGGATGTGAAGAGTCTGACTTGACTATGGGCTTTGTGTGTGTCAGTATCACCTTGTGAGACCTACTACATTACAAAAAAAAAAAAAAAAGAAAAAGGCATCTACTTTAGCCTATAGTTTACAAAGAAATTTGTTAGTCATGTGCTAGTACTTCAGTTTAAAGTATGATTAAAATATGTTTTTATAGTTTTTACCGTGATGTTTGAGTCATTTTTTTCAAGTCGATTTTAGTGATACTTAAAAAACCTTCATGAGAGCCAAACTTTAAATTATTCAATAACTTACCAACTTGATCATCTTTGCATTTTTATGTGGGAATGTATGTTTTGTTCATTTGTGGTATGATCTGTGCTCTAAAAATGTGTTAGTTTTTTCATAGATATATGTTTATTACACATAGACTAAAACACATTGGAAGATATTCTGTGTAAGAACACAATCAATTTTCAGCTGTGAGGAAATTTTTATTATCTGAAATGAGCAGCTGAACTCCTGATGGTTTTCATGAATGAAGAACAACATATGTGGAATGATATATTAATTGCATTTTTTTTTTTTTAATTTGCAAATATCCTGAAACTCATCATTTCTCGTGAAAATGCTTCATTTTAAGAAGCTGCCATTCCTCACAAAAACATTGGTTGAAGAATTCACAGCCGGGTGTGTGCATCCAGGATACAAACATTCGAGTCTCCTTCTCCTCCTGCTTTATTGATGGCATCTTGTTCTTCCTCTTCCTTCTGAGAACTTGGTACTTCTTGTGCCACGCATCATGTCGCTTCTGAATTTGGTTCTGAGGTGACATAGAGCAGAAGGAAAAGGCTACCAGAAGGAGAGTGGACAAAGAGAGCTTTGGGGTAGGCAGAACCTTACAATTTGTTACAAACCAAAAGGATCCTAAGTGGACATTTTGGATTTGGAAAGAGGAAGTTGCTCAAAGAAAGGCAAAATGTTGAGAAAGGAGAGAGAAGGTGCTTGGAATTAGAGCATTAGGGTAGTTGTGGAGGTGAGCCTTGGCAGTTGGTTGTCTTTCTTACCTGTGGTGCAAAAGAAACTCACAAATTTCCAAGACTGGAGATTGCTTTTTTTAAATAGGTATGATTAACAAATTTTATATTTTTCAAAGTGTTAAAAATTGACTGCTTCTGTATCTCTTTTCATAAGCATTGAAAGAGAACAGCTCAGAGGTAGTTCAGCCTTTTCTCATGGGTTGTGGAACAAAGGAACCAAAGATCACTCAGCTTTGCCTAGCAGCCATCCAAAGGCTCATGTCCCATGAAGTTGTTTCAGAGGTAAGATCAATCTTCATATAAATACATAAATATTTCAGTGTGAGAAATCCGGCCCCCAGACTGATGGCGAATACTTTTTTTAGGACACCGTTTATATTACAATCAACATAGCTTGCAAATTATTTTGATCATTTAGATTATAAAAAATGTAATTTAAAAGAAAACCACAATTTTGACTATTAAAAAAAGTGGTGGGGAAAATACTAATTTCTAGAAGGAACTCATGAATGTTCAAAATAGCTTATTTAATTTGTATTCATATAATGCAGGAATGGAACATGTAATGGTCCTTGATAAACATCACAGTTCAGATTACATGCATAAAAGTTACTGAATGTGATAATGCTATATATTGTGTTTGTTACATACTACTTTCAAAAATAAAATAAAAGCGATGCACATTTCCTGCAAATTTAAATATCAGTTGATATATTATGGTACTGCATATAGAATGTGGTAGGAAGTTGGTGAAAATAATAACAAAATATATCTTTGATTCTGCTTGCATAGTATTAAATTATATTGATATTTCTCTTATATGAATGAATTTTGAGGATAAAATATCTTCATACTGTCTCTTTTATGTTTCCAAATAGAAAATAAAGTATCTGTTTTAATTTGGACTAAAAACTAAGAGATTTCTGCTGTCAATTAAAAAAAAATTATGAAGACTGTGACAATGAAATTAGCTTTATATTCTGAATGTAGTCCTATGGTGTGGACAGACAAACTCAGTTATGACACACAGTTACAAGAGTGCTATTCTTAAGTGTGTACATGATACAAATAGAATATAAACATCTTAATCAAAATGTTTTTTTGTAGGCTGCAGCAGGAAATATTATTAATATGCTTTGGCAACTGATGGAAAATAGCCTTGAAGAACTTAAATTGCTTCAGACAGTTCTTGTACTTCTAACAACAAATACAGTTGTGCATGATGAAGCACTGTCCAAGGTAAGAATTTGTTAATGCCAATTAGATTACTTATATCCGAGAGGAAAAAAACAGGAAGAAATTCTACATATGAAGCTTTTGAAAATAATGGAAGAGGGGGGATATCTTGATTCTGTTTTATCTATTGGCTTTATGTTTAGACTCTGAAACAGAATTTCTTCTAGCTTAATTTTTAGTCTGTTTTTTAATTCCTCCACAACAACAAAATCCTGACTTAATGGGGACTTTAAATAATAAAAACCACTGGACTAAAGCTTATTCTTCTGATCTACTGAATTAGTGTTTTCTATTTGTGAAATCAGCACATAGCACAGTGTAAGTTGGCAGTACTGCAGCAAATATTACAAGAAGCTGCGCCCCCACTCTGAACTGAATCTCTTCCCTAAGTAGTCCAGCTATTGCTCTTTCAGTCTGAACTGAAATAACATTATGAAAATTTTAAACATATACAATTTCAGATATTATGTTACAACTAAGACAAAAAATAAGTATACTGATCATTTTAATCTTAAATTACAAGATGAGGAACAACACTAGTCACCCATCTGTGAATTGTAAAGTTCTGTTTAAGTTCCTTTTCTAGACTGGATTTTATTTGTTTTATCTCCAACATAAGATTTAAAAAATATATATATAATAATAATAATTGTGAATTGCTGTTGTTGTTATGCCCTGCATTCGGTGTGTCAGTTTAAAATAAGAAGGTTTTCTGAGAGAATAGAATTCAAGAATATTTTTAAGGTGTTATGTTCTGATGTAGAGGTTTCAATTTTTCTTTGCTTCAGGTTTTAGAGAAATAACTACCCAGGTTGTTAAATGTGTAGATATTAAAAGCATTATTAATTTACTTAAGCAAGGAAAAGAAGAACATGAAAGAGAACAAAGCCAGGTTATAAAGGTCTGCTGAACACAGGATGATAATGGAAAATTTTAAAAATATGTAAATGAAAAAATAGAAATTAAATAGAAAAATAAAAACTAAATAGAAACCTGGTGAGGACTGAAGGATTTGTCAGTCAGTTCATTTTGAGTTGAGTATGCAAACTATGTCAGGCTCTTCATCACCATCTTGTTTCTTTTGTTCCAAATGATGCTCATTTTCAAAATTAGATGCTATTCTGTTTGCTGTTCTAGGGCAGAAACATCATTTTTGAAGAAAATGCAATTCATTTAGAAAATGGGATTCTTGTTCTTTAACTGGGTAGCAGATGTTCTTTAGCAACCTGCAATAATGTTTATTTACCAGGTTTGAATTCAGGAGACAATTGCTGTTTAAGGCTACCATAACTTTCTCTTCTGCATATCCCATACCTTTCATGGCAGTGTGCTACATATCTCATCCCTTGTTTATTCTGTTCCCTTTCCTCTGTACCCTTCCTCCATTCCCCCTCAGATTCCTGGTGTCTACATCCTAGTTCTCTTTTTTTAATATATATATATGTGTGTGTCTCCCAAACACATTTTTCAACATCCCTTACTTATTTCTTCATACCTCTCTTGAAGGTACGGAATTACTAGAGTTTCTGCATTAACCAAATATGAGTCTTACTTAACGTGGATTGGTTTGTTGCTTCCCACCTCCCCCCCTCCCCGGATACTTCCAGGATTTTTTGAGAAGTATTTGAAAGTTAAATCAGTTTTTGTTTGTTCGTTTGTTTGTTTGTTTGTTTTTTCCCTGTGTTGAAAAGTTCTTGGTGAAAATGAATGTGAGGCAAACGTGTATTGCATACTCATGTTTCAGCTTGACTGACTGAAATTAGGAAAGCTACTGGTAAACCTTCTTGTAAAGGCCCTTAATATAGGCATTGCAGTTAGGTTAACCTACAGAGTCATGCAATGTCTTCTGAAAGTCTAAAGGTGTATGATGTATTGTAAAATTTCAGACTAAAATGCTGGGGGGGCGATGCCATCTGAGCAGAGTCCACAAGAAAGGAAAGTTGTGCATATCGTGTGGCTCAGAGCATACAGACAGCACCATGGCTGGGTGTGGCTGCAGTTTGTGCAAGAACATGAAATAAGGACAAAAGAACAAGAAATACAGGTTTCACCACACATACAGATATTACATTTCAAAATTAATTATAAAATAAATAATTATTATGTGTTAGAGGTAATACTAAATCCAATGGGAAACACTATTCAGATCACTGCCAGCACAATGACACATTGAAACATACACCTTAGTGAAGAGTAATAGCAGCACAGCCAACATGATTATTAAACTATTTCGATTTAATATAGGAGAAGAATGGTGTAAGATTATGTCCATTTTAGTTTTGGAGTTGTCTGACCTTTCTACAATTAACTTTATAATTCCAGTGTCTTTTTTTGGTGTTAGTATTCATACAAGTTGTTTTATGTAGTGATTATGGTGTATTTTCTGTATGGTAGTTACTGTTTTATTGCTGCATCATAATGTCTTTAATACCATTTCTCATTTACTTTTAGGGAGGATTACTAAAGAGATTTTTGGCTAGGATAATCCATAAACATATTCCAATTCTTCAGATTTAAAGTTATTAAAGTAATTTTTTAGGCAACCTTTTGACAAGCTATAGTGGAAAATATTCCCCAATCAGCTGTCTTGTCTCTTAGCTAAAAGATAAAGATACGGTGTTGTAAGGTGTGTGTTTTGTTTTGTATTTTTTTTCCAGGCCATTGTACTTTGTTTTCGATTGCACTTCACAAAAGATAATATCACGAATAACACCGCAGCAGCTACAGTGCGACAGGTAGTTACTGTTGTATTTGAGAGAGTGGTTGCTGAAGATGAACGATATAAAGGTGGGCATACTTCTTACTTGGCTTGATTTTATTAACCTGGTGTATGGACATGTTAGATGTTTATCTTTTTTCAGATAAAGAAGTAGTAAAAAAAAGTCTATACATCGTATAAAAACGATCACAGACATTATTCATTTTTAAGGTCTTTTATACATTTATTTGTATTCAAAGGTGATGAAATCCTCAACCATTGTGTCAAAGTCAGTACACCATGTATAGATATATACAGAAGCTGAGAAGCTTGACATGAGGTGATTCTCCCTCTCTGCTCTGCTCTCGTGAGACCCCACCTGGAGTACTGTGTTCAGCTCTGGGGCCCCCAGCTCAAAAAGGACATGGATGTATTAGAATGAGTTCAGAGGAGGGCCACAAAGATGCTCAGAGGGCTGGAAAACCTCTCCGATGGGGACAGGCTGAGGGAGCTGGGGTTGTTCGGCCTGGAGAAGAGAAGGCTCTGGGGAGACCTTACCGTGGCCTTCCAGTACCTAACGGGGACCTGCAGGAAAGCTGGGGAGGGACTCTTTGTCAGGGGGTGTAGTGATAGGACAAAGAATAATGGTTTTAAACTAAAAAAAAGAAAAGGGTAGATTCAGATTAGATATTAGGAGGAGGTTCTTCACTATGAGGGTGGACGGTGATGAGGCACTGAAACAGGTTGCCCGGAGAAGCTGTAGATGCCCCATCCCTGGAGGTGTTCAAGGCTGGATTGGATGGAGCCTTCAGCAACCCAGTGTAGTGGGAGGTGTCCTAGCCCATGGTAGGGGGTTGGAATTAGATGGTCTTTAAGGTCTCTTACAACCTAAACTATTCGATGATACAAAGTGAGGGTAACTTAGATTACTTAGTGTGAAATGGACGACAGTAGTGGTTCTAAAGAAAACTTCATTGTAAAGAATTGCTTGTTATTCATGATCTTTGGTATTCAATCTAATCCTTATTTCTGTAGAAATTGTAAGTTGTTGAATAATTATCTGACCATTCTTTTAGAATCTGTTAGTAAGAACACTTAATATGTACTTGATTTTGAACAGTTCTGTTGTTAACAAAACTGACTTCTGTTTTTACACAGACACGATTGAACAGCCAGCTGCAGTTCAAGGAAATAGTAACAGAAGATCTGTCAGTACACTGAAGCCATGTGCTAAAGATGCATATATGCTTTTTCAGGTAGTTGGGCAGCATATACTTACACTTTTGCAGCTATAATTGGGTGCTTCTGTGTCTCTGTAAGAAATTTAGAAATCTGCTGTTGGCATATTGGTAATGTAACCAGAGCTTCAGGCCTTCCTACATGTGTTTATTGTAATTGACAATGAAACGCTGTACCTGAGAGGGATGACTGGAAAAGCTAAGCATGCATGTTGGCATTAACTTTGAGATTCTTATTTGCCTTTGCCAAACACTGCTACCACACAGTCTTAGTTCTTGTGTTGGTACGCTATATTAATGTAAATGTATAATGAAAAGTGATAATTTGTATTCATCATAACAATAAAAATCTTCTTGACTTAGCAAATTCACTGATTTTGAGATATCTTTGAGGGCAAGAATAAATACAATTACTACAAGGATACCAGTAAATTAACATTTTTTTCATAATAATATAAGTAAAATATTTGAGGAAAAATTATGTTGAAGTGGGAAAATTACTACTTACAAAAGAGTGAGAGAGTAGATTTTTTTGTAGACTCAAAAATTATCACTGAAAAGGACTGTGCAGAGAACGTAAATGTTATTTTATTTCTTTTTAAGGATCTTTGTCAGTTAGTTAATGCTGATGCTCCTTACTGGCTCGTTGGTATGACAGAAATGACCCGAACGTTTGGCCTTGAACTTCTTGAGTCAGTCCTCAATGACTTTCCACAAGTGTTTTTACAAGTGAGTAGTTCTTGTAGAGAAAGTTAGGAAGTCTTTTCTTCACATGTGTAATAATATTTACACATCATTGACTTCTCTTTAATTTAGTGGGAATACTACCTTCAAAAGGACCTGTAGCTTTTATATGTTTAATATTTCTTTTTATTTGATAGAGAAGTATTACATGCTTTTTGTCCACTTTTTTCTATCATTCATACTTCATGAATTTTGTGGAACATGTAATACTATGTTACACTTTTTATTTTGAGTTGTATTTTCTTATCTTGCATCATTTGTGACACTTATGATGATATAGCTTTGTAATTTAATTTGTAGTATCTCAATGAAAACCATAACATTGCAACACTTGCAAAGCAGTAGCAATCACAACTATGATTTGTGTGCATCTACAACATATAAAGATACCATAATATTACAGTAACACATTTTAGCAGACACTAGACAAATTAAGAAGTTTAATATATAATAAATCATGTTTTAGCAGGCTATTTTAATTTTCAAAATACAAGAAGCGGAGTGTACATATGAACTTGACCATGTATTTCATCATGTTTTTTGGTAGCTTTAAAATCGTGTCTGCCTTTCTTCCTTTTGATTTCGTGAGCTTTTAATTTACACCAAGATTTACATGACTTCAGAGTACTTGATCTTAACAGTAAATGTAAATAAGATGCATAATCAGAGCTACTAAAGTCAACTGAAGTGTATCTGTTTATAATTTGTGTTTTTTTTTCTTTCAGCATCAAGAGTTCAGTTTTCTTCTTAAAGAAAGGGTATGCCCTCTTGTCATAAAGCTCTTCTCCCCAAATATCAAATTCAGACAAGGTTCTAGCACATCATCTTCCCCAGCACCAGTGGAAAAACCCTATTTCCCCATCTGTATGCGCTTGCTGAGAGTAGTTTCTGTTTTGATTAAGCAGTTTTACAGTTTGCTGGTAAGATTATGTTCAAATTTTCTTTATGCAATTCTGTTTTTCTAGATATATGCTAGTACTGTGGTGAATTAACATTAATTACCTGCTGGGAGCTGTTAACCTATACTGAGGGAAGAAAAGTCTAAATACTGTCTTCCTCTTATGTGCGTTTGTGTTTACATGTATTCTACACATACTATTTTATTAAATGTGGGCTCATACAAATTCTATGAGTCTTTTCTATACTTCACTTTCTCTTTCAATTAAGATTTTGGGAACCTTTTTAATCTTCTTATATTGTTTGTCTGGCTTTAGACAGCATTGATTACTGCATTTTGACAATAATTGCTAAGAGGCTTTTGACTCTCGTTGCTAAAGCTGTTGACAGAATGTTCATTAAAAACACATGTTCAGCTGTTCTGTACCTCCCAAGTTTTAGGTACTTGTTTAAAAAAAAAAGCTTTTTTTTTTTTTCATTTTCATTTGTTTACTGTAGCACATTTATGAATTTTGTTGAAATATCTTTAAAGAACTCTTTCAATACAATTGCATATGTATTAGCTTGGCAAAACAGATTATTAGGTATGTTTTTTGCATAATTTTGAGTAAATACTTAGTGAAGGTATTTTTTAGATCCTGTGTAAAATTTGTACACAGATGGGACTCCTAAGATGAAACAGAAGATTTTTGGAGAAAATATGCTGCAGAAGGCTTTTTCTTTTGATCTAATGGCTATAAAATGTATCTTTTTAGGTAACAGAATGTGAGATATTTCTGTCATTGCTGGTTAAGTTTCTGGATGCAGACAAACCACAGTGGCTAAGAGCTGTTGCAGTAGAATCTATTCACAGGCTTTGTGTGCAGCCTCAGCTATTAAGGTATAACATACATCAAATTTCACTTTTACTTACATTTTAAGAAGTCTTTTTGTTTTTCTCTGGTGGAAAATGCTTCCTAAAACATCGTAAATATCTTGAATCTTGAAATTTACATGCAATAAATTCTTCAAAATAATTTTGTATAAATAAGTAGGCAATACTTATTATCCAGGAAGGACTGAACTACAGTTATTCTAATACAGTATATTCTAAACCCTCTCTGTCTCACCAGCATCAAAGAAACATTTACTCAAAACTTAAGTTTATTCACCTAAATATTTGCAGTTAAAATGTGCTTTTAGTCTCCAAATTGTCAAATGCTTATTATATTTCCTAAAATACTTTTCAGGTCCTTTTGTCAATCCTATGATATGAAGCAACATTCCACTAAAGTTTTCCGTGATATTGTGAACGCTCTGGGGTCCTTCATCCAGTCACTATTTCTTGTACCAAGCACAGGGAATACATCAGTGACACCAAACCAAACTGGTAAAGCCTTGTCCTTACTCTCATTTTATTTTTTTTTTGTAATGATCAAATTAGAATTTATTTGGTTTGATACAATTCTCTACTTTAGCATTCATTTAGGTGATAGCTCAAGACAAGCTAGTTTTCAGGTCTGTAACACTAAATTATTTTACATATGTATCTGCATCATGGAGAGGACTGCTCACAGCCAGCAGAGGAGCTTGTCCTACCTATCTGTATCTGCTTCTACAAGCTCCTTGGTTTGCAACTTTTGTGACGGAAATTATGAGGGATGTATTTCTAATTTCTGACTATTATAAACTTTTCTGAATTCTGTGTGATTTGGGGTGGATGTCATTGAGGGTTGCGTGCAACTGAAGTTAGTTAGACAGTGTGTTCCCTTCCTCTTTTGAGAGGTGATAGTAAATTCTTCTGGATTTTTAGGGACAAAACTGGACTGAGGAAACCAAAGGGTAAAAAGATGGATCTGTGCTTTATGGATAATCTTTTTCTGTAAGCTGAAAACAGTTGCTTTCTGAAGCTAAACTTAATTATCTTTTCTTGCAGCCAGGGTTGTGGTGTTTCACACAGTATATTTATATTTGGTATAAGGAAGAATTGTTTTCCTGTTAATCCCTTTGCAAGTAGTCACATCTGAATTAGGGCTTTCTGCTTCTTCCCAGGGTTCTGGAAGCAGAAACCTCAGCAACAAACAAACATAAGAATTTCTAAGGTTGTCTTTTGACATGCCTTCTTAAAAGAGATAATTATATTTTAATTATGTTTATTATCTCTCATGTCTACTACTAAATTAGCAAACATTAAAAAGTCTGTGTTTAGACTCATACCTCCCAGGATCCCCTCATGAAGTTTGAATTACAAGTTGGGTTAACATTGCTTACATGAAGAACTTTATGTCAGTTGTTGTTTGATAGTTATCTGTATAGAAGCTGATAGAATAATTCTATTATTTCTAGGTTAGTTTAATGCACTTAAGTAAATTAGAAAAGCACAAAACCTCATATTTTCATCATATAACACACACCACACACACAAGAAGCCATTCACCAAATACTCATTCTCCTCAAAACTTACATTTTTTTCTTCACATGAAACAGCATTGCAAAAGGGACATAGCCTTAGTGCTGTCACTATTTTTCTGGATTCTCATTCCAGTTTGTTTGTCCTTTATGTTTTCAATTCCTCTTGTCTGAGCATTTTTCATGTCTCTTTCTTATGCATTTCTCTGTGCCTTTTTCCTTCTGTGGCCATCCCTAACAAAGAACATATCAATGCTTAATTTTCGAACTGAAGCTTCTGGCTGCAGTGGTAGTCCTGTAGCAGCAGGCTGTTTATTCAATTGTGGTTGACTTTAGAGCCTCAGTTTTGCAATGGGTCGCCATTTCATGGGAGAAGGTGAAAGCTGCATCTGCATAAGTTTCGTGTCACTATTATATTGGTGTAAGCCTTTTTCCCACTGTAAGGAGTGAATTTGATTTAAAAAAAATAGTTTGTAAGTGTGACTGCTTGGTGAGGTTGCAGAAAACTGCACCAGTGGAGTTGTGTTCATGTCAGTGGTAGTGCTTGGTTGACCAGTTTAGCAGTATAGTATTGTTTTTTTAACGTGTTAAGCTTTACTGTACTGAAGTGTATTCCCATATGTTTTTGCATGTATTCATATTGTCTGGATTAGTAGTTTAGCCTCTCTACATAATTAAAAGAGAGCACACCAAAATGGCAGTTGTTGTTCTGAGGTTAGGTGTTGTGAGTCACCTTTTTTGGGAATCTGCACTTGTGGTACTTACTCCGAGTATGTACAGACTTCTTTCTATGTACAGGAAATGTATATATACAGACTTCCTCTTTTCATCTGTGTTTGTTTGTTTGTTTTGTATTTTTGTCTTCTGGCATTGGAACCAAAAGTTATTCCATCCTAGCTGTTGTTTGGCAGATTGTTGGCTCTTCCCTGATGATGTTAATTTGTACCTTGGGATAGCACAAATTCATACAGTGTAGTCTTCTTTGAGTATCTTCATGTGGCTTTTCAATTCTGTAATCTTTAAAGTTTGCGATAGTCTTCATTCTTAGAATGATTAGCCTTGCTTTCTTGCTACTTCTAAATGCAACTAGTCAAATAGTCCTTACATTTTATTTAAATGTCTGAATCTTCAATAAGATATATATTATTTCATTGAGTCTATTTAAGTTCACTTTATTCGGTGTGTTATGAATGCTGCTGTTGCTATGCCTTTTACAAAACTTTTTATTTTGACTGAAAGTAGGGCAGTTAGTATCAACTACACCTTTTGAACTGATTCCTTTGCACATAATACCATGTTGTAGACAGCAGGGGGAGCTCAGAAATAGTATTTTTGTGTTGGTGCTGGTGATGTATTGAGCAGGGCATCTCAGATTAATCTGTATGTCTCAACTTAAAAAAAAATAAGTATAGAAAAAGGATATTTGCTGATCACTAAAATTAGCCTGAAAGAATGGTTAATTTTAATACTTTGATTTCCTGAACAGGAAGCAATGCATCTGGGAATACTGGATCAGCACAGACAAACCCTGGAGTGCTTGGAATGGGGGGTGGTGCAACTGTATTACCTGCCTTCGAGTACAGAGGAACTTGGATACCTATCCTGAATGTAACAGTACAAGGCAGTGCTAAAGCTACCTAGTAAGTACCATTGTCTTTTTGTATGTAACAAGTACTTTTGTTTATAATTTGTCTAAGGATTTTTTTTTATTAGTGATGATTGATGTGTTCCTTTAGCTGGCATTGAGGTATATTATGGCCTTTCTTGTGCAGTGAGCTGGTCTGATTTTTAACTGTTTTGTCCAAATGCTCTGGTTTCTGATCCAAATATCCCCTATGGCTCTAGCATCTGTTGAATATTTTTTTTCTACCATACTGTTGTTGTATTACTCTTCTCTTTTAGGCCTTGCTATTGTATATAACAATTTTAGAATGTCTTCTAGTGGTCTCTGCAATGACAAACATTAAGGACATTAAGCCATCAGTAGAAGTGAAAAAACAGTTTTCTTAAACCCAGTTTACTGCATTTACACTTTTTATTGAACAGGATGTTCTGGTCAGGTTGTCATTCCAAGCAATTTATTGACATATAGACGAAGGTTAAACTGTGAATGCTTCTTAAAAGGACCAATTGCTAGTCTTTTTGTGAAGACTTTGCAGAGTGGAGACGGTTCTAAATTTACAGAGCTGTGTTACTAGGTTGCAATGCTTTTTGAAATACTGGAAATCTTTTCACATCACTCATGACCACTGAGCGTCCATCTCTTCCAAATTATTATACAACCTCTTCCAGATCATTTGTACAGCCAATGAAATTTTGGCACGCTAATACTCAGTGAGATCAGTAAATAGCATGCATCTCTACTTTAAGGTACTTTACCTGCCTTTCAGATTTAGGACAAATTCATCCTTGGATTTCAAGACTAACATCAAATATATGTTGATTTTTTATTCCAACAGTGACGATGAATATTCTTTTAGGTTGCTTGGCTGTTCTCAGGAACTGAAATTTTTAAAACAAAAGTAGATAAAAACTATTTCATGCTTTGTCCACCTACTGCAGCCTCCTGCTTTTCTACCTTTTCATTTTTCTTAACTTAATTGTTAACTGTGGTTTTGTGTCTTAACTACCTTATATTTTTGTCATTACTGTTCCTGTATGGAATGAGTATTGTTTCTTCCACGTCTTTTTATGCCTGCCCTCTCCCACTTTAATAGGAGAAAAAAAAGTTGAACATTTGATTTACCTATATTGCGCATGCCCTCAGATATGTCTGGCAGCCATCTTCAGGAAAGTTGAAGTAATAACTGAAGTTTTAGATTTTTGGTGAAAGAAAGCTTTTGGGGCAGAAAGGAATAGTGGCACTACAGTATAAAAGTGTCTGGTATATTGTAGCTAATATGTAGACTAGGAATGCCTAGTCTGTCTAACAACATTTTGTAAAGAAAACCATGAAATAGTAGTTGTTGGGATAGCAGGTGGTTTCTGTAACAGACCACCTTACCTTGTGCAGACACTGCAGCTGTGGCAGCTGTAATCTTGTTGGATGTGTAACCCAGCAGTTCTTTATGGGCTTTTATGGTAAAATATGAAGAAAAGTGGCAATGAGGCTGCAGTTCCAGAATAACGATGTTATAACTGTGTGGTATTCAGCAGTGAGTCATGTAAAAGTTTCCTCTTTGTACAAGTAACTTACATTGCCTATCTGTGCATATAGGTGATGGATATTTGGTCATACATTATCTTCCTACGGCAGGCTTTTCCATTTGTATGGACTCAAAAGATAACAATCATGAAACATCTGACTTGTTACCAATTTGTTATAACCATATTCACACTGTCATGACTTTCTGACCTATCATCTCTGTTGTTCCTATGTGCTTCTATTCTTTGGAACAGCCTTATAAGTAAAACAATAATGAAAAAATAATTCGTTCAGTGATACTTGCTTATGTGTGTTAATTTCTTAAAATATTTATTGACAGGTCTAAAAAAAGGGTAAAAGGGTACCCTGACTGTACTCAGGGTACCCTTTCATTTACTGTTTTATTTAATGACTCATTTACTCTTTTCACTAGTGACTTAATAGTCAAGAGATTGATTTTCTTGAGTTGAGAATGTTTGTTTTTGTCACTGTTCTTACTCACAGTTGTACTATTATATGATTGCTTGTCATGCTTTCAATTTTTCAGTTTGGAAATGCTGGACAAAGTAGAGCCACCTACAATTCCTGAAGGCTATGCCATGTCGGTGGCATTTCATTGTTTACTGGATCTTGTCCGTGGTATCACTACCATGATTGAAGGAGAACTGGGAGAGGCAGAGACAGTCAATCAAACCACAACAGAGACAACTTCATTGCCAGCACAAGCTTCAGAGCGGCAAGACTCGCAGTCTGTATCTGACCAATCTGACAAAGAGCTAGGTATTTGAAAATGCAAATATAATATAACATGCAACAATTTTATGTAAAGCAGGAGTGAGAGAGTTGATGCTTTGTTGCTTGAATTTATTTTTTGAAATCTTATGTAAAAACTTTGAATGAAGTAAAGGTTTTTTGTTTTGTTCATTTATTTTGTAACAGAGGTAACATTTTTGTTACCTTAAAAAAATTGACCTGATATACTGCTTCTGACCTCTTGCACTACACTCCTCATGGTGTATTAATGCTGTTTTACCTGTACGTAAGTTGGATGTGAGGGAGATAATAGACATTCTGTTCTCCAGAATTTCTGTTCTGCCTTCCAGTGTCCTTAGCTCTTAAGGGACAGCCTGAATGAAAGAAATGTGGCAGTTATGGCCATATTACAGAAAACTGTATTTCTGCTAGCAAGATGAAAAGACAAATGTTTTAATGGAAAGACTTTAAATAAAATGCAAGTATTTATTTAGGGAAGAACTTAGTTTTAAAAGTGGAAATAATACCAAGTATGTCAAGTATGCTATTTGTATAGCATACAAAGACCTTGTATATGTACATACTAAAAGACTTGGGTCTTGAGTGATTTTGGCTTGTGTACAAGGAAGCTGAGGGTCTAGAGCTGAAGTTTGGACTGAAGCATCAGCTCTGCAGAAGGGAGAGGAAATGGATTTGTCTGGAGCAGGTTAGGCAGCCTCAGCAGTGCAGAGCTCTCCATGGTGCTGCAGGCAGTGCGCGCTGTGCCTGGGGGCTTGCCATGGCCTGGCAGAGGCAGGGAGGAGTGTGGGAATCCATATGGCAGGTTATAGCTCTGTTAGGCTATATTGGTTTTATACTAGAGAAGTGAAAAAAATATCCAAGAACCTGGGGAAATGTAAATGTGAGGAGAGAGAGATTTTTCCTTCTCAGAAAAATTTCAGTAGTGTATTTCTTGTTTACCCAATGTCCTGCACTTACGCACTGTTTTTGTAAACAAAGATGAAAAATAGTTCTATATGCCTTAATAGGGTTTAAAAAATGTAATTTAGAATAAGTATTGCACTGGTGACATTTTTTACTTTAGCAATATTACTTTAAATGTGACTGCTTAAGTGGTAATGGTGTGTGTTTGTGCATACATATAGATATGTGTACATAAACTTTAAAAATTCTGGTGGCAAACACTGAATGTTCATGATAATATTTGACTTTCATAACTTTCAATTATGCATTTCTACTATAAACAAGTATATGTATTTCATTCAAGTTAACAGAGCTGTCTGGGAAGAAATGGTCAATGCCTGTTGGTGTGGTCTTCTTGCTGCATTATCCCTCCTACTTGATGCAAGGTATTTAGTCTTCCATTTGTCTTGATTTTTCAATTCCAAGCTGTATTTTGAACTGAGTTTTTATATTGGTTGACAGTTGTTTGAGAGAGCTGTTTGTAGTGCGTAAGTAGAGAGGTTTTTTGTGGGTTGGTGATGGCTAGACTGATCTGTTACAAGTAAACGACATGAAGGTCCCCAAAATACAAAAGAAAACCTTTAATATATTTCAATGTAGAAAAATTAATTAGATTTTCAAAGACTTGCATTTAAACTATTTAAATTAATTTTATTCCTTAATTACTTTGAATGATTCAACATGTTGAAATGATTCTACTCATGTTGTGACTAATGTTTATAAAGGCCTAAATAATATCTCAGTACTTGTTTTAATGCAAATTTTTTCAAGTGGAAGAGCTGTTTATTACGTAATAACTTTGGTAACTTTATTGTTGCTTTCAAAGTGTTTTTTGCTATCAGACACTAATTTCTGAAATTAGTATCTCCTTATAATTTCCTTTGCAAAGTCATTCGTAACTAAGGACCAATTTTATAGAAAATTGATCTGGAGAATTCTGTTGACTGGTTACACTTGCTCTTCAGTATTTATAGTGTTGCCAGTTTCAAACTATGAGTTCTCACTGATTTCACCTTTGGTTAGCTGCCTTCTCTGCCACGGGTTAATTTTTACTAAACTATGTATACTGTTTTTCAGCACTGATGAAGCTGCTACTGAAAATATTCTAAAAGCAGAATTGACCATGGCTGCGCTTTGTGGAAGACTGGGTCTTGTAACATCAAGAGATGCCTTTATCACTGCCATTTGCAAAGGTTCCTTGCCTCCTCACTATGCCCTTACTGTATTAAACAGCACAACCGCGGCTCTGTCCAGCAAATGTAAGTATATGGATTTTCCTTTGCAATTTAAATGTGTTTAATTTTGATCCATATATTGTCCATAAATCTAAATCCATATCTTTATCAGGGTATGATTGCAAAGATGCACAACAGTATTATTGTTTGGCATAAAGCACT
The DNA here is from genome assembly GCA_011075105.1 of Heteronetta atricapilla. NCBI lineage: Eukaryota > Metazoa > Chordata > Aves > Anseriformes > Anatidae > Heteronetta > Heteronetta atricapilla. Next base: position 35,246,274 of record CM021731.1, read on the forward strand.
TGGCTGTACTAAATTTACTAAAAAACTATAAAATCTAAAAAAATAGTCAGGATCTAGACAGCCTCCTTTCCATAACTCTTAGTCTTGCAGCATCTACTAGGTATCATTCTAGTCAACCTAAAACTTCCCTGGATGCTTAGCATATATCAGAAGTTCAGTTCTAAGGAGATCTGTCTGTCATCCTAAAGATCTGTTAGGGTATGTAATTAAGGCATTCAAATTCCAAAAATAGACCCTGTCAAGAAACTCGGATAATTAGTATCTGACTAGAAGATCCTACATTTGTGGTGTGCTACAGTCTTTTCTACAACTGTGTAGTGATTGAGAGTACTTACTAAGTAAATAGAAGGTCTTAAGTTCTGAGCTCTGTTGAACTTCCAAGAGATTCAATTGGTGCTTCCCATATCCTGAGATAATGTTGTAAATCCCGGGGCATGCCAGATGAGGATATACTCTGTTTCTGATTTTGAAAATTAGTTCCTATGTAGCCAGAATTGCAACTACCCGGTGAATAGGCAGATGGGTTTAATATTAGACCTCTTAACATGAAACAAAAGTAGCGTGGTATTAGAACAAGGAGTGGTGGAACCTTTTCTCCAGCTCACATGCTAAGTGTGTTATTAGATCACAAGTCTGTGAAGCAGTATGTGAGACCAACCTACACTAATCTCTGTGGAGCTGAAACAGTGAACTTAATAATATTTTAGGTAGGTTACTCTTCTTTTAACAAGTGAATTATAAAAAGGTTTGCCTGTAGTCCTGTATTGGGAAGACTTCACTAGGTAGCACTTGTGAAACCTTAAATCTGAGAGCACTAGTAAAATGGTAGCACACAGTTACATCATTTAGAGATAATAACCACAGATGACTGAGTTGAGACATAATCTGAGGCTCATACCTTAGCATCTTAGCACTAATATTGAAGTCTCGACACAAAACATATTAATATTGCAAAAGAGAGGGAGAAATTACTAGTAGTTCCTTTAACCCCATAATGTAATTACATAATAATCTAAATATAACTAAAGGTTTCAATTAAGTATTTCAATGAAGTGTAAGCTATTTTAAAACTAATGCTGTGAAAACATTTTTAGGAGTATGTTTGCCATCACTCAGGAGTGGTGGTTGTTTTTACTGCTGTAAGTACTGGTTTTAAAATTTGGATTTTTTTTTCCATTTTCCTCTAGCATATTCCATTCAGGGACAGAATGTTCAAATGATCAGTCCCTCAAGTGAGTCTCATCAGCAAGTTGTAGCAGTAGGGCAACCCTTAGCTCTTCAACCACAGGGAACAGTAATGGTAAGTACAACTTGTAAACGATCTGTCCTTCTTACCAGCTTCTTTCTGCATCTCAGTGTGTCTCTGTTTTCATCACAAAACCAAAACACAACCGCATATGAGCCACTATGAAGAAAGTTAATTCTATCCTAGCTCACCTAGAAACACTGTTATTACAGAATAATAAATGTCATGTTTTGATTTTTTTTTTTTTTGCCAGCTGACTTCAAAAAATATCCAGTGTATGAGGACATTACTCAACTTAGCTCACTGCCATGGAGCTGTTCTTGGTACATCATGGCAACTTGTCCTGGCTACTCTTCAGGTATGATACAAAATAGTGATGGTTTCTGATTTCTTGCATTTCTTTGTACTTTAGTTTTGAGATTTTATGTGACTAAACAACAACAAAAAAGATTCTATTCATGGTGTACTTTGAATTGTTTGATTAAGTACTGTAGCATTTTCCTTGAATTCTGTTTAGTTGGAAGGCTGTAAGCTAACTTGAGTAGAATGTTTGCTTCATCTCAGCATTTCTGCTGAAAATCATCCTTTTGTATTTCAGCATCTTGTGTGGATTCTGGGGCTGAAACCTGGTGTTGGGGGTGCCTTAAAACCTGGAAGAGCTGTGGAAGGACCCAGCACAGTAAGCATGATTTTACATTTTATAGTTAATGATTATGCGGTATTTTCTGTTGCAATCTATAAAATAATTATCTGTTTCTTTTCAAGGTTCTGACCACAGCAGTTATGACTGATCTACCAGTTATATCCAACATACTTTCAAGGCTTTTTGAAAGCTCACAGTAAGAAATCTTATCTTACAATTAAAATAACATGTGTGTATCAAACTTGGTTGTGTTTTGATAGCTGTTATTTTTCCAGGTACCTTGATGATGTGTCTTTACATCACTTAATAAATGCCCTTTGCTCCTTGTCTCTGGAAGCCATGGATATGGCCTATGGAAACAATAAGGTATAAAAAGAGTTCTCTATTTTCTTCTTATGTGCTTTTGTGAAAAAAGCAGACGACTTGTGCATTTGTCTTTTAAGCTAACTATTTCTAATGTGAAAACAGTAATACATTGTATTTTTTACTCTGGAATAAAAAATAAACCAAATAATGTCTTATTTATAATGGCTTGTTGCTATGGGTTTTGTTCAGTAAGGAATGTCACGTGTTTCCATTTATCAGATCGTGGATGGATAAAATTTTTAAAATCATTGTAATTTCAGAGGACAGGTATTCTGACTGGCACAGTATGTTCTGTGATATGCTAATTTTCAAATTTTTTAATTATATATTTCAGGTAAAGCATAACAATTTAGGTATTAAATAAAAAGGTAATTCTCATTTACCTGGGAAAACGGTAGTATTCCTGTCAGCCTCAGAAAATAATCTTTAGCTCAGAAAGCTTAAAGGCCATGTGATTGAAGAAAATTGAATATGTCTTCTAGTCATAATCTAATCTCAGAGGAGGATTTGTGAAAGTTTTCACTTGATCTATTACACTAGAGATAATGATGACAGAAAATATACTTGATAATATTTGACAATTACAGTAACAAGGCAAAGAAAAGATAATGAATTAAAATAAGATCTTTTGTGTGCTTAAAAACCGGTTGAAAATGAGAATGAAATATCAGCAGAAATGTGAATGGTGAGGAGCAGAATAATTCCAGTGCAACAGTCAATTTTGAATATATGTCTATTGATTTATTGGAGCTTATAATAAATATTTGCATGTGTATTTGATGAATGGGAAATGTACCGTATTCCTGCAGGACATTCATGAAGCAGGTGGAAGATAGAGCATAAAGGGAGTCTTAAATTAAATGTTTTATATTACTTGTTCATATGAAATTTTAACTTTAAAAGTTGTGATGGAAAGAAGGCTGATTTGCTAGTAAAATATGTAAAATAAAGTAAAATAAAACTGGTTGGAGAGGGGACTATGTAAAAATGGGAGTTTTGAAAGGATTATTAGGGCTTTGGCTTATTGTTCAAACTTTGAGAAAACTATATAAAAAATTATGAAAAAAAGTACTCTTCATGATAGGCTGTTGCTACCCCCTTGTGGCTTCTCATGAGGTACTGCAGAGGCTGTGGAAACTTCCAGCCATACTACCGAGGCTGTGAATGCTGTCACAACAGCTTGTGTAATGCAGTACTCCAGTGGAAAGTAGTTACGTCTTAATTTACAAATTAGAACGTAGTGAAAGGCTCTGACATGATCTAAGTTACCTCAAAGTCATGTGTTCAAATTCCCTTTTACTAAGGAACCATCGCTTTTTGCTGTTGCTAAATTACTGGAAACAGGACTAGTTAACATGCACAGGATCGAGATCCTTTGGAGACCTCTGACGGGTCATCTCCTGGAGGTAACTAACTGCTTTTACCAGTTGTCCTAGAACTTAGTTTGTAATAAGGAAGAACTTTGTGGCAATGCATTTTTAAAGTGTAAATTTTCCTTTTAACCCGAAGTGCATTTAGGTGTTCTGTTTTATGTATGTTGTTTTTGCACTTTGATTGCATCACAGCTTGAATTTAAAAGTTAATTTAAATATTAAAATTCCTGTATTTTATAGTTCTTACTGACTGACTGTATGGTGCTGTTGGTCTTCATGTGTTTTATGTACAGAAACACAAACAGGCTTTATTTGGGATTCATCTAGGGAGATTTTAAGATGTGTTTTTATGTCCATACCAGATGGATTGAAGCCATTAGGTATACTAACAAAGTTTGTTTGTTTTTAATAAATGTAAATTAACATTTAAAATGGTTTCTTAAAGAGAATGCTAGCAACATAGGTGTCATAATCCCATTTCAATTTGTAGAGTAAGTATTTTGACTCTTCCATGGAAAATGTGTTTCAAAAAGGAAAAACTCTTAAATTCTGAATTTGAAACTAAAAACAAGGGAAATAATGTAATTGTAAAGTTTTATTTCTCTACAGGGCTAGGTAGAAGAGTAAAATACAAGAATGGGGTTATATTTAAAGAGGGTAAAGGACTGTAGTGGGTTAACCTTGGCAGGCTGCAAAGTGCCCACACACTGCCCTCTCACTCCCCCTTCTAAGCAAGACAAGGGGAGAAAATACGATGAAAAAAGCTTATGGGTCAGGATAAGGACAGGGAGATCACTCACCAATTACTGTCATGGGCAAGACAGACTTGACTTGAGGAAGATTAATTTATTGTCAATTAGTAACAGTGTAGAATAATGAGAAATAAAACTAAAAGCACCTTCTGGCCAGCCCCTCTCTTTTCCTAAGCTCATCTTCTCCCGATTTTTCTACCTCCTCCTCAGCCACGAGCCGTGCAGGGAATGGGGGCTGTGGTCAGTCCAGAGCACTTTCTCAGCCACTCCTTCCTTCTCACTCTCTTCCCTTGCTCCAGTGCAGTGTCCCTCCCTTGGGATACAGTCATTCACAAACTGCCCCACTGTTAGTCCCACCGGCTGCAATTCTTCAAGACTGCTCTAGCATGGGGCCCCGTATGGGCTGCAGTTCCTTTCAGAAAACCACCTCAAGTGTGGGCTCCTCTCCACAGGCTGCAATTCTGGTCAGGAACCTGCTCCACTGTGGGCTCCTCTCCATGGGCTGCAGCTTCCTTCAGGTTGTGTACACCTGCTCTGGCATGTGGTCCTCCACGGGCTGCAGCGTGGAGATCTGCTCCATGGACTGCAGGGGGACAGCCTGCTCCACCAGGCGCCTCTCCACAGGCCACAGGGGAGCTTGTGCTGTGTGCCTGGAGCACCTTCTCTCCTTCTTTCACTGATCTTGTTATCTGCAGAGTTTTTTTTCTTTCACATTTTCTCACTCCTCTCTTACAGCTGCTGCACAATGTGTTTTGCCCTTTCTAAATATACTGTCACAGAGGTGTGCCAGCAGCATTACCAACTGGCCTAGCTTTGGTCAGCAACAAGTCCATTTTGAAGGTAGCAGGAACTGGCAGTGCCCACCACAGGGCAGCTCCTGGTCTCTTCTCACAGAGGGCATCCCTGCAGCCTCCCACCCCCATCACAAAACCCTGTGATGTAAGCCCAATGCAAGCAGAGAGATTTTCTTCCTCATTTTGCAGAATGTCAGGTGCTTCCTTTGAACCACTGCATTATTGCAAACAGTACAAAGGATTGGCCACCTCTATATGGAGATAATCTCCACTTAATCTTTTATCTAGGAAAAAAAATTGGATACTTAAAGGTTTAAAGGCTTAAAGCACTGGCATCTCTTTCTCTTGTCCTTTTTTTTTTATCTCCAAGACGATAATGTCCACCATCCACATCTTGGGACACCATGTTTTCATTTAGTAAGCAGTCTGTTTCAGTCTGTTATCCATTTTGGATATTTGTCAGTGTTTTGTAGGAAATACATAGTCTATTTCAATTTATTTTAAAGTACTGCCTTATTTACTTTTAAACCTTTGTCTTTTAAACCTTTGTCTTTTAAACCTTTGTCTTTGTGGTATAGTGAGGAAGGAGAGAGCACCAGCTGCAAATTCAGTTAAAAACAGCCTGAGGGAAGAATTTATTCCCTGTCTCTTAAACTGATTATCTGATAAGATTCAGAGCACAATGAAGTATTTCAAATTTTATCATCTTACATAAAGTAACAAACAAAAATCAGTAGAATAGCAATTTATTTTCTTCATTTTTTCTAACACTAAGCTACCTTTTCTGCATAGCTCTCCTTTTCAGTTTAGCTAGTGTCCAATAAGGAGACAGTCCACCAGCCCAATCCAAACCATCTGCCTTCCTTATGATCCCGCCTTGGATTTTGAAAGGTGCTGGGTTCTCACACCACCTGAGCTAGAGCTGGAAGGGTGGATATCAAAAATTATATAGAGGTGAATGAGACTATAGATACCTGATTTATTTGAGGACAACAGATATGGGATTACAGTTCATACTGCGTATCTATGCAATGGGTTTGCACAGCATTTTTATTTTACTCTGTTCTAAAAAACTATTAGAAAAAAATACTAGGTTTAGATTACAAAGAGACAAAGTGAAAGGAATGAAGACATTTGAACATAAGTGTGAAATAGCATTCACTGTTTTTTTGTCAAGTTTTTGAAATAATGATGCATAAACACTTATTTTACATTCTGTAAGTAATCACTTTTTGTATTTGGGACCATTGAAAAATAGACGCTTATTGTGTTGATTAATGTCATGCTTCCTTATGTGATTGATTATGTATGTTAAACTGTGTGTGTGAAAGATGAAACTTCAGAATTTTATAGTAGCTTAAGGGAGAGTTAAACCTAAGAAGAGTTGTTTGGTACCTTTTAGCCCATCAATATCTGAAACAGCAGTTAGTATGTTGATTTTGGAGAATGTATTGACTTGAGCTGCTGTGGTTTTCAATTTGTTTCCTTCTGTGTCTTTCACTGCTTCCTGTTGCTTCCTTATTCAGAAGGTATGTCCATTCAAAAAAATAAATTATTATTTTTTTACTATTAAATCTGATTTTAACATTTAAAGATTTATTGTATTGTAAAATATTTTACTAAAATACTGCATGTTAAGGTCCACTACAATTTAAATACCCAATTTTAAATAAATATTGTATATATTCAAATTTTGGTTAAATAAAGGTGCCTTTAAACAGAACACTATTGTGATTTCAGGTCTGTCAGCATCCCAACTCCAGAATGAGAGAATGGGGAGCAGAGGCTTTAACTTCTCTCATTAAAGCAGGTCTGACATTCAGCCATGATCCTCCATTATTACAGAATCAGGTAAAATAAGTTTATAGAAAAACTGCTTTCCTCCTTTTCTGGAACTTATAATGAACATAAAATCAAAATCTTCCCTAGAGGAAGTTTTCTGCAGTTCAGTGAATAGGAGGCATTCATAAAGCAATTTTACCATTGAGTTTATAAAGCCTACAGCTGTAACATTCGGTTATAACTATTGAAAATCACCTCGTGCATTCTAATGAGCTACCCTCTCCTTCCTTTTTCAAATACATAACGAAGAGTGGTGATGCTTGCATATCATGTCTGTTTGTTAGAACAAACTGTGGATCACCCTCATGAGTGCAAAACAAGTCCAGAATGTTTAGAAGTATGTATGTAATGTAGTGGCATGTAAAAAAAATATTGCCTAGCCTTCTAAATCACAGCTCTGCAACCCATTATTAATAAAACATTCTAATATTTTTACCGAGGTTCAGTGGATAGTATTTTCAAGGTCCATTTAGTAGGAAGCTGAGTCTGGCCCTCCTGAAGGAGCATAAAGTTGCACGATGAGTTTTATGCAACTGTGACAGCATGTGGTAGCTGCTCTCTGAGGGGCCCAAAGACCTGGTAGAAAAGCAAAGAAAAAATGCAGATTTCCCGCTGAGTTCCTTTACAAAGAGCTTTTTTTAGAAGGGCCAGTCTGACACTTGACTTTCAGCATTAAATATCTTCGTAAGAATCTTAGATTGGTATTACATGGTTTCACATATTACACATTAAAATAATTAAGAATCAGTTAAGGCTTATTAAGGTTGATAAAACTTATTGTTTACTTGTAGAGACTGCAGCTGCTTTTATTGAATCCACTCAAGGAACTGTCAAATATTAGTCATCCTGATATCAGGATCAAGCAGTTGGAGTGTGTGCTACAGATTTTGCAGAGTCAGGGTGACAGCTTAGGACCTGGTTGGCCATTGGTCCTTGGAGTCATGGGGGCAATCCGAAGTGATCAGGGGTAAGTGGTCAAAATAAAATTTTTAAATCATGTAAAATGACAACAGTAGAAAGAGTCCTGCTTTTATTTTCATACTTTAATAACTACTTTGATAATAGCATAGTTTTTGTTGTCATTTTTAGCTTGTGAACAATTTTACTCATCAGACATACAATTTTTGTAATTTTTGATGTAGTGCATGCTTTTATTTTACTGACTTACTCTTTCAGAAGACCAAAATAATTGTTATAGCTAGGGAACGTGACTGGTCTTCTTGCCCACAAGGGAAAGTAAGAGGTGAAGTTGCAAGTGGTTATTTTGAAATGAGTAGTGGAATGAACATCTGACCCTGGAACTGTAAGCATCAAGAACTATTTCCACACGCTTGGACTGTATTATTCCTTCTTCTGTATTAGTCATGACTCTGTATACCATGATAGGTCATCAAATAACTTGGGTATTGAAAGAATTTACTTTGGCATAGATCTCTTTTCTATCCATCTTAGCTTCTGTCTTCTGGTCGTATGAGCACCTCTGAAGTCCCTTCTTCAAATGCTTGGAGGATTTTGCTCTTATAGCAAGCAGTATTGCTTGCTCTGACAGTAATACTTGCCAAACTCCCCAAGGATATTGGCATACTTTGTTGCAAGCATCCTCTTTTGATAGCCATTGCTTCCCTTCCTATTAAAAATATAGAAAACTTTTCTTCAAACACATAGCTTTGTTTGACCACCTCATATTAACTACTGTAGGAAAAAAAAAAAAAAAAAAAAAAAAAGCAACCCTTCTTTTCCTTGGGAAAGAACTGATTATTTTGCTTTACTTACAGCTGTGATCTCAAAATACGGGCACTATCATACCCTAAGTATAAGCTATTGACTATTAGACTTCATTCACAAGTGTCTTCCCTCTGCTCAGAGAACTTCCTGGAGACCAGGGTAGAGATCCATTTGCATTCCAGAATGTCTTGGCAGGCTGCTATAAATACAGAAGATGCCATTTTGAAAGCCACTGATCCTGAAGTCACTTCTGATTGCACAATGCCAGCCTGCAAAACAAAAGGAAATCTTCCTTTGAAGAATTTATTTTCAATGGGTTGTTTGTTTATTTCAAGGATACATAAGGCACTACAGAATATTTCAAGAGCTAAACTTAGGCTTCTTACATTTGTATTTACCTTTTGGGTGGCTATCCATAACATTAAGGACAAATTTACATTTTGATCAGCTGTATTGCTGTTCCAACTTGCATGAAGAATTTTGAAACCTTTCTCCAAATTCATAGTAATGTAAGGACATTAATTGGGAAATTAACGTCTTTGAATTTGTTCTAATGGCCTTACATTTGAATATAGAAAAAGAGGTTACTTGCCCATTAATGCAGTTCTTCAAAATGAGCTGTGTAACTATACTTTCATTTCCTGCCTCCTTTCCTTTTCCTATAGAGTCCTTGAAGATCACATACCTGTGGAGTTTTGTAGTGGAGAGGGAACTGCAGCAGTTTTGGGTGTGTTTCACTTCATAGACTCATGTAATGAATGCAAAGGAAAGTAGTGTGTGAAAATTTCCTCCATAAGTTTAGCAAGGATATATCCTTTGGTCTTAATGTGGTGGGATGGGTGCCTATTTGCTGTATGCATATTATTACGTAGAATTATTATACTTTTATTGTCCATGTGAACTTCTGCGTGCATTTCTCTGGCTTCCATCTCAGGCTGGCTGTTAAAATACAGTGGTCCACCTATGATACTAATTCTGAATTAACTGAAAAAAAAAAGAAAAGGTTCTTTTATTTGGGATTCTGAAACAAGTAATTGACATCTCTACTCTGATTGTTTTGGTTTATTTCCCCCTGGAATTTATATTCTGAAGGACACTCATTTTCTGTGTTACAAACCTTTGGATTTTTCTTTTGTACATTAAGCATTATATAAACTATACTTAAATTTAAATACAGCTATAGCAGTTTGTCTTCCCTATTTTGTATTTACCTATACTCCACTGCTCTTTTGTGATTCCTTCATTTTGTCTCTCATTGAACAAGATTTTGGTTGCAGATAGTCTTCCTTCATGGAGAGAGAACTCCTTTTCACAAACCTTTTCCAGACTACATTTTTATTTTATCTGTTTGTGTTCAGAATTTAATTCTGAAGGCAGAGTATTTATTAAATACTTATTTAATAACAGATATTTTCAAAAGACTTTGACTAACATAGTATTGAAGCAAGTAAGACTACCTTTGTATTAGCATGCATCTTTCCTAATAAATAAAAATACATTTTTCCCACCAGTTTGGCATACTTGAGGTACATACTTTAAGTTGAAGCTTAAACTGAATGTCATATCTCAAAAAAGTATAGTTGAAACATTTGAAATCTTGTAAATCCATTTCAGAATTTATATATATATTTTTCTTTCCTAATATTGCTATCTCCTGATGTACTGTATTCAAAAAGTTTCTGTGCTCTAGAAGAAACTTTAAATAGAGTGTGTGTATGTGTTTTGTTTTTGTTTTGTTTTTTTAAGAGAGTCCTTAATACGGACTGCATTCCAGTGTCTTCAGTTGGTTGTGACAGACTTTCTTCCAACAATGCCATGCACTTGTCTACAGATAGTTGTTGAAGTTGCAGGAAGCTTTGGACTTCACAATCAAGAGCTAAATATTAGCTTAACTTCAATTGGTTTGTTGGTGAGTTTTACGTTAGCCTACAGTGATGCTGATTCTAGCTTTTTTTTTTCAAATGAAAATCAGTCTGTAGTCTGTTCTACAAATGACAGCCAAAACCCATTTTTCACATTGTTACTGGCATCCCATGCAGTCATTTGGAATCATATGTAAATTGAATGAGCACAGTTTATGTTTAATCTTCCGGACTCCAAGGTTGTATAAAACAAATAGTATTGTGTTGTAAATATGTTCACCAGTACCATATTTTTGATACAAACTTTTCCTTTTTAGTATCTCATGTATAGTTGTGGCTTAAAAGCTAAGGTTAAGAAAATTACTTTTTGTACCTTACAGCGTTTATGTGCTATCTTATTCCATCAGTGTAGGGAACCTTATAAAATACTTTTAAATGTGAAAATGAGAAAAAATTTATTTCATGATCATTAAGTGTGTTGTAATATTTTTATTGTGCAACAACGTGTCTTATTTGTTTTCTAGTGGAATATTTCCGATTATTTTTTCCAAAGAGGTGAAATAATTGAAAAGGAACTAAACAAAGAAGAAGCAGTGTTGCAGAAACAGGCAGAGGAAAAGGGGGTAGTGCTGAACAGACCTTTTCATCCTGCACCGCCATTTGACTGTCTTTGGTTATGTCTGTATGCCAAACTTGGAGAACTCTGTGTGGATCCCCGACCTGCAGTTCGGAAGAGTGCTGGGCAGACGTTGTTTTCCACTATTGGTGCTCATGGAACTTTATTGCAACATTCAACGTGGCACACAGTGATATGGAAGGTACGTCGTGTAAGCTTCTTCTGAAGGTTTTTAAAATTTAATTCTCATTCTAGTAACTGTTGGCATATTATTTCAATATCCATTAGCTAGTTTGTTAACATTCTTTTAAATATAACATATGGTTGCAGAAGGTCTGACTTCTCATTTTATTTTTTTATACTCTTCTCTTGTCCTTAAAACCTCTTAAAAATGTATTTTTTATATCTTGATCATTTCTTTCTTACACAGGAGTTGTATTAAAGGGCTATTCCTTTCCTGCACAGATGAAAGACTCCTGTTATGTGAAAATATGATGACATTTAAGAGTCATCTGATTGGATTGATCTTGTACTAGACTGAGCTTTGTTTTGCCCTCTGTTTTGTCTCTCTTCTTGGAGAGGATCAGTGAGATACCTTGTTCTAGATCACAGTCATGTTGGTTGTGCCTTGTGGAAAACTCAGGCTGTGGTTGAGTGTGTTGCCTGGTGTACCTGTTGAGGTATCTGAGATCCGTGGGTTAGTACAGATCTCTACCAGTAGCTTTCTGCTAGTACTAACACTTCTCAGTGGTTCTGATCATGCCATTTCTAAACTCTTCTTAAGTGAACATCAGGTAGCTGATAAGTACTCTTAGCTGTTGCAGGAACTGTGTAGAATAAGGGAATTCCCAAGGTGACACAGGGACATAAAGAATAACAGAAAAAATGCTATTTTTGTTGTTTTACTGAGAAATTAACAATGTTATTTTAAAAGTTGCTTCTTTTTTCATTTTTTTCTGACTGTTGCAGGTTTTATTTCACCTCTTGGATAGGGTTCGAGAATCTTCTACTACAGCTGACAAAGAGAAAATTGAATCAGGAGGAGGGAACATCCTCATCCATCATTCAAGGGATACAGCTGAGAAACAATGGGCAGAGACATGGGTGTTAACACTGGCTGGAGTTGCAAGAATATTTAACACCCGGAGATATTTACTGCAGCCTTTAGGTAAAATTTATGGTTTAAAATTACTGAAAGATACAGTAATGAACTGACAGCTTTGTATATTTTTTCCATTACAGTACCAGGCAAGAATCTTAATCTTAGCTTTCAAGTGTGTTTCTATTGTCTCACCTTAAATGTGAATTTGAGACAATTAGAATTTTTAATTCATGCTCCTTAGAGCCAAAAATCCTAAGTACCGATTTCATCCTCCATGTCATGGTACTTGAGTTCACATCTCAGTAGTCACAATTCTGCATGCCAAATAACTTTAACTTACAGTAGCATGATAGCAATAATAATTTTTGTGTTTGGTTAGTTGCCAGAACATAGTTTTCCTCTTGTCTTGTTAAGGTTACACAAGTTAATTAAAGGTTAATTAAAACCCCAAACTACAAAAATGAAATCTTTCTCTACAGGACCGTTATCATAGAATTTTAAAATTCCTTATAAAATGCATTACATGACCGTAGATTTGACCCTTAATTCCTTGTGTATGCTGAACACTTTTTGAAATCAACAAGCATCTGCTGTGCATAAGAATTTTTTTTTCCACAATCCTGGATAAATAAAACATTTTTTTTCTGGTATGAGATATGATACATGACATATTGCTTGTAATTTTGGCATAAACAGTCATATATCATTGCGTTCTTCATATTTGTGTGTTGCATTTGTCTATTGCATTCATTCTGTTTAGTTACAACCAAACTGATATATTTTGAAAGGCATCGAAGCCATCCTGTAACCTCATGAAATTTCTCTGTGTTCAAGGAACAAGTACATGAACAGTCTTTCAGAGATGGAACTGGGCTGGGAGTGAAATAGCAAGCTACTACCAAGTTGATTTTTTTTTATTTTTCTATTTTTAATAGGAGACTTTTCCCAAGCCTGGGATGTTCTTCTTGATCACATCCAATCAGCAGCACTCAGCAAAAATAATGAAGTTTCCTTGGCTGCTCTGAAAAGCTTCCAGGAAATCTTACAAATTGTTTCTCCTGTCCGAGACTCAGAGAAGCCTGACACACCACCTGCTATCAATGTTTCTGTACCTGTGGTGGTAGGGACAACAACTGCCACTAGTCTTGGCAGATCGTTCATGAGAACTGACTCCATAGGGGAAAGAATGGGAAGATACAATGGGTCTGAACTACCTGTAGTAACAGATGAGATTGAAGATTTGAATCTTTGGTGGGCAGCATGGAACAGCTGGTATCGGATTGGTTCAGAAAGTACAAAGCCTCCAATTAATTTTGATAAATTGACTTTCATTCCCAGCCAGCCTTTTCTTACAGCTTTAATTCAAATATTCCCAGCTCTTTACCAACATATCAAAACTGGTTTCAGCATGGATGATCTCCAAAAGCTGGGTGTCATTTTGCACGGTGCTGTTTCAGTTCCGATCAGTTCTGACGCTTCCCCTTTCATCCTTCCATCCTATACTGAAGCAGTTCTGACAAGTTTACAGGAAGCAGTGCTTACAGCTTTAGATGTTTTACAAAAGGTAATAATGGGACTTCAAATGTGTGGTGAAAGGTAAACTACACTCTCTCAGTTCTTCTTCTTGGAAGTATAGTGCGGTGACTTAAGTGTTTACTTATTTAAATTTGCACAGTGTACTGTTTTATAACAATCAGAATTCCATTCCTGGTGTGACCCAGGTGTTCTGCATTCAAAGGAAGGGTGTAATCTTTATGGAATGCATTTTTGCTAGATTGCAGAAATACCTTAAGTGTGGTGCTACGTTTATATCCATTTACTGGTCTAGCTAATGTTTAAGCATTCTACTGTTATGAGTGTCTGTACATGGAGCTGGGGAAATAATCTCCAAAATGGTATTCCTTATGTTGCCATGGCACTACCATAAACAAAGTCTAGAAGAGTGATGATCATGAGAATTTTGAGTACATGCAAAGCATAAAACCTAAAAAGGTTTCTAGCTGACTACCTTCTTCACTCTTATTAATTAGTCATTTAAGGAAAATGCCACATCACTGCATAAAAAATTCTTAATGTAGAACTCATCCTCAAAGAGCACCCTTCATGCAAATTAATTTGTAGACAGCAAATTAGGGTGCCCTTTAACTAGGTAGTAAAAAACAAAAAAGTATTCTTTCTCTTGCTGGAGTTGTAAAAGACCTTGCAAATATGATAATTCAGAAAACATTTATTCAAAAGAAACAAAGTTGATAATGAATGAGGTCATGTGTTTAGATTAAGCATTGCTTAAAGAAAAAAAACTTGAGAAATGCCAGAATTAAAACTGTCCAGGTGAACTGACTTCATTCACTTTGGGCTTTCACGTTACGACTGTTTTGCCACTACGTGGACATACCATTTTAAAAATTCTCTTGTCGGACAGGATCCTGTCTCATTTAGCTCAAAGAATGTATGGTGCCTACTTAATGAGCAGCATTTCAGTGTCTTGTTTTCTTTTTGCTTAGAGAGGGTTGGCTTGTGTCATACTTATTTCAACCCCACAAGAAAGGCAAAGTCATTATCTTGCAGTCATACCTTCAGTTTGTGGGTTTAAGAAATATGAATGTATTTTGAGAACAGAACTATAAGAATAGAAGTTGTTATTAAATTTCAGTGTTTTATGTGGGAATATAAGTAACATGAAGCTTTAAGATGAATTGTATCTACTAAACCATCACCCTACTCCAATCAGGCTTACCCTTTTTGTATCCTTTCCATTCCTGCAGCTCAGTCTTGCTGAATTAAAGTGAAGGCTTCTGGCACTTTTCACAGAAAGGGTTTCCACAAATTTTAATATGGAGAAAACTGCACATTTTTTTCTAGTCTTGTTCTTGTCAAGGTGCTAAGCTGTTCTAGCTGAAGTTTTCTAAGACGGCAAAAACAACTGCAACAAATCCCTATGAGAAACAGAGACATGTTGACATTATAGGTCCAAGCCTTTGAAAATACAAATAGGAAGCCGTTGGTACACTAATATCAAACAGTACATCCCATAGTTGGGATGTATATACATATATACTAACAGAACATCACTAAGGTCATAAAAAACTAAGTTAAAATATATTTGGAGATTAGCAAGTTCTGTGAAGTCTCATGATCTTCCCTCTGGGCGGCGTAACCCAGTAGAATTCACATGACAAGGCAATCAGCCAGTGCTATGTGTGAAGCAAAGGCTGTCTGTGAAGTGGTTTTGGTGGATGCTGCAGTGTCTTCTTCCTGAGTTGAAATGAATTAATGCTCAGGAGTCCTCACAGGTTCCAGTGGGATAGTTAAGGAAGAGCATGTAAATATTTGCCTGCTTCTTGCAGGTTTGAGTATGGGATCAGATTCAAGTTTTGTTCTTTGTCTACGTAGAAAGATTTGGGTCAATTTTCACTTTGTAAGAAGTTCTGGAACAACACTGCAGTTGGAATAGCATGAAAAAAATGATATGTTAAGACTTAACCCCTGTCTGTCCTGATAGAGATTTTATTATGAGATTGCACAAAGGACACAATAACTCAAGAACACAGGAATGGAAGGCAAGCTTAGTTCTTGTTTCAGATTTCCACGTGTCGAGTCAATTTTAGACCCTTTGTTCATTTTCTTTTTTATTCCTCATTAGAATTTGTTTTCTAGTCTTTCACTGTTGTAGTCTAAATGCCTGCTTCATCATATTAGCTCAGCTAAACTTTGTGCCCAAGCCTGAATTCTCTGATTGTGCTCACAGCCTACCTGCATTCGCTCCAGGTCAATGCTGCAGTGAGCCAGCTGGCTCCTCAGACAGAGGAACACAGATACATATTTGGTTATCAGATACATTTGGATTCTGCTTCTGCAGGCAGTATGAATGTAAACCTCTTGAGCTGTGGGTGTGGTGCTCAAGGATGTATTTACATTTACAGCAGAGTTAGCACAGACTTAGCCACTGAGACCTGTAAAAATAACAGTAGTCTATGACAATAGCTGCAATGGGAGTTGTTAGATAAATCTCAAACTATACAAAAATCTGAAGGTTTGTATTAGAATGCTTTAGAGCATAAACTTCTAAAACTAAAGTACCATATCCATTTTTACAGCAAACAGTGATCAGCCAAGTGTTATGTGTTAGGGTTTCTGTGCATTTTGTTGTTGCCTGAACATTACTTTTTGATTTATACATGTCTCCTTACTTAAGGATGCAAACAAATGCACTCAATGCAGTAAATACTACTCTATTTTACAAGCAGCTCTTAAAGATACTTTCAGCATCCTTGGTCACACACTTTGCTAGGCCATTTTTGCATTTTACATAATGATGCATTTTTCATTCTTAGATAAAAATTACCTGGTGTCAGTCAGAAACATAAAGTTCTTTGAAAATCAGTTCTAAGTAGGTGGCTTTTCAAAGTAAGGATGGAGTATCAGGTCAGTTACTTTTAATATTATACAGCTAATGTTAAGAGCTGAAAATACCTCAGTAGACTGGATAGAAAATGCTTCTATTAGTAAAATAAAATTTTACAAGAGTTTCATAAAACATCAAGAACAAGGACCTACTGGTGTACAATCTTTAAGTAGTAGTTAATGCTTTTGTTTACCAGTACAGAAAAAATAGCATCTGAAGAAGCTCTGGTCATAAAATGAGTAATAATAACAATAATAAAAATCTAACAAGCTAGAATGAACGGTAAGCCTAATTTGGAAGTTTACCATTGCAGATGTTAAGGGAGTCTTCTGGGGGTAGTGGTGATGTTGAAGAGATGTGTACGTAAGTTAGATCTGTATGAAACTCATACAGGACTTTCTGGATGCTCCTTTTCCCTTTCTAATCCATGTGGTGGTATTTAAATCATTTCTTACATATATTATCTTGCATTAACCTGTTAAGATTTAGTGTAGTGACTTTGGTGCAGCAGCATATCAGCTGAAATGGTCTTGCAGTGTGTCGAGTACTTCAGATCAGCAATTAACCTTCAGCATTCAGCCACACAGAGAAGTATCTAGCATTCAAGTGCCTTTTTCTGTGGTCAATACAGTCTTGGACTTGAGAGAAGGACAGCTTTCTTAGGAGGAGCAGTATTCCACTATATCCATAACGTTAGTTACGTTTTTGGGCATTAGACATGTTTAGAATTGCAGGAAGGCCTTTAGTGATTCATAGAGTGAAGGTTGTAGATTGCCTGAAGGTGCAGCTTGGTTTTAGGATGATCTAGAGATGGCAGTGTCTGTAGCCCCTGTTGGCTTGCTCCCTCTCATGGCTGAGGACTTAGGATATTTACTAGCCACTCAACCGTCATGGCTCAACACAGCCCCAGCATGGAAGCTGTGCTTAAACAGCTTCAGAGCTGGTGGCACCTGGTGTGAGTTTGGACACAACTTGTCATGAATGAGCTTTTGTTAATGGAAAAGGGGTCTGACTCCTCCCCAGAGGAAAATGACAGTACAAGCTCAAGATCTTTTTGTGAAGCAATAGACTGTTTCTTGAAGCTTTGAGAGGAGGAACCTGGGGAGGAAAAGCAAGACTTTAAAAATTACAGAAAATAATTGGAAAAGCTTCATAGAATTATTTTATCTGGCTTTGAAGATAGATGCCCTACCTTTTCCTTGGGATTTATTTTGCAACAGGAAATCATTATGCTATGGCAACATCATATTTCTTTGACATCTTCTAAGTACACCCTTCCTAAAATGTTTTCCATTTTAACACAAGATTATGTTTCAGCTATGCCAAAATGATATCATTCTGATTTTACTTATGTTTCTTTCTGTAAGACACAAGTTTAACTACTTATGGAAACTTCATATGAATTACTTGTGAGATTTAAATGCTCCTCAAAGTAGAACTTAAAGAAGATGTGGCTGAGTGAGAGCAGTAGACTTGTATATGATCTATACATATGTCATGTCAAAGCAGAGTTTGTAAAGAAAATGTGTCATTTATTAGACAAAATGAGATACCTGGCCATATATAGATTAATAAATACCACTATCATTCCATACACTTTCCTGTAATAAAATAACAAAACTTATTTTGAATTAAATAAGAACTACAAGAACTTAAACTATTAGAACTACACACTTTCTTTTATACAGCATAAATCTTGCATGTTCCAGTTCCTGCATGATACTGTAGTAATCATTCTGTATATCTGCAATGAGGTTATTTTCATATTGACTGTGTTGTTACACCTTTAGCATTATGTTGGTATAGCAAAATAATTTGTGAGCTAAAATAATAGTAATCCTTACAATTCATAGAGGTAGCTAAGAGGCAGATTTGGGGATTTTTTTTTGTCGGAGCTCCTTGGATTGAGGCAGGTTTTTAAATGCTGATGCTCAAGTTTTTGTTTTTTCTCTTGCTATAGGCTATATGTGTAGGCTCAGAAAACATGCAGATAATGTATCCTGCAATCTTCGACCAGCTATTGGCCTTTGTTGAATTTTCCTGCAAGCCTCCCCAGTATGGACAGCTGGAAACAAAGCACATTGCAAATGCAAAATATAATCAGGTAATTTATTAGAAGTCTCACTTGTTTCATTTGGCTGTTGAACACAACTCACCTTCAGATGTAGGTTGTATAGCCAGATGCACTTATTCTATCTGTAAAAATTTTGCTATGCATGTTGTGTAGTAAGTTGATTTATTAGTATTTTTACATGCTTTTATTATCTTCTTTTGCTCTCTTTGAATTCTTTTTTAAAAAAAAAATAATAAATCTGTATTCCTCCATGTAGGAAGATTCTTGCCTGGACACCAGACGTGGTGACTGTGTCTGAATTTGTCCAGTGCATTAAACTAAAATAACTGCTCCTATATTTGACACTACATTAAATAGAAAGGCACCATAGTTTTGAATGGAGAACATTCCTTCAAACTGCTCATTTTTGAATTGCACATGCAGGAGAGAAATGGGACATACTCAATAATTCTTTATATCTGTGTACTCTGCTGTTCACTAAGCATGAGCATCTGATTCGCTGTAATCTAAGAGGTAACTGTTATGTATGTATTAATTCTTCTTGTTCTATTTGTCCTGCAACACAATGGAATCACACTAGATACAACTATTTGCACCGGTGAGTTATATTTCCTTAAAGATTGTCCTAATGTAGTTGTCTTGCCTAGATTGCAACGTTTTTCCTACTTAAATGTACTTTACTTCAATGTGGAGTACATTTTCATAGTCAGACCACACTATATTTGCAGTTTTGTTGCTTGGACTGTATTCTTAGCAAACCTTGCATGCATTAAACTGAGAGTTCAACGCAAAGCATACATTTTTTTTCCTTAATTAATATTTTCTCACAAATAGTTCAGTAATTTACTATTTTTTTCCCTAGGCTGAATGGGTAGCATTGAATTATGTACCATTTGCTGAAAGATCATTGGAAGTGGTTGTGGACTTATACCAAAAGACAGCTTGCCATAAAGCTGTTGTAAATGAGAAAGTTCTTCAGAACATTATTAAGGTAAAGCTTTGTCCTGCTTGTGTGCTGAATTAATGAGTTTATTTTGAAAATAGAGAGTTTTATTTTGAGATAGTGTTGATAAGCACTTTCCAGAAAGCTTAAATCTTTAGTTTTAAAAAAATACTCAGTGAAGATAGGCAGCAGATAACTCTTGTGATGCTACAAACACTATTAATTGGGCTGTATGCATTGGTCTTCAGCTGGATGATACAGCATCAATATTTCCATATTAATACAAAAATCAACAAATTTAGCCAAACAATAGTAATCTTTGAAAGTCCTGTGCACCTGAATCTGAAGTGCAGGCTTCTTAATAAATACGACTGAAGGATAAAGACAAAATTGGCATATATATTTTTGTGGAGGTGTTCTCTAGCTAGTACTTTTGATCTACTTTTAATGGCTTTGTGTGCCATTAATGTAGCTATAAAATGTTTTGGGTGCACAGATGTGCCTTTAAGGTGAAAGTGCCAAACTCATATTTTTTTACCCTGTTTTTAGCAAATAAATTTGGCAAATAATGGAAGTAGTGGCAAATGTCTGGGAAAAACTATATGGGTCCTCAGTTTGTTCGTAATGACTTGGCTGACTTCAAGTTGTTCCTGTATAGAAATTTAGCAACATGGATGTGTTTAAAATAGTTGCATGGTATTATTTGGAATCTGTTATGAATTACATGCTTGTATTTCAAAATTAATACATTTGGTTTCCACTTCTGTTTTAATGGGCTAGGTGAAACTAATATATTTTTTCTCTAAAGTTCACAGTTAATAATAACGTGGTCTACTGCAGTAGATGAAAGACTTCTGAAATGACTTTTCATGTGTCAGAATCCCATGTTGATTTAGAATTAGATTTGACTCATGAGCAAAAGCATCAGAAGAAAGTATTCTGTTTTTCTGTAGGGTTATATCCTAGCTCTGATAACTACTGCAAAAAAAACAATTATAATAAACTTAATCCTGAGAGGGAGTTCTCCCTTTGCTTTCCTCAAATCAGAAGCTTCCCTAAAGGTATTAGGGACATACATGTAATGCCCAAATTTAGTTAATATATATTTGAAATGTCAATTAAAGAATTTGATTTCCAAGATGACTTGGTATCAGCTCCTAGTTAGTTCACTGTTGACTAACAATGCTAGAAGGAGTAGATATAGTGCAGGTAGTACATAAGCTTGAAGTTTTAAACACGTTATTGGGTTTCTTTTATAGATACTGAAGCTGTCTTTCTATCTAGAATTTGCTGTGTTTTAATCTGCTATACATTTGTGCTGTCTAGCAGCCTTTATCTACAGAATTTCATCAACTCTTTGCTTTTAAACTTCCTGTGGTTTAACAGTCAGCAATCACCAGATGTTTTGCAGTGATTATGTGTATAGTTCAACTTTTGCATTTTAGGAAAAGTTTAAATTTAGTGGGGCTTTTTTTTTCTTTTTTTTTTTTTTTCTTTTAAACCTTCGGGAGCAATTGAGAGAACTTACTAGGGACAGAACTAAACTCTCCAGAATATACTTACAACAAAGAACTGCCAGCAATCTTGTAGATGTTAGGTGAGCCCATTTGTCAGAGTTGGCAGAAATGGTGGATGGTAATACAGAAAATTAGTAGGTACTAGTGTAATTGGTAATGGATCAGATCTGGCTTCTAACCTTGTATTTGTTAACAGACACATGATTTAGCCAGCTGGCATATGGTAAATTGTCTTTATAATCATATTTTAATAAGACCGTCTCATATACCAGCACAAAAAATAGAGACATGTACTATCATCTATGTAAATGTCTGCTGAGATCTACAGAAATGTGTCTTACTCTTTGATTTCTCTGAGCAACTGTGAATTTTTTTTGAACTTGTATTTTGTAGACGCTGAGAATACCTCTTAGTCTGAAATATTCCTGTCCTTCGGAAAGTACATGGAAGCTAGCTGTTTCCTCCCTTCTCAAAGTTCTCTCCATTGGACTACCAGTTGCAAGGCAGCATGCATCTTCTGGAAAATTCGACAGTATGTGGCCAGAGCTAGCCAATACGTTTGAAGATTTTTTGTTTACTAAAAGGTAAACAATTTTTTTTCTTAGCTGGAAAATACTAATAAGTAATTTGTTCACTAAAGTAGTAAAACAGTGTGCCAGTAGAGTTCAGTATAAACAGCCATATCATTAGTTATTTTAAGATAATTCTAAGGAATGAAGGAAAAAAGGTAACAAGTTTTCTATTTTAAAAAAACATACTTTCAGAAAGTAGTAGAAAAAAGTTCATTCAAGAGGTGAAATGTCAAAGCAAGAAAGAGCTAAGCTGAACTCTGAATACAAGGTATAGCCATGCTGGTCAGGCCAAGAAATTCTGTATGGACTCCCAAGCCTGCTTGCTGTGGATTTGATAGAATTATTGATGTATACTCAAATTAATCAGAACTGCAGCATATGTCTCTTGACATAGCTATATGTCTCGAGTTCTATCTTAAAGTACTCCACTTACTATGAATTTTGGAAAAATATTTTTTACCTTGCTATAGTAGCCTTAGAAGCCTGTAGTTATTTTACATGTTTCTGCCCAAGATAAATTGACTGCAATTTAATAAATATGTTTTATTTATAATACTTTGTGAAAAGGGTAGCAGGCAGGCAGGTGAATATGCATAATCTCCCAAGAATGGAAGACAGTAGGTGTGGACACGTTGAGAAAGTTCAGAAAGGAAAAATGATAATGATCAGAGATTAGACAATTTGACCCATGAATGTGATCAAACAAAAGAATGTATTATTAGGAAGACACATTAAATCTTTATAATATGGTAAAAGATTGTTCCAGAGAATAATTCTTTTGCTATAAGGAAGGTTAGGTACTGTAGAAGATTGTTTAGGAAGGATAGGGAACTTCTATCTTCTGTGAACATCTATGGATAAACAGCTTTCAGCAGTAGTTAAAGTATATCTAATTGCATCTCAGATTAGAGGGCAATATGGAATGTGAAAAATTTAATTCCCTAATTTTCTGTGTGCATTGGTTTCAGTAGCAAATTAATCTGTCTTTTTAATAGGAAACAGTAGGGCTCTTCTGTACCTAATGCTAATATTCTTTGTGTATTTGTGTTTGCAGACTTTTGTGTGCAAACACAAAAATCAGCAACCAAATACAGCTGTATTTATTAGTGATGAATAAATAGTAGCTTATCCAAAACAGATGAAAATTATATACCAATGAAACTTAATTTTAGAGGCCTATCTGTTAGTAAAAATGTTTGTAATAATGAGTGGTTTTGGAATTTCACCAGTTGGGTTGTAAGCCCATTGAATGAAAAACCTTTATTTTGTCTTTACATTTACTTGAAAGAAATAATACTAGATAGGAGGACCTGAAAATCAAAAAAATAAGATCATCAAGACTACAGAAAAGACTCTCTATTCACCGCAAATTTTTGTTTTGATGCTCAGCTGTTTCTTGAATTTAACATAATCTTTTCAGTATCTTTTTTTGGTTTTGTTTTCATCTGCAATTAATAGTCCTGCTTCCATTCTGAGACAAGCCATCCAAATCAGCTAACACTCTATAGACAATATCACTGTTGGGTTTAGAAAACTAAAATGGAAGATTTTTCAGGATATTTAGGAAAGTGCATGTTCAGTTAGCAGTTACTTTGGGAATACATACTGCTATTTGCTATAACTCAATTATTCCTAAGTATCTGTGAAAAAGATTAAATATTTATTTTCACCTTTTCAACTGACCTGTATTGGTCCTGCCACAGTTTGGGCTATTAACCATTCTTAAGTCAAGGAAAGTCAGATTATCACAGATCTTCAACATAATTCAGGATAATGCATTATCATCTGCATGACTTTTTTTGGCCAAATTTGTCATCTGTTTTTTCTTAGCAGTGAGTGATTCATACTTTTCTTGAAAGCTATTCCAACCATAGAAATTCCATCTTAACATGTTGCTTGCTAAAAACAATCATTATCAGTATTAATAGCTTTTGCCAGCTGCCATGCATGGGAGAAAGTTCTCTGGAGGTAAGGGAAACGTAGTACTTCTGTGAATATAATGCCCAGTAACTTGTTTGTCTTTGCCTAAAGGTCTGATTTTCTCTCTCCAGAGACCAGAGCATATTCTGTAATTTTTTATATAAGATGTGCGCGTAAAGGAATAGAACGGATCAGCATTTCCATCAGAATTAAAGTTTTCTCAGACAAGCTACATGAAACTTTTTAGCTTTCTCACTTCAAAGCTTTAAGGTTCAAAAGAATTTGGAGGACTAAAAGTAGGCCAGTGATTCGTGCACCTTATGGAAACAGCAGGGTAACTTCCTGGTTATCCAGCCTTCCCGTTAAAGGCCTGGGTTGTTACTCCTTCCAAGGTTGTTATCCGTAGATGTTTTTTTTGCTTATATAGTTTTATGTTGTGTGGTTATTGGAATGTCTGGTTTTGGTTGTGTTCCCCCCTCCCCATCACATCCATCTAGTTTGTCTTTCCAAGTGCATGCTCCTCCTAATTACAGTCACAGCCCAATCCTTTGGCAGCCTTCTACCTTCTGTAGGATAGAAAGTCTTCCTGTTCCCTCCATCAGCCTGAGCCATGTGGTCCAAATATAAGTTAAAGCTAGGAAGGGAGCATATCTGCGTATGCCAGTAGTCATCACAATTAGCAATAGCAGTCATTTCTCCTTTTCTTCCTCCTGTTCCTCCTCTTCCTCCCCACAATGCTCCTGAAGTTTGCCACCCTCACTGTGATGCAAGGAGGGTTCTAGAGATAGCTGTGGAAGTTCCCCACATGGAGGTAATTCTCTTCTGATTTCCTTTGGTTGAGTCCTTCGGCACATCTGTGCAAGATGCTGTGAAACAAGCCTGGGCAAATAGGATAACCTGTCCCTTTTGTTTCAGAATTTTCTAAATCGTGTCTATTAGTGGATTGTAATTGGAGTACAGTCAGTGTCTTACGTTTGTAGTTGTTTCATAAGGAAATTCAATTCAGAATTTTCAAATTAACCTTGTGTTCTCTCAGGTTTATTTCTTTGTTATAGTGCTAGTAAAAATACATGTTAATCATAGTGGTGACTTATTCCAGAGTAATTTGGGAGGATCTGGTTATGGTTTTGAAAGTAGCAGCCAAAATTTAATTAGTGAGTTGAGGTACATGCCAACCTTCAGATTACAGTAAAAGGCAGTGGAAAAGTACTTGCTAAAAACTGTCCATGTTGGTCCTTCATTTTAGGTCAACTAGGTGGTATAAAGGCTGTTTTTTTTAGTGTACTCACTGATTTATGTATATTCATGAGTTGTAGTTTTTGAAACTTTTGGTAATACCTAGATTTTTGTCTGTATCCCCAAAAATGGATTAACCTAGCCACAAACATAACCTGTGCTCTCAGTTAGATTAGTGACTTGGTCATTTGACTTAGTTTTAGTGATCTGGTGGCCTTTACTATAGTTTACAGACTCACAGTCGCAGTAGATTTCCAATGTGCAAATGGGTCATGCAAGACGAGGTTAAGTCAAGTGTAGAACTGTTCAAATCCGACTGCTTTGCTGGAAGACCAGCGTGGACTGAAAAGGTTCTGGAGCTCCGAGCGTTTGGAAGTTGCAGTTCACAGGTACCCAGGAGGCTATCAGTGAGACATTATTTCATTACCTGGATTTTTACTATTATCTAACATGTCTAGTTTCTCCTGTCACCCCTTTCAATAATGGCCTGAATACAGTTAGAACTGAAAATTGACTGTCTGATGTCATCATTCTATAACTTTTGCTAAGATCTCAGCTTCAAGGAAACTGAAACGTTTTGTCAAAAATAAACTTATTTTTCTTCCCTTCCTTGATGCCTGTGCACTGTCCCATACTCTGCAGTTCCCACTATTTAGTGTTGTACATGTTACATGCTGTTTTCTGTCCAGGCTGCATTCAAAACTAGGTAAACATCTTCCTTTTGTACCTGCCCTTCCTTTTGTACCTGCCCTCATTCTTCAGAGCTGACTTCACGCTTCTGGGATGGTTCTCAATATGAAATGTCTTTACCTCTGCAAACCTTGGGTATGTCTTTCTGTAGTCAGTCCTAACAGCAACACCACATAACAGATTTGGCTGATTTTTCCCTCTAGCTTTGTTCATTAAAATATCCCAGTGTATACTGTCTCATTTTTCTATGCACATCCTCTAAGTCTACCTGGCTGAGCAACCCAAAATTCACCTAGCGTAGAGAGAGAAAACTATTTCTATTTCACTGATGTTTTTATCAAAGATTTTAAACATTATTCCAATCTAATTCTTCTAATCAGTGTGGTCCTAGAAATCACATCTGTAGATCTTCTGATATTGCCTCTACCTGTGAAATTGAGTTGGTATTGGTTAGGCAAGAGTCACTGTGGTAAGAACCCTTAAGAATCTCTGAACCTGTCTGTTGAAAGCAGTAAGCCTCCTCTGCATGGCCTTTTGGACAGGAGCTGGTTTTCAAGCCAGCAGTGGGGCTGAGTGAGAGGAGACGCACATTGATATTTGACACGTACAAGGGCAGCGGAAATGGTCTTTGCAGCTTTGTACACCACTCAATTAGAAGCAATATAGCCAAAAGAGCCCAGGTAAATGAAAAAGGAAAATGTTACTGTCATCGAGAATTAACAGCTTCCAAGCAACAAGCTCCAGCTTTTTATTTTGTTTTGTTTGTTGTTGTTGGTTTTGTTGGTGTTGTTTTTTTCCTTTAAGCAAGCTGCAGCTGAGGGCTCAATAATCTTGATTTTTATTATAAATCAAAGTGACATTTAAAAATTAATACATTTCATGTAACTTAATTTACGCAAAATTGTCTTCTAGTAAGAGGCTGGTCTGTTTATTATTTCATATCATACTTATTTCCCAGAGGCTTTCACGGAAGCATGTCAAGCCATTATATAAAATAAAATTCAACAAACGTGCATATATATAATTTACTAGAGCAGAAGTATGTGCTCACATGAGGGAATTAAATCAATACTTTCCAAAAAGATGCTTGAGAGCAGAGTGCTGCTGTGCACAGCAGGACTCTCAGTGCCTGTTAGCTCTTTGTTGTTAGGTTTTAAAGCCCTCCCTAGACAGTGGGCAGCAGCTGGGAGCTCTTTACCTGGGAAATCCTGCACGGAGCCATAGTGTGCATTGCACTGTCTCTTATCTGCACTATCTTGACCCTTCCCGTACGGTTTGGCTGTGTTGCATCAGACAAGCAAAGCTTTTTCCTCTAGACAGATGTTTCATGTAGACACCTTTACCTAAAGGGGCCCACAGGGAAGGTGGGAAGGGATGCTTTGTCAGGAGTATAGTGATAGGGCAAGGAGTAATGGCTTTAAACTAAAAGAGGGTAGGTTTTGATTAGATATAAGGAAGAAGTTCTTTACTGTGAGGGTGGTGAGGCCCTGGCACAGGCTGCCCAGAGCAGCTGTGGCTGCCCCATCCCTGGAGGTGCTCAAGGCCAGGCTGGATGGGGCTTTGGGCAACCTGCTCTGGTGGGAGGTGTCCCTGCCCATGGCAGGGGGCTGGAGCTGGGTGGGCTTTGAGGTCCCTTCCAACCCAAACCAGTTTATGGTTCTGTGATTCTGAATCTTGGGAGTAATTTCCTACATAAACAAAAGTCTAGCATAATTTGTGGCATATATGGTAGGTCAGATATGGATGACTGGGTAGAAAGATCATAAAACGTCCATAAATAAACCTCAGCTCAGAAAGTCAAGTAATTCATAAATTAGGAAGTGTCAGAATGAAAGCTTTCCAACATGACCTGCGTAAGTGTATGAACATCATAATAGTTTGTATTACTACTTAGAGGGCTCACATAGTTAACTTTTTATGTTACAAAAGCTGCAGGCTGAACAGCTACTTAATATTTTATTCTTTGCTTTCAACATGTAACTCCAAACTTGCTGACAGTCTAATGCACAAACCAATAACAAATATATATGTGTTATTTTTTTCCTGTGTGTGTCTCTGGTCATACATACAACTCTTGAGTATTTCACAGATCGTGGTGAAGTTATCTACATAAACCCCCATTGAGGCAAGGAGGTATCTTTATTTTCAAGCAGGAACATTAATAGATACTGTCATAATCGTCAGAACTGAAAATTAGCTGTAGGTGTGCAGATTGGATTCCAGGTGTCTCATGCTAAGCACCCAGGAGACAGAAAAAAACAAGCCTACTTTGCAAAAATCTCTTATTTGACTTAGTCGGCATCATTTAAGAGCACTGGGAGGGAAATATTAAAAAAAAAAAAAAGCTGTTATCCAAACTAACCAGATTAGAATGAGACTTAGAAGACTCCAGCCTTTCATGAAAATGAAAGTGGGATAGTGAAGACAGGCCCAGATGAGTATGCCCATGAAAAAAAGGCTGGCACAGCTCCATGGTCATATATTTAGCAGCTGCTTTGCCAGTGAACAAAAAAAAAGACCTACCTCCAAAGTCCCCGCTGCACACGTCTGCTCTTTCCTGGGGAGGGTTGTGGGGGTGGAGGAAAAACTCAAAAATATGGGGGTGGAGGAAAAAAAGGGGTTGTGCAGAGCGAGGTTGGAAATGAGCCAAGGATGCCGGTCTGCTCGCCGCTGCCATACTTGACTGCTTCCTCAGCGCGCAGGCCAGCTCGGTTCTTTGTTCAGCCCTGGGCTCTGTTTTCCTTGCACCTGCCTGTGTGCTGCAGTAAATCAGGCAGGGAATGTGGCAGATTGGCCATCTCATTTCCCTTCCTTTTCAGTAGTGACCATCCTGTGTACTTAATCAGATGGTTTCTCTAGAGAAAATAAGGCATCATCTAATTTAAGATGCGTTGTAACATGCAAACATACGCTACAGTAGCAAGTTGAAGTACCACAGGCAATCTTAATTCCAGTATTTCTAACTGTTCCTTTCAAGAGGTCACATTTCCAAGCTGTTGCTCAGCTTGAAGATTTTAAAATGTAATTTTAAAAAAGGACAAAAAGTCGAATTATGGGAAAAGGAGATAATGTAATCTGTGGAATTATATTGAATTTTTATAGCTCCTTGTCTCTGATTTTTGTTGCTAATGCTGTGAGTCATTCCATTAGCTCAAAGAAAGTTACCTTCCAGGCAGGTCAGACGCTACAGGGGCACTGAACCCACAGTCCAGTGAGTTTTGCAATTGTCTTTACATTTCAAAGGGTGTGAAGACACACATAGGTGTGAAGATTTTGACTTCTGCTCTTTGTCAGAAAAATGAGAGTAGCATACCTTGGTCAGAACAGACAGATATCTAAATATATATTCTGTTTAGCAGGGATTATTGGGCTATCTGCTGAAGAGTGCAAGGTGACCACAGAGAGATGCTTTCATGAGCTCCTTCAACCTCCCGTTTTCTGTAGCTCAGAAAGTTTCTGTACCACAGGTTGTCATTGGCTCGTAAGGGATTTTTCTTTTAATACTTTGTCTACTTTCAATCTGTGTAGATTTTTGCAGACAAGTTGCATGACACAGGATTATAAACAACATCTTTCAGAGTTTGTCACGTGAAGTACCTCCTTTGATTTTTATTTTGTTAATCTTTTTTCTTTGAACCTGCTGCTTAGTTCTCTGCCTTCAGTGCCTTACTTGTCGGCAGAAATTATATTTAAAGTACTTAATTTGTATTAGTAAAAAGAGTACAGTGCAGTAGGAGCAGGTCTGTAAAGCAAAACAGCTCGTGACAGAAGCATAAAATCATTAGGGTTGATGAGGACCTGTTACCCACAGCGTGCTCACTTTAGGTGCTTTACTTTGGAGTGGCTCTAGTCTGGCTTCCTGTCATGCAAATGTCTTCCAGAGCTTAGAGCTGTAGTCGTTTGGTTTGGTTTCATCAAAAAAGAATCCAGTTCTGTGCACTCTGAGACCAGATGTGAACCTAAGTTTGTAAACAGGGATGTCTGAAAGATGAACTTGAAAAGCCGGTGTGGGATCCAAACTAAAAGACTGATGAAGTAGAAATAGTCAGTTGCTTAGTAGGAAGCCCTTACTCTTTCTGTCCTGCTGAGGAGCTTGGCCCGGTAACTCAACAGTAGCATAGTCCAGCAAAGGAAAGAGAATTTGAATCCACTTAACAGGTGGATTAACATAGGATCTTGTAAAGTATGGGGTAATATTCCTGATTGAATTACTTCTGGACATTTTATCAGTAAATAGATTTTTATATAAAATGGAAGAATTGCAGAAAGTTCTGAAACTATTCAGAATTGTTCTTTGTAAAATGGGTTTCTCTCTTCCTAAAATTGATTACGAATAAGTATCAGTTACCAAGAAAAGAGACAAAATAATGTCCTGTTAATGAAAAGTGTGTTTCTTTAACACAAAAGAAAATGTAGAATTAGTTCTTGTTCAAATAACTGCTGAAAATCAAAAATCTCTCGTAATCTTTCATAGTGAGAGGAAAAAATAAAAAATAATGAACTGCGATGTCTACATGATACTTTCAGAGATGCATCTAAACAATTATTATGACTTCTGCACATATAAGCCAAAAGAGATTATTTTGACATTCATGTGAAAAATGGTGTT
The DNA here is from genome assembly GCA_011075105.1 of Heteronetta atricapilla. Classification (NCBI taxonomy): domain Eukaryota; kingdom Metazoa; phylum Chordata; class Aves; order Anseriformes; family Anatidae; genus Heteronetta; species Heteronetta atricapilla. The sequence continues at coordinate 35,276,561 of CM021731.1, forward strand.
GGTGTTGCAAGTCCTTAAACAGGTCCATCAGCTGTAACTCTTCAATTTAGTGCTTACTGCTGTTTCCCTTTGAACCATTTTTAGCATTATTACATTTTATTAGATTATTAGATTATTTATTATTAGATTATTGAAATTCTATTCTGAAATGTTAATCATTATCATATAACAGTATCAATTCGATGCATGTAATAACTTTAAATGTACTGCATTTTCCCTTGCTTAGCTCTGTATGTATTCCGTGAATTTAAAAGTATAATGTAGTATGTTTTTTTTTAGTACGCCTCCTGATAATCTCTCAATCCAAGAATTTCAGAAGAACGAGAGTATTGATGTTGAGGTAAGGAGACTACAGCAAATGTATTATACTGTCGAATGTACAAGGTAGTGACATTCATAGGAGGCATTTAGTTCCTAAATAAATTTTGGAAAAGTTTCCTGTTCATTATTTTATTGAGATTTTTTTTTTCTTTTTGAAAATGAGACAAATTCAGAGGCTCAGAATTTGGCTGCTTCAGGGTTTTGCAAAGGATAGAAAGCTTCGTGCCAAAAACTTCTTGTCCACTTGAGTTCAAAACCGCATTGAGTGGAAAACCCAGAAAAACAGAACGTCTTTCTTTCTCTGACCCATTATCTGATTCTTACTTATTATGGTATTGCCAAGCAATTACACAGGTAATTGTAAACCAAAGGAAGCTGATGACTGAACCTAAAGTGAATGCTTTCTGTGTTGAGGGGTGGCATTCATTGTTGCCGTCCAGATGTGTTCTCAATACTAAAAACCTTGTGTATAAATGGAGAAAAGATGTCTTGTTTGTGCAGAGACCACTATAATTGTAGAGGAAGTCATGCTTGATTGGATAACACTGAAGAAAATTAAGAAAGATAATACTTGGAGTGAAGAGAGAGTGGTCCTCCTTTACTCCAGGACAAAGAGATGTGTTAGACCAGGGATGGTTTACAGAGGAAAGGGAGTTGCAGAGAAGGCATGGCAGTATCTGTGGGTTTGATCTCCTGTCATCTCTCCAGAATGGCGGATAGGATGTAAAGATTTCTGGATAAAAAGTACAAACAATTCTGTCTACAGTGGGCAGAACTCTGAAATCTAATACTTTAACTTAGGGAGATGTAATCCCACTTTGTTCCTGTGTGTGAGCATCAAGACCGAAGATAATGGCATTTCAGTTAACGTGCCTTGCTTTTAAGCTTGCTTAGATAATAACTCACATGTTCTGTTTCACTGATGTCACGCTGTAAGCATGTGATATATGTGTTAATGTCATTGTGACGATACTGAATTGGGTGGAGGGAGAGGGAGATCTCTAACATCAGATCTTCTCTTTTCAAAACTGTAAAGAATGTACTTGAAGAATATACTTGAAATGTCAATCTGAATGATAACTGCTTCAGAAACTCAGAAGTAGGGGAAAAATAAAGTTTATTAGTGTGAGTTTAATCTGTTACACACAAATCCACAATTTTTAGATGTATTTGTAAATTATAAAACCTATCATTGGAATATTTTGTGAAATTACATTAGGCATGTGTCTCTTGTTTACTGTTTCTTTTGCCTTCTACTAGAATTGCAATTTTAATATTCAGAAAACCAATATAAATATATTTAATTTATTTTAGGTGGTGCAGCTTATTAGCACAGAGATACTACCGTATGCTAATTTTATTCCTAAGGAATTTGTTGGTCAAATAATGACTATGCTCAATAAAGGCTCGATACACTCTCAGTCATCCTCATTTACAGGTATGGTAGCTGAATGACAAGATACAGAAAATGATGTTTAAATCTACTAGAAAGTAACAAAAATGTTGGCAGTACGTTGACAGAAATTCCATGACATGTATACGCTACAGGCAATTTAATATGCAGCCTGTTTTTATAAACTATACTTTGTCTCATGGAAGTTGCATAACATTCCTTGCAATTTTTTAAAATTATTTCCTTACTTTTTGGTCAGCATCATGTGTAATGTTGTACTTGTGGTTTTTTTATAGTCTTTTCTGAACTTTCTGCTTAATTTGTTTTCTGTTATGCCAGCTGCAATTGTTGACAGTAATTTCAGGCAATTGTAAGACAGACATGATACCCAGTTCTTAAAAATTAAATGACCTTAACATAACGATATAGTGTACCTAACCAAATACTCTCTTTGCCTTTAAGAAAAATATATATATATATATTTATATATAAGTATTTCTGAAAGTCAAAATAAAATGACATAAAGCATTACAGAGAAAAACAATTGGACTGTACAGTACCAGATATTAGTACCGGTGATGTGGGACTAGGGTTGCCATTACCTTTTTCTTAAAATAAATAAATGAATACATTTGATTCGATGTACTTTGTTATTAAAGCAGTGTTAAGTAGGTGACATGTTGCTGAATGTATTGAATATTCTTCTATTTCTTGAACTGTTGTGAATATTGCAGTCACTTTTTCTCAGAATGAGTTCTTAATATTTGTCGATATCACTGTTAATCTTATTATCTTTTTGAATATTACAGGAGTGATAATCTTTTTGCAAAATATTAACTGATTGAAATGCATCATTTAGGATATCGGCATGCACACTGCACAATTAAGTATGATGTTTTACTTTCACAGAAGCAGAAATAGATATTCGAATGAGAGAGGAGTTCTCTAAGGTGTGTTTTGAAACATTGCTCCAGTTTTCATTCAGTAATAAAGTCACAACTCCTCAGGAAGGCTACATCTCTAGAATGGCACTTTCTGTGCTCTTGAAAAGGTCACAGGATGTATTGCATCGCTACATAGAAGATGAGAGATTGAGTGGCAAATGTCCTCTTCCACGGTATGTTCAATGTCTTTAGGAAATGAAGGGTATTCCCAGTTGTATTATGAAGGGTATTTCCCTCTATGGGAAAAAGGCTGCACTCAAAATATGTCTCAGTTGTGCGTGTGTGTTTGGGGTGTGGGTGTTCTAGGTCCGTGTGAAATTTAAAGCCTAAGAAATATGTGAGAAATATTACAAAGAAATGTTGATACCAAAATTCTGTTGACTGGAAAAGGCTTTAAAAACAATGGTCATGCTCGGTGCTGTTACAGAGAAGATAAGGGTATGACTCAGTAATAAATATTTTCAATTACTGAAACAATGTTTCTGATATCTCTGATATTTCTGAAATCTAATTTCCCTTTATTCCTACCAGAACTATTTATAGTTTCTAAATTGAGAGGTGGAGAGTCTCCTTGAAAATAAGACAAAATATCCAAATAGCAATATTGTGAATCATTACTCAAGTAATTGTTCTTGAAACAGAAAATTGCCCTAAGTACCAGGAAATTCTTTCAAATGGGAACTTATTTAAATTTCAGTTAACTTCAGCTGAAATGTGTTTGAAGCATTTGATCATGAATGATGCAATTGATTCTTTCCATGTTACAGTTAATCATGTACATGAATATTTTCAGATTGAAATATGTATGCTGTTACTCTTTCTAAACATCAAATTGAAAGCCATCCTACCTGGCAGCAGGTATGATGGTTGGAAATTTAAAGACAAATAATAACCTTATTCTCTTAATATCCTTTTTTTCTTGTTAGGCAGCTGTTTTCATTACATTTTTTTTAATGTTGTGTAACTTTCATAGAAAATGTATGGTCTTGAAAAAAAAAATAAGTAGTTGACTGTTTGCATTTTTCCCTTTGTAGGCAACAAGTAACAGAAATCATATTTGTTTTAAAAGCTGTCAGTACTCTCATAGATTCACTTAAAAAAACTCAGCCTGAAAATGGTAAGTTCTAAACAATATAAAATTATACCTGCCACAAAGATTTATTTATTCTTTCCTGTAGTGCTTTTAATATAAATTGGAAAGGAAAGTGTATTCTGTAAGATTCGGTATTGTGTAATTCTATGTATATGTAGGTGGCAGGTAGACAAAAAGTTTTTTTTCCCAGTATAGCTAATGGTATAAAGTTCTAAGATAGGTTTAATAAATAGATAATTTGAATTTCTAATGTCTTTTATTAGATAGAGCTTGCTGTCTTATAAAAACAAATTAAACTTCCACAAAATGTTAATAGAATTCTGAAGCATATATAATTATATTTGTTAGTTTTGCTACATTTTTTTTTCTCATGGTACTTCTTTAGGCTGCCGTGGATCTCATTCCCATAGGTGCATTCTGCAGTAAAAGGGGTGTACAAGTGAAATGAATGGGCAGGCTGTTAAATACCTAAACACGAATCTTGCTTTCCTTCCCTTTCTGCTGTAGTACCTCCTGCCCCCATAATGAGAAACATGCCTTCGCTCATTGATGCTAAGTGATGATGTAAATGTCTGACAGATGTATTTTAAGGACTGATTAAAATAGGGGATCTGATCTTCATTTATGTGAATGTGTCCTGGTTCTCCTGTCAGCTGCACCTACTGTATGTGTAGAGGGTGCCCACCGGAAAACTCAGTTGGAGATACTAAATCAACTTCTGATAAATAGATACCTTTCTGTTGTACTCATGGGTTGTTTCCCCTTTCCTGAAGTTCCAGATACTCAAGTTATTAACAGCTGCCTTAGAGGAATATTATTAGTATCCTCATACTGCTTAGTGCTGTCTCTTTGTTAAACTAGCTGTGTTGTACTCTGCAGCTCTGACAGAATAGCATATACATTGTTCACTCTACCTCCCTTTTTTGATATTTTGTGTGGAAGGGAACAAAACCTTGTCAGTCCTGAAACAAAGTAGCCTTCACAGAAAAACCTAGGTGAGTGGGTTTTCTGAAAGATGTGATACCTCGTTTGCAGCATCAGTGAGCAGGCACATTGATAACGCTGTTTCCCAAGCTGACAGCAAAAGGCTGAGGGTAGATGATGATGAGAGGGCTGGAGCACCTCTCCTGCAAAGACAGGCTGAGGCAGTTGGGGGTTTTCATCCTGGAGAATAGAAAGCTCCTGGGAGACTTTACAGCAGCCTTCCTGTACCTAAAGGGGGTTACAGGAAAGCTGGGAAGGGAGTCTTTGTCAGGGGATGTTAGGGCAAGAAGGAATGGCTTCAAACTAAAAGAAGGAAGATTTAAATTAGATACAAGGAAGAAATTCTTTACTCTGAGGGTAATGAGGCCCTGCCCAGAGGAGCTGTGGATGCCCCATCCCTGGAGGTGCTCAAGGCCAGGCTGGATAGGGCTTTGGGCAGCCTGGTCTGGTGGGAGGTGTCCCTGCCATGTTAGGGGGCTGGAGCTGGGTGGTCTTGAAGGTCCTTTCCAACCCAAACCCTTCTGTGAGTCTGTGATAGAACTACACCAGAAAACAAAAAGTTTTGGGGCTGAAGTGCTACTTCGGCAAGGTTTTGGTTTAGAGGGGTAAAATAGCCAGCTCAGCTGGACTATTCCCCATATCTGACTTCCTGCAATGAGAGACATTCTTCATTGATCAGCATGTGGTAGTGAGTCCCAAAACTGCAGCATACATTATATTATTATAAGAGGGCCACTGGAGAATCACTTCACACTTGCCTTAGCTTTTAGTCGTTTTATTTCTGTAATAAAAATGCTATCTGAAATCAGGGTTTTGTTCTCTCTTGAAATGAAGTTAAAACAGAGACAAATGAGGAAATGATGTGATAAATAAGATTCATTAACAATGTTTAATTTCACTTGTTGGACTAACAAAATTTACCATGGATATTCCTGTGTCTTGGTACAATGTATCTCCCTCTGCTTTCTGTAGTTCATAATAGTCTGGATTGCTTTGAAATTAGTAGGCCTCATTGATGACATTTCCAAAAGTGAAATGTGTCCAATTCAGCTTCCTACCAACAACCGAGAAAAACAGGCAGAAAAATGTATGTGCATTACAGACTTAACAAAAGTAGCATCTTCAATTTGTCACTTACTCTTCATCCAGAAAACATAGTTATTGAAGTGTGTAGAAACACAAGTGTGTGGTGCCATTTTATGGGTATCCCATCTGGCTTGCAGCTGCTGCTGCAAAAGAGTATTGTTTTTTCCTGCAAATTCTACATCACGGGTGAGGACCCTGTAGAGATGTCTGTGTCTGTATAGCACTAGGTACCTGTGTCTAGGCATCTGAATGTGTTCTTAACTTAGTTGTGTGTTTAAAAATGTATTGTAAGAATTTGGATGGTACAAAGTGATCTAATCTGTTCTTTATTGCAGTTGATGCTAACACATGGGCGCAAGTTATTGCCTTGTACCCGACTTTAGTAGAATGTATCACCTGCTCCTCCTCGGAAGTGTGCTCTGCTCTGAAAGAGGCACTTGTTCCCTTTAAGGACTTCATGCATCCACCAGCATCCAAGGTACAGAATGGAGAGTCTTGACCCCATAAAACTTTTTTTAAAAAAATTTTTTGAAGGAAAAAAGTATCCAAAAATGTTTGTTCCCAGGTGAAGTTTCTCTGAGGAAATCTCTTGTGGCTAGTACTTGGCAACTAATGTTGACTGCCTTTTAACTGTACTAACAAGAGCTCAGTAATTCATGAATACAGGCTATATCTCAGAGGTTCCAGAGTGAGTAGCAGTGCAAACCTTTAATAAATTTAACTGAGTAGTTGGAATCATTTATAATCTAATGTACTTGCTACAGTATCTTGAAGTGGTGATTGAAAAGTGGGCTTATGTACAGCTTGTTGTGTATGTGTTAATGATGTAATTAAAAATATTTCAATTCAGTCAGATTTATTAGGCTGGTGTTTTGCACCCTTTTTTGAAGTACGAATTGTACTAAAATTTTATGCAAGATGGTACTGTAACATTCCATATATCTGTAACCAGCCTTTGTAAACAAAGGGAACTGATATACTTGTGTGTATAATAAATGGTACAGTTCTGTATAAAATAGTTGCATTTATTATTTAAATTCTTTTTAAAAGATTGATGATGTTAAATGCTTGAAAATGTATTTATTATAAGTTGTATGCTTGCATTTTTACTTACAGTTTGCCTTCTGAATTGGCAGATATGATCATTCATATCTGATCATGTTCTTAGTTTTTGCTTAATTGAATGTATCTTCTCTGTGGCCATTGAACATCTAAATGAAGAGGTCATACGACAAAAGATTGCAGCAAGCAGTCAGTAGCCTGCTGATCTCAAACTTCAAAGTAGTTGACCTGAAATAAGTTTGAATATGCAGAAATCCACTGTAGCACTTCAACACTACCATACCTCACTTCATAATATATTTAAGATGTTTGTTATATCAACACTACCATACCTCACTTCATAATATATTTAAGATGTTTGTTATACTCAAATGTATCCATTTTTGTAGTTGCAGCCTTGCTTTAAGAAAAAAAAAATCCTCGGGGGTCATTAGCCTTTTTTGACCTTGCAGATACCATAGTCCTTGAATCATGACCCAAGGAAGGTGATTTCAAATATCTGAGATACTTGGCTGTAATATTTTGTTCAATAATTTTAAGTGCTTTGTTTTGTAATGTCTTTTAAACCCAAATTGTTCTAACCTTTTAATTATATACTGTCTGATACAAAACCATGAGAAGTGTATTTTTGAAGTTAGTTACTCATTTAGAAGTGCAGTAAAATTTGTCATTAAATAAATGTGAATTTTCTTTCACTTTCACACAATACACAATTAAAACAAAACACTTTTAATAGTATTGTTTTTCAAATTTGTAACATAGCATTTAAATTTTTATTTAAAGAATTATTATCTCAATAATGTTTCACCTGTATTCACATATTTTTAAGCTGTGATGTGAAAGCACAAATGCCAAATGTTTTGAGAGAAAAAAAGAAAAGACAGGTGCCTTTCAGAGCTTACCTTTAGGATTTTGTTCCTTGACGTCTTTTGTAGATATTAAAAGTGATTATCATGCATAAGAAGTGGTATTATATGTTTGCTTTACTATTTGCTGACTAAAGAGATGTTAATTGGTACATGTGAATAGATGTAGAATTTGTAGGAGCTTCAAGTGAGGGTGTGAGGAACTGGTCAGGGTTAGAAGTACCCCATGTGAATGATGTTAGGCAAGCACAGCTTTGAACAGCTTGCTCCCTAAGACTCCAGTTTACGATCCTTTTAAAAAAGGACATTAAAGAGGCTTCAAGAACTAGCACATATATCTTTGACGGCATTGCATGGAACTTAATCTTCAAGTGTGGATAGTTTTTAAAGAACACACATTTTACATTCAAGAATCACTTTCCATTAATAGAATTTAAATCAAAATAGCCTGTTTGGAGAAGCAGTTCCAGTATACTGCAGACCTGAGTCCCAGGTACAAATAATAACATTATCATGCTCTGAAATTGAAAACGTTGCAACTGTTCTACTACTTAGTAAAAGATAAGACAAGGCCTATTGGGTCCTTAAAGAAAAAAAAAAAAAAAGGTCAGGCAGGGCAAGGGTGTTCATTTGTTTTAAAATTTGCCTATCTATTAAAAATTCTGGCAAGAGGCATGCAGACCAAACTGTTGATGAGTTTGTTTCCAATTAATTTATATATTTTTTTTTTTTCAGTGATAACACAGATACATTCTGTCTTAATGAAGCATATCTTTACCTTTATCTGTATTTTAAAAAGAGGATATGTGGGTGTGTAAGTCATATTTGGCTCTAAAGCTTAGAGACTTTACCACCCATGGATATTAATCTTCTAAAGACTGAAATAAACTACCAATCAGCTAAACTTCCTTCCTTTCCTCTTAATTACCACATGAAAAATATTTATCCTATTTGAGGCATGTTTTGGACATACAAGTAGAGGCTGACCATACTCAAACTGCTTTCTTGTATTTTGTATAAGTAGTTTGAAAACTGAAAGCAAAGGTAACTGGTTTAGAAAATACGTTTTTCATTGACTATTTTTGTTTGTGAATAAGAATTATTCTATTTTCTATGCCTTCTTGTCCAGCACTCATAATTTCCTCCAACTTTGAAGTATCAGATTCTTGTTTCCGTTTGTACTTTTGGGTAAATATTCTAGGGCCTCTTTGATGCAAAGAGCATTTTTTGAATATTTAAATTACATATTTGATATCCATTCCTGGCAATACAAATCTTGTTAGTTAATTTAATTGATGCTGTCCATCAAGTAAACCCATGTGCTCAATTCTGTATGTTTGCCTAGGCATGTGAAATAAAGCAAACAGACATTTTCAGGATTGGGGTCTGCATTGTGTTGATATCATTTAGAAAGGGCGCGCAGCTGATTGTACAAAAATATGTCAGCTGAAAGCTAGGGGCTAAACGTTAATTGCTGGATGTAATGGCATTCTTCTGCTTTTTTCTTCTTCTCCCCAACCTTAACAAAGATTCATATTCAGAATCAAAAAATGTGAGGGTCTTCTGCATTATTACAAGGTTCATATCAAGACTTTGGCTTATTTGGGAAAACTGTATGTCTCAGTGCCAAGGGATTTGAAGGTATGTCTCAATGTACACAGGGATTTAAGATTACATAAGTAGCTCTAAGAAAAAGGAATAGATGGCTCGAGCTGGGAATTTTTAATGAAAAAATATTCTTAGAAGTAGTATATAGTAGTTAATCTGCTTATCATCAGACATATTTATCTACCAGGGCATACATTTTGTTCCCTTGTACATTTGCTTACTTCCCTACCTGCTCTTATCTTGTGGAATCTTCACATCACAGAGTGGATGAGGTAGGAAAGGACCTCTGGAGGACATCTGATCCAACCCACCTGATCAAGCAGGGACACCGAGAACAGGTTGCCCAGGACCATGTTCAGACAGCTGCAAGAAAGAAGATTCCACATCTCTGGGCAACCTGTGCCTGTGCTCAGTTACTTGCACAGTAAATAAGTGCTTCCTGATGTTTAGATGGAAACTCCTCTGTTTCAGTTTGTTCACACTGCCTCTTGTCCTTGCACTGGCACCACTGAAAAGAGCCAAGTTCTGTCTTTGCATCCTCCCTTCAGGTATTATTGTACATTGATATGATTCCCCTGAGCTTTCTGTTCTCCAGGCTGAACAGTCCCAGCTCTCTCAGCCTTCCCTCATAGGAGAAGTGCTCCAGGCCCTTGATCATCTTGGTGGCCATTTCTCATTCTGGGGAGTCTAGAACTGGACACATAACTCTAGGGGTGGCCTCACTAGTGATGAATACAGGAGAAGGATCACCTCTCTCAACCTGCTGGCAATGCAATCAATGCCTAATGCAGCCCAGGACACCATTAACCTTCTTAACAGCAAGGAGACACTGCTGGTACATGTTCAACTTGGTGTCCACCAGGACTCCCAGGTCCTTTTCTGCAGAGCTGCTTTCCAGCTGAGTGGCCCCCAGCATGTACTGGTGCCTGGGGTTGTGCCTCCCCAGGTGCAGGACTCTGCACTTCTCCTTGTTGAACTTTGAGGTTCCTATCAGCCTATTTCTCCAGCCTGTCCAGGTCTCTCTGGATGGCAGCACAGCCCTCTGGTGTGTCTGCCACTGTTCCTGGTATGTTATGAGACATTGAGCCACATGAAATACATGGTCACTGTTAATTATACCTGCAAGTCAGAGCATCTGAGATACTTCAACAGTTTAGCATTATATTCTTTTTTCCTCCACCAACATCTAGGTTGTTTCTTCTTGCCAAATGGCAAACCTTCACGTAGCTGGCCTTGAACTTTCCAGGCAACATACTTTTAGTGAGATCAATGCATTTTTCCCCCTCGGTATATCTCTACATATGGCAAACATAAGTCCTAGTCAGCAATGTATTTTACAAAAAATTGTTTAGATGTTCAGGATACTGCTGTTGTTGGAAAGGAAAAAAACAAAGCAAAACAACAACAAAAACCCATGTTTTCTCCATATCTGTTTCTGTACAGCTCATTTCTGTATCTTTCACTGTTCGCTCACATCGAATTTGCAGCTTGCTATTTATTTCCTGTTGTGGGCAGTCATCTTCTGCAACCTTCAGTTTGAATCCTCATAAGATGAGGCTCTCCAAGTGAAAGAAGGAAGTGCTGCACACAGTTGCACTGTGAGCGGTGCGCATTTTGAGCGTAGATAGTGCTATGGTGCCTATAAGGATGTGTAGATGGGAGTAGTTCAGTTTCCAGAGTGTCAGAAAGTTACAAATGAGGCAGCTATGGCACCAGTTCTGTGGATCCAAATTGGGATCCAACCGAATGGCAGACGTAGGTTATATCCATACAAATACAGTTCCATCAGCAAAATATTAATTGTCAGAATATTTGTATTCCCTGAGAAAAGCAAAACTATAGAAAGTTAGTTGAATTTCTGCACTGGTTAAAAAATTTCCTCTTAAAACATAGGTTGACGATAACTTCCAGTAATGTTTTGTGCTTTAGAAATGTGATAAATTAATGTATTTTACAGTGTCTTCAGAAGCAGTAAGTTGGCTTAATTCATGTTTCATTGTATTCAGTGGAGATTCTACTGTGTGACTTCACAAGGGGAAAAAAGATGATCAATACTGACTGTGTCAAAATACCATAGTCTGCCACATCTAATTCTTTGGAATTTCCTCAATTGTGTAGCCTCAGACTCCAGTAACTTGGAGTATATCCACAACTCTTGGAAATTAATTTCAGATTACATGATGACAGCACTAGGACACTCCAGCTGTGTCCTTACATATAGCAGTGAGTTCTGCTGCCATGCTCTTTTATTTTCCTGTTTGGATGGTTTTTTTTATTTATTTATTTTTTATTTCACAATAATGTGAGAAAAAAAACAGGAATCATTTAACATTGGAGTTGGGATAAAAGCATCCTTCTGTTGTACCTTTACATATAACTACTCATAATTTTTTTCTCTCGGTGTTTTTGACGTTCTCTCCACTTGCTCTGACAAAGGAAAGTAGATCTATGCCCTGGTATTCAGATAAATTGAATGGAGACCTTGCTTAGTGTAACAAAGTGCGAACTAGCAACTCTCCTCAGGGTTCATCTATTTGTTCTCTTTTTCAGCCTAAAGCGATTGTAACAGGCACTGTAGAGTAGTGTTTAGCCTTATTTTTAACATTGCCTATCTAAACATAGCTCTAAGGGAAGATTACAGAAATTCTAATTCTGTTTTTCTTGCAAATGGTACGTTGGAATTGTACTGTATGTGATTATTGCAGTACCTAGGAGTAAATGAAGTAAACATATTTACAGTGTTTAACATTTTTGAAGTAATCTTTACAGTCATGTGGAATAAAAAGTAAATTCTTTGTAATTCCTATTTTATTTAGGATTTGGGTCACACAAGTGATGAGGTTCACACAAGCAGCTAAGGCTCTAGTAGCAGTTACTTAGGCTATGTGACGGGATATATAGCGGAAGACAAAATATGCATTGGGGAAGCAGAGTGATTTGTTACTTTCCATTGCTTGACACCTATGTCAGCAATACAGAAAAATAATAATTAAAAAACAACAACACTAAAGTATGAATTTCACCTGTTTGTATGTGTTGAAAAGGATATGTATTATTCTACTGGATTTTGAGACTACTTGCAATTGTTCCAAATCTGGCAGTATAAAAGTTTGTTTTTTTCAGTTTTTTTCATTTTAAAGCTAGACTTGAGAGTCTAGCTAGAGTTACACATTGCATTATTTCTTATTTGTTTAGAGAAAAAGTAGCCAATTCCTGCTGAATCACAAATGCAAGCTATTGCAAGCTTTTACCACTAAGAAGCATTCTGGTAGACATTTCCTGTCTTCCCAGACTAGTTAACAACTGGCTTAAGAATGGGATCTGTTCATGGACATTTGTTTGATCTCTTTAAATGACTTACCAGTAAGCTGATAATTTTTACTGCATTATCACTTAATATTTTGCTATCTGATTGGTTACTTTAAGACACCATTTATTGAAGAACGATCAGATGTACCAATATTCTTTCCTTACCCCTGGGTTTTCTGTCCTTATTTTTCTGACTTTTCTGGTGTGCACTTTTCTTTCGTTGTAAGTTTTGGAAGCAGGGACACCTGTTTGTCTGCACAGTATTTTGCATATCAGGGCAAGTGCAATAAAAATGACTGTAATAGTTCATGTAAAACATAGGTTTCGTTTGGGGAGTAAATACTCTTTAGGTTTCACAAGTATGTTTCAGTTATAAATGTGTGTTTTGCCATACTAATACAAGGGCATTAGAGTTGTGGTGTTGCCTTCTTGAATGCTGGAATACGTATCAGACAATGCTACTCATTTCTTGTGATGAAATACACTAGAACTCAGCATTTCTTTGTTTCTTACAGCCTTTAGGTTTTATTCAATTGAAAATACAGAGATAATGATGTAGGCAGGATGTGCAAAAAAACTCTATTTAGGTTTTGAATTACACAGAAGTCTTTCACCAAAAAAAAGGCGAAATTGCATGAAAAATAGTATTACAAGTAGGCTAGAAAACAGGATTATAACTCAACTTCTCAACTGGGAAAATTGTCACCCAAACAACAGGATGTGGTTCATCCAGATGACTATAAGATGCTGCACTCAAGTAGCAGCAAGTTTTTTCCATTTAATTTTATCACCTTGATTGAATAGGAGGCTGAATTTCAAAATAGTTCTGATGGTTTTCCTTAGGAAATTGCTCCAGTATAAAAATGCTTATCTGTGCATACAGCTGTCATTAACACTATCAAAACTAGCTCTGAAAACATGTTTTGCAGCAATGTCTGTTAATAGAAGCATAAGTCAAGTCTAAACATCTTTTAAACTATTAAAAGTTAACATTTTATATAAGCTTTCTCAGCTGATAAATTTATGTGCATAATCCATAATTTAATATTATAATTTTAATCTATACAGTTATGGTGTAATTGTATTTAAACTATCTAGTCAAAACTTCATTTAGAAAAATGTACAGTTTTCTATTTTCTGTTAAATAAATACTACTCACCTTCTACTCACTCTGTTTTAAGCTATTTCAACTTAATGGTGTATGTTAAGTCTCAAATAATTAAGATGCATCAAAGACAGGAAAGAATTCTTGAAATAAAAACAATGATGAGTGCTACTACCAACAGGGTTTTACTTTGTTGCATTGTAGAGTGCATCATATAGAAGATCTACAATGCAGTAGTTATCATTCACATTAATTTGTGTGTTCTGATTCAGAATGTAATAGTTGTTGTGTTCTATCAGGTAGTAACATGCTAAGAACTGATCCTTCTGAGTTTATTATTTAAGCATTTATGCCTTGATGATGAAACAGATTTGAACTAAAAAAAGGGGGTGGGGGGGGGAGTTGCAATACCTGCATATTTTGGTCTTATCCGAGTATATTTGCTATGCTTTCTGCAGCCAAGAAATGAGTGACCATTGCTCAAATTTCCTTTATTATCTACAATTACAGAAATTCTCAGATAAACTCATTTTTAAACTCAGTGTCATAGGCTTTTCATGTTAACATGCTTATCCCACCAGTGGTCCAGCTGCCCACCTTACAAACTTCTTAAGGAATCTCATTTGTCAACACCGTAATCCTCTTTTCACCTGAAGCATGTTCCCAACAGAAAGGATGCACTAAGTACAGCTACCATTATTCTTTGATCAAAAATACTGCATAGTTGAAACATACTCAAACGCCTCAGCCTGTGCCTGGAAGTTTAAGACTGTTGAGGAGGGACGTTGTTGGGTTTATTGTTTGTTTGTTCGTTTTCTCCCCTTAGTTTTTCAGGAGGGATTGCCCATAGGTAAATAAGAAAGGAAATCACTTGCAAGTCAGATGCCTGTTTGACATTTTCACTGCTCTGCTTTCACACACCCTGGTCTTCAAGACGGAATGATAACTACTGCTCTCTGTGTACAGGATGTCTGCTTTAGACTCGCCATGAGCCAAGCGACTTGGCCATGACCAGTAATATTTCCAAAGCTGACAGCTTCAAGACTGCAGAGGCTGGTGAGGATGACAGACTGTTGGGAAGTTGAAACTTGACATTGCCTTGTCTGCTGTTTTTAATGTTAACTATTTCTTACTTTGAACTATTAAAGCTGTCAGAAAATTGCTTATTTTCCTGGCTTTCTTGCCAGAGGACTCCCACTTCTTTCCCCCATCATGTCACAGACTAATGCCTGGTCATATCAGGGAAGGGACTCAGAGGCCCCACAAAAAATGGCAGCCAAAACTGGACTGCTACCAACAAAGGGCCTTTAAAAAGCACAGAGAGAAGTCTGGTTTTGATCAATGTCTTTCATGAGGAAGCATGGAAGGGGAGTAGGAGTATTATGTACATAGTACTACTCGCATGTGCATGTACAAAGAAGTGGTTTCTGGAGTACATCAGAACTATTACTTAGCATTATACTTACTGAGTATCTGTTCATGCCTCTGGGCTTGGCATTGTAGCATAATATGGCACTGCCTTACCACTAAACTGAGCCCTAGAGTCTGCAGACAGTACTTCCCCTAGAAGAAATGAGGAAAGATAAATGTTTATTTTAGAAAAGACTTTTTTAAATTAAGTATTTTCCCTTAATATATGACATCCTGTGTTAAAGCCATGTGCACTATAATCTCTTAAAATTTTAAGCAGTTACATGTTGCCAACGCCTTACAGAGAACACAATGAATTGATGAATCTAGTATACAGCCCTGCCTCTTCAGAGAGTAAGAAGCAAGTTTTTGGAGAGCTAAACCATGGTCTGTTTGCAGTAGCTTCTTCTTTCAGTTCAATTTCACTTTGTCCAGCTCAATTCAAACAACCAGTTTGGAGACAGATTAGGAGTTGAAAAAGTAGAAAGCTTTCTTTTTCCTTTTCCATGCACAGGATAGATTTGTGAGGGTAAAATGTACTGTGTCTAAAAGCCGAATGCAGTGCTAGCTAGAAACAATTAGTTCTGTCTTCTTTGTAACAATGTGTATTTCCTGAATGTATCCAAAACATTTAAAATAGACCAGCTTAAGAAATAATTGTTTTGAATGCTATTCTCCACATAATTCTACTCTGCATCCAGATAGAGCTCCATGCAAACTAATGAAATATTAAATAATCAGGAAAGATGTATTCAGAACCATTTTCTGATAAAATAAAATGTAACCATTTAGAATCTAATAAATAAGCTATTCAATTGTTAAATGTGTAAATGTATTTCCTAATTAGAAAAAGATTGGCAATCTCAGTGCAAATATTATGTTTAATTGCAAAACAACATCTAAATAATTGCTAATGAAGTTTTAGGAAAGACAAATACAGATGCAAAATAAGGTAAAAAAAAAAACAAACAAACAAACAAACAAACAAAAAAAAACCATAGTTCCCTGCTTATTTGTCATTATTAAAAACAGGTCATTCACTATTTATGGAAAAGATTCAAACTCAGGAGACACTCCTACCAGAGAGGCAATCTAGAGTATTTCCTTTGAGGAATACAAGTTGGAATAATCTTCTGAGAAACAGGTAACTAAAAGTTTGAGTTCCACCCCAAATTAAGTAGCCTGGCTTTCATTTACAACCAGGAAAGACCTGTCAGGACATCCAGTCCATCCTAAAAGAGGCCAGAGAAGTTATTGTGCAGAAATACCAGTACATGCTATGGGAATATAGGACAGCTACTTTAGGGTTAGCCATCTGCTGTTTTATGGTTGGTCGTGGGTTAGTTTTTATTTCATTTTTTTCAGTTTACTTTAGGCAGCTCAAAAGAGGGAAGATGAATCTCACTAAAAAAATAGTAGCCAAAGTAAATGCAGCTGACCTCCCTACTGCAACATGTTGATGGTGCTGTAGTTTTTTGAGCTACCCTAAGAGCACTTTGTTTGTTTTAACACATCCTTCGCAAGGGCCTATTCTGAGGTTTGTCTGTTTTTGTTTTTTTTTCCCCCTCATATTTGTTGTAACCTGTATGTGTGCCAGGGTAGGATTCTCTGTAGTCATGGCATTAGTCTAAATACTCAGATAAGAATTAAGAGCTCTACAGTTACTATTAGTGTAGAAAATGTGGCCCCTTCTGAACCTTAAACTCTCCTTGCTACTGATCTGCCCTGGTTTCCGTAAGCTCCACAGTTTGGATGAGTAAATGACAGCATTAAGTTGTTGTCACGAGCTCAGTAAACTGAACTGAACATTTCAAGTCCTGCTACATTTTTGCACACTCCTTACCAGAGATTTTATTTTTTTAATGCATTTAACTGCCGTTTTCAACCGAGTTTCAGGTCAGCAAGGTTACAGTTACTTCTGATACATATAACTTGGTGCCCGAATGCTTATTTTTGGCATCTGAATTTCTCACCTCTAAGGGAGATGAGAAAATATTTGCTACTAAGCATGACTTCTTTGAAAGTCTTTACACATTCATATTCTCAGTAAAGAAGACTTGACTTACTAAAAGTAACTAAGGGCATCAACCCTCAAATTCTTCCAGAGCTTTGCATTACAGGGTGTGGGACAGTGTGAGGGTATCACAGCGGCGCGTGGCTCCCACAAATGCTGGGGACTGGCAGCTTGCTGCTTGGTGCCCGCATCCATCTGCAGCTTCGCATGTGTTCCAGCCTTTTAGCTGCTTCCCCATATCTTCCACAGAAAACATCAGTGTAGTTGCTCTGATTTGACGTATTCTAGATTTGTGAATTATGCTGAGTATCTGTCGTTAGCTTTTAGTTTCATTTTAATTCATTTCAGTTTGTTTAATTAATGAATGTAAAAGGTACCTTAACTCAGGAAAAGGAGTCACCAAGACATGAAATACTTTTAGAAAAGTCGCTTAACATTAATATAGTTGAAATATCCTTAGAACAGGAAGGAGAGGAAAGTTGTTTATTTTTTTAAAAAGCCAAAAAATAACCTGGTCTTAAGTAAAAACAAAATATTCTTACTACGTATATAGGATTTTTCCCCACTAGTAATAGCTTTTGAAATATTCATATAAACAAAGCTTTTGAAATATTCATATAAACAAATCTATCAGAATTTTTGGATAGGGAAAAATAAAGCTATGGAACTAGTGAACTTTTGCTTTTCTCCATTTTAAAAATAAACATATTTTCCCAATTTTAGATTGTTTCTTTTTCAGACTTGTTAATCCATCTGCACACAAACTTAACCGAGCAGGACTACAGCCTGCATGTACGTGGTGCAGCCATTTCTTTGTGGTACTTGGCTGCCTCTGCACCGTCCCCGCAGAGCGGGATCGCCGGGTCTCGCTGTCCCGGTGAGAAATACCGCCACATGGCTTTTCACAGCAGTCGGGAGAGAGGGGCCTGGAGGCACCAGGAGCCGTAACCTTCTTCAACTTTCGCATTAAAACTTTATAAACCCACCAGAAGCTCTCGGTCTATTTTCTCCAACAAAATGCCACTGGTTTAAATGACTTTCGAACAAGCAATTGAAGTAACAGACCCTGCTGCCTAATATAGATAGCAATTTTAAAACAGCCAACTACGGGGTCATAACGAAGCGTTTTAATCTTTGGCTCTCCGCTTTCTGTAAGTGGGCAGTGTTTTGGCTGCTTTCTGGTGTGACTTTCTCAACTACAGATTTGCTGTGAAGTGTCAGTGAAGGCACGGATTTTATTCTCGGACCCATTTGTAGGTAGTTTTGTGCTGGAAACTCGGAGGCTATTGTGTTTCGCTCAGTTGTGGCTACAGGCCGGGGTATTTCCACGTCGCGCATCACTGCTGCTAGCACCATCTTCCCAAACCGAACTGCGCGTGTGGTTTTGACTCTGGCAGCCTCCTTCCTCTCGTGTATCGGTACTTCTGCTGCCCAACCCCCGCCAGCAGCCTGGGGACCGGCACGGGGCCCGAGGGCTCGCTGCCTCTCCTCACAGACGTCCCCGAGAGGCCGCCCCGGGGGGGGGGGGGGGGGGGGAGGGGAGTGCGGGGGGCCGGGTGCCGCCTCCCGCCCCGCCCGCGGCTT
Source organism: Heteronetta atricapilla (assembly GCA_011075105.1). NCBI lineage: Eukaryota > Metazoa > Chordata > Aves > Anseriformes > Anatidae > Heteronetta > Heteronetta atricapilla. Next base: position 35,295,340 of record CM021731.1, read on the forward strand.
TTCCCGCCTCTCGCGGGGAGCCCCGGATCGAGAGCGGGAGCCTCTCCCTCTCCCCTCCCGCCAGCGTAACGCCCTCCTGCGCAGCCCGGCGGGAAGCGAGGGGAAGAGCTGCGACGGCGCGGCGCAGCGCCCTTCTGTGAATAGCGCCCCCCCTCCCGCGCACCGGCCCGCGCCATCTTGACTACCCGCCGGGGGCAGCGCGTCCCCCCCTCCCTCTTCAAGATGGCGCCGGCCGGGTGAGTGACACGTCCAGTCACGTGGGCGGCGGATGAGCCCCTCTCTCCCCCCGCCCTGAGCCATCTCCATGGCTCGGCCGGACACAGGCGGCGGCGGCGGCAGGGGACGGGGACGGAGCCGCGGCGGGAGCAGCCCCCCCCGGCTTTGTCTGCGGCCTCGGCATGGCGAGCGGCTCCCCCCTGCCCGGAATGCGCCACGGCGGCTCGGCGCCCTCCTCCCCAGCTAGGGGGGGAGCCCCGGGGAGCGGACCGGGGGCTCGGGGCGGCGGTGAGGGCAGCGGGCAGGGCGGGGGGGCTGCCGGGGCTGCCTCGGTGCCGGGCGAGGCGGACGAGGAGGGCTGAGGGGGGCTGAGGGGGCTCGGGGTGGTGGCTGCCTGCCTGCCGTGGGTATCTCCTCACCCCCTTCCCCCCTTTCTCTCTCCTCTTTCCTCCCTCCTTCCTTTCCCTTCCCCTCCCCTCCCCTCCCCATCTGTTATAGGCTGGCGGAGCCGTGGCTGTTTGAAATTAAACGCGATCTTTACTGTACCAGCTGGGGTCTGTAATGTATCTGATAAACGGAGCGCTCGCCGCCTCGGCTGCAGGTCATGCAAGGAAAAGGGCAAAGCTGGGGAGGGAGCTGGGCGGGGTTTCCCTTTGCTTTCCACAGCCAGGCGAGAGGAGTCTGGTTGATGTCTGCAGCAGATAAAGGAGACAAGAGGATCATCAAAAGACCCCAGAGCCCTTTTATCTCTCTGCTGTTTCTTCCCTCTAATTCCATTTGCCGTAGACGCGTTGTCTGTCTGCTCCTTTTCCCCCTTTCAGGAGGGGCCGGGCGCACCAGGGCCCTGGCTGAGGTAGTAGTTTGTGCTGTTGGTCGGGTTGTGACATTGCCCGCTGTGGAGATAACTGCGCAAGCTACTGCCTTGCTAGTGCTGGTGATGATCAGCTGCAGATGAAGACAATGACAATGGGAATCCCCTTTGTTTTCCCGGGATTGCATGCTGCTGAGGTGGCAACAATTCCTTCTCCTCCTACTCCTGCAGGAGCCTAGCCTTGGCCATGAGAGCGTGGGGTTTGACCCTGTCAGTAGGATATTGTTTCTTTCGCAGGCTGGATGAAAAACCATTAGTTTCACACTGTTCGGAGGGCACTTGAATTTGAGCTGAAGAGCGGGTGTCTGCATTTTTTCCTGATGCTTAGACCGTATTATTCACATGGCACCGCTGGAAGGTGGATTTTCTGTTTCGTGAAGACGAGATCAATGACTAACTTGTATTTTGTGTGTTCTGAATGTTCAAAACTTGTATGTGTGGTCTTAAATGCTCTTATTTGAATAGTAAAAATTCTGAGCGTCTAGCAAAGGTGAAAATATGTAAATTATCACTTTCCTTACATTGAAAAGATAGTTGTTTTACAGTTGTTGGTGTTGACTAATTGTACAGCTTGGAGCTAACAATTTTTATAGGTGAACTTCTGAGATGTTCTTTTTTTCTGTATTGTGATTTACTTATTGTGAAAAGCAAACCCATGAATCTGCTGCTGTGAATTAATTAAAATTGCTGGTATGTTTATAGTGATGGCTAAGGGTGTCATTTTGATTGAACTTTACTGTGCTGACCACTCATTGCAATGGCTTAAACTCGAAATGCATTAAAACATTTACAATAAATGTGCATAACTGTCTCTTATGTTTTTAAAAATGAGAGTTAACGTTTCAGTAATGAAAAGATCTGAGTGCAGTTAGGTGATGGTTAATCCTTTGAGTGCATAGTGAAAGTTAAAGCTACAGCTAAACACTCTAAAATAAGTTGGTGCCGTAGTACTGGTTCTAATTCACAGATCTAGTGTATTTATAATATTGGGGACAGTTGGGTGAACTCACAGATATTTCAGTTTCTTTGACTCATTTTTGAAGTATTCAAACTCATTATGGGTTTAGACCATACGTAAAGGTTGCTGTTCCACCTCTGCTGAACGTGAAGTGCCCTACAGAATGTAGGGAACGTTGGTTTTGCTGACAAATTTTATTTGATAATACTTTACTTGTATGCTGTGCAATGTGTTATCTGGTAATTCAAGCTCTTCTATAACTTAAACTTTTTAAAAGCTGCATGTCCTCATGCTTATTAATAACATGTTGAGCGTTCTTGCTTGTAGATTCTCTTTGGGGGGTGAGGGGAAAGCTATCATAGTTGTTGACCATCCACAAACTTATATGTACCCTGGCTTTTTTCCCACCTTAACTGAAGGGCGTTAGGATACAATAGGTGCCTGCTTTTCATACCCAAAGAAACATTTCCCAAACAGAGCCCCTTGAGGCTTGCTCTGGAAGTTACGGTGGTATTTTCACCATCTACCTTTAGGCATCTATTTTAACTGGCTAATCCACCGGTCCCTCTCTCAGTGGTAGAGGCAGAGCTAGATCCTTGATGCAAATGATGCTTTCAAGTGCCCTAACATAATTTTATCTGAATTGTCCTTTCAAAGGAGCTTTTCTCTGAAGGTTGATTGCAAGGGAGGTGAAGGAGCTTTTCAGCTATGCGAAGTGCCTGTAGGTGGGTGGTGTGAAATTGTCCTCTATCTTGCTTTCCCTTCCTATGTTCAGGGAACTTGGGTAAAACTAGGACTTGGCTTCCTTTGTCACTTTTTTTTTTCTTGGGGGGGGAAGAGAATCAATGGGAGATGTTCCATATACTACCATCAAAGACTTGTTCACTTCCCTTGTAGAACATTTCCCTTAAACTTCGTTTGCCGTCTGAGCAATCAATTCTTCATGCTCTGGATGGTAACCTGGAAGTTGAGGAGGATGTCAAGAGCCTATACTAGAATAAGACAGAACTACTAATGCAGGTCAGAGGGACTACTGGTGAGGTGCTGTGAAATGCGTGCAGTGGTTTGTCCTTATGGCCATGTAGGTCTTGGTTAGGTATGGCTTGGTGGGCTTTAGCTACATACAACAACTTCCTCAGGGAGTTGCATTCAAGAGGTTTAGCTTTGCTTTAGGGATATCCTTACATTTCTTAATTCAGAGGACTTCTCAGTCTTGCATTCAAAGTACATAAAAGAGTCCAGGCAAGTCCATTCTTAGCTTTGTCACAGTCTCAGTATTTATTGCTTAACTGTCCAACTTACACAGCTTATTTATATGAATAATGCTGCGACATCATGCTTCAAGGCAAAAAAGATTAATTCTTCAGTGGAACAGCCTCATCTCAGTGATGTTGCAAAATCGAAGCTGTTCTTTCTGAAAATGCTGTGAAAAACCTAAAACGGAAAGAGTAGCTCACGTCTTGCAAATTCAGTGATCCTTTATTGTGATTTGATGAATTAGTTTGGAAAGAAAAATTGCATCATGCCAATTAAAAAGCTGTACTGCTGGCACGTTATTGTCTATGGCATTGTCTCTTGCTGATTTTTTTCTTCCCCTTTTATTCTTCAGAGGTTTCACTCAGTCAAACTTGTTGTGTGAATTTGTTATAGAAACATTAAAATAGGCACATGGCTGAGTTGATGGAATTTCTGTGCAAAGTTATTTAGTTTATAGTATCCCTATTGTGTATTGTTTGCTGTGCTGGATGAGAAAGTACTGCAAGAAATGTCCCTCTGTAGCTTTTCTGAGCACTTCTTTTGACTCATGGAATAATAAAAATGCATTGAGATTCACGGCATAGTCGATTAAGCTTTAGATGCTCTTATTCCCTGGTTTGATGTCTTTTTGCGCTATTGTCTTACCTATTTTGTGAAGAACAGTCACCAGCTGCTCGCCCCTCCAGCTACTGTCTGTCAATGCTGCTTCTAAAGATACTGGCACGCATCAACCTAAAATCTTAGATTCCAGATAGTCGCTTCCCTGTAGGGTGCGGTTGCCCTCTCTGTCACCAAGGAGAGTGCCGTGTTCCCATGCTAGCAAAACTGGGATTTGAGAACTTGCCTTCAATAGGGGCTGCCGCAGTCCTGCTTTAACAGACCCTGGGCAGCGTGCACAATGGGTGAGACCTCCCGACACCTCCCGCTCGCCCTGGGGAGCGGCTTAAGACAGCAAGAGGAAACGCAAGTTTCGGGAGAGTTGCATCTATTAGCACACGAGCACTTAAAGTGTAAGTTACAGGTCCAACTTGTCCCTGGATGCTTTCGCTTCTCTGTCAGAGTGAGTACCAAATTAGCATAAGGAAATGCTTGCACTAGTGATTATAAATACAAAGAATGCAATCTACTTTCATTATATATGCCATTTCCAATGTACGTGACTGGTTATCGGATCCCTTCCCTGTCCTTCATCACCTTATCATCTTTCCACCATCTCCACAGTAACTTTTTTCTTTCACTTGAAAGAAGGTTGCCTTTTTTTTTTTTATTAAATCATATTCTTTTCACTTCCATGAAAACGTTTGAGCATCTCAGCATTAAAGCGGTGTGGTATTTCCCCTTTCACCTGAAGACCACTCAGTGCGCCTCATCCCATTCGGAGGGTTGCTTTCCCTGGTCTTCACTTCACCCTTTGCAAGGAGTGGGGATTTTGCCTTAAGCGAGTCTTAAGCCTCATCCCACGAAGCAACCAGTAAGAAAATGCTGGCATTGAATGAGCCGAGGTAACGCTTGCGCTGCCTCCTGTGTCAGGATTTGTGTGTGTTGCAGGGAGAGGGGGTGGTTTTGCTTTTGGTTCCCTTCTGAAATACCACCTCGGGAGGAACTGTTAAGTGACCTAGCGTTACCTGTGGCACGTGTCCCTGGAAGGATGCTTGATGCTAAGGCTTCAGACGTGACGGTATGCCACCTGCAAAGAGGAAACAGTTAAGTGTGGAAGCAAAAAAAGTATGGGCACAGACTTCCAGCTGTTCCGAAATCAACTTCTTAATCTAGTTTCTGGTTTATCTGCTAAAAATCAGTGTGCTGTGGGGTTTTTGTTTAGATTTTGCTTTGTTTAAAGGAGCTGCTGATGCCTTGTGTTTAAGTCTGAAGCTTAGTTTTCAGTCTAAAACAGATCCATTTCATTCCCAAAGTATCTGGACTGTGCTCTGAAAGGGGAAGCTTATCCAAAAACTGGAGTTGGCAACTTTGAGCACTGAGATCATGACTTGATATAAAATATATTTTGTTTGTTCATCTTGTGTCTGTGCTTCTGTGTATTGTAATATGTGCAAGTGTGCAGTTGAAGAAGGAATCTTCTTGAAAATTAAGATAAATCTACTATTAATAGTATATTTTAGTTGTAAAAAGCTTTGATTACGATAGATAAATGCATTTCAGTATTTGAAGAAAGAAGTATTGCCTGTAGGTAGGTTTAAGTGAAAGCTGTATTGCTTTTGTCCAATAAAATGATATTTTAGGTGAATGGTGTTTCTGTAGAGGATGACGGGATTCAGCAGTCACTGACGCGTGCAGCTATTACAGCCAGGTTTTTACAGACACGTTTGTCTCTCCTGCAGTGGTGAAGTGTGGCTGTATGCCTAACAAGGAACACAAAGGGGCCAAACATGAACTAAAAAAATGATCCATCTTTTTTGAGAGCCTCTATGTTGTTCCCTCAACTGGTATGGATGCAGGGGACTTTCAGAACCATCTGAAAACGTTACTGCTAAGTTAATGACCTATGGGTCATTATAGGTACTAATTCATGTAAAAAAGCCACCATCTGGCTCATTCTTTTCTATTCTCTCTTTTGACTGGATAAATCCCATTGTTATATGTTTCCTTGAGTGATATTTGGGCGTATAGTAGCTGAGCTGTGAGGTACGCCTGAAGAAAGATGAGGCCAAGGAGGTACATGTTTAACAACATGCTCTCTTTTTGTTCTCTCTCTTCCTGAATCAAACACACGTTTTAGAAGGAAGGGGGATGTGGGGTCAAAGTACAGCCCTCTCTGAAACGCTGCACCTGCGCGGTAGTTGCAGGGGCTAAGTGATCTGATTCTTCACGGAGCTGAAGCCCTGGGCTTCTTCCAGATTAACAGGCCACCTCTGTACTGCAAGTCTGCAGCTGCGCTTTACAGGGGGAAAGCTGTTCCCAAAGTTCTTGCCGGGGCAGGCTGTTACAGAGAGGGGAGTCACTGTTGCATGCCTACAGACTACACCAACGTGTATGATTTATGTAAGGGTCTTATATAAACCACAGCCCTTCAGCAAGTCTTGCAGAGTTGATTCACGGCTGTATGGCATTAGTTCTCGCTGCTTGTGTCTAGCAATGACAGCTTCAAGGCCATCTGAATCATGCGGGATGGCACAAGGTCATCTGCAACGATCTAGTTGGAGTTTGGATCCTAGGTGTTCTGTCATCTTAGCTTTCAAACACTACCATCTGCAAAGCTGCTTGCACCTCCTTATAGGTCTGTGCTATGCTACAGCTTGTGCTTTATCAAGAGCAGAGAGCCTTGCTCCATCTAGTTCTGACCACGTGGACAACTACTTCAGAATACATAAATCTGAATCTGCATCGCTGGGTGGCTTGTAGCATGGTGATGCAGAAACTTACCCATTGTAGGGAACTACAAACTGGATCTATTTTTTATATGTTGTCTTATCTAAAGGCCTCAGCTAGGCAGAAAACAAATCACTTCCTTACCTGTTCTTACCCACCTGCACTACCTTGTTAGGGACTACTACTGACACATACAAGGGGCTGTACTGAATATGTGACATCTGTGCTTCCTGAGGTCTTCTTCCCCAGCTGCACACGTGCATCGTCACTGTCCCTCTCCTGCACCGCTCTGTGCCATGTAACGCTATCTGATTTACGCAGTGCTTTCTCAGATGCTGAGATTCTGCAGCCTAGTGATCTGGTGTGGCAGTGAAGCAGTGATCCTTTGCGCTGGGCTTGTTGGTGCCAACAGTATCAGTGTGGCTCTTCAGACTGCAAAGCTTGAATACGGAGCCAAGAAATGCTTCTGTCAGAAATGCATGCAGTAGGTTACCTGTGTGTAACCTCACTCAGGTTTGACCAGAAGGCCTAGAACTAAGATAAGGCTGAAAAGGTACATACGGTACGGTTGGACATGATGATCCTGGAAGTCTTTTCCAACTGAAATGATTCGATGATTCTGTATGTTTGCACGGTATGAGAGCTAGCACTGCTGTACTGTGTTAAACATTACAGGTTTATCAGCCTGCCAGCTACAATGCTTTCATTTCCCAGGTCCCTTAAATTTGTTCCTCTCGTGACCCAGCTTTCCCACCACTCCCCAGCCTCCTGAACAGCTTTCTCTTTTCTACCACCTGAAAGCTTGCTTTGTAGTCGTGATGGTCCTTGATGTTGTGTGTGGTCCGTCATGCATCCTGTACCCAGCTGCTATCTTTGCTACTTTAGTACATGATTATAGGCTGGAGTAGAACAGAAAACGGGGAAGGATGCCAGAGGAAGCAAGTACTTCAGTTGTACCATCCTTTTTTTTTTCTTTAACAGTTGAAAAGTAAAAATAGTTTAGTAAGGAAGCAAGGTGCAAAGGTTAAAGTAGATAAATAGTGTTAACAATCAAATCCCAGATGCAATGATCAGTGCAGTGTCTAGAAGGAACAAAGGCCCTTAAATGTTTCTGCAACATGTTCTCCCTTCCCTTCCCCAGGCTTGTACCTCCAGCAGCCCTGCTGCTGTACCAGTGTGATGGTGTTTAGGATGTCACATCTCCTGATAACCCCCAGCAGCCACCACGTGAGCTGCGACTAGCCAAAGTTGCATTTGGAGGCAGCACTCAAATTGTTCGGGTGCCATTAGGATCTGCTTCAGAAAAGACCCAGTGCAGGCGGCTCAGCGGGTCACAGTAAGCCTGGCCAGATGGCTTTGGTCAGCTCACGTGAAGGCTGGGCTTGGCATTTGCACATATCTTTGGTAACTTTGAGATCTTTGTGGAACCCTCCACAGCCCCCAGTGTGGAAGGAGGGGTTGCAGGCAGCTGTGGAGCAGGAAGCCCACCCTACTTTGCTAGAGGAAGAAGAACGGCAGAGAGTGAACATCACAACCGAGCAGCGTACAGGTCTGCTTCCAGTTCCTCTGGCATTTGCATGCCGAGGCCCAACCTTGCAATTCTGTATATGGATGCCAGTATTGTCCAGCCCAGTTACCAATGGTCTACAAGGCAAAATGCAGCCTATGGTGATAGCTGCAGGTGACACAGTGACTGATAGGACAGTACACGTGGAGCATTTACTGTTAAAAAGCAATCCAAAATGTTTTATTAGTCACAGTCCAACGTATTTAGTGTTGTCAATTGTGAAGTACTATATCTACTAGCAAAAAAGTAGGCTACATCCACAGGATGTGTTGTGTAAAGACCTAAAAGTAGTTTGAGGTAACAGATGGCAACTCTCAGTCTGTTATATAAAATTATTTGTAAACGTCAGGAAAAAAAATAAAAATAGATTTAATTCAGTCAAAAATTCCTACTGGTTTAAAGAACATACTGAGATTATATCTGATGGATAATAGGAGCGTGTGACAGGAAAACAGTGAGGTGGACCTGCTGTTTGGAAAGGTAAGCCCAAATGGTAGGATAGGGGGGCTTCCCCCTCTTACCTCCTTGGGAATTCGTAGTTTGAGTACAATGGCATGTGGCTTTACCTGCAAGTCAGCACCAAGGTGGTCGCCAGACTTCAGTCATGATGCACTGAAATCACAAAGCCTTCAGATTAAGTCAAGGCAGCAAGGACTGAGGTATCTTACACCTGTACTCAATTAAATGTAGTCCCAACCATCACCTGAAATATGTGTACTTGGCTATTTTTCATTGTCCCTTTGTGCCTCAGTTTCTTCATCTTTCTTTTCTAGTTCTGATTTTTGCTTTCATGCTAATGAAGTCCTGTTAAATTAGTCAAATGCTTGTGCTCTACAACCTTGAGGCCAGGTAGAAAGTAATGTCTGATGTGATACTAGTTTGGCCGGAGCCTGCCATCACAGAAAGATGACACTTGGCTGTAGTGGCTGGTTTGGAAGAATTTGCAATACCAAATGGCATTATCTTATTTGTTTAACACTTAGATTTTTTTTTCTCCCTTTCTCTCACGTTATGTTTGTGCCTCCCTTTCAGCTTCATGGCATATATCTCTAGGCTATTTCAATTTGTTTTCCTATCTCTAGAGACACTGTCAACGGCATCTTGGTTTGTCAGGACTGTCAAAACAGAAGTATTTTTTCCATTCAGCATTTTGTATACCTAAAGTAACAGGAAAGGGAAACAAATGAAGCTTTAGGTTATCCTTCAAATGATTTAACTGGGTAGGATTTGTTACTGCCTCCTCCACAGTCTTTATGAAGGGCTTGTATTCTAGTATGGTTGATTGTGATAAAGTAGGAGAATTTGAGGCAGTTGGTCTCATAACACTGACATTTAATATTGTTCAAGATGTTATCATATTGACTGCTTTGTACCAATTTTGGCAGGATGCATGGACCAAGATAGTCAACACATGGGCTACGTATCATAAAGCAGAGACTTAAAAATAAATAAAACAAAAAAAAATCTAGTGTCATTGTAGTCCGCTCCCTGTGAACTTTTGCTACTGTGCTTCAGTACATAGAAAGATGATTGGTTTTGTTCAGCATAACAACCTTCCCATCATACAGTATTTGATTATTGCATATTGATGGACTGATCTTCTTAAGTCAGAAAGGAAATTGAACTATTGGAGCAAATTCAAAGAATGAAGTGTTTGGGGAGGAGGGGAGTGTCTCAAGATGCAAGCCATACGCACATTCAGCAGATGAAAGGAAAGGATGGAAGGTAGCACAGCACTTAAATAGGGCAAAGCAAACTGATCATGGGGGACTTTTAATCACATACATGGAGGCATGAAGATCCAGTTGGATCTTACACCATTGATTTCTATTGTTTGAGTGTTAGGAATAATAAAATATTTGAACAATTGACTGGGGGAAGTGGTAGAATAGAAATATACTATAGGTCTTACATATACCTCTTCTAACCACATGCTATGATCCAGAATATGAAAGAAATGATACATCTGTTGTACCACTGTGATGACAGTGGTACTGGTAGGCCGAAGCTGTACCAGGTAATATCTGTCTTCAGCATCAGACTCCAAGCCTACTCAATAGCTTGTTACTTCATGCGGTGGGGGCTGGATGCCTCTTTCTTAGGACTTGGTAGTCCTGCCATCCTGACTGTACTTCAGTTCCTCAGTTCCCTTGAGTCCAGAAGGTCAATGACCATGGTAATAACGGTCATTCTCTTTCTGTAGTGTAAAAATGTCCAGAATGCCTATGGCTATTAATTGAAAATTCTAAGTCAGCATTTTCCTTTAACTCCTTTCCTTCTGTCATCAAGAAAAGTTAACAGACTGTGGTGGTATTGTAAGCCACAGTTTTCTCTAAGCAAAAGAGTTACTGCATGCCTGTCAGTAGTGTTTCCTTGGCTTCATACTCTGCTGCTATCAGTGTTCCTAGAAACCATGCTAAGCTCAAGTTCCTGATTCTGGTTCCCACATGTCCACCTCTAGCATAGGGACACTTTTTTCTCCCTGTTGGAATGAGTCACTTCTTTCTGGAACCTTCTTCAGTGTCATCGCTTCTGCTGGATGTAGCTCTTCTGATGGGTCACCTCAACATACCTGACAGGGCCGTTGGTTACACAATGTGCTCTGAGCTGGCCAACCTCCACACCCACTTTTGCAGACTGTCTTCCTTCCCTGCATCTGGGTGGCCTTCTGCCCTCCCACTCACAACAGCACCCAGGCATAGCTTCGTCTGCAGGAGCACAGGATCCTTTGGTCTCCTCTTCCAGACATAACAATGTCCGCCTGTCATAACCTGCACAGGGATGGACAATCTCTTCCTTCCCTGGGTGGCTACTGAACTCATTTTCCTCTGCCTGTCACCAAAAGCTGGGTTTTGCCCATACAAGTAGGGTCGGAGCCTGTGAAACACGCTTGGCCCGCTACCGGCTGTAAGCGTACTGAAACGCTTGGACAGCAGGCCTGGGAAGGACAGCAGAGCAGTGGCAGCTCTCAAAGGCAGCTCCCAAGAGCACTTTTATTCCAGTGACACTACATTTCTTTTTTCCTCTGCCTTCATATGTTGGACAGCGGACAGGCTCCAGAAGAGGTATGCTGTGACTTTAGAAGAAAATGGCTGCTCAGAATAATTCTGCAAGGCACAGTGTTTGCACCTCTACTGGGTTGTAGGGGTTCTTTGTTTGGTTTTTGTCAGTAGCAAATAGCCAGTGTAAATACCTGTTGGTGTTATAATTTAAAGACAGTTATTTCTTATAAATGGAGAATTTGTATGCTGGAACAAAGACACACTGGGATGGATTTGGCAAATAGATTAGTTTTGTTGTTGTTGTTGTTATGGCATGGCTGTGCAGAACACTAAGGCAGCTTCCTTTGCTATCATTGCTGGCTTGGGTTGTGGATAATGCATTGCTTCTGTTTGGGTGCTTATTCATGCACTGCTACTGCAAAGGTTGTTTTTTTGTTGTTGTTGTTTTTTAATTTTTAACTTAGGTTTAAAAAAAAAAAAAAAATCTGCATCAGGAAAGTCTGTCCTCTCAAACATTTGGTTTTGTTCTCTTCTTAATTCTAGCAGGTTTTGTTTCCCAAATTGCTAAAAGCATTAGAGTCACACTTTGTTTAGCACTGTATAGTCTATAGAAGGCAACTGTGCAATTGCTGAACCCACTGCTGGGTATGGTCAGTATCCCCTTGCAGGAATGCAGATCATATGCTCCATTTACGGAAGCATCTGAGCTGCTGCTACAGCAAGAAACTATCGCTTAATGTGGGCCATCAGATCAGTCTACTCTGTGGTGTGCTTCTCACAAAAAATAAAAACAGCAGAAAAAGGATGTGATAAAGGCTTATTTCCCTAGATTCCTCATTCTTTTCTGCACAGATGATATATTTATTTTTAAGTATCTGTGTTTGTGCCAACAGATTTTTTTCTTAAGCTAGTGCTGAGAAATTGCTCTTCCTCTCCAAGGACACTCCTCTGTGACCTACTGTAGCATAACCAGCTAAACTTAATCTCTGCCTTGTTCAACACTTGAAAGGATCCATTTACAGAATTGTTCAGGGAGCCTGGACTGAGATTTTTCAGCTGCCCCAAGTGAAACTGGGGGGATCAGCGAGAGAACGAGGACTTGAACAAGTTGGTACACAGATGAGTCTGGTGGTTTGGAAGAAGCAGCCTGAAGCTATAGCAAAAATGACTAACCTTTTCTATTGAAACTGTAAGTATTCTTCTGAGGAGTCTGCAGCCAGCTGCCACATCATTGTCACCTAAACCACAAATTGGTGCAGTGGCTGTATTGTTAGGCTGTATGTTACAACGTATTGAATCTGATCAAGAACATGGTTTCCTGTTTGTAGTTCAGGGGCATTGCTGTGTAATGCAAGTCAGCTGCGTTTCTATTTCTGCAGTAAGTGCCTGTAGAGCTCTACATGTCTTAAAATCTATAGAAAAAAAATATAGAGAAATGAAGAAACTCTGTCTCATTGTCATACCTGAGATTATCAGAGATGCCTGTGGATAGTAACTACAAAAACGAAAGGAGGAACTGCTTGAAAAGCAACGCATATGATTATATTTTTGCCTATCTCACCTCCCTTTCCTTATCTGTACCCAAACCTAGCAGGCTGCAGGATGGGTTGCAAATCATTGCATTTAAGATGATACTTGCAAATAATGAAAGGAAATGTGAGTTCTTATGCTGTTTGACTTGATAGCAAATGAATGCTGCTCCATGTAAGAACATACTACTTCATATCAAGAAGTATATAAATAAGCAAGTCTTTAATAGTTGCACAAATGAAGGAAGAAAAAATATTTTTTTTAGCAATAATTCCACTTTTTTGAGAAAAAAAATAAGTTTTTTTCAAATTTTCTTTTTATTTACAAAGTAAGTTTCAGTCTCTAAGTGATTATGCAGTTTGGAAAACAGATCTGTACATACACATGGAAAATACTTTTCTTTTAATGAATGTATCTGTTCAAGCGCCTTTTCACAGCTTTGCTGTTTGCTCTTATTTTACTTTTTTAATTGATTTTGACCATTCCCATGAGATGATTTTCATTAGTCTTTTTAAAAAAATAAATACTGTATTTGAGAGAATCCTAGGTTCTGAAATCAGAGTGGTTTCAAACATGAACTAATGAGGTCATTTTCTTGCATAAAATACATGTTTTTTTAATTATTTTTGTTGGAACAGTATTACCTTACTATATAATGGATGTAAAATATATCTCCTGAGTCAGTGTTCCTATAACATAACCCTTTCTCCCTTTTCTGAATTTGGTTACTTCTTCCTAACAGGACTACATTGCATCTCTGGTGATGCTTTGCTTATTTCAGGTGACTTCTTAATCTGTCAGCATGATACTCTATTTATAGTGACTAGACTTTTGCTCTTTTCCATTTCAAACTATTTCAGTAAGAATCTGTTTTTTTCTATGCCACCTCACAGTTAACAAATACATTGAGAAGAGTGTTTTGGGAATGGATTCTAGTAGAATGCGTTTCTAAAACTCCTTTAAGTTAATACTAACACTAGTGCATTTCTTTCCACAGAGTTTGTTTCCCTACCAACAAAGCAAGTTTAGTTAGTTGCACTTGATTTCTGATGACGAAGTTGACTACTATTTATTATCTTTTTATTAATTAAATTACTAAATTTAATAAAAAAAAAATATTACCAATTATTATCTTACCGGTGCTTGAAATTCTCACTCTAAGTTTAGTGTTTCGTAAGAAATACAGAACTGTAAGCCCTTATACACACATGCTGTTATGTTTTAAAATAGTTTATGTACTTGTCATTTCCTAGATTTCACCTCACTTCACCTAGCTGTGATTATGTAGAAAGAAAGGTGGTAATTCCAGTTCTATATTGCTACTTCCTTCACTTCCCTACAAGCGCACACCTCTTTAAGAGAAATTCTAGCTACAGCTTGTGACAGCAACATAAGTTTTGATGTATCCTCAAAGACAACAACAAAATGGGAGTGAAGGAGGGGAGACTATTAGATGGCTGAATTTTTGTATGTTTTGAATTTATTTATTTATTTATTTGTTGTATTTACCAAAAAAGAACAACTGCAAAAAGGCAAGGAATTAGTGGAAGTGATCTTTTGAATCACTGCTGCGCACTTCAATTTGATGAGACAGGTGAGTAAAGGAAAAATAACATTGGGGAACAACTTCACTTTGCCTTACTGGAGGATGAGAAAAAGAGAAAAAAAAATGAAATAGAGTAGTAGACATGAAGAGGAGTGAAAGCAGCTTGAGCACAGAAGAGGACAAAATTGTGATAGTAGCTGGCACCCAATGAGTAGTGAACATGATGAATGGACTGTGAAAGACAGCAGATGATAGCATGGTCTGAAGACAGAAGAAAGAAAAGATGGGGAATCTAAGGAAGGTGTAGTTAGTATTAGAAAGTGGATGTGTGTAACCTTAACTTCCTTCTAAAAAAAAATGGGTAGGCTGTAATGAGAACAGGTCCAGAAGCTAAGATAAAAATTACAGATTTGGATCTGAAAACAACAGTGTTCCAGTGAACAGAAGTATACAGATTTCCTAGAAACTTCAGTGGAAATTCCTTGTTGTCTGAAGAAGGAAGGGCAAAGTTATGTTGATCAACAGATAACTCAAGAGTTGGTGCTAAGAAAAATGTTAATGGGTCACTGAGAACACTACAGAGAGCATTTCTCAACGCATATGCTCAGACAGATTATGTGATTATGTGGTTCAACTAAGGCCCATGAAGAAGACAATTAAGTTGAGATAGAACTATATTTACATATCATCCATGCCTACATAAACAGAAATGGGAAGACATAGCTTATGAAGGTTCATCACAGAATATGGCATATAGACAGGCATGTTAGAGGAGCAGTGATTCTAGACGGACTTCTGGGATCAGGGGAAAAGCAAGAGACTAGTTTTAAGAAAACATTTTATAAACTCAAGTGAATAAAAAGGCTTATTCGAGACAGTTGCAAAAGAACAGCAAGGGCTAAAAGAGCCCCTTCCTATTTTATGTTCCTAAATGTTTATCTAGATGTTCTCCAACTGCTTCTCTTGATCCTGACTTACAACAACTTGTTTTGGTTAACCATTGTTTTGTCATGTCATGCTACTGTTATGTGCTTTTTATTGCAGCCAAGTAGTTCTTAAGCATTTCAGCCTTTCCCATGTCTCTTGAAACAGGAAGGTAAAACAAATACATAGTCACATGCTTGTCTGTTCTTTTTCTTTCTCAGAAGCTTGTTCTCCTTTATAATTTTACTTGCCTTTTTTTTTTTTTCTTCCAGCCTATTTCTTGGCTATGACTGGACATTTTAAACCTGACTTTATGAGAAAACAAAAGTGACTGTGCATCTGCCACCCCTTTGTTATGAACTTTGAATTCACTGGCATATTTCATCCACATTTGACCAACAGGAAGAGAAGTGAAAAATACTAAGTTTCTGAAAAAGTACAACTTGTCTAGGCATCTGCTACTGGAAAGACAAAATCACTCTTACCAGTTACCTTAAAATGCACATGAAAACTCATTCCGTAGGCACAAATACAGAAGAAATTGTTCAGATGCTCAAATCCTTCAAAATTTCCTAGGCCCTGTGATATGGTTGCACCAGGTGGTTGCACTTAAGAATTTTAGTCTAGGAGAACCGGTGTTCTCAAGGCTTGTTTGAGAGACCTCACCTTACAGTTAGGTGCCTGACTTCAAGTATTACTGTAATGCTAGTGTAGATATGGTGCAGTGGTGGGACATTAAATGAAAACTGCTAGCATAAATGAAGCTATTTCAGTCTCTGTTGTGCCCCAGATTCTGAGGTAGTTTTCATTTTTTTGGTTTGAGAGATGTTGCTGTTATATCAATACACTTTTTCATATTCTTCTATTTCCTGGCAAATCTTGGTCTCATTGTTCTGTAGTTTCCAAGTTTATTAGTCTGATGGGGCAGAAAACATGATGAACACAGAAAAAAAAAAAAAAAAAAAAGTCAAAGAAAAACACATGCAACTTGAGAGCGTTGCTAAACTAATGGGATACATGCATGAATCATTCTTGGTCCTTGTTTGAAGTACTGCTGCTCATCCCCATCTAAGTGAGTATCTACAGAAGCATGGCAAAAAATTAGCATAGGCTTTCTCAGCAGTAGTCAGTGGTGAATATATATCCATTATGTATCTGTTCAAAAAGAAAAATTCAGCTGTTAGTAGGAAAGAAAGCATGGTGAGAACACAAATATTTCATAGTGGTTCTTTCATAAACTGCAGTTTTTAAGAGCATAGAGTAATTATATTGAAGTTATATCTTTGGGAATTTTATTGTTACGAATAATTTCTTGAAAATTTGTACCCTCATTTGCCTAGTAATGCCGATGGCCTAATGCTAGCCACAAGAACTGATTGCGAATGCATTGATGGTAGGAATAATGACATTAGAGATGAAGCATGTTTCCATTAAACATCGAAATTTCAGTTAAATAGCTTTGACTATATATACAATTGATGATAACCAGCAATTAGTTCATTTCCATAGGGAAGAGACTGAAAGCAGGAAATACACTATTCAGCATTTTTCTGTTACGTAAATTCATTCCATATAAACAGTCTATTTCCTTCTTCTGATCTAAAAGGCTGCTTTTGTGCATAATCACATAGTGTGCAACACGTTTATACTTATAGGTAATAGCTGTTATCTAGAAGATGGCTCTTTGCATATGAAGTGCCCTCAGTGCCTTCATCCTAAAGATAAACAAGATTGATCATACATCTTTGATTTTGCAACCCTACTTGGTTTGCTACTCCTCCACCAGTTGTGTACTGTTTTCCATCTGTTGCAACATCATGCATTTGCACTCGAGTGCCTGATCACTTACAAACACTCTCTAACAGAACCCCAGTGACCCCCTCCTCTCATATCTATTAATGGCATCACTTGAAGTTGAAAAAAATTGTCATCGACTTTGTGATGTGTCCTTGTGAAAGCAAAATGGAGGTTCACAAATTTCCTACCTTATTGCAGTCCTGCAGCTTCCAGACTCCTCTCAGAGGATTTCTCTTACTTCTTTATTTATAAATACTATGCTCTACACCTGGCTAATTATTAATACCTTGTTTTGTTTGTTTGTTTGTTCATTTCTGAGGACCAAGTCAGGCTGGATATGTTACTGGAAGTACGTCTTTCTCCAGGAAATACTGAGTAATGTTAAATCTGCAAACAGTTCCACATCTTAATACAGTTTCATAAACTTCATGCTAGTGATTTTCCTGATGTTGAAAGGTTGCCCAGCTGAATGCGTACAGCATTCCTGTCAGCTGCCTGAGTTAGCTCTAGAGCTGAGCCTGCAGAGCAGTGCCGTTCTTTCATTTAGCTCCAAGCCCATCCTCTCCTGTGAGGGGCAGGAGGGCACGGTGGCAGGCTTTCTTTCTCATAGTCACCCCTACCCACCCCACTGTCCTATGTCTCCAGCTCAAGGAGCTGCTGACATTTCCCTCACTCAGCCTCAGTCACTGAGGCAGCGAGTGTGTAGCAACCCCCCCGCCGCAGCCCCTGGGTGATCAGGGGGTGGTGGGGCCGCAGAGTTGTGGCGGGGCCCTCTGGGAACCTGTGAGTGCGGCCTGTGGTGGTGCCGCGGTGGCCGGGCCCCACCAGGCCTGGCCATCAGCCTCCCTGCTCCTGGCCTGCCCTGTGGATGCAGCCAGTCACTACCTGGGGTGGAACTGTGTTCCTGTGTCAGGCTGGTGGCCCTGAGGTGTCTTAAAACGTCACCTGTTGAGTCACATGCAGCATCACATCCACTCTCCTCAACATAAAGGCTGAGTCAGAAGCTGCACAGCCATGGATGAAACACAGCTGTGTGTTGGGTCCTCTCTCTTAGCTTGTCCCAGAAATGGGCTGGCCCCAGCCATAAAAGTGCTGACTCACCTTTACAGAATGATTTCTGGTGATTTGGGAACACTGTAATAGAAATACTTAGAAGCTAAGATCCCCCCCCTCCTTTTTTTTTTTTTTTTTTTTTTTTTTTTTTTGTCTTCACTGGTAATGCTCAGACTGAATCTTCACACAACTTTATGCTTATTAACACAAATATGCTCTTGTATCGTACATCTGACCTGCAATATTAGGTAAATTTGTTTCTAGTTTGCATAGTTTTGCACAGTTCATTTCCTGCTGGTGCCACCCTTGCCCATAGTGCTTGCTCTTCTGCACTGGTGTTTGCTGAAGCCCTGGAGCTCACCAAGAGGCTGCACCACCTCTACATGGGCTTCAGCTGTGTGAGCTGGCTTCTGGACATGTCCTCCACTCATGCACTGGTAAATAAGCCACAAATCCAGTTCAGCTTCTCATGGGCACCACATTTGCTGCTATTACCCTACCCACATCAGTAAATGTGATATTTAGCTGACAGTTCTAACTCTCTTGCACACATTTTATGAATTTCTGTGGAAATTACACTTCACTAATAAGATGCATAGCATTTTGACTAGATTGTGGAGAAGCACAGCATCAAAGGAAAGGGATGTCTTTTACTGGTTTAATGGTAAACACACTGGAAGGTCAGAATATTTGCCTGCAGATTGGTCTTGCAGCAAAGACACTTTTTTTCCCCCCCTCATTCTAATAGCTCTTAAAAGTTCAAAGAAAAAGAGGAGGGGGATGTATAAATGATCACCTCATTGGGTTTGTAAATTGTTAGATATTTTTCCAAGTTTTGATCATCTCAAATGCTCTCTCAGGTTCTTGCTAATGCAGGAATACTTTTGCAGACATAAGAACCAAATAATTTTATTTTGTTTCTTTGTTGTTTACTTTCTTCCTTAAATAAATACATTAGAAGCCAGTTGTGATCATGTATGTTCTAGTCCTGAACTGCTGGTGCTTCAGCAGTAAGTTACATAGTTTAGACTCTGAGATGCCCATTCAACCATCTTTGTGACTTTTGAACAAGACAACTCCAAGATGGACAGCATTCCAGTATGTCACATGGAATACATCCCTTAAAAGAGATTTTTTTATTTTTTTCTGTGCTGATAATTGAAGGCTAGCTGTACTTTTAAATGACCCTGTAAGACTCATTTACATCTCCGTACACAATAGTGTTGTTAGAATGAAATCAGTGCTAAATTAAAAATGAATGAATAAATAAATAAATAAATCCATATACATTTGCTGAAAAGCAGTCATTTAGAAGTGTTCTTGATGTCTGGGCTGCTGAATATGCTTACTTGCAATTTTCCAGAATTTGACCAGAACCTATCCAGACTGTGCTTTAACTGGGAAGAAGTACCCATTGTTGTTCTGGGAGGTACAGAGATTTGTTGGTAAGCAGTGCTCTGAAGAAGAAAGCTCACTTTATTTATTTAGGAGAACCATTTTATGGGTAAAAACATTGTGTAAAAACATTTTGTGTGATACATTAACTATATTTTTCCCGTTAATTTGAATTTAAATAAAATAATATTGCACATAATTTATCAGATTCTCCTAATGTCTCTGTAGTTTGCCATAGGGAATGACACAACTGTGTGATGATGGCAGGAAGGGCAGGCTGGTGTAGTTCTTTTTGCATTCTGCAGGTCCATAACGGGGGCTTCAGCTTTGTTTTCATTTGCATGAGTTTTGGGTGTTGTTTTAATAGTTACCATTGGCCTCCCTAACCTTTTAGTGAAATAGGTAATTGTGTATGCATTTTTTCTTCATTTTCTTGACAATGTGTATAAGGTTTGTGTGGGGGAATAGCTTTTCTACATAGCTGATAATTTATTATATTGTCTTATGCTGTCTTTTCAGCTTTTTAAATAACTGTTATTATTTCACACTTTGGAGGGCTTAAATATAATTTTCTGCCTTTTTCCCCCATTGTCTGGAGAGTAACTGGACTACCTCAGTTTCAGGTCAGATAGCATTTCATCAGAACAGTGAAATGACTGTAAGCATTTGTCCCCAGTGGATGAAATTCTAACCTGCAGCATTTCAGTCTCCCACCTTGAAGAGTGGCAAGACAATTACTGAGATCCTTGTAGATGGGCTTTAAAGCTGGGCATAATCCAGCAGTGAACGAAATGCATAACCCTCCAAATCAGTGACATTTAACCCAACGTCAGCCCAGGTGGAAAGATAAAATTGGCACTCAACTGTCTCCAGCGCACGTTCCTGGTTAGTGCTGTAAACATAGGAAATAATTCTGGCGAGCTGATTTTTGTACATGTGCACATGCATGTGCCAACACACTTTATTCTGTATTCAAATTTTCTGGTGTAGGTAAACATGTAAAGCATCTGTATTTAATTTCATGCTCCCCTTCAAAGCAGTTGTTCTGCCTGTGGAGAGAGCATTCACCTTTCCCTTTGCCTTTCATCCTTTCTGGTCTTATTTGTGCAGTGAAATTGCATCACTCAGTTGTGACATTTCAGTGGTGGAAGCTACACTCATTTTAACCAAAAGCATCTCCTTCTGAAACAAAACGTAGGTATATGTACATGTCAACAGATATGCCCTATAACTTCTGAAAAGAGAACTGAATGATAAAAATAGTAAGATATGTGAAACATTTAGGTAGTTCTGAAATCCACCCTTAAAAAAAGCAAGAGCCAGCAATCCCTTGTACCAACTTCTTTTATCTCTTCCAAAGCTATTTCTCATTTACTGTAATGCTTAACAATCCTATTTCACAGTGTGCTTTAGATTTCCAACAACAGAAAAAAAAATACTTAAGAAAAAACAACTTGCAAATCCAAGACCAGGCGTCTATTTGTGTGCAGTTCTAAATGAAGCTTCACCATTTCTTAACTAATGAGGATTTTCTCCATGTGGAATAAATTCTTAGTACTTAGCAGCATTAGTAATGCTTCAAGAAAAAAAAAAAAAAAAATATTTAAAATGGTTCAGTTGCCAACTGTCTTTGACTGTCTCGGTAAGACGTTGAAACAGACCTTCTGCTCTAAATTAATAAGGCCAATCTCAAACACACAAAGCCCAGAATGACCGATCATTCTTCTGGTGTCCTCGCTATCTTTACTGAGGTCAGATAAATCACTTTCAAGCTGTTAAATCAATGATCATAAATTAGGGCTCTGTTTTTACAGCGCCTTGTGGGAAATTCTCATGGTTAAATTAATCTAACAGCTGCAGTGAAGAGCACCTCCCACAAGATCATGTCAAAAGTTCTCTCCCCCCCCCCTTTTTTTTTTTTTTTAAAGGGGAAAAATGCCTGAATTATTTGTTTTTACCTAGTGCACAAAATGGAATCCCTCGGTCTGTCCCTGCTAATTCATGTTTCAATTGTACCCAGCTGTTTAAATTGCACTGCGCAGAGATTGCCTTGATCCCCAGGTGCTGGTACTCCATCTGTGCTGCTCCGAGAGACTATTTACAGCAGAGGTTAGGCCAGCGATTGCTGGGATGGAAAACTCATTTCTCAGCCTGGCTTTTATTTACACTCTTATTAAAGATCCTTTCACTCATGTTGGAATGGCAGCTAGTGGCTGCACTGAGCATTTGGCGTTGAGCCAAGCAGCGAAATTACCATGTCGATGAAAGATAGCCCGCTTCCATTTTAACCTTTCACTGTTCTCCCCTTTCCATCTATATTTGCATGAAGAAGGATGATTATTGAAAGAGATAGGGGGACAAAGGGATGAGAGAATCCTTGTCAGCTGAGCTTTTCAAGGGATAAGCCAATGGTTTGTGACCAATTTGGAAAAATCTTTACTGCCTTATTAATTTCCTACTCCTTTCCCTTAATTGCTATTAGAGTTTATTTTCACATGAAGCAACAGAGCTGCTCACGCTCTGCTCCCTTCCTTCCCTCAGTGCTTCCCCGTGCCTCACGAGCACAACCCTGGGATATGTCTGCAACGCTGGGGCTTCTCCTTCATCCCCAACACAGGTCACACAGAGCCACGGCAACACCCTCAAAACGCTTTTCCTATGAATATGGCTCTTGGAAATGAATCGCCTTCCTGGGAGCAAGTGGCTCGCTGCTCACCGGGGAGGGCAGGGGAGGGTGCGTGCACAGTTGGTGGGGGAGGCTGGCGTGTTACAGACCTGGCTGCGCTTAAACAAATGAAAATAACTGTTTACCCAGAAAACTCAGCACATTTGTTTTGGGGCGCAACACAGGACTAGCAAAAAGCACCAGAATCACCTCAGCTGTTGTGAGACAACAACCCACCATCCTCAGTGCCAGCTACAGCACAGCACAACGAGGACGAGAGCCCCAAACCCTCAAGCCACGCTACCAAACTCCATTCATGAGATGCTCTTCAGTGTAGCCGTGCTGCAGGTTCCTGACTGCTACCGAAGCAGTGCTTTTCTTTCTCTTTACCTTCCTGGGCAGCAGGAGAGGGGGCTATTTTCCATTTTCCTGGGTGGAAGAGCAGAGCAGTGGCTGTACCATGAGGCTTGCAAGACTTGGTGTTCTTGCTCCTGATCCTATTTTGGATAGTGTGCAAATATTAGCTTTCATATATTAAAAAAAAAAAAAAAAAAAAAAAAATAAAAAAAAAGCAATATATCCTGAAGGATTTAACCTTCTACCTAGCTGCTTGTGTCCTACTGCTGTTTTAGCCACTCGGTCACTCTTTAACCTCGCAGGTCACCGAGAGTCTTCATCTCCACCCATGCCCAGTAGGCTCAGGTGCCTGCAGCTGGCCAGGTGCCAGCGGCTCCGGGGGACCAAGCGCCTAAAAGATGGAAGGTTTGTTAACAAAAGTCAAATGTGGACGTGGTTGTATTCCGGGTAACAGACAGCTAAAAAGGGGGTGTTCACAGACCACCGCTTTCTTTCAGCCCCTGAAACATGCCCAAACAGAGCACATTTTCCCATATCTTAGTTGCTGTTCAAAGTTCCTTGCCATTTTTTATCATACACACATGCAAAAATTGAGTTCATAATTACATATAAAATGTTATATATAAAGCATATAAATCCTGTAATTTATATATACCTATAACATTATATATAAGTGCTTGTTTACCAGCACTCAGTCTGTGCCCTTCAGCTAACTTCAGCACTTCAGGTTAGTTGGGTTCTGTCCTTTGCCCTTCCCAACTGACTGAGTGCCTGAGCACTCAGTCTGCTTTCAGAGGGAAGCCATCAGCAGGGAAATTTTGCAGAAGAGGTAGCAGAGAAGCATTGCTTGGACATTTTACATAACTGTAATCCTTTTTTTTTTTTAAAAAAAAAAAAAAAAAAAAAAATGGAGCTAGACTTTCCCTAAAACACCATTCTCAGAAAAATGTAACCACAGAAAGATTTACTGTCTAAGCATTGTGTTTAATATTTTTCCCATTCATAAAATACTTGTATGTCTGGACATGAGACTCAGTTTGAAGGGTGTGTTTTGCTTCTTGTCTGGCTCATTTAAACTGCTTATATGCTAGTGCTCGAACAGAGAAGGGGGAAGAATGATGTCCCATCTCTTATAATGTATTATAAAGTCTCAGATGGAAAATGCAATTGCATGACTGCTGGTAGACAACAAGTACTAAAAGGTGTGTGCATGCGTGCATGTGTGCAAAGGCCACCAAACTATTTATTTCTTTAACTGGGAGCAACCTGAACCGGTTCCTCAGAAAGTGCAGTGTACGGAGTTGGTACGAGTTGCTTGTTGTTGGAGTACCCTGTTCTCAGCGAGCTGAGGTGTAGTTGACGTTTGGCTGCCACCTTGGTATAGCTGGAGGCTGATGAGAAATGAGACGTTTGGTGCAATTAGCTGTGGTACCAACCCAGGAACAAAAGTGAACAGGCACAACTCGGGCATGAGCCCAGCTGTCAGAGTCGAGGTCTAACTCACTAGAGGAGGTAGCAGTTCTCCCCTTTTTGTACATTCTTTGGCAATTTCCTACTTAAATAATTGGTTTGTCTGCTTCTAGATCGTGGAGAAACGCAACTGGATTTGGCATCCGCTCGCCTCCCCCCATCCCGTCCCAGTACGTGCTGGGATGTTGCCCTGAACTGTGGAACAGCTGCCACAGCCCACAGCCGCTGAGGCTCTCCAGCTGCAATGGGGTTGGGGATTAAAAATTGAACGAACACACATTTCAGAGCCCTGGATGGGCAGCCGCAGTCTGAATTTTGGAAAAGAGCAAAATGACTGCAGGTGTGCCAGTTGCTTTCACATCCCCGTCTTTTATTGAATATTACACTGTCCAGTGAAACCGAGGAACGGCTTGTGCTACCTGATGAAGGGGCTGTCTTTACTTGTCTCTAACAGCTACTTTCATGGGAAAACAGTGTATTTTCTTGTAATTTTACTTCAATATCTTGCAGTATCTCTGTGCTTGTCTTTCTTACCTTCCTAAAGAAAAAAAAAAAAAATCTGCAAGATTTCATTGTTTTCTGCTTAGTCCCAAAATGTAGCACTAACTACAGAAATAGGCGACAATTGTCACATCAGAAGCCAAAAGATTCATTTGAGCTTGGGTGGCTCTTCCAGCCAGCTCTTCAGTTACTGAGAAGTAGTTTTCCTAGAGAATAGTTGGGCTGAAGAACTGGGGCAACAAGGTTCAAAAAGTAGAGCCCTCCAAAATCAACTTAAAACCATAACAATTTTCCTTTTAAAATAGGAGAACTTGCATATTACATGCATGTATGGTTTCATTTTGAGGTAATGAGCCACATTAAGTAAAAGATAAAAAAATAAATTGTTTCCCTTTCTGCCGGGCTTCCCTTTGGCTAGCAGTGGTTTCGGCCTTGCTGGCGAGCACCAGCTGCCGCGGGAGACGAGAGGTGGGGAGAGGTGAAGAGCCAGAGGCTCAGTGGTTCTTCCAAAACAACGGCTACCTGCTCCAAAATATCATAAATTAAAGAGGAGCATGGTAAGGAGAAGGAAGGAAAAGTAACACCCACAGCATAAATGAACCAGATGGGTGCTCTGCTGGGGTAGAGCCTGCAGGGAAATGCCTTGACTTACCACAGACAAGAAAAAAGTAAAATAAATAAACACACACACACAAAAACGCACACACGGCGTGATAAATCCAGGGATGAGTGCTGGGTTTAGGGGTGATACCAAATCATTACGGCCAGTTGTAGAGCTGTCTTTACAGAACACCACGAAGGATTGCCTCTATTGCTTGAGGGAATAACTGCTCGGGAGTAAAGTTCAGGGACATTTTGACTCTTTAGAGGCTGAGATCTCATGCAGTAATACGCCCAAGAAAAACAATGCAGTTCTAATCTTAGGTGGCCTAAAATTCATGAGGGTTCAGAGATCTCATCAGTCTATGCATCTAAATAATCAGTCTTAAATTAGCCGCAGGAAAGATCTAATTATTTTTTCTACTGCAGCTTCCTCCCTCTCCCCTTAGTATTTTGTGGCAGAGTGCTGAAGAATATTTCTGCAGCTTCAAATTCATGATTAAATATTCTTAAATTATTAAACAGGAGTCTCCGAATCATCCTTTCTTTATCTACCTATAGACACATTTTGTCTACCCTTTTATTAACCTTGTCCTCAAAGCACCATATTTCCTCAAGTCATTGTATCTACTTAAAAAGTTATGCCACCCTCTGTTTTGGAAAGTGAAAGAACCTACTTAAAAAAAATAAAAAATATCCTTCATCTTTCCTTCTAACAAGAACAGGATGTGCAGTAACTTTGGTTTACATAAGCATTCCTGGAAAGCACGAGTGTGACTCTGGAATCAATAAAAGCTGCAGCGCAAGAGTATAAAGAAGTAAACTTTTTGTGAAGGTATGGTGCTGTACGGGGTACAGCACGAAGACAAAACTTCAGGCCTCTGTTTTACAGCAACTGCACAAAATACAATAAATTACTGGGGTTGTTCCCTTCAATAGCTTTAGGTAACAACATGCATTCAGTATAAGAATATGAATGTATTATTACACTTACTGCATACAGGGAGACTATGTCCACATCTGAAGAGTTGTATCTATTACCTGGAAACGAAAATAACGAGCCTTACTTGAGCTACAGTCTTACAGAATTTAGGGTGTAAGAGGTGTGGAAGCAGTGGCACGATGCAGAGCGTGCTCCTCTAGGCCCACTTGGCGTGGGGCAGTAACCCATCGCTGCGCGCTACCGACACTGATTTATTCAGCTTGCACCAGTGGGGCCAGCAAAGCTCTTCCAAAGTGAATTTGCACTGTAATTTTAAACCTGACTCAGTGGTCTGACTGCAGTAGTAAACTGTAGGACTTGAGGAGAGTAAGAAGAACCAGACCGAAAACAACAAATCCTTCATCCTTGCGCCGTTATGCTTGGTTAACACACCGGGCACACGCGGCATTTAAAAAAACGGGGTGACGCAGAACAAATGTTTTCACTGCTCTTCTACTGAATTGGAAGTAAAATAAGAATGGGGAGAACTAGTAGTGCTACAAGGCAACACCTGAAGAGGCAAACAGCAAATAGCACACCCAGCTCTCACCCCTGTGCTAGGGAGGGACGTTGCCCATGGCTGTGCTGGTACAGTGCAGAGGCAGGTGTTACCTCCCGCCTCTTCAGCCACGTCTTTGGTTGCTGAATTACCATGACAACTTGCTTCGATGGGATCAATGAATCAGCTTCGGGCTCACTCTAATAAAAACTTTGGAGTGGAATTTGAGACAGTGATTCCTGAGAAACCGGGGAGGAAAAACATATCCCACCTGCACTGTCATTTCAGAACTCACACCCAATTTTTCATACCACAGGCAGCGGAGAGCTGAGCACTTTGCATAGCTCCTCATTGAGTCAAACACAGCAGCTGGCAACCCGAGCAGTGAATCATAACCTTAAAGCAGCGTGCAGCCCACAGGGCTCTCCTACAGCTGGGCTGCTCCGGATCACCCCATACGCTGAGGCACCTCGCAGGGATCCACTTCATTCGATCCGGTGTGAGAGAGACCTCTTGTCAGGGACTCGGCCTTTCCCTGGTAAAACAGTGTGTGCTGCTTGTCTGCATTGCACAATTAATACACAAGGAGACTCAGGTACTCTTCAGGACAGTCAGAAGAATAATGGTTATAGATATAGATGTATATATATAATTTAAAATTTTATTTAAAATTTTGCGCATACACTTCTTCAGCATCCTCCTCTTTTTTTTTTTTTCATTGCACTGAAAAGTTTCAAAAAACACAAAATATATCCCTTTACTAAACATTTTTTTTTTGTTCTTAGGTTACAAAAAGATTAACATTTCACAGTCACAAAGCATAAGTACATTGGTCCAAAACATCTTCCTCCAGCAGGTCCTCCATTCCTCAGGACATATAAAACCTAGAGAGTTTTACAGGCCTCAAAATAAGATGACTTGTCCAATGAACGGAAGAAAACAGTGACGGCTATTAAAAAAAAAATCCCAAACCAAAATAAGATACCTATGAAAGAACATCACCAGCAACAGTTAAAAAATAAAAAGAAAAAATAACAATAATAATAAAAAAAATGAGACCGGAGGCGGACAAGGGCATCCTCCTTCAAGTACGTCACAGGTAGAAATACAGCAGCACAGTTACAGCATTGCTTGGTCACGCTCTATGGCAGCCACATCACTACGTCTGCATCTAAGACACATGGAGGAAAACTATTTACACACCCAGAATGTCGGGGAGGAACAACAGCTCCATAGAGTTTGCAGCTCCTGTTTGATACAAGTATTGAAATTATTTGCACATTAGTTTTTTTTTTTTTTTTTAAAAAAAGCAGCAAAACGCTGATGCAGGAAGAAACACAGCAGATTGGCTTGGAGCATGTAGTGTTCTTTAAGTCCTAGAAAAAGCTCAAAGCCAAAACACCAAGCGCAGTTCTTAGTTCTTCAGAAATATCTTGGAGACACAGCGTCTACCACATCTCACAGACCTTGCCTGTCATGTTTTAATATGAATCAACTAACATGAAAAAGCACGGCTAATGTCAGGCTGTGACCGCTTTCCTTTAGCTTGTTAGACCTGTTGCTCTTCTGAAGTCCTTTTATTAAAAACATTTTGTCTCTCCAGCACGAGGCCATTGAAAATTAGCCCTCTTGGACAACAGACTTCTGTGTTCATATGGGAAGCATCACTGCATTAATTTATCAGAAGACAGTTGCATGCCTCACTTAAGGTGTAAATGGAATTCTGAACTGCTGTCTTCATCTAATTAAGTAAAGGTGAGTTCAGGCTGTAGTGTGAGAGAAAACCTCCGAAATGTCTGTCCTACCTTCTGCAACAGCATTCATGGGGGAATGGTAGAAGCTTCTTGGGTTTGGGTTTCTAGAAATCGGACTGGACCAGGCACCAGAAGGCAATGTTAGACGGCGTCTGCTAATCTGAGCTCTGTGGCATCCTGTTTCCTTTCCTTGATGGTGTCCAAGAAATGAAAACTTGCCTAGCTTTCCGAGCAGTGCCAATGCACTGGCAAGGATACAGCAGCACTGTGCAATGGCAATGCTAATACAGATGTAACTCGGGGCTCCTTGCTGCTCACACTTAAACAATTTTGGATACTAAGAGAACTTCACTAGCCAAAACCAACCAACCAAACAAACAAACCATACTGCTGATGGCATCAGGCAGGGACTAAGATGATGTGCCAAGGACCTAAGATTTGGACTTGGTGCCTAACTTGCTCCAGTTCGAGACGAGCTCCTGATTTTGGAGCTTCACAAAGCAGCAAAGCAGCTACAGGTCTGCACGTGGCCGTATCCATCCTGTGTCTAGCTGAAAAATGGCACTGTGCATTGTGGAGCACAGCAACCCTCCCTCCCTGCCGTCAGTGATTTCTAATGCTGTGACTCCCCAGTAACAATGAAATAGGGAATGTGTTCAGTTATACCAGCTTCACACAAGCCTCCCCAGTAACGGCTCCTGCTTCCTATCTGTGCCATGCTTTGGCGTGTAGATGTATTTATACCATGCTGTGAAGCAGAGCACAGAGCACAGTGCAGGCATGTAGGAAGCTCCTAATGAAGGCGAGTAGAGGTGAGAGCCCAGGTGCTAAAGCGGCGTATCAGAGATGAACCAGCGACACTCAGGGTAGGCAAGCCTGTAAATGTGTAACAGGGACTTTTTTAAGAAGCAAAACAAAAAAACATCACAGCATAGTTTCAGTCACAAACATCGGAGTAGAAAGCTTTTTATTACTCTTGAAAATTTTCAGAACTGATGCTAGTTGATGTTAATTGTTGATCCTGTGCTTCTGCCCTTTCCAGGAGAAGAGCTCATAGCTAACACAACTTGACCTAGGTAGGCGCAGCAGCTGCGGAGAAGCAGGCTGACTGACAGCAATGCCTCAGGTGAACAGCAAAACTGGAGGCTGATGCACAAAGCCATACTAGTGCCTGTGAGATTTTGTGCTGAAAACTGACCCCTGAATTTGCTCCCAGCGAGTCGTGCACTCTGCCACCCCATCTCTCTAGGGGTACATTTAAAAACACCACTGAAAGAGAAGATGCATTTTCCATTGCCTTGAAATTTCACTTTTAAATTTTGGCTGATGCTATACCGGAAATTAATTTCCACCACATTGTACTCAGTGGTTTTATAATGACTGGTGTGAATGCTGACACCATGTTACTGAATAATGAAGACTAACACATGGGTACCGAAATATTTGACTCTGGCTTGTAGTTGGTAACAGCAAGCATCAGCTTCTTTGCTGTTCATGTGACTTTGGAGGGATTGCCATTAGTTTCTTCATTAAAGAGGATCTTTATTGCTAAAGGACTACACAACTGCATTTGCAAAGAGACAACAGGAGTTACACAGAGCATGAAAAGCATGTTTACAAGTTTATTAGGCCAAAAAAAAAAAAAAAGAGTGCAAGAGAAGATCTCTTGTTTGAACTTCGAAACGTATGTGGGGCCATGTGAAAAATACTCTAGACTCCAAACCTGCAGATCTCTTTTCACCCATTTGCTCATAGAAAAAGATGTAAAGGGGAAAAAATAAAAAGGAATAAAGTGTGATAACACATAATCAGATACAAGGTTGATTTATACTGAAGCTCTAGAACATAAAACCTCCGTGTTCTGCACAGCTTTATCATATGCAGACACTGGGGCATGCATGGAACAGTTTCCAGGCTAAAATCATGCAGTTTGCTGCATGTGCGAGCCATTACATGCTCCGCATCAGCTCAGCTCATCTCTGAAACTCCTGCTGGGTCTAGAGACTTAGAGAAGGGCATTTGAAATTCTCTGAGAATGTTGCACACGTACTTTTGGATGCAATCAAATAAAGCATCTGGGCAGCTATACCAAACAGCACTGTTCTTTGTTTACATAGCACATTATAAATTATAAAACTGGCAAGCTCTAGGCTACTCCTGTTCAGGAGAAAGTCTGCACACCTCGGGGAGCACAAAGGACACAGCATCCTCGTAGAGCTGGCAGTTTCTCCTTTAGGAAGGATATAACATTTGTGAGATGCCTAGTCAGTGCTCTGCAATTATGTCAGCTCCTTGTCTTTTGGCTATTCAAGAAGTAGCTTTTATGTACAAGCCAGATTAGCAGCTCCAAAAGAACGTGGTCTGGGAGCAATTTAGGTTGAATCTGGCTCCCCAGCTGACACATCTGCCTATATATGAGAACCTTTTTTTTTTTTTTTTTTTTTTTAATTGCAGCCAATGAAGTGAAGAGCTGTCGGTCTGAAGAGCAGGCAGCTAGGTTAAGCTGCGGATTTGCTCAGTTGTTACTCCTTTGGACTTGCTTTTACTCCAATAATGTACTCAGGTTTTCTTTATTTAAATCGATTCAGTACTGCTAAGAAAAAAGCTGATGAAGCTAGTGAAGGGTGAAGGGCTGGTAACTATCACAGTGATCTTTTGATCCTCAGCTACAGTCCTCAACAACCGAGAGGACAGAAAGTTATGAGCTGTCACGTTCTGATGGCCAAGTCAAGCAGGAAGCAGGAATATGCTGAATAGTAAGTGAGGCAGGAAGAAGTGAAATCATTCTTAAACAGATCACTATCTGTGTGTCCAAACTGATAACCAGAACAATATCATCACTTCAAGTAGAAATCCAGCCGAAAATATACTCAGGAGCCCTAATAAATTTACCGAATCCCAGCTGATACAAAAGCTGTGTGTTCAGGGATCCTTTCAACAGGATAAGGCAGACAGACCCATTCAACGAATGAAAATCTCTGATCCCAAAGAAACCACGACCTCCAGGTAAACATCACATAGAGCTGAGTTTGCTTGCTCTGTATAAGCGTGGTATACACACAACAGGGAATCTCGACAAATAATTCCTCGTATCAGAACAAATCTTGCAGTACAAGACTGTGACCTATTTCTCCTGGACAATTTTGCAGCTGGCTGTTTCAGCTGCAGTAAACAGGTATAGTCACACTAAAAACGATTTCAGTTCTCCTACTGAAATACAGGAGTACAGTCTACTGAAGAAGAGACAAGAGGAAAAATGGGGATTCAAAGGATTACACAAGTCTGCAGTTGTCCATAGGTAAGTCATGAAAGCAACTTTTTGGAAGAAGAAAACTTTTGAGTCTCATGTATATATATATCTATAAAAGTATTTTTAAATGAGATGTAACCCAAGTCACTACTCTGAATATCTGGGGTTAGACTTCAGGAGCCTCCGTGGCTTCTGATACCCACCTCTACTTTCACAACTGAAATGGCTCTTCCAAGCTACACGGTAAACTGAAAAAAATTAACTCGTATTTCAGGTCTTCACCTGGAGGGATGACAGAACCCACAATATGCTAGCAGCATTTAAATCCCATTCCCATTAAGCACCAAAACCTTTTCTATAGGGGAGCTGTAATCTTAAGGGTTATCTTTAATCATATACAGTATATGTGCAGAGCCCTGCCTTTCAGGCAGAAAAATACCCCTCCAGCATTAGCTTTGAACAGATTACATCACTTGGAGATGTCTCGGTCAGATCACCAAAAACACATCGTCTCTTAGAGGCCGTTCCTGAACAGATCCCCTTCCTGCAACCGCTCTTGAAGCTACTCTCACGACTGCTTGTTCCCGTGTATTAAAGGAATGACGTAGACAGAAATGTCATCTCCAGAGCCCAGCCTGTCGTTGGAGATCCGCCAGCCCCGGTCCTTCAGCACTCCCCGGGCTCGCATCACCAGGTCCTGTGCCGCCAGCGTGTACCTGTGGAGAAGGCAGAACACAGCCAGGGAGGGCGAGTATTACGGCCTAGCTTGGTGAAGAAAGCCTGGAGATTCACATTTGTCAGGTACAAGGACAAGTTACCCAGAAGCAGAGAAATGTTAACCACAACATCCCCGCCAAGCAATCCTTTGTAATTCAGTAGCAGTTTTTGTCTCAGAAGGTATTTCACAGGCAGTGATCAATCAAAAAGTGAGCGGTCATTTTAAGAGCCCAACTTCACAAGTTTTCAGAATATATATATATATATATATATATATATATATATATATATATATAAAGCCTTTACAAATAAAGTTTCTAGGAGTAGTCTGGAAAATTGAGGACACAAAATAGCACCACTTGCTTACTGAGACCTTGTGGACTGAAACACCTGAAGGTAAATATGGGTTTACTCATTCCATAAACAAACTGTGATAAAGAATGCAATTTGAAAACAAGCAATATTTAAAAATAAAATCCAAGTTGCCCTTTAAACCAAGTAGATAAGCTATTTTCCTTGACTGTAAGAATGATTTTTGAATGTCTTTTATAGTGAAACTGGAAAAAGAAACTTAATACACCCAGATTCAGAGTCCACAGTCCATTCACATTTATGAGGTCAATGAAAACTGTGTGAATGTGAGTTGTCAAGTGCTTAATTTAGTGAAATACTGACAGTTTCATGTTGCTTCAAAACTCCCAGACTGCGCTGGGCTGAATGGCATTGTATTTATGGGAGTTATTTTCTGTCCTTAGAAAATACCAGATGCTGCTTGGAGGCTGAAGGGTGTCAGAGCACAAGAAGTGGTGCAGAGATAGTGCTCTGCCCTGCACCAGCCAGAATGGAGAACCGGTTGTTTACAACTGGATTATTTCTAAAATGAGTCCTTATTCAACAAACCTGAGCCCAATGCAATATTGATCAGATGTGTCATCCCATATTGTTTTACCTGCTGTTACTAGATCAACACATCGGTGTGCTAATTTAGAAGTTTCCTCCGAAGGAAATTTCATTATGGATGAACAAGTACTCCAATCAATCCTCAACCCAACACCTGCCTGAGACGTTTTGAATTTAGTTGGGTGGAGCCACGCTTCCCTATGATTGGCTGATTAAAAATTAATTGAACAGCTAAGAGACCCCCCCACACACAAAAAAGACACATTCAATATTGTGTCTGCCTGCATTTCATTTAAATCTTAAGTATCAGCCTCTGATGTGATGAGGGACTCTCTGTAAAGCCAAACTCACAGACCATCAGAAGCAAAATGCATTTGTGCAATTTAAAGCAGGAAGGATGAGAAGGGTTGGCATTTCAAGACTCCCTTTTCTAGGGAGGATCCTTGCCCAGAAGTGATCTGCTCAGATCTCATCGGAGGCACAGGAAAGAAGAGCACCTCCACTGATCATAAGCAGTGGACAAAAAAGGGGTGTATTAATTGAGTATCCCAGGATTGTTCTAACTCAGATAATTTCACCAAAGAATGAATTATTAAATGTAAATGCTATTAAAAGGGACTTTATTTACCCTCTTGGGCTAACAGAAGAGCAATATCCAACTTACTATGTCCTGTTTCTACAATTTTGGTTCCTTAAGCTCAAACGACTCCTTTGAATAAGGAATAGATTTACTTGCTCTACTAGAAAGTTACTTTCACTGCAAATAAACCAATGTTTCACTACACAAAACGTTTGATGTTAAATCCAAATAATGCTCTGCAGAAGCAATGCACTACCCGCTCCTAGTGGTACTGAGGGAGTGGTAACATTTCCAGGTCTCTCTAGTTTTGACACAAAATTTACTCTTAGCCATAAGTGGAGGGCCCAAGGGTCATTTTGCACCAGGCAAGTCACGAACTCTAACACACACGCTTGCACACCGTCTGCAGGTTCCAAGATCTGTCTGCACCAAAGACCTCAAGGTGTAGCAGCAGGAGGTGACAAGGAGCGCTGATTGTACTGTCCTAATAACGACATTAAATTTTGTTTTCCAAGGGGAAAGGAACAAACACACATTCTTGCATTCCTCAGTTCCCAAATCCCCAAATCAGATGCAGGGCTAAGAACAAAAGGACTCCACGTGGCAGGCAAGAAACTGAAATATTTATTCACAGCATGTCTGATGCTAAGAGAGTTTTGGCTAAGAACATCTTTTTCAAGGGTTTCTCAGCTATTGTCAGGGTTTAAGAGAAGCAAACCCATCATTCTGGGAGAAAACTTTGCCTTCCTTCTTTTTCTAATTAACAAGGGCTCCCCACATCTAAAGAGTACAAAGGAATAAGTACTGCTCTTTATTGTGTAAAGATGTGCTGCTTAATGTTTGGAGAGAGTAAGATAAAAAAAAAAGTCTTTAAGAAACCAGAAATTCTCCTGTAGACAGACTGTGAAATACACCAGAAAACCAGCACATTGAAGTGGAGGAGAAGGAACAGGTGAAGGCAGCAGCGAGGTAACGTATTCCTCTCCTAGCACCGAGCTGAATTGAGTGATGCTGTTCAGCTTGGCACTAGAGGAGATGGGGTGAGTTTCTGGTACCTGGAGATGAATAGCAGCAGCAGTCCATTATTGAATGCTTTATTCTCCAGCACTGTGAACTTGGGATTCAGCTGTCAAGACAGCATTAGAGAACTGCTGAAGTAGTTTTGAAGTATCTACTTCCTCCTAATGAACAGCCTCGCTGGAATACAACTTCTGTGTTTTAAGAATAAATATATATATATTTTCTCTGGCTCAAGCTTTCAGTATTGATCAGTGAAAGTACTGCAGGGGAAACAGCAGCGGGGGCAACTCGCTGTTGTCTGAGCAGCTTCTTATCCGCTCACACACAGCAGAGGTGGAGCAACTCCCCAGCACCTTCATAAATCTCCACCTGGGGTGAGAGAGAGGAAGGACAGGAGGGAGGATGAGAAATAAAAGATTCCCAAGGTCAGTGTGTAAGTGTGTGTAAGTGCAGCTGAAGGAAATGGTTAAGATTCTGGCTTCTCTTCATCTTCATACTTCCTCAGACAGATGATGTATGAAAAAGCAGCAGTGTGTCACTACCACCTGTTCTTCGCTCAGGGTCGCCTTCATGCTCTTGTGGGCCACAGTACCCATAAGAAATGAGCTGGCTAAGAAATCCAGCTCAAGCCTGGCTTCTTCGCTCCATCACAGCATTGCCCAGCCCTCACGGAGAAGCTGCTCTCTGATCAAGTCTGTTCTCGTCACCCGCTGCCCAGATCCCCTGAGGCTGTGTCTGCATGGCTGGGTGAAGACTTCGCTCCCTGTGCACTTGGAGATGCCCAGGCACATGTAATGTTTGACAGGATTCAGAAATGTTTTTCTGTGGGTAACAAACACTCAGAGCTCTGACAGTAAATACCAACAGGAAAGAGTCCCAAGAGCTTTCCTGAGGGCTATGAGCTCTTATCCATCAGGCTGTAAAATGACTTCTAATTCAAATGGGAGGGATATTGTTCCCTAAAAGAGCTAATTACATAATAGATAACTACTGTGCAGCTCTAAAACCTTCCTATTTTTATTTTCCCCTTTCTCTTTGTTAAATATGCTGCTGTCAGGGAATAAGTAGGCTACTGGGTCAGGTGGATCCAGGGTCCAGGGTCTGCTCCAAATGGTAGGTTCTTCAGAAGACCATGGCATTACCAAGCCCAGGGGGCAAGCCTCTTACATTCTGACAAGCTTTCTGCATCCCTAGAGATTTTACATTTCCAGCTGATCACCTCACCACAGACTGTGACTGCACCCATCACAGAACTTGACATTTTGTGGGATAACATCTCCTTTAAACATAACACTGGTAATGCTGCAAACACGATTTTCCTGTCTCTGAGTAGAGAGAGGAATGAACACAACTCCATCGTCTGAGCTGCTATGCTATTGTAAATTCATTAGTTATACCTAATTTGGACCACTGAAGTAATTACATAAAACCTCTCACACAGTACTTTAAACCCTTTAAATATTCTTTATAACCAAGCAGCAAGAGCAATTCCACAAAGGTAATTTTCATAAATATCATTGTAAACTATATGAGGGACTGTTCTAATTACCTTTTGCAAGCTGGCGTGAGAAATGTCTTGCTACCACTATTTGTAAGCCTCTAAATGACCTGGCACAAAGTTACTTAAAAGAACAAATTAATTTTCGATTCAGAAGTCCATTCATAGACCAATAGGTCAAACACTAATAAATGTGTTTGTTCTAACTCGTAATACAGCAGGCCCAATCCTGGAGCGTGTCGTACTCACACTGGTACAAACAAGACTAATCCCCCACAATTACTGGGGCTAAACCAGCATAAATAAATCTAAATCAAATAAAGAAAATATTTTTTTTTCTTTACTGTTTTTTCTTTACTATTTCTATGAGTATTTTATAATGGATGAGAAATTACACACCTTGCCTGGCAAGCAGATTGAACAAAGAATTCCCATTCCTACTGCAAGAGAAGTGTTGGCTATCGCCAGTGCTGGAAACACCAGAAGGAACAAGAGACTGTGTTCACAGCTAACAGGCCCAGCCAGGACAGTAGGAAGAGCCAACCCTTCCCAATTAGCAGAAGACAACGGAGGCAGAGTAGGGCACAGCTATTGCATTATACCAGCTGCATTTGCAACAGGAGACTCAGGGGTGCAGAATTCAGAGCAAAAGCTCCCTACCACCGCTGAACAGCGCTAGGGAAAAATAGGAAGGCAATTGTGTGGGTCTCCTCCTACCTTCAGTGAACAGCTGACCTGCAGAGCACAGTGCCAGGTGTCCTGGAAGTGCTCCTCACTCACTAACCATGTAACAAAATTCTGACTGTGATTTGGAGTGGCTGCCACTTCAAAACTCAAGCGGCTGTCATGGTGTCCGTACCCACTGCTGTCCTCCATGATTGATGATGCAGAACAGGGCTCACCCCGTAAAGGTGACCACTCAGTAACAATGGAAACACAAAGCATTTTGAGACTGATTTTCCCCATACCCTCAAGAGCTGCCACATCCAAACAAGTGAAACTCGAGCTCTCGCACAGTCCTGCATGTTCTCACTTGGCTGCTGAGATATCCCACTGCTTAAGTCCCAGACTCCACTTTCCACGGGCACAACTGAGGGTGCTTTAAGGGCTCTTTTCTCCCATACTCATCCCAGGGAGAGGGCAGAAGACAGCGATGGCTAGCCAGGCCTAAAATCAGGAGCAACAGGCGCCTCCCTTTCAGAACAATCTCTGGGGAAGAATAAAGCTATTTCCACTTTCATCATCCTCCTTTAGAAGCGAGAGACTTCTGATCTCCAGCTTGATGTTTTAATTCATAGTGACACTGAACTCGGCAGCAGACAGACACTCCAGGCACACAGTGCTCCAGTTAGTACGGGAAGTTTTTTGTTTGCTTGGTGGTGTATTTTAAGGAGAGAAACTAACCAAGAGGAGATGAAGACAGGAGAATGAAGAGGATTACATGGGCTACAATTATGAAATTAAACAGAATACAGCTACATGAAATAGAATAAAACTCTGCACCTATTTTGTGAGCACAGCTGCCCAGCAGCTGGCAGGCACTGGCCATCCACTACCAGAGGTGGGTTTAAAGGTCACAGCATGACTAGGAATGAGTGGCACCCACACTGCGCAGTACTTATCCTTAAGTACAGAGTGTAAGAGAGATGCCAATAAGGTCCTAGCAAGAAACAACTTCTTAGAGTTAAAAGACTGTCCAGAGGAGAGTGAAGAGAGACTGCTGGAGACAGAGACCTGTTGTCTTGTTCTTCTGAGACCTCAGTCTCCTTTAGTTTCCATATGACCTATTATAGCACACAAGATGGATCCTGTGCCAAGATACCATGATCCCACAACTTTCCTTTGAAGGCAGGCAATTCTGAGTTATAACTGGAAAAAAACAAACCCAAATCACATTTGCTGTAGGGACTCGATCCAATGTATAAAAACGTTCATATCTACTGCATATCATCTACATCGTATGTTCTACACAAATATGTTACCAAAAAGCACTCTTAATTCCAGAGATGCTAGAAAGTCAGGGATGAGCACAAACCTGTGGGGATCATCAGGGTCACAGTTTGGTAGGAAGTTAGTGACAGCTTCTGCCACTTCTTCATTTAACAGAACATCCCAGAGTCCATCAGTAGCTAGGATCAGAACGTCATCCGGACCATGCTCATACTGCAGGAGGTCGTAGACTCTCACCTAAAACACACACAAAAAAAAACATAATGAGAGACATCCCACAGGGGCTGACCCAGCCAGGATGGACCCAAGTGTACTTGGGAGGGGCTGCACAGCACCACGCTGCCTGCGGCCAGCTCTGATCAAAGCAAAGCCTCCCCCAGCCCAGCTGCCTGGTCTGCATGCGAAGCTCTTCCCTATCGCTGGCAGGGCTAGTCAAATGGAAGCTGAATAATTCATTTGATGAATTTTTGATATTTTCTAATAAAATATTCACAAATAATTGTTTTCACTATTTGTCCAGACGCATTTAACTCTGCCAAACAAATTGCGTATGTTGTGCATAGCTGAAGGTATCTCATTCGCCTTTCCAGGCCCGAGGCAGGCACTGCGCTCCCGAACAAGGCGAGCAGTCCCACAAAATGAAGAGAAGCTATCTACCTGCTCGGCTGTGTGCATCTCTGCGGTGTTCAGTAGAGGCTCATTTGAGTCTTGCACAGAAGTGAACCCCCAAGCTTATCTGCGTTAGGCTGTTTTGTTAAAACGCCCACAGGCTTCAGCACCACAGCCAGGGTGATGGCTGCTGCCCGCACCGCCTCATGGCCTGTACCATGACCCCTGGCCCGCTCCCCACCGGGGCCAGGAAGAGCCAGGAGCGGAGGCAGAAGCCTCAGAAGGGGCTGGGAGGCCACCAGCTGAGCCCGAATATGAGCAAAGGTCATCACGAGTATTTCAAAATGAGCCTTTCGGTGGCTGTAGCTCTCCTTCCAGCACATGCTGTATTCCAGCTGACAAAGCGCCTGCTCTTGTGATTCCCGGGCTCCAGCAGGGAGTCCTTACAAAGCCCTCCCCGAGCACTTCAATTACCACAGCAACAAGCCCCACTTGAAAGAAGCGTGGCAACCCCGGCACGGCAGACTGGAGGGAACGATGATCTGCACTGAAGTTTGGAAGCAGTACACCTTGTCACACATCCTGCTCCAGCCTTGGGCTTCACCAACAGCAGCAAATTTGTCGGACAAGCACTTGGCGTAGCCAGAAGACACGGAGCTGTTTTATTCTCCCCCCTGGTGCACTCTCCCCTTAGGAGCCATGGAGCAGGAAATGCACATAAAATGCCTGGACCTTTTAATGTAATTATGATTTTATGGGACTGCAAGCAGCTCTGGAGAAACAATCATCTAGACCTCACTGCTAATCCTTACTTGTTCGCCTTTCACTCAAAAGCACAAAAAGGTCATTTGTAAAATGTAACCTTCATTTCATTATCTAAGGTAACAGCTGAAAAAGGACTTTGGAGAGGATTAAAGTCAAGGCAAGATACTCTCTTCATTAGAGCATATCTCCTTATTCAGATTGAGTGGGAATACTATTATAGAAAAGATCCTTATATGCAGCACAGCTCTCCTTTCAAGCTCCCTGCACAAAAGGCAGCAGTTGTCACGGTCCCCATCTCCCGAAGTTTAGTTAACCTTTAACAGCCCAGAATATACTGGGCTTCAGGGGATAAACCAGGCAACACAGCAACCAGCAAGTGCACCACACATCCTGGTCAAGTCTCCCAGGTATAAGCAAGTATTTCAGATAGCATTGTGGCTAAAACTCAGAGGTCCACTGAGCAGCAAGTGCCTCATACAAATAACCAAGCTTTTAACATCACAATCTTGTACACTGCCGACAAAAAAGAGCTGTCCAGTCTATCATAGGTTCAGGTTATGCTTACAGAGTGCTTGGCCCAGGTGCAGAAACGAGCCAGCTTCTACCTTTCACAGAGCCCTGCCACCAGCTCCCCTGAGCCTCCCAGCCCTTTCTCCTGCCTTGGCAAACTTTTGCCCTCTGTAACATATCTGGAGCCCTTGAGGGTTTCCAGTTAGGTCACCGTACTTCTACCACCCACCGACGACCTATTTGACGTGGAGCAGCTGGAGACCTGTGAAGTAGTTCAATCTGACTTCAGCAGTCAGGGAATGTGAAAAGCCAGCTATAAGGAAGCAGCACCACCTCAGCAGCACCAACACCCATGACAGTACGAGTTGGGTTACACCACATTTTATCTCGACGGGTGCTTAGAGGTCTCTGCTGAAATTCAGCAGCGGACACTCGCCACCACACCCACAGTCACACACGACACCTTTCGGAACACGCACTACACGGTTCGTCACACAGTGCCTTTTTTCATTACAGGTATTTCTAATATTGCTCGCCTACACACAATTAGAAGTGCTGAGCAAAAGGCTTTGGGCAAGCAACAAATAAGCAGGTGGGCCACTTTTATATTTACATTTCAAACGACCTGCCCACCGGACAAAACCTGCGTTTGGCTCACGCAAAGGACCACACCAGCATTGTGAAGGCGCTAAGACTTGCCAGCCAGTTCTGTTTGTAAGAGGCAGCCAACACGCGCCCCTGTGGCGTGAAAACTGTTCAAACAAAGTGGCACAAGAGCCTGCAGCCATCTGAGGTGCTCCCAAGCAGACTGCCTGGGGGAATTCAAGCCACACAACAGTCCGCATTCAGTTGCCTGCACTATTGATCAACTCAGTCTCTTCAATAAATTAAACCCTTTCTTAATTGTATTGTCCCTTTTTATGTGCAGTGTTATCCAGTGCGGCTCCACTGGCAAACGACGAGATCTTTCAATACCACCCTCCAAGTAATTTATATGTAAATAATAAAAAGCGGGTCCCAACACTGCTCCCTGCAGCAGTCACCAATTAATCTCCTTTTAGCTTTTTACTGCCACCCTTTGTTTCCTGCCCTTTAGCCAATTTCCAGTAGACTGTGCCAACTTTCCACTTAGTCTATAGCTTCATATCTTTTATATTAATAACCTGTGATGCAGAACAGTTTCTCAAATGTTTTTTTCAGAAATCAAAGTGCTCAGGCAAGATCATCTACCGCATTTTTATTTTTTTAATTCTCTGGTAGACATAACCCTGAAGGACTT
This sequence comes from Heteronetta atricapilla, assembly GCA_011075105.1. Lineage (NCBI taxonomy): Eukaryota > Metazoa > Chordata > Aves > Anseriformes > Anatidae > Heteronetta > Heteronetta atricapilla. The sequence goes on from CM021731.1 coordinate 35,336,689, forward strand.
CAAGCTACTAAAGCGTGATGTTTGCTTCTTTAAACCACCTTGACTCCCTTTGATCAAAGGGTACTTCTGTAAGTACTTGCCTCACTTGTTCCTTTAAACGCTGTAATTCTCCAAGATTTCTCCAGAAGGCAGATGTGAATCTAAAACGGCTTCTTTTGACATATTTGTGAAGTCGTCACAAAGATTTTATTAATGCGTTTGGATGGGGAAAATTTCTCCTTGGTTACCCTCTTACTATTTGCTCTGGGTGGTGGTGTTGGGTTCGTAGTAGCAAGGGCCAGGTGCTGTTGTCGGAGCCACACTGCGTCCACTGAACGGCTCAACTGCTGCTTGAAAAATTTCAGGATGAAATTCTGCTTTTCCGCTGCAACAAGAAGGCTCTTGCTGAGCTTTAAAAAGCAGAATTTCCTGCTGAAAGCTTTCAAATGAGCTGTTCCATTATGAAAAATAAATATTTAATTCCATGCCAGAGAGCCTCAGCCATAGCTTGCCTGCTTTGTGCTACTCCAGTTCATTATAAAAGGCTCAATTCTCTAGAGCTCACCAACCTGCAGAAGTCCTCCAAATCTGGTCTCGTAACAGCTGAGCCACTGAATCCTGATTACATTTGTCAGTCTTGGCTACATGACTTCTCCTCCCATAGCCTGGCGCTCTATCAAAGTGTAAATTCATACCACCCCCAAATCACTTCTATGCATGTTTCTGGATATAGTCACATGGATGCTTACCTTGCCTTCTGATAAATTTTGGTGGACGTGCCATACCAGAGTTTTGTCACCTCGGCAGTAAATACACTGAAAACTCACCACCTTGCCCCCACATTTGGAAAGGACTCTGTAATTACAGCACGGAAACAGAAGCCAGACTTGGATTCTCCCCATGTCACGGCTCACTGTGAGGCTTCACTTCCTGTGCCTCCCCTTTTCCAGGTCTGGAAACCAGACAACATGCCTCCCTACCTCTACAAAGACAATTTCCAAATCCAGTGCTGCACGAGGGCCAAATGTGACTGCCGCCTGAGGCCACTGCACTTCCAAGCGCTAGGATGCCCAGATGGCAGCATAAAGAGGTTGTTTCTTAATGCTGCTTTCTGTGCAAGGTGTCCACATATGGGCAGAACAAGTCAGAGAAGAATGTGAGGAAATAAAGCACTGGAGCCCTCTCTGGGAAGAGACGGAAGAGATGGTTAAGCAAAGAGGTGCAATGGAAAGCTATTTGGAACATATTTTACTTCCTAATAAAATTCAGGTTATGTTGTGTTTTTTTTTTCCTCCTTTCCCACATCTCTAAATCGAGGTGGCAGGTGCTCTGTCTTTCCTCCTGCTTCCCTAGTGCACTTCTACTGAATTTAGCTGAGAAGGGAATATGGAAACAAAGCTAATTTTGCTTCCCTTTAACAAAGCAGTTAAGAGATCCTGAAACGTGGATAGCATAGGAACTGAACGACATATTCCAGAATTTGAACACGCGCACTACAGAGCACACGCACTACACACAAATCAGAAAAGCCCATGAGAAGCTTTGGTTTATACACACAGACAAATACAGCAGCAGCAGCAATCAGCAGAGATGGTACTGCTGAGATACTGCGCTGCAGCTTTTACATTCCCCAGAAATGCTGGGTCTCAGCAAGCCAGAAAGAAAAATAAATGGGTTGAACTGCATCATTGTGCTGGCACTAAGCAAAACCAGCAGAGTGATGAGGGCAGAGCTGCTGCCTGCCTGGCTGAGCAGAACAGCCCCAGTGATGGGCACCACACACTCAAATGAGGGAGAGGGAAGGGACTGGATTGACAGCAAGGAAAAGTGAAGGGGCTGTCTCTGGATCACCTCCTTTTCCTCAGGGCCAGAATCTCTCAGTGCTTCTTTTCATTTTTAAATTCTCAAAGATGTTCTAAGCAAGGTCAATTTAATACTTTTGTTCCTTTCTAGCAGTGTTACGCCATTTGTGTATTTTCATTCTCTCACGCTGCTGTATCAAGCAGTAAGTTCAAGGTCAGATACTGGGTATGGTTAAAACCATGGAAAGGCAGCTGACAGTGGATGGCTCTCAGCATTTGGTCCATGGCAGCAAAGCCTCCTCTTTTTGTGCTCTCATAGGATGGTTTGCCCTTGCTTAATATTTTATTGAAAATGTGTCATCTGTTCCCTGATGTAGGAACATGAATAAAGTTCCAGAGAACAAAGTGAGGTTTGAATGTTTCTTGTTAATAACCAAATACATTCAAACCCATTTAGAAGCCTTTGTAACCCTCACTGCAAGGTGTATGGTGGTCAGACTAGAATTGTTTGCATCGAGGCAAGTCAAAACAATAAAGACATTCAAAGCTGTTTTCCAGACAGGTGAGTAGCAGTTTCACTGCCCCTAGTATAGTAAATGTTGCCTAATCTTCTCTTTATGTCATCATTTGGGAACTCACATTGCCATTTCTGCCGTTATTTTGGGTTTGCACAGAACCACCATAAAGAATTAAGCAGCGGATGTGAAGGGGCAGCCAGATGGAAGCATAAAGCATTCTTCCAACGCACTCTTGGCATTTTCCTACTTAGCAGTTGGATCTGGTATCCTCTGCCTAAAGGAGGATGCCATGCTACCGTGGAAGACATCCAATGCTCCCTTCTGCAGAACACTGGTTTGTGTCAGCTTTTGTGAAGGCTGCATGATCCAGGCCTCAGAGGGTGCTGGAGCACATGAAGATGGGGAGAGATGGGGGTCTGCCACACGGAATGGTGAGGCTATGGGATAACTAAGGACAAGAGGGTGAGAAGGCATCAGTGCTCTGCCTGGGATGTGGAGTAACCAGAGGCAGGCACACAACTGGAAAAGGAATTTTTAACATTCATACTCCAAGGGTGTTACTAACTTTGGGTATCACCCCGCGAGCACCTTTGGGAAGTGGGTTACCTAGATTGGCCACAAGAATGGAGTCAGATTTTGGAAGAACAAATAAACACGGTAAGTATACTTGTTTCTCTCCCACAAATCAGATAGTCAAAGCTTGGCTGATTTACCTCAGGAGATGAGGACAGGAAAGGTTTGATGTAGATATTGGAGTCATGCACCTTCAGGTCATGGTCTCCCAGTCCTCGGGTCACCCCAATTGTTGCCATAACCCGAGCCTGTAAATAGAGAAATGGGATCAAAACTTGTTATATGCATTGTGTCAACATGGAAAGAGATAACATTCCTACTCCACAACTGTCACAGCTAGGGATGAACTCCCCCTTTTCTCCCAGAGGCTTGAGATCTAACATAGCTAATCAAAGTATGAACTTTTCACACATCATTTCCATTTCTCATTTTGTATTTGTGCACATGCCAGTCTAAGTATGCCCATCTTAGACTGTGACCATCTGTAAGGGACTGGGACTATGGAAATCTAACTCAGTTGCCTCACTTTCCCATGGTAATCAATGAGAGCACTTCTTCAGCAAATTACACTGTTAATATGAAGAAAACAGTTTTTATAAAAGGGATGAGGAGTCTAACCGATCACTTAAGAAACCTGTGGCCTCTTCCTTTTGACACATTGCCACATATTCTCCTCATCAAGGAAAAGTGCCAAAGGCCACTTCAAACTGCTGAGTGCACAGAGTGCCAGCGCCCACTGGGCTCTCTGAGGAGAGCTGGCCCAAATCAGGTCTGCTCTTACCTCACATTTAATGCTTTCTTCGCTAAGCCTCCTCCTTTGAGACAGGAGCTGTTTCCCAAGAGGTGCTGGGCTCTTCTTCATTAAAGCTTCTCCAGAGACTGACCAGGCAGCCTGCCCCATAGGCACCCTAACTCCCTGCACATCACCTCCCCAAAACACTACCTTTGCCGCAGCAGCTTCTGAACAAGACTGCTCACAGCATCAGTAACAGTGCAAGACTGACGCAAAATTATTCTGCCTCCCTAACCCCTGGCTCCATAAGGCAAAAACAGAGAAAATTTAAAAGATGTGCGTGAAACCTTTTGCAAATAATTATAAACCTAACCAAATTCAGAGATAAGCTGCAGGTCCAAACCTTTAAAACTTGGGCTAATTCTGAGGAGAGTGTGTTTTTGCACTGAGATAAGAACCTAATGCAGCAGGGGAGCACTATTTAGAAACACAGCGAGCATACGAATATTGGCAAACTGACACCACTGCGTCCTTGTATTGATCCTATTGCTGCATCCAGCTAAGCTTGCTGGGATCAGCACTAATGATCTCACTGTTCTTAATCACGGAATTGGAAACAAAGTTCACCCAAATGGAAGGGTTCGCTTCTTACTTTCAAGAAAAACTATCAGCAATCACATCAGAAAAATTCAACAGTGAGTTCACGTACACTAGCTGAAGAAAACATGTTTAAGGACTGTTATACTTCCTAAATCCTGCCTTGATCCCTCCCCTTCCTAAATTAGGGTTTTTGCATCTCAGAGCATTGTAAGATGTTTTTAAACATCCTCCTGCTTCATTTTCAGCAAACATGACTTATTTTGCTATCTTCAATCATCCTAGTTATATTTTACAATGAAAACAGAAACATTTAAAGTCATCTATTGAAGATGGCCTCTTTGCAGCCTAGTTACTTGGAATGAAACATAACCAAAATGAAACTGAACAACAAATGTCTTCCCTCTTCCCCCCGCCCCAGACATGAGACTGATTTATAACAGAACCAAGATATTCTTTCAAGCTGTCAAAACGATAAAATAAAGAGATACTGAGTGGAAAACAGTGGACTGCCACAGGCTAAATCAAGTGGTAAACAGCAGAGAATTTGTTCTTCCTTTGGTCTGAGGAAAGCACATGTGCCCACCTTCTTGCCTTCTCCATATATTAGGGGAAACTTCAAGTCGTCTTCCTCAATGGTTTTGTATGCCCTGTGGGGGGGTGGGGACAAACAACATTTATAAAGCTTGCACTCAGTTAGTAACCCACTGCCCTGAAACAAGCAGATGTGATTATTTAATTAATATTATTATTTTTAAAATCATTATTTTTCCTAGGGACTCTGCCTTTGATACAAGATGTACATTTCTTTTTCCATGGAAAGATTTTTCACAAAGATTTAGTCCATTTCACCACAAAAAAAAATGTGACCATGAAGTATGTAATGTGCCAGCCTGCTCCTACTGCCTACAAGGAGAAAGAGGTGGACTGGAATAGCATCCTCACCAGGTAACATATTGCGGGCTATGGCAGTAGCTGTACCATAACACAGTGCCATTAAACAAATAGGAACAAAACAAAAAGCCAAGAAACCAACCAATGCCTCGATTCACACCGTTAATGTGAAATGGTGAGCAACACCTGAGCGTGTACGTGGTCGAAGTGTGAAACAGCTCTCTGATCCTGTTCTCACCTTTCAGGACTGCTTACACTAAAGGCAAGCTTCACATGCTGAAGAGTTTTAGAAGGCTGTTTAGCGATCATTTGACCTTGACTGCAACATTCAAGGTTGTCAGAAATTTTACATTTCGCAGCAGTTTTCCAATGGCCAAGAGACAAGAGAAGTAAATGTTCATGCTCTGATTCTGTTCGCTTCATGCCTGCGTACTCTACCTTTTACACATCCAGCTGTTGACACTGATGAGGTGAGAAGGTGAGCAATTTGCAAGTGAGAAATACAATCAGAAAAATAGATGGCTGTCACTCTCACAGCCACAGAGCCCCGTGGCTTGTGTAACAAAACCTTGGGTCCCTCTTCGGTCGGAGTACCTCACCCCACAGCTTTGCCAGAGGGACACACTTCCCTTCATGCCACAAAATTGTTCCTCCCCATGCTTTCCTTGGGTGTTGTCCTCCCTTTTGTTCTACCCCTGCCCCCGGTCCTGGGGGTGATACCAAAATCTTTGTCCAAGAGCATGGGTCAGCACTCCTCACTGACATGGAAGGGCCGAGCTGGAGAAGGGAAGGGACAGCAGCAGGTCCCTGCCAGCCACTGCTGCGTGGCTCCCAGGCTGGGCGTTCAAGCTACTTGCTTGAGCTCAGGGGAATTGCATTCAATTTAAGCAACGGGACACAAACCAGCAGGAAATTAAAAAGTAAAGGTGAAATCCTAAGTTGTGACTTAACTGCCCCCTGCTTCACCAAAATATGTCACAGAGCTGGGATCAGTAAATGGTGCTGGATTACACCGCTATGCATGCTGCAGCATCTAGTCAAACCTCTTAGAAAGAAAGTAGTGTAGACCCACTTGAGACCCCCCCTTTCATTTCTTAGTAACCACAGGTAGGGTCCACATCAGGGCTTTGGGGTAGGTGTAGAAAGGAGAAAAAGAAACCAAAACTCAAAGAAGAAACAGTAGTGGAGGACTCTACTCCTACGTTACAAAACATCGCTGCATGGGAAATCCCTAAATGCAACCAGGTAAGGTTTGCAAAACACAGTGGGTGCTTCATGGGAGACCAGAGTCAGGAGTATCTGGGGTACGTGGGCATCTCTACAAGGGATGCTATGGAGAAGGCACTTAAATTGCTCCTGTACTGCGGGAAGGGAAACTACAGCTCTTAAACCAAAGGCCACAAATCACTACACGTAGTGAGCATGGTAAAACTTCAGTGACATTTAAAGCTCCGATTGGCATTTTCTTGGGAAGGATGAGTCAGTCATTCATGGACTTTGCTCCTGTTCCTGTTCATACATCCAGCAGGCAATAGCTAAGGTCTCTGCCTCACTCACCAACTGGGATATCCTGGTTTGAACAAGGAGGATAATTTTACCATCGCTCTATTTACTCCCTGACTGGTCGCGAACACATCCCAAAGCTTCCCGTTAGAACCACAGCTCTGGAAGCCCTGGCAAAACCTCCCTGAGGAGGAGTCTGAATTCTTCTCATTCCTTTCCATAGAGGCAGTTGTGCTCTGACACCAAGAAAAACGGTGTCAGCTGAGTCTGTGTTGGTCATCGGAATCAAATGACTAATCCAAACCATAAGCCCAAGAAGACGATTCCTACTGGATTTTTACACTGCTGGAGATATTTGCTACAAAAAGCAAATATGACTAAGTTAATGTGACTTAACTATTTACAACCCCCTTTTAAAGAAACAAACAAACCCATTCTTTACCCACAAATTATATTATCTGCATGATAATTAAAAATACTGAAGACTGAAGACTTCACATTGTAAGTAGCCAAAACAGGGACCAACCTTTCATCCCACTCTCTGCCCACCCCTTCATTTTCCTTTGTAGCACCTCACACCAACTGTGCCTTAGGAAGAAGGGGAAAAAAGAAGGGGAGGTGGAAGGGAAAAAAGCATCAGTTGGTCTTGTGTCCTTCAAAAGAATAGTCCCCACGGTTAAGTCCAGAATCTTTTATGGACCCACCAAAAAGACCGTCTTCCACTGTGACACCACGGTGCAAGGATGTTGGAAGAGGCTATGTTGCAAGGGCTGATGCTAACTTGTTTCATCAACAGATCAGGAAGGACATCTGGCTGGCCTACGACCTCCTGAAGCTATGTGACTCAGTCAGAGATGACCAGAGGGCCACAGCGATTTGTTTCACAGTTTCTCACAAGCAAGTCATCTCCTGGGATTGGAATGTGGGTGTCAAGACTCATCTCAAATGCATTTTTTTTTCCTACTGATATTGCTATTGCCTGAAAAATTATCAGCCCTGGAAAAACAATGCTTAGAACTGCAACCGCAGCAGTGGAGCTGGCTTGGATACACTGAAAAGCGACCTAAGACACTTGAGAGAAGTACCTAAGCCCCGCACTACTAGCGAAACAGAATTAATAATATATGAGCCTGTGGTTTCCTGCAAAAGAATGATGAAGGACAGCTTTTCAGCTAGCAGCTCTGCAACTGCGCCGGGGCGAAGGAAGGAAGGAAGCTATGAAGTTCCCGGTGATTTATGCCGTGTGAAACCTCCTGTACTTTGTACATGTGTTTATTTCACACAGGCTACAACCTTCTGGACTATTTCACTTGACTTTATGTAGTAAAGTTGCATTTATACCTTCCTGTGCTCTTTAGAGAGCGAGTATGCTGTATATAAAGATGTAATATGGCAATAGGTATATCAAACACAGACATATGGAGAACCTGAGGGGGTTGTTTGGCTTTTTTAATGCCAACACAGCCTTATTCAGACATCCCTGTAACTCAGCCTATCTCGCTGTTTTAACAAACATAAAGGCAGGGTTGCGGTCCTCTGAGCTCCCCATCCTCCTCCTCGCCATCCCAGAAGGATTCCACAGACAGCAGGCTTGAGCAGACAGGTTATAAGGTTATAAGGACATGACCATACTACTGCTTGCTGCTCTGAACGAGCCTAAATCCTGTCAGTGCTTCTGCCACGTAAACCTCTACTTCTCCAAATGGAAAAACACAGGGGGTGGAGAAGGGGGAGTAGAACAGGCAAGCTTGTGCCCAGCTAAATCTAGCCGCATTTTTTTCAGTTAACTTTGTTTCTTCTTTTCGTTTCAAAAGAATTATGAAATGCTACTGCTGTCCAAAAATACTGAACTAGGGCTTGACATATGTACCACCCACAAAGTTACATTTGGACTCAGGATCAACATTTTGGAAAACCAGGCCAAATCGCACCAGGAGCCAAAAGAGATGTCAGAACGAAAGAACTAGGACTGACATGATGTTACTCGTATGCAAACTGGAATCTGCTCTAAATACATGGCGAAAAGTCACCAGAAGCTGATAAATGCCCAGGACAATCTATGAAATAAATTTCCGACAGTACCTGCAGTTGTTAGCAGCACTTTAGACACTTGTTAAATAAGAGATAGTTGAAACTACCTGAATATTGCTGGGTCAGAACTTGAAAAACTAGTCAGCTCCCAAACACAAATTTCCGAGCCAAAATCCTAGATAATTTCTTACATATGTTAAGCATTCTCCTGCCATATAATTTGTTCTTAAAATTGGTCTTCTGAAAGCAGACACAAATTCATGTAAGAGTAGAAGTTGTCGGTGACAAAAAAAAAATAAATCTACTTTGTGTTCTCTTTTACAGCAAACTGTGCAAGTCTACTGTTCATTGAAGGCATTGCATTGGCATCCCTAGGCACAACAGATGGTAGCAAAAACACAATCTATGCTGACCTGGAAGGCTCAGTTCTGCAAACAACAGGGGAATCCATACTGCATGCCCACCGTGTGCTCTGCTTTTCCACAGCACTTGGCTTCTGAATGCTTGCTCGTTTTTACATCTCTGCTAGTGACACTTGATAGTAAACTGAGGAACAGCAAAAAGAATTGCCATCAAAGGGCTTTAGCTTGAAGCATAAAGCAAAACCCACTTGTGGCAAGCACAAAGAAAAAGCACTACACCATCAGAAATGTCTTAGTTTATATTGAACACAAGGATGAAGATTCTCCTTTGAGACAGGTTTATGGATGCAGTGTATTTCTAGCACTACTTTGCTATTATACTGTAAAAAAGAAAAAAAAAGACAAAACAAAACAAAACAAAAAACAACAAGCACAACAAAACCCCTCCAGCAAACCAACCAACCTCCTGTCATCCTGACCTGTGTTACTCAAGCTCGACCTTTCTTGGTCATACCAATAGAAAGCTAGATTTTTATCCTTGAGCAACATAAAATTTGAAAGAAACAGTTCCCAGTTCCCCCCCAGTCCTCCCAAGCAATCAGTGGACTGGAGCTATTTTTGAATAACAGAGCTCAAATCACCAACCCAGAGGAACTGGTTTTCCTTACTGTCTATCGAACTACAGGTATCAAACCAATGTGAGTGCTTATTACCAAATTTTCCAGAAGGAGAAATGATGTGTAGCACAGGTTAGGCAAAGAGCCACTGAAAATCTTGCAATTTATGTCTCAATCCAACCATAATTTTTTTAAAATGTCCTTACATGTGTGCTTTGCAGAGTCAGGCTCTCTAAATCCAGAGAGCGCTGTCTGATACTAAGTACCCTCCAGATATGTTAGTTTTAATGTTTCAGTGCCTCAGTGTCTTTCCCCTATTACTCATCTGACATAGTTTAATGAGGCAAAACTACAATATACAAATACAATAAAAGCACACAAACTATAGCAATGTTTATAAGAGAAAGGATGATGGCAAACCCAGATGGATTAAAGAAGACATGCACGTGCACATGTGCACAAAACAGTTTTTAGGGAAACAGCTATTCTAAACTAAGACACTCTAATAGGGTTTCTTTCAGGTAAAGAGGAAAATATGCAAGTTTTAAAACATCTCTTTTCCCCAGAAAAGGCAGCAACTCCTTTTTCTAAACCTGAAACTGTATAGTGTTTAAATTTTGCAAATTCCAGCTCTATCTACACATGTATACATTTAAAAAAGTTTAAAATCTCTCAGCATGGCTTGCATACAGATATTTTCTCCAGTTTGGTCAAATCAGACTGGTACTTGAGCTGTGGGCCTTTTCTGGAGAGGACCTTGTCCAAAAAAGGGGAAATCATGAAAAAATGCAACTGAGGGTAATTTATCAGCACCTTCCCGTACTACTTGTGTGTTCAGGAGGACAGGAGGGCCAAGTGTATTGCAAGCACTTTGCCTCACAGCTTGCGACAGGCAGAGCTTCTCTACCTGCAAGCAACCAAACCACGTACAGACACTGCGGGTACACAACCAATGGACTCATGTTCTGCAACAGTTTCAACAGGTCTTTTTTCTTTCCAGAGAATTTGCTGACTTCTTACGATTTACTTCATTTCTTCTGCTTTTAAAAGACAAACATGAAGGTTTGTCAGCAACTCACCCTGAAGACAGAGGGATATGGGAAGTGGGCTGTCAACACCCTATGGGCTTAATTCACTGTGATGGACAGAAGAACTGCTTGTAAATTCACATTTTGCTGTACTTCTTGCTAAAAGGCTGTAGTGAAGCAGATGGGTGAAAGACTGCTTGTTCACCTGTAGTGTCTGCTTTGTTGGGAACTGTCTGGAAGGAAAGGAGATCGCTGGTAAGGAAGGATCATGGAGCAAACTCTTCTGAGAAAGATTCGTGTCATGTAGGATGGGACGGGCAGCAAGACACAGCAAGCAGAGCCCTTGACATCCCACACAGCAGTGCTGGAAGCTCCTCTGGGGAGCACCTGGCCTCCTCTCAGCTGGGAGCAGAGTCTTCATCCAACTTGGGTGGCAATGGAAAGGAGGACTCCCTGGGGACCCAGGAAGGTCAGGAGGAATTTGTGCAGATCAAGAAGCCAGAGGAAGCTTCTGGTCTAGAAGGCAGGAGTGGGGAAAGAGAGTGCACCCAGGACGAAGACTTGTTTGTGTGTGACTTTTCAGTTTAGTTTCTGGCTGATAGAACTGATGCCACAGACAAGGAGCCTTTTGGTGTCATCACATCTGAGGCACCTGATCTTGTGCTGAGGCAAAGCCCAGGCAGAGTTATGCAGCCATGTAGAGACAGGTCTTGGATGCATTGTTTGCAGAAAACGCTCCTGCAGGACATGGCTTGGACCAGACACTTTCTTGCCAGGCTCACTTGGCCCCAGAAGGGCCATTTACAAAGACCTTTACCTCAGACTTAGTTTCCCCCTTTGTTGCAGCACTTTTTTTTTTTTTTTTTTTTTTTTTTTAATTTTTGCTTCCTCCTGCCCCAAAGACGTCAGCTGGGCTCCTGTGGCATGTGTTCCCCTGAGGACCCCAGAGCCATCCATCACCGCCAGGAGATGTGCTGTACGCAGCAGGCCAGCTCCCACCGCCCCCGGCTCCTGCAGCAAGGGCCGAAATCCCCCAAACGCCGGGGCTGTGCACGCCGAGTGCCTCGCTATGGGAGCGGAGACAAAAAAGCCAGGCGAGAGGCTGCGCATTACGGCTCCTGCTGCAAAAATGACACCCTCTGCCTCCTTTCTCTGGAAAGGCCTAGTGCCGTGAAGGTGGCCCGTAATCATTAAATTATGAAAATGTAAGTTGCTGGGAGGAAATTAATACCAGGAGTGACTCGGGAAAAGGCTGCTTTTTTGTGAAGTAATTATGAAATTAAAATTTGATCTCTCCCTGGTGATTGTGCAAAGGATACGGCTGAGGTCTCAAACACAACAATACGGCCGGGGTTTCAACAGAAGAAGCGCAGAAGGTTTCACTAGACAAAAAAGCTCAATTAAAAAATGGGGGGGGGGAGGGGAGAATGACTTTTTGTAAATTACATGAATTTGGCTAAAAGGCGTAATCAAGCAGGTTACGGCACAGGGTCTGCAGACTTCCAATTACTTTTTACAAGTTGGAATCAAGCTGTTAGGAAATGCAGCTTATCTGAATAAGACTAATAATGCTAAGCTAATTAGACCCAGCGGCATTAGCCGGCAGATAAATTCAGGCAGAAAGAGGGACAGTGTCACTTTAAATGCTGCCTTGGGATCGGTGGGAAAGCTAATGAGGAGTGTCAGTCGGGGCTGTTTTATTAGGTGGCTCTCCGGAGGATATAGCCCAAGGTTTCTGTAGCAGGGCTTCTGTGCTTGATTCAATAAATCAATTTATATTAAACGGGGGTGCAGCGCGGGCGCCTGCTTCATAAAGCTCCCGGTGGCATTTCTCAATCTGCTTACGCGCTCCTCGGCCGGCCGACCTGAGCGCGCCGTCGGAGGACACGGAGCGGGGCAGCATCAACGAGCAGCCACACTGGCAGTGTTTGTTCAGTCGGGCTCACGCATTACCAAGCAAAACATGTACATTGGCTCCTGCCGTGGCACTCCGGATCCCCAGTAAGTGATTAATGAGACCCTGGGTTTTGTGAGCTGGAGCCTGAACCGCAGGCCGCGAGGCAGGCTGCACAATGAAAGCAAGAGGCATCCATCCCAAACCAAATAAAATGGCTTGAAAAGTGAAGTTGCTTTTTTAATCAGATGCTCAGAGGCTGAAAGACGTTCCCTGTTGGAAAAGAAAAGGGCGAGCACAGAATAGGCTGGCGGCTTGCCAGCAAGTGGCCAATATTGACTCTAGAATAAAATGGTTTTTGCTTAGCGCCAGCCCCAGGGCAGCAGCCTCGCTGCTTGGGAATAAATCACACGCGCGGCGCTTCCCCAGAAGGGGCAGGCCGTCGGGCGGCTGGTCACGTCCCGCAGCAAGGCCTCTGCAGGCACGGGGCTGCTGGAAGGGCTCCGCAGCCCCTGCCGCAATAGGGCACGCTCGGGTGCAGCACGCAGTCCCACCGCTCGCTGCGTCCTGGGGCTGCAGCCCAAAACGCGTGGCTCGGGCTCTGCTGGGTTGAACCGCTTTTCATGGGCCCAGTTCAACTCCGTGCGGTCTTGGAGGGCAAAAGAAGTCACAGACAAATCAGCTCTAAAACCGGACTTTCGTCTGGGGCTCTTTTGCCTCTAAAATCTACTGGAGTCAAAACACTGAAGCTTTGATCTGAAAACAAGCATTTAAAGAATCCTACTTTAACGAGAACAGCAGAAAGGCCACTGTTTACGTTCCAAGGAGGAGCAAAAAACTAATTTTGAAACCACAAAAGGCCGATGCCAACTGGTAGTGTCTTCTGTCTGCCTCTGGTTAGACACACTGCTGTAAGGATGCTCTGGCGCTGCAGGAGGCTGATGGAGGAACACCGGGAGAAGCAGCTCTGTGCGTACACATGCCAGTAAGGGGCACAGTAAAACAGAAAATCACCGAGCGGGTTTGGGGAAGATGTCTCAGATACATTCAGAGCAAAGCAGAATTATCTCACTGGACTTACCCAAGTGTAAAGGAAAACTTGCCAACCGTGTCTTAAATGCCAAATAAAAGGAAGAGACGGAAAACACTATTTCTGTGCAGTCCTTAGAAAGGAGCACAGTAATCACCAGGCCTGCTTCTTTCCCATAATTTCTACCTCTTTTAGCACTGGCAGCACTTTGCTCTTGTGGTCAGAGTCCTCCCTGATGCTTCTGTTGCCAGGACATGTCAGTGTCACCAGAAGTACCCTCCTTTCTGATATGAGCTTAACCTCTGCAAGCCACGGACTGAAAACCCTAGGCCAGAGATCCAGCTGTGAAAGACTGTTAGTAACACAGATGTCTGCCAGCAAATTACAGCTCGAGACAGCTCGGAGGCTTGTTCAGCAGGAGACACAGCTCTTAAGATGCCTTGCCAGCTGCAGTACGCGATCTGCAAGAGTTGCTCAAGCACGATGTGCCGGGGGCGAGGGTGCCAAAGGGGCAGCTCATGGTCAGCTCCCACCTAGATGGGATTTATTTTATATGTATTTAATACAGCGGATTTCCTGTCCCAAATCCCACGGGTGTGAAGGGAGAAAGGGTGAAGGGTGGGAGGGCAGGGGGGAAAAGGGAAAGGCTGGTCTCAAAGCAGTTACGGGCAGCCTGGACTAGTGATGCAGCACACATTGCTGGATCGGTGGTTGTCCTAATGCTGTGGGGAAACTTGGCAGCTCTGCTACCACTGTGGGCTGTTGAGACAAAGCCAGTGTGGAAACTTCACAGGGAAAAAATAAAAAGAAAGAAAGAAAGAAAAAGAAAAACGAGAAAAGAAGAAAGAAAAAAAAGGCCAAATGCATTATGACAGACCCAAAGACAATAACCTTTTGTAATCCAAATGAGCTGGGCCAGCCAATTCATTGTTGAGAATCTGAAAAGCTCCAGAGCACAGGAGAAGGGTAAAAAAAAAAAAATATAATAATAATAAAAAAAAAGAAAAAAAAAAACTCGTACAGCTTCTAATAGAAAACACAGAAAGTGTCCTGAATTTTAAAATAAAGCAGTTCATTTTCCTGAGGAAACATCACAGCATTGAGTTTCACACCCTCCCACTATAGGATGCAGTAAGTAAGTGTAAGAGCGGCTGCTTCTTCCCAACATCACCTGCACCTCTCTACGGGTACATGCAAATGTCAACACACAGTGAAGTCACTGACCAAAAAAAGATTCAGACAATTGATCTTCTGCATTGTAAGTGATAAAGGTTTGGCAACATTTTAGCATACTGGGCTCTGGCTGGCCAAAGTCGCATCTGATGTTTTCTAGAAAAGGAATATATATGCTAATTTATTTTCCGTGACAGATTTTGTCCATAGAAACAAACGGAGAACAGATATGTCCTTGGCTGCTGGACCCTGATGCACCAATTAATTCTAAGAATTAGAAAGAGAAGAAAATAAGAGCAAGACTCTTGACGTGGAAAACAATCACTGAAATGCCAGCCACCTCAAACCGTTACCTCTGAGGGCCCATCACGCTGGAAATCTAACGTCTTCTCCACAATCTCAACCTGTAAAATTGACCCAGACTTTTGGATAAATAGAAGCAGATTGCATTTCCTCTGCTTAGGAGATCACTGCATGCAATTCAGCAGAAAACAACACTTCCTTGGGCACACACCCTGAGAGAAGAAATGGATCCTTGTTTAGAAGGACTCTGATTTAAATAAATCTTACGATGACAGAGCAGTTTAGGACAATGAAATGGTGAGTGAATCAAACAAAGAGGTAACAGATACACTAGCTGTGGGGTACAGAACAGCTAGAAGATTCTGATTCTTTTATTTAGGACAAGAGAGCAGCCCCTATTTTCCACTTCCTGCCAGAAGTCAAAAGGAACAGCAGGGAGAGGTGGCATCATCACAGTCTCCACATGCTTTTGCTTGGCACAGGCCACCTGGGAAAACACTGAGGTGAATTTAGTCTTGAATTTTCAAGTCACAGTTTAAGTATTTGTTCTGGAACAACTACTTACAGCTAGGTATATTTGTGTTAAATCAGTGATAATCTTTGCACTGACCATATTAGAATCTGTAACTGGATCAATGTGTGTCCCACACTTCAGGAAATTCAGAAAGATCAGCAGGAAAATCAACTCATTTGTCCCCCTTGCCATATGCTGGGGTTAAAAGAGTTCACACACCAGGACTGAAAAACAATACATTGAATCAAACTGCAATCCATTTAGACTTACCCAAACTCTTCTACTCACTATTCCACATTTAAAACATGTTCCTTCTTATTTATCTTTCTTCTAACGCCAAACAACACTAGTTGTGCAATAACCGTTCTGAGTAAGTGCTATGCATAGATTCACAAATAAGGCACAAATGCAGAATTATCCTTTTGTTTAATTTTTAACCGTTCCAACCTTGTATGCACCCCAACATCCTGCTCACAAGCTGAACTTGCGCTGCAGTTACTGACATGGCTCTCAAGTTCATTTGGAACGTCTACTGTGCAAAAATACTTATATTTCCCACTTCATCCTTTACTTGCTATTTATCAACGCTAAATTTGATCCCTGTGATGCCCATTTGAGTAATTTGCTTAAATCTCCTCAGTTCCTCACAGTCCTTCTTGCTTATTCGTAGAAGGGCTGTATCACCTACGAATACTGCATCTTCAACCATTCTAACCACTTTTCTTCCCAGACATCTAACCAACTGGGGAAAAGCCAAAACAACTCCCATGAACCTTGAGAAAACCTCTTTACCTTCCAACCAGTGAAAGAATTTTGCTCTTACCCTCCTCTTGGCCCATGATAACTACTGTAGCTCTCCCCAAAATCAGTTGAGTGGTTTGGCTTTATTTCTTTTTTTTTTTCTTTTTTCTTTTTTTTTCTTTTTTTCCCCAGTAGCTTCTCACATCTTGAAAAAAAAAGCTTTTGGAAGTCTACATGAAGGCATTCTTTTCTGATGTCTTCAGAAATGCATGAATTTAACAAGAAAACTCTCCCTTTGCAGAAACTGGTAGACCGTCTCACGATCTTCCAAATACTTTACTGTTCAAGTCCTCAGTTGAGGCAATGTTCTCATTTTGTTCCTATTCTTTCACTCATGCCTGTAGCCTATTTAAAATGTGCAGCCCTAATTTTCAGGGAGAGATTAGGTATTTCTACTAGCAGCTGTTCAAGATGATGGACAACGATGGTTATTCCCAGATTAGCATGTTCTGTACAGTACAAACACTCCAGAATATATTATAAACTGAGGTCATTATTCTGCCATTAAAACATCATTATATTTATGGTCTGTAAAGTATCGGACAATCAGAAGCATGTGGAGTTGTAGTTATTTGTGTACATCCAAGTCTCCAAACATACAAGAGCTCAGGTGTTTTTACCCTCTCCATCTTTTCCTTTTCTGAATGAACATTTTCTAAGGATGCTAAAACATAAACAACAAGGAAGTAAAATCTATTTGCATACACAGGGCCTGTTCCTTTATAGGTCGTATACACAGTACTCAACAACAAAGAGTTGGGCTTCTTTAAGTGAGAATCACTTAAGAAGGAGCCTCTTGAGCTGACACAAAACCATTTAACCTGAGACAAAAACCTTCTTGTCGATATTGTTCATTCAAGCCTTTCATTTTCGGATGGCTATGACTTCTATTCAGATAGGTCCACCTCTAAAACAGTTCCTGAAGGGTTACCCAAATCAGGTGTCAGTTGCACTGGAGCATGGAAGGCTTCCTTTCTGCAAGCACTCCTTGGCATGCAAAGACACGATGGCCCACTGATCCAGATTCTGTAAGAAGCTACTTGCAAGATAGGAGAGTTGTTCAGCTTTCATGAATACCCCCTGGCATATCTTCCCCTTTAAGTGTTTGCTCTGCTTTGAGTGCTCACACGCTAAAATGAACTGAGGTCCTGGCTGTGGAGGGAGGTCAAGTCATTTCAAATGTGAACTTCTAAAAGAAAAATACATCTGAAAGAAGAAAATACCTTTCCTTATAATACACAGGTGTATACCTCCACCTTTGATGCAGTTTAATCAAGATGCACACAAAACAGGCATGGGTAGGGGAGAAGATTGACCCCATGCTGAGAAGGGCACATCCTTACCAGCCAGTCATGTTGAAGTCACGGTAGAGCATCCTTTTTCCAACTTCCTTGCGCTGCACCCTCCGTGGAAACTCTAAATGTGTGAACTCATTTCCCAGCAAGTGGGGCTGCATGTAAGCCTGTGGGCAAAAACCAAGCCACAGATACCACATGAACAACATAAAACAAGACATCATCTATTTTTAATGAGATAGCATTACCATCCCTTCTCACTCCCTTCCCACACACTTTTTTTTTTTCCTTTTTAAACAAGGAAGACGACAAGCTCTGCTTTGTGAGGTGCACATACACCAGTTCTCACAATATCTGGTGTCTGGCAGTGGCCCTACTGGGAGTAGTCCTCTGTCCCTCAAAACCCCTCATTTCTTCTCACTGCTTCTCAGCATTTGGGATCTTTAAAGTATGCATCATCCACTGGCCCTGAAGGAGTCTGCAGGGCTTTGTAAAGCAGAACATCTCCTTTTGCAGGTTGGTGGCCTGAGAGAATGACTGGGCAAAGGACAAAGCCATCAAGCAAGCGGAGACTTGGAGGGGTGCATATGGAAAGAAGCTCAAGCTATTTGTCACACAGTGCACCTATGTTGACAACACACTTGACCTAATGTTACTCCAACGCTTTAATTTTCACTGTCTCCAGAAAAAATGAGCAATGGTTCTGCTCCCTTTTACCTGCCTAGCCTGCTGCACCCCATTGCTCGGACTCCGCAAGTAAATGTGAATTGCAGAGCACTTTATTTTTGGGTTTTCTAAAAACTACTTCCTTCATGCAGGATATGATTAAAGAAAAGCAGCGACTGATGTTTTTGACAGTGTGAACGTTCAACCAGTGCTGCTGCTGTCCCTGCTGGTGTGCTGCTCTCCAGATGCTGGGAGGCCTCAGCGGAGCTGAGCCCAAGGCCCGCGCGGCTTGGAGCTGACCGTGCTTGAGAACAACAGGAGGCAGCTTCAGCTCTTTGTCCACCGCATGCTTTTATACACAGATCACCTGACACAACAGGTTAATCCTTAATCATACTGCCTTTCTTCCTTCTGAAATGAACCTCACTCGTTTTTCTTTAACAAATGAATAAACAATCCCTTCCCCCCCTCCCCAAAGCCACGCCGTGAGTGAGCTTTTCTGAAGATACAGTCAAATTGGCTACAGAACCAAAAAAAAAAAAAGTTGCATTTCTTAACCTTTCTGCAGATAACTCTTTTTCCTTATCCAGCCAGTTAAGGCAATAACGTCCGTCTTATCTTCAGCAGCAGCTGCCATCGGGGCAGACCAAATGAGCACGCTTTAGTTGCTGGGTTTGTCATAAATCTAGCGCTCATCAAAGGTGAGCAGCAGGAAGCAGTGGAAGCCCTTATTGATCTACCTGGCAGCTATCATGCAGATAGTTCACAATAAAATATTTCCTGCATTTAAGGGCTGAACCTGCTCCCACTCAATTTAATAGGAGTTGGATCAGGCTCAGCGCATGGCAGCGCTAACCGTCCATCAGCCTGTCCCTGCTCCTTTCGCCAGGCATCCTTTCACAAAACGCCTCCCAGCTCTGCTGAGACGGGGCTGAGGGAGATGCTGTGCAGCTGACAAGATTGGATTCTGCTTTCAAGAGGCGGCTTTCAAGCACCCAAGTGTGATCTTGACATTGTGATCCCTTCCCGAAACAGGAGCTCCATCAGATTATTTCCGTGCGCAGTTAAGGGCATTACATTTTCCCCCTGCAATCTACAGGCACCCAGGGTTCCCTCCCCCACCCAAATATTTGTTTGAAGGGCCCTCTAATTGGATCGCTGCTTCTCAATGCAGAAATGGATGAGAAGCACTACTGACTTCTGAGTGGCCTCGCAGTATTAGTCCAGATGAGGCTTTCCATACTTCCAGGACTTTGGATTCCTTATTGACAAGTGTATGTAAATTTTGATTTCATTTTTTGCTCAAGCTGCAAAGGAGTTGCAGCATCCCTAAAGATGTATGTATTGCAATGCACAACAGAGCTGCATTTTTAATATTTCTTCTTTCTAATCTATGATTTTGTAAAAAAAATGAAGCCAACAGTCTGCTTAGAAAGTGCAGTTCAGTTCACTTTGAAAATGCATAGCCTATCTTGATTAAGTCATTACAGACCACTTCTAGCTAAAGAGTGGTGTCATCTACCTACAAAAAAAATAAGCCTTACTTAAAGCAAAAAACCTCATACCTGAAATCAAAAGCTATTTAACCCTTAGATTATGAGATTACTTATTAGGCTGGATCATAGGTTCAGAAGAAATAAAGTTACAGGCTTTTAGCGTTTTTCCCCTTGAAAACAAGAATTTCATTATTGAAAAGGGAAAGCGATTGGGAGAGACTGCGTTTCATAAAGATTTACTCAGATGGAAAGTCTGAGGTCACAAGTGAAATAAGATTAATAAAGCTGGCAGAGTTACCAGAGGACTGCTAATGTTCAAATAAGATTTCTCTTCCGCAGCCAAGCCTCAATGCTTGATTTACAATCTAGGGATCTTAACTTGATTCTAATATTTTTGGCGTCAGTGGAACAGAGGGAAAAGAGCAATTTGGAAGCTTCTGGTGCTGTGAGCTGAATTCTTATGTGCAGAAATTCATTTTTGGGGGAGGTATTTTTTAATTTTTATTCTCTTTTTAACAGTTATTCTTGATGTTTCACTGGTAATTCTGCAGAGAAAATAATGATATATTATAAAACTCAGCTCTGACTTTCAGGCAAGTTTGTTGAGCACTGTTCTCCATTTAGTACAAGGCAGGGCTCTTCTCCCTTTCACCAACCAAACTATGCTGAACCAGAATGTAAATAAAAGCAACTCTTTGAAAGTCTACAGGTCCTTCAAGTAGATACACAAGCAGACACTAAGAAATCCCTTGAACTGATCAAAAGAGAAACAAAAACAGTTAACTAACTACCAGAATTTCAGCTGTGATGAAGCACCACATTTTCTACTTTTCATCTGTTTAGTCACCATTTGTAAAACCTCAGATTAGAAACATCATCCAGAGAACTTAAAATGTAATAAAAACAGTGACCGTCAAACACTTTCTATATCCTTATGAGGCATATTCAGACAACCTTGTTATTCTGTGTTATGAAATGGGAATATTTTCCATCATTTTTCTTTTAGAAGCTGTTACAGTTTTTTTGGCATAAATCTGGCACAGCCTGTATCATATGTTTGGTACTCAGCCATTTTATGGTGTATTTTGTGGCTGGGTGTATTACATTCAACATTAGCTGTATGAAATGGAGTCTGCTCAGGGAAATATTAGTCACGTTTCTTTCAAAAGGCCATTTACTTCCTGCTGTGTTTCCTAGTGCTCAGCAAAGCAAACATGAAATTAAGATAAACCTAGACTTACACACTAGTATGCTTGTTAATTAGGTCACAGGGAACATCGTACGCACCTTATTGTACCATGCAAGTCTCTTTCCCTCACCCCTCTTCCAGCTCCTCTGGCATGTGCGGCTCTAGGACATCACTGGCACTTGTAGTTTCACTGCTCTGCTTGGTATTTTTAGGCTTACTGTTTTCCTGTGCATCAGCCATCCTCTTATCGTATCGTGCCATTTTCTCCTGTAGGGTATTCTACTACCTGGGAATACCTCTCACAACCACAGCACAACACATCCAGAGGTTCTCCAAATTATTCAGCCAGTACCATATGGCCAGATTCTTGTTGAGCCAGACGGAGATAACTAAAGGAGATGGTGGTAGAAGAAAGGAGGAAAAGTGGGAGCTGAATCCATCCCTGGACTGGTCCTCTCTTTGTTACAAAAGGCCATTCTATAAAACCATGTGCAGCAATGACATCTCTGAAGTATGACTTCGGTAACTAACAGAAATACACCCATCTGCAATCCGCTCATTCATCACTCGTTTTAAACGCGTTTTCCAAGGGGATAAGTAACAAAATCTAAGCCATTTACTGTTGCAATTTAGACTATCATGACTGAAATTAATAGCGTCCTCAGAACATAAAACGAAAATTGCCTCTGGCACTCTTCACCTGTACAACTGCTGCACATACCAGAGCAGCTCCCAGTCAATACTGCATTTGGTTCTTTTTCAAGATGTACGGATATGGAAAGCCGGAGCTTTCCTTGAGCAGGCACTGGGTAAATTCTTCTGCCGGAGCGCCAAACAGAACACAAAGACCTCAAAATTCAAAATAAGAGGAGGATCGTGAACGCCTGACGGTGGAAGAGAAGCAGCGTGTGCCCTGACCCTCTTTGGGAAGCCAAAGAGCCAAGGGGATACTCATGGCAGGTCTTCCATCATCCCACAGGAGGCACCGAGGAGCTGCGTGCTGGGCTCCCACTGCAAGGACAGGGTGCAGGTGGAGACACAAGGATGAACGTGCCCAGAGTTGCTGAAAGGTCGCAGTGACTGCATAGTGACCTTGTTCTTTCAAAGCTGCCATGCCAGAGGCCTATGTCTGGGGTCACTTGCATTAAAACACGAGCTGGGTACAGAAAGCATTTGTTTTCCCCTCGTTCATTCAACCAGCACTATTTGGAACTCAGGTGTGTGTAGGACTGGGCGGGAGGGTTTTATACAATGATACTCTCATGACTGAACAGCTCGTTTCCTGAAGATTTCCTTGCATGTGGAATTTGAGGCCCAGAAGACAGAGGAAGAATGCAGAAGTCACCAGTTAACCTAAACCGACACCTTCCGTGGCCAAAGTACTCAACAGGCACTAAAGGCAGAGGAAAGCTTCTTCAGCCTGCCTATGCTGACAGTATCTCCACAGGCTGCTGCCATTCAGGAGCCTGCCTGCTGCAAATTCATACCCTCCGTTTGCCTTCACAGCAACCTCCCTGCATAGACAAGTCCTGAGCAGAACGGTATCTCTGCATTTACCAGGTAAAATATTTGTGCTAAAACGATTAAGCAACTTTCTTCCGTTTGTTCAGCAAGAACAGTGCAATTTGTTTGGAATGGGGAAACTCAGCCTTAACTGCCAATAAGAAAATAAATCCAAAGCAAGTCACTTTCAGGTAGGAACAACAGGAGATACAGAGAGCAGAATGATGGGAGAGTAAGGGGACAGCCCAAGGTGAGTAAGGGAGATCTTTGGGGTGTAACAATGGGACAGATGCAAGAGCAGAATGTAACTTTACTATGGAGTGTAATGTTTATGCCAACCTTACAAAGAATTGGGGGCCTTTTTTTCTAAAAAAAAAAAATAGAGTAAAAATGTTACTAACAGAATGCTGTGTTTGAAATTCTCTCTGATTTTGTTTCACGCTCTTGCTGCCTTGCATGTGTTTTCTTTGAACATGATACCCATAGTTCTGGCATATTTGTTACATACAGAAACAAAATAAACAAACAAAGGTAAAAAAAATCCAAAGGAAACAGCAGAAATGCTTTTCAGATCAGCTGCTGTTTTCAATATAAGCCAGAAAGGACATCAAAAGAGAAAAAGATTCCTTGTAGGCAATGCTTTATCTCGTATTTCTTACAGAAGCACCAGACTTCCTAGATACTAAAGATACCTTTTATTTTAAAGGCAAACAAATTATTTTAAATGTAACTGGAGTGTAAATATTTATTAGGCCTCTTTTCCATTTGGTTTACTGAATATAAATACTCCCAAAGTAGCCCTTCCTCTGAAATTTTCAGCTTCAAGCCAGTGAATCCGACTAAAAACTAAATGTGACGGTTGTAGAAACCTTTACAAATTTCTTTAAGATCTTCCACCACCATCTTCAACCACTGGCACTTTGTCTAGTCTCAAACTACAGTGCTTGGGCCAGGCTGAAGATAAAAGACACCTGAAGAACAGAGAATGCCACCAGCCTTGGCCTGTCCACCTTGCTTCAGACAAAGCTAGTATTGAGCCTGCCTTGGCTTAAGCTTGAATTTCTAGAACGTAAAAGCAGGAGACCAGAGGAAGCAGAAAAGAAATCTCTTGGACACATTAGGAATAGCATTTTGACAAACAGCCAACCAACTTCAACCACATGATCTGACTGTCGATGACATACTTGAAAAGCAACGGGATTTTCTACATGAAAAACAATGTGAATTTTGACTTACGTTTCTTGGGCAGCTTATCAGCCAACGTGACTTGGTGTATAAAGCATCCTGCATCCCCTTGGGTAGTCACCCTGTCACAGCTTTATGGGTGCTCCGACATTACGCAAAACTTGTCTTTCTTCACCCATCCTATGCTGCAGCTACTAACACCCGCTCAGATCACCTCTGCATTGGACTTCTTTACTTGAGCTGGTTCTACTGGCATACTATCAGAGCAAACGAATAAACCCCTGCGATACTGTCGCCATGTGCGCGTAGAGCACTCTGTGGTATTTTATACTGTCACAAAGTAAACACTGGGATGTACTGAAATACCTCTGTGGCTTGTTAGTTGTGTGTCTGAGCTGTCATAATCCAGCACCAATGAGCTGCTTAAGGTCAGCAGCTGCACCAGGCACATAAGCACAGCCATGCCAACCGATGGCTTCTACAAAAGGGGTAAGACTTCTTTCACCAGGATTTGCATTGTCAGGCTTTTCTGCATATTTACTGACGGCTAAAACACACATACACGCATAGCCAACCACTAGTGTTCAGCACATGTGGTCTTTCTCTGAACCCCAGTAATTCAGCTGCATGTGTTTTTTAACCTCGGATGTTCCTGGGCAATGCTCATCATCAGCAGCACCTGATTTGGATCTCCAGTCTCTTACCAGATACTGAAGTCGCTGGCGTTCAGTTTCTGGAGTGAATTCTGAAGACATTGGAATGACTTCACCATTTCGGATTATTATAGCCCTGTAGGAGTAATAAAGCATCATTAGTAGAAGGAGGGGAAAAATGTAAAAACACACAGAAAACCACAGGGTAGGGTCAGGCTCTTATTCTCTTCAGAGTCACAGTAAAATAAAGCCATTTCTTTTCTACCGAAGTTCTCAACAGACAGAATAACAATGCCTGCCGTGCATCCTTTAGGCTGGGTAACAAAGTATATTTGTATATGCCAAGTTCATTTCAGAGCACACAAAAACATCCAAGCAACAAAGGCAAGAGTTATTTTAGTTGATGTCTACTGGGTATCCTTATTAGTGAAACGCAGACACCCAGAGGAGATGCTGCAGAATCACTGATTGCAGAACAACTCTTTGCAGGTTTTAATCCCAGCTGGGGCTGACACTGTCTGAAGCACTGGCTTCAAATGACTCATGCGAGCACTTTCCAATTATTGATTGGTCATATGTCATGTCAGAACATTTCTTCTCCAACAGCAAATGGAAATGGAAAAGCAAATCCAGTTTAACGCAAATTTAACTAGCTACCTGCCAAAAGCAGACAGGTAATGGAATGACTATAGATCAGTGGGGAGATTTCACATGTACTTCTGCAAATGGCAGAGAGCAAATGCTCTCAAACACCTGTCTCTTGCCTTTTACTCTGCTTTGTTGCAAGCAAAACATGGCCCGGTCCTTCCCTGGTGTAATTCCACTAGCTGAAACACAGTTAAGAGGAGGTAAAATTTATGCAGCGTTCCCCCTGCATTTATTGGTCAGATATTGACTCACAAAATTGTATTGCTTTATCTATTATTTGCACAGTTCTGTAAGTATAGTAATGCTTGGTGCTTTCGAACAGCTGGATGAACCCTCTATCATCCCAAAGATTTTAATACCTGATTTGGAGCTGTTTCGCTACCATCAGTTGATTAATTCAGTGTTTGGGTAACAGCAGCATGCCTCTTGAATTCGCACAGAATTTGCTTTGGATTAAGCAAGTAACTGGCACTCAGATTCCAGTTTCTGCATGTTTTCTATTATCTCCTTTGTGTGCTCTTTTAGTCCTGTTGATGTGCTATTTACATGCTAGCTTACTTCTCTGGATAATTTGATCAATTTCCTGGTATTGCTTCATGCCAGGTATTCTGATGGCATTGCAATGCAACGCAGGAATATGGTAGGCACACAAACACTAAAAACTTTAAATCTTTGAGGTCAAAACATAGGCATCTTGAGAAAACCAGCCCTGATACAAACCAGCTTTGCAAAACCAGCGGCACTGCATCATTTTCCAAGTGCCATGGATATAATATTGGACTTACACAGACTCTGAATGATTACCTAATATTGCTAGTATGCAAATGGTAGGAGCATTACTGCAGAGGAAAGGAACTGATCACATTTCTTGAGATTCATGTGGCAAAGAACAGACAGGTACAGGACAGAGCTGCACTGGCAGAGGTGGGAAAAGGCTCCAGTGCTGAGGGGAAAACAGCCCTGCTTTGACAGGTAACAAATTTACCACTCCTGGACTTGCAGCACTCCCTTGCAAATGATCATTTTGCAAATTAGAGGTGGCAAGAGCATAAACCTAAACACTGCAGGCTCCCACTGGCCCTCCACTGCTACAATTAAAAACAACGTT
This sequence comes from Heteronetta atricapilla, assembly GCA_011075105.1. Classification (NCBI taxonomy): domain Eukaryota; kingdom Metazoa; phylum Chordata; class Aves; order Anseriformes; family Anatidae; genus Heteronetta; species Heteronetta atricapilla. The sequence goes on from CM021731.1 coordinate 35,362,784, forward strand.
GCGTGCTTGAAATAAGACAGACATGGTGGTTGTAACTCATTAATTTATTTAGAGAAATTTGTGCAGAATTTTGGATGGAAATCCCTCTTTATGGAATCTGAATGCACTACAGGCTTACAAAAACATCAGTTTGAAGGTTTGCTGATTTTTTTTTCTATTTTTAACAGCACATCTGGATTTCTGAGACAGTCCTTTAAAACTGAGTAAAGGCCACCACCACCTTTTCTGCAATATCTTTGCTTTTATTTTTGCAGTTCTTAAGGTATTCAGATGTGAACTAGGCTCATTTACCCAAGGACAGTGGCATGTTTCAAAGGTAATTTGACTCGAGTTAAGCTTCGACTTGGAGGGACTGTGGGTTTAGTACAGAGTAAGCGCTCTGGCAATAGCCTAGGCGGGACTGATCAAAGGAGGTGACCAGACGTGAACCCGATTTTACATACTAGCTTAAGAGAGTCGTAAGGAATCTCTTGATCCTGTGCTTGTCTGAAAGAGCTAGAATAGAAACACACGGTGACCTAACTGCTGGCGTGTCAAGCTAATTTTTTAATTACCCTTTGCTCCCCCTTTAATCACCATTTCATAGGAAATCCGTATTTTAAAGACCGCTGAAGTCTGGGGTTCAGCCTTTTCTTTGTGTACACTGACACACTTCCTATATATGCTGATGGCTATCATTCTCACTTCTATGGGTAGAATTGGGCCCTGAGGGACCAACATCATATAAAAAGCAATTCAGAGGCGAGTGGGTCAACCTTTCATGGCTCAACTTATTTTCACTAGAAAATTGCAGCCACCTGGGACAAAAAAGTACAACCCGGCACCGAAACCCTTTGCAGGGGGAAATAAAGCAATGATGTTGATACGTGATTAAACAGAGGCTCGGTTTTATGTTTTTCATTAATGCTTTCAGCACTTAGATTTTATTCAACTCGAAAGTTACAGCTGCTCATAAGAGTCAAGTGATTTGATCTGAGGAGTTAAACAGCCCCAGATATTAGCAACGGGAGGGACACAGACGTACATATACAGGTCGCTGCTCTGAATTCAGCTCTGCTGGGCTCGTTATCCTGTTAGCAGTCTCGTTAACTTTCCACACCAGCTGCTTAGTAGTTTCCTGACTGCGAGGGATATTTCTGACCGTCTACATGACAAAAACGGACGTATTTGTTGGCAGCCTCACCGCAGAGGCCGGGTGTGAAAGCCTGGCCTGGGAGCTGCGGCACTCGTTGGGATTTTTCCCTGTGATTTAAGAGGTGCCGAATCGGTCCCTAATTGGGCTCGGAGACCGAAGTGCCCTTCCAGTGACCTGGCAATGACAGAGCTGGAGCAGTGAGGCTGCCAAGTGCAGTCTGAAGGCTTTTCCCATGGAGCAGCCTCCAGAGCCCCACATCAGCACCACAGAGGGAGCTCGGTGTCGAGAGCAGCCCAAGAGCTGCTTTTGAACACCCGCTCTACGTAGCTCTGCAGAACAATTAGTTTTGGCTTTACGCTTCCTAATGGACCAACAGGCAACATCGTGTTACGTGGACGTTGCTGCTACTGCCACGCATGAAAGATGCATGCATATCATGAAATAGTGCTCTGCAAGCATTTAGCTCCCTGTGTGTCGTGGAAGTGCGAGCGTATTATTTTATACCAGAATAAAGCTGCCCTATTAAACTGTCAAAGATAGCTACGTAGGAAGCCAGAAAACTTGAAGGGATGCAGTGCTCCGGGAGCATCTGATTCTGCCATGTTTAATGGTGACATTTTAATTTCAACCACACTGGTGAAACACATTATAGCACGGCCACAGGGCACGCCTGCCAAAGCACGCCGGATGATTCATGTTTGCAGGGAACAAGCATGTCAACACCAACAAAATATTCTTTGATGACAAGGTTACTTCAGCACCATACCAATCATTAATTTATATCAGTAATGAAGAAGTAATAAAAAAAAAAAAAAGCACAAAAGTGTTTTTGGCAGCAGAGAAGGCCAGGAGTCACAGATCTGCAGCCCCGGGTGCACTGCCCTCCAAGCTCCGTGGCTTTGACGCCTTCTCCATGTAGCATCATCTCAGGGCGAGCAAAGGGAAACGTTCTTAACAGCCTCCATGTCCTCACAGCTCACATCAAGCACTTTTTGATCATTTCTAAAAACTAAAAACTAGGGATTTCACCAAGTCCCCTCCCCTCTTTTGAATTTAGCTACTTAACGCCCAGCGCAGGGCACCACGCACAGGCCGCAGGGCTGCATTGCCCTGGCACTTCATGGACACGTGCACCACACAGAAAAAGAAAGTACATTCACCAGTTTGGAACTGGTAAATATTCACAGGAAACAGGAAAACATTGGGAAAAAAATCAGCCAAAGTAGCCTAAAATGGAAGAAACAATCTGATTTTGTATCTCTTTCCTGCCCACTGCACTTTGAGGATTTTCTGATTTGGAAAATGCCTGCCCTTAACAACGATGTGGAGCAAGAGATGTGCCCAGGCTTCAGTGTGTGAGACAGGGCTGACAGTCACAGCCAAGTCTGCAGCAGGCTACATCCACCAAGTCTCACACACGTGAAAAGAAACATTATGAGCTTAAAAGGCTGCATGCAAATCTGCATAAAATGCTACATTTATCTTTTAGATCAATAACTACATAGTCCATGGTGCACAAGTAAGTAATATTCTGAGTATCTCAGCATCTTGGGAATTTACTTGTTTTCTGTATTCAGATTTGATACTTTAAAACAATAAGTGGGGCTTTAGTATATAACCCCCTTTGAAAATAGGTGGTGAGTGAAAACAAGCAAAGAGTAAAAATCTGCCAGTGTGCTGTAACGGAGCTTTCACACTCAAGACAGAGCAACAACACAGAAGCCTAGGGAATATATCAATACATCAATTACTTTTGCATTTTTAACATGGATAAAACAGCCACCCCTCCTTCAAGAAAGCAGGGTTGGTTGTTGTTTTCCTTTTTTTTTTCTTCCTTTCTTTTGTGAAGAACACAATCAGCTAAGAATTGCACAGCATCCTTTCTATGTTTCTTATGAGAAACAAACAGAGGGAAACTCATACATTTTAGAGGAAGCTATTGTTGGTTACTCTCACTTAATCATACAGAGAAAGAAACACTTTAGTGAACAAGGTCAAAAGTGTAATTTCACTGCTGTCATGGGCCCATTGGGATTCTGGTGCTCAAAACAAAGAGGCATCTCCTACTGTTAGGAGTATTCAGGGGATGCCCTGATTCCATTACACACTTTTCCAGCCAAAAATGATTTGAAACGCAACATTAAACTGCACATTCCTACAACCGAGGATAAAAATCTGGTAAAGGTGACAAAGAGAGACCATTTGGAAAACCCTTTTTGACAGTGTATATCAATTCCGAGCCACGGGGAGGATGTATCTGTTTTGTCAAAAGGTGTTAAGCATTGTGGATTCGGTGCAGATGAAGCAGAAGTGTCTGGCCTGTCTGGAGAGGTATTAGAAATGTGTCAATGGAAAAGAAAGAGGGATTAAACTGACAGAAAGAATAAGGCAGGGTTTTATTACATTCAAAGACGGAACCAAGCAGTAAATTTTAATTAGGTGTGTCACAAAATAGCTGAGGAAAAAAAATATAAATCCTGGTACTGTGGAATTGGTCTAGGTGGGTGCTTGTTTACTACGGTAACTAAATGCGTGCATTTAAAGAAGCCGAGGAAGCACAATGCTACTGCCGGGTGAGCTTCAAACTGGTTCTGTTTATTTATGTTTTCTTAATTGCTACAAAATGAAAGAGGAGCGATGATAAGAAGATTCAACATAATGCTCACCTCCCCTATAAATTAAGTGCGGGAACTTCACCATTAGGAACAGCCATTACGGTTACTGCTGAGTTTTAATACCTTCAGCCCTGGCACCTTGGGTTCACTTACCACTGACTGGATCACTCTCCTTAGTCCCATGCAGAATCATTTCCCCGTGTTTACTTCAAAACCAGGTGAACAAATCCTTCATTGCATTGGCCATAATCATGGAACTACACTGCAAAGCCTTTAAACGATTTCCTTAATTCTGTGCATTAAGTCCGGCTGGGGATAGTGACACAAGCCATTACGCAATGTTTAGCTGGTATTAAAACTGGTCCCAGTGATGACATATCCATCACCATAAAACGCAGAGATGAAAGCAGCAACCCTCTGCAACACGAATGGCAAAACAGGCAGCTGCCTCCCACCTGTGATCCCCAAGGTGTGTTTCATGTATGCCTCGTTCCTACTTCGCATCTCTACCAAGAAAACAAAAACAAGGAACAAAACAGGGAGGGGGTACAACTACTAAAATTGCCTCTGTCCTTATTTTCCATCTACTGCCACACAGTCCTGCCACCCTGCTGTCTTCACATTTCTCAGTGTAAACATCAGGCTGTCCACAGCTCCCTCAAGCCAATAATACAAGGTGCAAGAACTTAGGGGCTGCACACAGGCAGGGTTAAAATAATTTCCTACACCAGTGTGCTTTGCCATTCCCTGCAGGAACCATGAAGAACCCTCCCAGGCTTTCAGGAAGGCTCTCTAAGGCCATGAGCCCTCCGAGCAGCTGGGGTGGCCGCCTCAGCAGCACTGGTGTCCAGCACAGCCGTGCTCTGGGAGGACGTCAGTGCTGGGCCTCCACGGGTGCTGCATCCAAGGGCCCCTCTTCGATTCCTTGCACCAGGACTGAGCCGGCCGTGCTGCACCACCCTGGGGTGCTACAGGCATCTCCTCTTGCTTTTGCAATAAACATGGAAAGAGGTTATAAAATTCAGTTTCTGAAAGAAACCTCAGGAGTCATTGGACCGTGCACTTAGTCACATGGTCTGAACTTTTGGGTAGACCTGTGCGGTGTCAAGAGTTGGACTTGATGATCCTTAAGGGTCCCTTCCAACTCAGGATATTCTATGATTCTATGATTCTATGAGTCATCTTTCAGAGGCACTGTACCAGCAAGCGAGCTGCTCCTGTAGCATGTTTGTAGGGCTTTATGTTGTTTCCAGTTACCTGACTCATTGTCTTTACATTTCTAATGCTTATTTGGTGATTCCTGTGAAGGTCTCTGGGAAAAATGAGAGTGCTGATACACCCTACAGCCACCATTTTGGTGGTCTGGTTGTACTAAACAATCGTATTATTTTTAATAAAGGATCAAGACTGGGCAGGTAGAAACTACCTCTCCAAGCAGGATAATATTCATAGATTTCCATGGACGTGGTTACTCCTCATTTAGACCAGCTGCCGAGCCAGGCAGCAGCTTCCTTACTGCCACTAAGAGCAATAAAAATCTGAATTTTTAGGGCTCTCCCATTCCATCTTGTGTATTCAGCTAACTTAGTAAGCAGATTTCCAACACCCGGCAGCCTCCCTCTGCCCCCTATATTGCACCCAATAGCGAGAGGCACTTGGCCGTCACCAGCACTGTTACTAAACTTCTTCAGCTGTTTCTGCATCACTGCTCACTCTCTGTTTTTAAATTAAATATAATACCAGGCTTGCAGGATGTCCACAGAGCAGACAGCCTAGAGATGACATACTGCCGAGTGATTTTTGACCCCTGGAGCTCAGAGACTCTTTGGCGGGGTGTACCTCTGTTCCCAGGAGATTCTCCCTTAAATTCCCTGCTCTACTTCTTTAGGTCCTCACGTGGACTGCTTCTCTGAGCCAGTCTAAGTGTGGAGTTGTTATTATTAGCAGTTGGCTAATTATTAGCAGTCAGCTTTATTAACAGGGTTTCATTTTAGGGCTAATTACACTTTTTTTAGTACTCCTCCCATCAGTAATGTGATGGTGTTGGCTAACTGTATGTGATTTCTTTTCCTTTTTTTTTTCTTTGTTTAATCAGGAAAGTAACTTTTATTATTGAGATATCCATCAGTGGTGCCTTTGTATGTCTACCTATACACATTTACCTTGTACTATTTGCTACTCTGGTTCCAGTGGCATGACCCCAAAAGCCAGCTAACTGCACTAAAACATCCTGTAATGAATTGCAAGTACTTTCCTGTCACTTTACATCTGAACGTGCTGGTTTTCCAGCAGCCAGGAAGCCATTGCAAGCCAGTTTGCAGTGCGAGGACACTGCTAGCCCACAAGAACTGCCTGCCAATGGTTCCAGCACGCTTACACTGGAGATTTGCTGCCCTCATGGGATTCATTTTGCCTGTGATGATTTCAGTGTATTCTTCATCTGAACACCACCAAGTCCAGGGTCGCAGTGACGATAACACCACCGCATTTCCGCACCGTGGCTGAACGTGCCACCCATTATTCGGGTCATGCCAGGGAGATGAGCAAAGCAGCGCAGTCACATCTCTGTGACCAGCTCTGAGCCTCGGGACCGGTATCTGTGGAATCAAAGCCTGTTTCTCTGCTGTCCAGGATATCACATTCATCTCCAGGACGAGTTTCTATGGCAACTAAACCTGGGCTTAGGGATGAAGGCATCGCTGTGCAAGCCAGTGCCTGCTTTGCCAGTAATATGGCTGGGGTACAGCTGACCACAGAAGATGGAAGATGTGCAGGCTTTTTTTTTTTGCCTGCTGTTCAGCAATTTACCATTGGGGATGTCAGAATGATTATAGCCCCTAAAGCATTGCATTTACTTTGATTTCAGCTTTTCTGCTTTCCTAACTTAGCAGCAGAACCTTCCAATGCATTTCCGACCCCAGGAGACCACACGAGCCTCAGGTGCTCCCCCTGGCTCCCCTCCTGAGGTGTGGACAGGAACTAGAGGTGCAAGGTGCCCAGCCTGCGTGGCATGCCTTGGTGCAGGCCATGTAACACGGGAAGCAATAACCCACGGGTCTCCGTCTGGTTAGCTAAAAAGGCACAGATTAGAGAGATGTTTCTGATCTCAGCTCCGTGAACGTGTGGATTCTGCTGTACTCCTTACACCACGGGCTGCCTGGACCCCAAATCACAGTCTCTTTATGCATCAGCATGGTACCGGTAAAAGAGGGGTTAAAATTATGCTTCAGCACCCTTTGCTCATCTTGCTTCAGAGATTATAAACTCTACAGGCTACATGCACAGTATCCACGTGAGGATGTTATTACAGCATGAATTTTGTCCTTGATTAGTGCTTATACGCACCAATAAAAGTCAGCAACGGGGGAACTTTTACTTGCAGTGATAGCAACCTTTTTTTGTGTGTGTGTCTGGCTTGGTTAGTTGTTTGTTGTTGTTGCTTTGTTTTTCAAAAGGCTGAAAAAAACCAAGGAGGATGACAATTTATAGAATCCATTGCTCCTGGAAACTAATACCAACAAACTGTGGATTTGCAGTTTACTGAGAGAATTTCAATAGCAAAAATTTCTGTTCTTTCTCATAATCCAAAATGTAAAGACTTCATGGACAGAAGGCATCTGTGTGGTTTGGGCCGAAGACCTGACTGAATGTACCACACATAGAAACTGTTTACAATGGCTTCAACACCTGCTAGACTGCCATAGACATTGCTAAGGCATACTCTCTCCCAGAAAAAACAAGAGTTTGGAGAAGAAGCAAGACTTTTTTTTTGTGGTCTTCAAAAGCCTATGAACACTGACTGCCAAATTAATAATTTCTGCCAAGTCAGTGTTGGAGAGGATGCGCCAGTGCTTTGGAACTCGTCATCCACCGCGTCGTTAGAAAGCGCTCTCTCCCGTCACTGCACTTTGAGTGCAATAACTTATTTCTGATCCAACACTTTTTCTCCACACCTTTGATAAAGTGTTTCCTGAAGTGCCTCCAAAAGCTTCACCCAACACAAAATTCTGCAAGATGATCCGAGGTCACCGCTATTCCTGTGAATCCTGTGCTCTTACTTCTCCTTGGAAGGAGGCCAAGTGGCAGAAGGGAAGCAGAAGTGTTTGGAAGTCTGACTTGCAGGCCCTGCAGAAAGGAAGAGAAGCTGGGGAAACAGTGAGATGCGACTTGGCTGTATCTTCTGGGTCTGACTAAGATGTCACGATCTTTTCCAGCATTTTCTGTTAGGCAGCAGAATCAGACTTCTGCACCTACCAAACTGCAGTCAGTGAAGGAGAATGTGCATGGGAGAGACTTGCTTTGTCCCTCTTCAGGGACTGTCTTCCAGTCCCTCTTCACTTCACAGCCTCCTGAGCAGACCAAGCAGAGGTTGTCTGTTGCCCTGGGAAGACTAAGCACTTACTATTTTTGAGCGATTCCACCAAAGAATTAATTATCATCTAAAAAGAGGAAGTGCATGCAGCTTGGCCAAAACATGGTCTGTAGGTGTTGCTCTTGCCTCAGAGGAGGCACCACTTGAGGATTTGAAGCAACGAGAATTTTCAAAGGAGGAAATGTCACGATGGATCGTGTGTGGTACCAGGGCCAAAGGACCTTGTGCATGGCTCAGATTTGCAGTTCCTCTTTTAGGGGAAGACAGGAGTAAGAACTCTGCTTCAAATACTGCAGACTGAAGAAGTGCAGTAACTGAGTTAGTCTTTCCTCCAGGGACCTCTAAGGCGAAACACAATCATTGTTTATGCAGACACAGATGTAAGGAGATAAAAGAGTTTAAACAGACAACTAAAAAAAAAAAAAAGAAAAGGAAAAAAGATATGCAATTTAGATTAGAAAATGGCTAGTTAAGAAAAATCTAAAAATTAAAATTTCTTAAAAGATACTGTAAACCAAAGACAAAAGCAAACCAAGTATCCAATAATAATATACTGCAACATTGCTTGGCTTCCACCCTTAAATAATGTGAGAGCTTCTGGCAAAAATCACCCTGCTGAACTGCCTTGAGGAAGAGGTCAAATAACATGAGCCACAAAAATGGGTCAGAATCTTCAGTTCTGATTTCTCAAAAATTCTAGTTAAGCTACAGTGTCAGCCAACAAATATATTGCTGCTTCTGTGCCTCGTTCATTTACTTCATAAAACTACGATTCGCCAAATTTTACTCCCTTCAACAAGAACTACTTATGAGAGAAGCAGCTAACAAACATCATGACACAGATGTATAAATGTAGTGAGATTCAACACAAGCAGTAAATCTAGAAAGAATGGAAACAGTAAACATGGTAGAATTCCACTTTCGATTTACTATTATAGTATACTGCGAGAAGTCAGTGTTAAATACACATCTGGGCAACTGCAGCTACAATGAAGTTATTTAACCTGCAGCCACATGGAAGTGCCATAAAATCATCTATTCGGTGAACTCTTGTCATTTAGCTATCCCAAATGCCTTAGCATTAGTTCTACTATTGCAAAAAGGAGAAAATATATTCTGGACATGAGGATGTATGTTGAAGATACTCCGAAAAGATGAGCACAGGGGAGCAAAAAGCAAGGAAGCAAGAAAATGATAAAAAGAATTTAAAAAATAATAAAAAAAACAAGCTGATGAAGCAAAGAAAAAAGCCAGTGACCCTGCAAGTCCACAAAGCCTCCAAAACATCAGGCTCTTTGCTTTGATGCCATCTTATGCCAATAAATCATAAAAGCCCAAGAACTCTGCAGATTTAGCGAGTGTTTCAGGGCCCATGGAAAAGTCAAATCAACTTGTGATGTTCTGCATCTTACACAATGATAAAAGCACTGCTAACCTAAGTGGCTCCAAACACAGCACAAAATGGCAGCGCCTGCAGTCTCCAAGCAGCTCCTTAGCCAGACAACATGAAAGCCAGAAGAATGCTTGTGCCAAAGACAGTTAATATGATCATATCGCATTAGAGTCATTGGAGTGATATTGGGCAAATGTTATGTTGCGTGAGGCTATACAGTAATGGGCAGTAATCAGTAAAAACATTTTAAGTCCTTGTTTTACTACTGCTTCATCACTAGCTATAAAACAACATACTAATAAAGAACATAAAACTAAAAAGAACCGAGATTAACAAGGCGTGTTATGGCAGTTTAGAAGTAAAAGTCACTTTAGCAATATAAAACTGAACAATACTACTTTAAAGGATGAGTAGAGATTTACTACTTGTTATTAAAAATAAAAAATAAAAAATCAGCTATTCAGAGAGTCCACAGCGTATCTATCAAATTGGTAAGCAAAGTACCAATGCTCACTAGAAAGGCACTATACAGTGGATAGCTGACTACAGCACTGTCAGTCCCTACCTAAACAACCTTGCATGGACAATGCTAACCATTGAGAGGGGGAAAGAGAGAGGGAGGCATTAAAAAGCTTTGGCCAATATTCAGAGATAAATTTGGACTGTACAAGTAGGTATATTTATGGCAGAGTTCAAGAATGATCAGCAAGCCATTAGAGAACGAAAGTGGCTCCCTCCAAGTTGTTTTTATCAGGCTCTGAAGACATCACCTCATTTTAGTAGGGTTCTGGTATCATGTGCAGTTAACATATAATTATTACAGAACTGTGATTGCGTCGTTAGCAGAAGTTTAATTATATCATTGACATTAGTGATGCCATAACATCAAGCTCAACAATAGTTCATAACAAAACGTACAATTAGCACAATTTTTCTCCCTTTTACACCAACCAAAAGTGTTCAGCTTGGAGAAGCCTAATAGTCCCTACAGAAGTGAGCTAGGGCTGAACCTGAAAGGATTGCTGGCTGGTAATTTAGTAATATGGTAATTAAAGTCTTTTCATGATGTAATTACACATCAGCTACAAAAGGACAGCTGCTATACAACAGTGCCAGGGTACGTGGCATGAAATGATTAGATTTGAGAAGCTTTAGTGGTTAAACTGAATACCACAGACATAAGTCTGAGGTATAGCTGGCACCACATAGCACATTATTATTCAGGTCTCACACTTGGCGTTTCCTTAGTCTCATTGTGATAGTAACAGTTTGTTGTATGTACCTTGGTCCTGTGACAGCAGAAGCTGTTCAAAACCCACCTTTATCAGCTTCTGCTGTTTTGAAATTGCCTGGAATTAGAAGACCAAACCCTCTTCTGGGCAGAAGCGGTACAAATGAGGTTTGTGTAAACTCAAAATGTTCATTTCTCACCCCTGCAGCATGAAATCTCCTCTCTTAGACTAGTCTGTGGGAAACGTAGCTTGATTTATTTGCAGTTGTTTTTTTCTTCCAGTGTGGGAGTGGAGAAGGTAGGATAATGAGGACTGAGAAGAGGCACAAATGAGTAGGTGAACTCAAAGAAACTAAAACTCCACTGAAGAACTGAGGGTTTTGGCATGTAGTTCCAAAAGCAAAAAGCACTAGGTCCCCTGTTCGGGGAAAAAAACAAAGCCCACTCTTCTCCTCGAGAGTATGTAAATATTTTGTTTAGCAGTTTCTTCATAATATTTATCACTGCCCTCATTTGTATCTGTACAAAATACAAAGTTGATCACGCAAGGCATGAGACAGCAAAAATGCACATATTTTTCCACTAACAAGAATAAGAGCTTGGCTGCACGACTGGGCTCTTAAAAATACAATAATGCACTGTGCACTCTGGCAGTAGGCAGATGAGCTCAGAGCTGCTCTTCTGGTCCTAAAATGTCATTTTAGAGATGATAAGCAACTTGGATGTTTCACAGACAACTGCAGACTCCCTTTCTGAACCATGAGAAGTAGTGAGAAGGATCAACCAGTCTCCTACATCTTAAAGCTTTTATTGAATATATTTTCTTCAGCTAGGAAAATCTAGAAACAGGCCAATTTGAAAATGAAATATTTGTGGAGTCCAGAGAATTCTTCTCAACATGAGGAATGTTTCTGTGAGGTCCATTTGGAAAGTGGAAAACCAAACTGTTTTGATCTGAAGTGACTCTGTTACCTATACGATCTGAGGAATGAGTAGAAAAACTTCAGTCCTAGTTCAAAGCCTTTTTCTCCCTTCCCATCCCCTTTTTTCTAAAAAAGATGTTTTGGATGGGCTTAATGTGCATCCTAAGCCTTCTGAAGTCTCAGCAGTTTTAACTACAGTGGACACTGGAACCACCTAAAGATGACCATCAATAGGAGTTTCTTCCCATGAGTACCAGGAGGTAAGAAAGGAACTAAGACTGCTCTCAGTGAGCAGAGGAAGAACCCTGGGGAACTGGAAGCAGCCAAACATTTAAGAATAAAGACCTCAGGTACTCAGAAACAGGCCAGTTTTATACCACACTGTTAAGAGACAATAAAGCAATTCAGCTAACTCGATGGAAGAGCCTCAACTGCACTTTAATGTACAGTAGCATAGGAAAACGTGATTATTTTTAATTTAGTGGAAGAGAGCTAAAAGGGAGTGCAGCTAATGGTCCTGATGAGCAGATAGGTGGTCTACTCAAATGCGTTTGCAGCCACCCTCTGTGAGGACTCATTTGCCATTTGATGGGAAAAGGAGATTCAAATTTGGCACTTGTCAGGAGGAACTTGTTGAGCAATTTACAATTTTATTCAGCAAATTCATCATATTAAGAACAATCACCAACAAGAAAAGAACAGAAACTTTATGCACAATGATTTTGTTTTACCTCTGACACATTTTAAAGCAACCAGAGGCTAGAGAACACTTTGCTCTTGTGTGTTGTCTCTGTAAATACATGGGTGTACACAGTAAAAGCATGAACTGTCAACACTCAAAACTCAAAAAACATGAATGTGTAACTGTAGCAGTCTTCACTGAAAGACATGACTCAGTACCTGCACAGACTTCAGTTATTCAGCTGTTAACTAGCTGGACCCAGCTGCAGACTGTGTGCTGTGGAGAACTACTCTCCCTGGCCTGCTTGTGCAGAAAGCTGCCAGAAGAAATATGTGAAGGCCTGAAGTCTTGCAAGAACAGTCGTTCTGTCTCTCTGGCAGTGCTGTGGCCACAGAACAATAGAGAGGGAAAGTATGCTCCTCGTTTTAGCTGACCAAGTTTTAGAAGACAAAGCAGCAGCTTTTCATTCACGAGATTTAAAGCATCCAACTGCTAACTAAAACAAAGCAACAACTCTTGAACTACAGCATTCAGTTCTGAGAAACGGGTGAGTACATGAGCCAGAACAGGCCACAGTAAAAATCTTAACCAGTGATAGCCCCTCTCCCTCCTCTCCACTGAAGGACTAGAAGCTATTTGTTTACAGATGACTACTGTCAGTAATATCAAAATCTTGGTAGCTCAGATGGTGTCAGGTGGTTTGCTGAGGCCTATGGACAGAGGCCACAAGGCTTCCCATCAAATCAGTCCAGCCCCACCAGCTGTTCCAGACGCAGTCCCCTTGTCAGCGTTCCACACAATTCTACTGCACACCCAACATCTGTTTCAATGGCTCTTTAGTGACTTTCCACTTCCTTGCAGCCATCAGCGCATTCAGGAACAATAACAAGGAACTGAAAAAGAGTCAAACTGCCTGAGTGCATCCACCTCTCAATTAGATACAGGAAGCCTATCGCTGACTTTTGAGAGAACTGTCAAGAGTCCAGCCAAAAACCAGAAGCCCCTTGTGATAGCAGTTGCCTCTAAAGAACTCAGTAATGCCAGATCTTGGGAGTTTGGAGGTGAAAATTGGGGAGACATCACGCTCACTTACCTGCTATCACCAGCATTTGCCACGTACAGCTTCCCCAATAAATACACCACCACAAGGGCTGTGCAGCCACCAGAAATATTATACACGGTCCTCTCTCGTTCTATTTGCAAATCCTATGGGAGAAGAGAAGAAAAATGGATAAAGAGAGCACTGCAATTAATGTATTGGAAAATGAAGAGTCCTCTAAAAAATTACAGTCTTCCTTAAACTGCAAGTCCCACTGGCTTTCTTTATGGTTACAGCTTTGGCCACATGCTCAGGGAAAAGAATGAGAAGCCTTGGACTACCTACTACTTATGATACAAAGCTGAGAAAAAATCGGCACAGGAGATTGTAAAATAGCACACATCAAGGAATAAATGGCAAGGCTGAGGGATGCAAGAGATTTTGCTATGGAAAAAACACAATGGAGGCAAAGATAAATGTAACTTCACAACAGGTACCTGGTGGTATAATTGGAGAGCACTTTACATAGACAGCAAATAATTAATGAGACCTAGCTCTGACATGAGTAACTACCTGCTCTCCAAACAGGAGGCTAGGGTTGTGGAGCGTACACCTTTACAAATAGCAGCAAGACACATTCATGCCACAGAGCTACCCTTCAGAAACACAGAAGGGAGGGATGCTAAACTTGCTGAGGGAGACAAACAAAAGGTCAATAAAACAGCATTTATTGAAAAATACCAGGCATTCACAGTCTTGCAGGATGAACCATAGTATTTAGGCTGTGTCTTATCTCACCACTGTTATGAGGCCCTGGAAAGATTTAATTTATGCACATGCATGGGTGCAAACACTGGGAGGTAAGTACCTACCCAAGCAGTTTTTTCTGTGTTTAACTTCCAACTGATTCTGAGTTTAACAAATAATACATATATTAATATATACACATAATATATTATATTAATAGATGTGGAGGACACACATCACATCTGTCACTGACAGTCAGTCAAGCTCAGAAATATACATTATCCCAAGAAAGACTGGAGATTGCAAAAAAAACAGCTAAACGAGCTACTTCCCAGTACTCCACACATCTTAAACAAAAACTGAATTGTATGCCAATGAACTCATTCTGCTGTCTCCTAGTTTGTCTTGTGGTAATAACCCAACATGTTACAGGTTACCCTCCTCTCCTGAGTCCAGACTCAAACCCAATTTCAAACTGGTCTTTCTCTGTGATACTGGATTGAGACAGGGATCATCATTTAACGTGGCTGTTGCAAATACTGGCAGATCTTTCCAGTTAAACCCTGCCTACTTGTATGCATTTTTTATTATGAATATATTTGCCTCTGTGTGTGCTCTACTTCATTTTCATATTTGCACCGAGCAACAAACAGCTCAAATTGTCCACGCTTTGGGGTATGGGATTTAGAGCTTTATTTCAGAGCTAAATTTATCCAAAGAAAAGCACCACAACAAATGCTAGCCATGACAGCTGCAATTTGATTGAAAACCTGCAGCGCCGAAGCAGGCTGGGACCACTCTTTGTTTCCAACAAATTTCCGGAGAGGGAGGTGACCGGGGGCAGTGGTGGGGATGCTCGGCAGCGCTCGGCTGCTGTCCCGAGCGAGCTGGGCAGGGAGGGCTCCCATTTCCAATACCGCCTGTCACAAATAATGCTGTTCCTGGCGTGCAGGCGGCCTGATCCCATCTGTGCCACGGGGAGGGCGGCGGGGACAGCAGGAGATGTGCAGCGCTACCCGACGAGGCCATCCTCCGCTGCACACGGGAACTGCACACTGCTTTCCCGCAGACAGCGGGGTTTGCTGCAGATCTTGCAAGTCAATTCAAGGATGGATTGTTGGGGGGATTGTTATTGGGTTGGTTGTTTGCTTTTTTGGTGGTGAGGACCAGGAGGAAAACACCTCAAAGCTAAAATCAAATCTTGCAGCACCTTTGGTCACAGACATGGGCTGCTTGCAAATGCCACTTTATCTAATCTTGCCATAGAGAAGCTGATTTTTCCTCCCCGTGGTTCCTATATATTTTTAAATTAAGCTGAAAAGAACAGTTCAAAGGAAGCAGACGTTTCTAACCATCAAAATAATTTAAACTTACAAATACTACAGTGGATTTTCCAGGCACTGCCAGGAATTTTAAAATACCTTCATCTCTGCTGCTCAGGGTATCCTTTGAGACCTTGAAACAAAGTACAATTCCTCACCTGGCTTCAGCCCTGTCACACGTACACTTCACAAGTGCTAGAATACCTAAATTAAAATTTATTTCTTTCAATAAGCAGAACTCAGAAGCATTTATTATGGGAGAGAAGATGGATAATCCTTAGGGCCTCATTCACAGAGTTTCCTTGACTTAAACTAGATCTGTGTACTGAAGGAGAAGGTTTCCTACATATCAACAAAATTTGAGGGAAAAAGGTAAAACAAAATAAAGCCCACGACTGTCACTAACTCATTCTGATGTGGAGATATTGGCTTTTAATGAAATATTTTGTAACAGTGCTTCTTGGAAAGTAGTGCAGCACAAAGAGGGCAGAAACTCAAGAAACCCCTGAAGCCCTTAGAGGTGTAATGGGGCTCATTCCAGACAAAGCCCAAGTACATACAAAGCTGTCCTGATTTCCCACCTGCAGAAAGATTTCAGAGCTATTTTATTTTATTTTTTTCCCTCCCCTCTTTTTTTTCTGGAGGATGCAACTTATCTCTACACAACAGTCTGCTTGCTGGGGAAGAGCTGAGCAAAACTGAGCTGAATCAAATGATGCCTCGCTCAGTCCAAGGGGCAGCACATGGCACACTCTCAGACCCCAATGGAGCTGGAAAACTTCACTCACTGAGTGAAGATATGAAGAAAACAGATATGAACTGCAGGCTGGAGAACAAAGGATGAGAAATAGAGGGCTCATCAGTAGCTGGGACACCACCTCTCTTTTAGCTGTGAAATTGTTTAAAATAAAAATATCTCTGTATCCTGTGTTCAAAAGGCAACCATTTAGTGCCAAGGAAGCAGACAATTCTATCTGTGCTCTGCCCCCCCTTTTTAGGGAGGGGAGTGTAGCAGCAGGTAGGAGCAGGGTGCCCCCGGGGTTGCCTCACACCTGGCCCCCCCAGGTGATGGCACACAGGGGAGGATGGAGCCAAGCCTCCAGAGGACACTGAAGTGCTGCGAGGTGTGTTTCCAGAGTGGGTTATGGAGAACTGTGGTCACTGCTCCGCTGATTACAGAAGCAGCCTGCGGACGCAGTGGGAGCCCTGGGACAGACCATCACCACTGCCTGCACCACTCAGGGGTCATCCTAAGCGAAGGTGTGTCCTCAGCATGCTACGGCTCAGACCTGACCTTCCCAGAGCTAAAGCACTGGTTTCATCATGCTACTTAACAATCTCTTCCAAAAAAAAAAAGGAGGAAGATTACGCCATGAAGCCCGCATCATTCGCTCAGTCGGAGGCTCACGGCAGCTTGCTCGTGCCACCTCGTGGAGACCTGGCGGAGGGGCTCGGGTGTCTCTGCGAGCACAGCGCGGGCCGGTGGTCTGGGGTGCTGCGGGACCCCACCTTCTCCTTCCCCCTTCTTCCAGCAGCTGATGCAGGCTCGCACATGCGGGCTGCTGGCGTGCTGCAGGGGCGAGGGGAGAGGGTAAGAAAGCTGCAAACGTGGTGGTACAGAAAGCAAGTGCCAGCCACATCTGGTGCCAAATTAGATTTGGCATCTTGAAAACAGAGGTAGGTAAACACATCAAATCACAGTACCAGCATTTCAGCTACTCATTACACTGCAATAACTACTAATGAAACTACTTGTCATCTATATACATCCTCACTGTAGTCCTCCGGGACCTTTATCTTGCTATGACAGCAAGGAGCTTTACTCCCTGCACAAAGCCTCTAAGATGTCTGTTAAAAATAAAAACAAAAGACCACGTTTCAGAGGGCAAAAAGTCGAAATTAACTCCTTAAATTGCTTTAGCTCTGTCAAAAAGGCATCAAAATGCCTGTACCACCGTTGCAAGCCTCTATTTCCTATTCCTATTTGGCTATTTGACCAGGGGATTTTTTTCCAAAAGAAAACTATACAACATATGCTGCTCTCAAGATTGGTGCCATTTTCATTTGAAGCATTTTGTAAAAGCATCTGTCTAGATTTCATGTGAGTCAAACAAATAAAGAAGAAAAAGCGTGGACTTGGAAGTATGGACACAGAAAAAGAACGGACACAAACATATGCCTTCCAATAAATCATGCAGCCCAGTTCTGTGCCATTTTTTCCTGTCCAAAATTAAGCAGGGTTCAGTGTGGAATACGTGTCTTCTCTCACAAGACTGAAATAGATTTAAAAAAATGCACTCTGACATACAAGGTTAAATTCAGGGAAAGGAATAAGATTTGATGCTTCTATCTAGAACTGAAGAGCACTTGCAGGTACCCTCCTGGTTCCTAAAACTGAATCTCTAAATGCACATCTCAACACCCAAGAGATGATTATTACAAGATTTGATTTACTACACCTTCAGAACTTGAGCTAATTTATTTCCACTTAACTGAAGTAATTGTGGTCACTGACAGTTATTGACACTGAGAATTATCATTATTATTATTATTATTAATTTAAACAGGACAATAAATTACCAGAGAACACCTCACGGCAACTTGCTAATCTCAGTTTCAACACAGGGAACACTTTCTAGAAGTACTTCAAAAAGTGGAAATCTTAATTGCTTAAATTTCTAAGTTAGGTGGTGACTTAGCATGTAGCAGCTTCCCACAGTGTTTTGGTGCACGTAACTGTAAGACAAGCACTTTCCAAGGAAAATCACACCTGACAATGGAAAATAATTTTAAAAGGCATTTGATAGGAATCAATTGCATTTTGTTTGTCACTCAAGGCCAGAACAGGGAGAGCTGAACTAGAATTCATAAGGACTTTGGGGAAAAAAGTAATGGCATATAGAAAAAATCTCCTGGGAAAAGGGGACAAAACCCTCATTAGACAAACCTGGCAGGCTGGACTGTTACTTAATAATAAAAAATAAGTGAATAAAAAAGGAACCAGATCTACCTAGCATTTTCACCGGGTTCAAAGGGTTCCTTTGCAGTTCTAGGTCTTTCAGGAAACAACACCGAGAGGTCTGCCTACGTGTCCAGGAACATGAGCTTTCCCCAAGTGCCAGGTAAAGTGATACACCCTGCTGGCACGGAGCCCCTGGAAATGATGAAATGATGCAAGTCTCAGCTGCCCTGAACTAACTCCACAACATCCATGATGTTTTGATACAAAAGAGGAACAATGTACCACGGAGGAGAGGCCCAAAGCCTTCATCCAAAGCCTGCTAGGAGTATAAACTGGCAGGAAGTTACAGAGAAGGGGGATGAAGACAAGTCACTGCAGGCACAGCTGAGACTCAGGAGTACTGACCTTACGAACTGCTCCCTTACACAGACATTTGTGCAAAAGAAACCGGTCCTTTGCCTAAACCAATTATGATCACAAGGCACCACCTAGAGTTTAAAGTAGATATAATTATTGAATGCTTTTCTTAGTCTGACTTTTTAATAATACTTCATTTTAAAGTGAAAAATAATGCCAGGGTTGTATTGCATTGTGAGAGCCACTGTTGGAGTCAAAGTAAAAGTGGGAATTAAGGTACCTCACCTGTAGCATATGACCAAAGGCACAGGGAGGAAAACGAGGTCCTCTGGACTTCAGTTTAGAAAAAGGGAGGACAGATTACTACAATCTGTACATGGAATACCCAGCCACCACATCTATAATAAGTTATCCACGGTTTCTACATTTCTAGTATATTACAGCTTTTCCACTGCTCTAAGAAAAATGCTGTAAGAAAAACCCCTGGCCAAACACTAGGGTACGGTGGGAAGGCAGCATCATCTCTGCCCTCCTTTCTCAACAAAGAAGGGAGCAAGCTAGTCTCTCTTTCTGAAAGGGGAATGCTAAACTGGCAGGAGATTTTCATGTCTTCTGCTTTTCTTTCAGCTAGCAGAAACTTAGCCCAGTATCTGCAGTGAGTTCATCTGCTCACATGCCCCACACGTTTTGATGCCAAAACCTTGGCTGTGGGTCTCACTCCTGCACATACCCACCTAAAAGTGGGATGATGCTGTCCAGAGCCAGTTGCTGGATGCGTTTCCCTGCACATCCTTGGGAAAAAAGGGCAATCCAGCAAGATAAGTGCTATTCAGAATTCAAAGTGAAACACCACTTTGTAGTAACAACTGCAGTCTCTAATTAGATGCATGTACTAAACAAAATTCACATATGTCAGGAAAAGCTATGACTGAATCCTGCCTTTGTACTTCTTTCCAGACAACAAATAAAACCTCTGGGAAATGCTCATTAGTTCAAAAACCTTCTGCTCCAAAAGGAGGCAGAGAAAGAGAGAGAGAGAAAGAAGACATCTCCCAAGACCTTATCCCACGTGTACTTGCTGGCAGACCAAGCCTCTACTCTGCCTGACAGGAATTATTTTTAAGACTGAAGAACTGAAGGGGAAAGTGCATAGCAGTTATATCAATTCCAAAGCTCAAAGAGAAAACACACCCTTCCATGGGGAAATTGGAGGATATTCTGTTTGCACTGGGTCATGATTTCTTCACAGATATCCTTGCTGTACACAAATCAAAGTGTGTGGTAAGAACATAGTTCATGTCCCACTCACCCACTCCCAGCCAACCTCGCCCAAGAACTGCAGGCACTCTCCCCACAGACACTGCTTCCAATGAACTGCAGGTCATCAGATGAAGGAAACTGGCTCTCATCCACGTCCCTGAGGTGATTTTAGGACTCATTTTTGTGCAGCTGTGGGCAATACATGCAAGTGTCTGCAGTGCAAGGGATGCTGAGGTGCCTTTGCTGCTACTCCCGTAGGGCACAAGGCTTTCTAAGGTGCACATCCGTATGTGTAGCCTGATGACAACAGCCAATGCTAAATGTGCTACTATGAGGCAATACTAATTTTTAAGATTAAAAATAATAAAAAAAAAATATAAGAAAAGATGAAAGAAAGAACAACAAACTTCTCAGAGTCTTTCTAGCAGAGTAAACCACTAATGATGTCGTCATGGCACTCCCTGGGATTTAGGATGTTGCTCCTGTTTGACTGCTAGTAAGCCTGGCAGCAAAGGGAGAGAAACAGTTCCCTGCCTCACAGAGACATACCAGTTAAACTATTAAGGCTCTTAAATACCATCTACGTATGGACAGAATTATTTAAGTAGAGGGAAAAAAAAGTGGAAAAAGAAAATCCCTTAAAGTTCATTTTGTCCAGGCCATGTGGCTCATTGATGTATGCAATGAGAACTTCAGAACCCAAAGACGCACGTACCATTTCCTTGAATGCACTTTCTATAGCCCCAATAACCAGGCACTCATGTGGGATCTTCTTCTCGGTGAAGAAGCGTGTTGGAGGGGTGCTGGGTGAGCCCGGGGCCCCCACACCACCACGCAGGGAGGCCGCCCGTGTCAGTGTCCTGCTGTTGGTGGCCGGGTTGTCAGGCTCCTCTCCCAGGCAGGTGGGGGGGAGGACGGCGGTGTTCCTCAGGATGTCCACGATCTCCTGCAGCTGTTCCAGGATATGGTGCTGCAGCAGTTTGGAAGCGACCACTGCTGCTCCTGACCCAGCATGTCCATCGAACAGGGACCAGTAACACAGGCTGATCCCGTCTGTGTCCTGGAGAGATGGGAGGGGAAAAATAAAGAAAGGAAAAGAGACAGTCACCATCATGCAACCACAAGTGACATAAGTGACGGAGCAGCCAGTGGCACAGCAACAGCAGGTAAAAGACAGGTCACTTACCTAGAGGTGATCTTTCTACTGAAAAGGAAATAATCCAGTGTGTTAGTACAACTCTTGCAGGGAAGAGACATGTATTTTTACCTATTTTTTAACCACCTCAAAAAATACTAACTAAAAGGTTGAGCTTGCAATCTTTTTTACCTTACAGTCATCACAGAATGCCTTGAACAAACACTAATGACTGTGTAGAGGAGAAGTACTGGAGAGTCACATCTCTGATACGTGATATACCTACCACTGGGCAGACAAAAACCAACATAAGACAACACCTGGTATTTCTTTGACAGGCCCTTTTTTCAGTAAGCATTAGACCAAGGGCCTAGCTAGTGCCACGGTGTGACCCTACCTCTGTGACTGGCCAGTAAGGCCCACCCATGCTGACAGAGGGGACAGCTCAGGCTTTTCCTGTCTGTGTCAGACTGGGAACCAGCACAGAGGTTCTCAGGGATGGTGGATGCAACTAGGTCCAGCTGCACTCTTCCTGTGCTAGCGTACACATTCACTGCCTAAATATTCCCAGTCCCCCAAAAGTTTCTTGTACAGTAGTTGCTCTTGTACTGGAGTTACACATCCCCTGACCAGAAGAGCTATGGCAAGTGTTTCAGGATGGCTCTCAGCTTGATAGTACACTTTTAGATCTCTCATCTTACCTCAGCTCCTAGCAGGCTGGTCAACACAGTTGCTCTCATACAGGCAGAGAAAATATCTAAAAATATTTTTTTCTACACATTACTAAGAAAAAGGTATACGTGGTAATGTTATATATTTGTTCAGCAGTTTTTGATCAATGATATGATTTTAAAATTATTTCTTCACTTCTGCTCTACACAGTCTCCTTCTGACAGCTGTAAGTCATCTCGCTCTTGCTCCGATTTGAGCAGAAACCATGTTCTTGTGGTGGCGTTCAGTATCACTAGAATAGGGCCCATTAAACCAGGCCTCAAGGTAGACCAAGTTCTCAGCAGCACAAGCTCAGATCTGCCTGAAAAAGCACTAAAGGGTCGTACCCTAGATAAGCTCAACTCTTCTGGAAAATTCACCTCAACATCCTCAGTGGAAGATTTAAGGACTAACAATACCTGTCTTTGCATAATAGCATATTTGGCAGCAGCATCAGAAAAGAACATTTCCAGTCTCTTTCTCCCTCTGTTTCTTCTTAATCCTGCACCTTCTCCCAGCTTTGCTGAAATAACTGCTCGTGAGGCTGTCTCGCAAGCCAGAAGGGAGTGGGCTAATAAAGATTTTGAAATAAATGATTTTGCAAGGGAGATGAGCCAGGCAATACTCTTGCAAAACACCAAATACTTGAAAGCATAACCTATATCTCAAAGCAGTCAAATAACTTAAAAATTATGTCTGAACTTTGTGCTGACCGTGGTCTAATTTAGGATCACAGACACCCTAGCAATAGCTCGACAGCTATATATGTATTTATTTCATTCACCTCAAAATGCCCCCTTACACAGCAGATCAGCATATGCTCTAGACACCACCTGAATCTCCTCACCCCATGGGCCCAAAGCACTGCTTATTTCAGACCTGTTGTGAACTGCAGCTCCTTTTACTTTTTGCTGTTCCAGCAGCTCCACAAAGGTGCCAAACACTGGCAGTAGGGCAGAGAAAACAGGTTGGATTAGGAACACCATAAACTGTCATTCACAAATCTGAAAGTAAATATTCATTGCTGACCTGAGTTACAAAACCTGAAACTTAATGCAAAATGTCTCCTTTGGCAACATGCATCTAGATCATCACTACAAGTGCATGCTGTTCAAAGTTGTGGAAAAATTGCCTAAGGTGACTTGAAAATTAAACCGACATTCACATTTAAAGAAAAGGTGCAGCACTGAAGAAGCTTCCAGGGTGCAGTGTAGCTGTGCTAACAAAATGTTCCCTAGGCCTCCAACCTTAGATGCTATCGCAGCGGGGGAACCTGGTGTGCTGACCC
This sequence comes from Heteronetta atricapilla, assembly GCA_011075105.1. NCBI lineage: Eukaryota > Metazoa > Chordata > Aves > Anseriformes > Anatidae > Heteronetta > Heteronetta atricapilla. The sequence continues at coordinate 35,385,956 of CM021731.1, forward strand.
TAAGGAACAGCACGGAGCGCAGAGCGGCGTGGAGACACCGCGGCTGGGCTCTGTGACCAGGTGGGGACTCAATTGTTCTTGCGCACACCAAGACCGATCGGCTGCATGTTTGCTGCCCTGAGCCAACCACCTGCCATGGTTCTGACAAAATGCTGTACTCCAGTGAACTTTGCTCGTTATAATATCAATATAATGCCAAAACACACCTCCATCACAAAAGCTACCCACCCCCAAGGTGTGACCACCCCTCACAGAGCACGCACTCTGAATTTCTCGCAACCTATTCCTTTAAGCAAAAGCCAGAAAACTTTGCACCAATCACTCAAGCTCCACCTAAAAGATAGAAAATAATATAAATTGGCTTAAGAGAGAGGAGATGGGAGGGAGGATACCATTGTGACTTCTGGGATCGGTTGATGGGCTGCGCCTCTCTTCTCCCGCACTGGGACACTTCTGGGTAAGATTGGAACACTTGGTCCCACCAAGTGCCTCCCTGGGAAACTTAGAAATCTCTATAGGGTATTTGTGCTTTTTAACATATTAATAGCCAGCCTGTGTTACTCATAAATTTGGCATTTGAGTGTGCTTTGCAGACAGGGAATTTATCACCGGCAAGCCAAAGAACCTGTCTACCTTTGCTTTAATAAAGTGCACTAGATTGCATTGAACCTAGCTGTGACAGTTCTCACTGAATGCCACCAAACTCTTTAAGTGTGGCCGTGGTGATTCGTGGAACCTGAGTGAGGAGTGCTACATGATGTGTGAGTCTGTCATCATGGTAGCTCGGTACCCTGAACACGGCCAGACTTATAATGGGTAATTTGTCACCCTTTTAACGCAACAAAAGCACAAAAAGTTCATTGCTGAATAAACACTGTTACTTAAAACTCTATTTGAAATGCACTTTCACAAGTCTCAATTATAAATATTATCTTTTTATTATTATTATTTAGGCTTATGGCATTGTTGCTCTGTATATAGAGTATCAACTCCATGTAGTAAAGTTCAAAAGTAACCTTAACCATTGCATCAAGAATATAGTCACCTATACAAGGGAGCTCCTCTAAGCCTGACATCTACCAAGAAAAGAAATTCATCAGCCTATTGTACACACTGTTCATTTCATTATTGAAATGCTGAGAAATGGGAGGATTGTCTTGCAATACTGGATTACTCATCACAGTAAGTATCATACAGGAAACATCCTATAGTTGCAGGGAAAAAAATCAAGTGCACACAGCTCTGAATGCAGCTCCGTATCTTGTCACCCCCCCCACTTGTCTAGTCTGGTAAATTCACCAAAAACATGATATGAATTTTTACCCCCAAGGGCATGTCTGGCAGTTGTGCCAGCTCACTCTTGGCTCAGAATCACTCAAAGTCCACACAAGTGCTGGCTGTAAAGTTCTGCATTAAGCCATTTTTAACAGATAATAGGATTACTGACCAAAAACTCTGTTTGCAAAAATAGTTTGCTATTCATGCAAAATGTGTAGTTTGCCAGCAGAAACAAGTGTCCCAAATTAGTAGTATTTCAGCTAGAAACTTAAACCATTTATTCAAAATGCCAACACTGTCTCCTGGGAGTTGGAGGTCAAGTTGTTTCTGCTTCCATTCCTCTCTTAGGGTTTGGTTCCCTGGCCAAAATCCCTCTCTTATGATGCATCCCACTGTTTATATGTTCATACCATTCATAAGGTGCAAGTCCTTCGCAGATGCGCTTCCATTGGTGGTGAGGTATGTGTGTTTGAACACATAAAGGCATTATACCTTGTCCTGGTTTCAGTTAGAATACAATTAATTTTCCTCCTAGTAGCTGGTATGATGCTGTGTTTGGGATTTAAGATGAGAAGGATGTTGATAACACGCTGATGTTTTACTTGTTGCAGAGCAGCGCTTACACTAAGCCAAGGAGTTTTCAGCTTCTCGCTCTGTCCTGCCAGCGGGCAGGCTGGGGGTGCAGCAGGAGCTGGGAGGGGACAGACCCAAGACAGCTGACCCCAACTGGCCAAAGGGGTATTCCATACCATCTGACGTCATGCTGAACAATATATAGGGGTGGCTAGCCAGGGTGGGGGGCCGGCTGCTCAGCGTTGGGCTGGGCATCGGTCAGCGGGTGGTGAGCAATTGCATTGTGCAATTTGTTTTTTTGTTTGTTTGTTTTTACACATTATTACTATTAGTACTATTATTATTATTACTATTTTCTTTTATTTTCTGTCCTAATAAACTGTCTTCATCTCAGCCCTCAGGCTTCATTTTTTCTGATTCTTTCCCCCATCCCAGAGAGGGAGGGGGGAGGGCGAGCAAACGGCTGTGTGGTGCTTAGCTGCTGGCCGGGTTAAACCACAACATATCTCTAACTCTATTTGAAATAGAAATATTTTACCTTCCACCTAAAGGATTTGAATTTTGATAGTGCCCTCCACCCCAAACAATTTATATCAGAAACCTACAATTAAGTTCTAATCACTAAAAATAAATTATTAAATCTTCCAAAGCAAGCCCCCAAAGTCTGTATTAGAGTTGTTCAAAAAATAAAGCAGAACACTTAAAGTAATTCATTTTTTACTAACACAACAGTCATTTAGGATTAGCATTTGCAGAGGTGTTCATACCAAGCTACAGTTTATCCCATTCCTGCTCTGCTTCCTCAGCTCAGTTCTTGTGGCTGCAGCCACCTCACTTCATGTGCAAGGCTTCTGACAGTGCCCCCCCACCCAACACACAGCAAATAGCCACAAGGAGAGCAAAGCTGCCTCACCACCTGATTCAGGAGCAGAGCTAAAGGCTCTGTCACTGGAAAAGACTAATCAGAGCCAGTGCAGCTATTAGTTTCACTAAGCAGTGTTATCTTGAACAAGATGACCTTCAAGGCAGAGAGAAGTTTCCAAGCAGGAATGTCCAAACACCAGGATACAGAAGGGAAACTTACTATCTTCCACTCACCTGCTCGTGCCTTAAGTCCCTTGTTCTTTGGTCTTCTGCACTCCACTTTGTCATCCCTTACACTAGAGGGAAGAAGAGTGCAAGCCTGGAGCTCCTTTACCTCACCATCAACCTTGAAACTGTGAAGGTGGTAGATCAGAAAGAAAAACACACATTTTTGCAGCAGGGCTGAAAGACCCTGTTCCAGAGACCACCTCTTGAGCTCTGCTCCAGCTAAACCCCTCATCTTCTCCAGAGGAGGGGAAGTTTCCTTCCTCTCACCCGCAGCTGTGCCAACCCTGCCACTGTAGCCTCTGGTGTACATGGGCCAGATGTGTGGCTCCAGTTCCTACTGGATACTTCCTAGACTAAACAAGCCTTCTATCAGCTTAGTAGTGAAATAAGGTGGAAAAGACCGTAAAGTTTTAAACAAATCTGAACAACAGGCCATGACAAAAAGTGAAATTGAAATGTTATCACTTGTATCCTCTAAGCCACTGGGAAGCACACATTAGCACAGAACAGCTCATGTAGGTCCAAGCTGCATTCTCAGGCTGTAATTGACATGAACATGACATGGTCGTGTCAACTCCAGTGGTTCCTGTGTACTTCACCTATCTTCTTGTCCTTTTTGGACTAGTAGCTTTAAAATAAGACAATGTTGCTACCAGTTCAGCTACTTCAGACATCCATATTGCACATCTCCACAACAGTTCCCTAGGTTCCCCTTATAACCAGTGGAGGAAAAAAAAAAACACACCCTGCACTTCACACTACCCTCATCTCATTCCAAAGTAGACTTATTTCTTCCTATAAACTGTAGAAATAGCCTAGATAATTGAGAGGTCTGTATTATAAAGTTTTGGGAGCTGACTACCACAACATTTCTCTTATACACACATTTCATATGAGATGCTCTAGTGCCTTAAATTCAGCTGGGATCTGCCTGCACTACTGCAACAAATATTAGTCTCTACAAACTTGTATATATTCCTGCAAAGCCTGATTAACTTTTGAACTAGCAAAGAGAATAACCATTAATAACCTACTAGCTATCTAAATAAGGAAGCAGAAATAAACTCATTTTCCCCCTCCCTGAGAATAAAAACAGCTCTGTTTGAAAAAATGGAATTATCCAAAACCCAAGACAATTTGCCGAGAATTAAATATAAAGTGCAAATAAGCCAGAAACTCAGAGAACAAACAAGAGCTGGCTCAGGACAGCCAGATGAGACAAAAGGCACAAGAAGATCCTCGCTTTTCTCCCACACTCGGACGCCTTCTGTAGCCACCATGCTATTATCCATTTTGGAGTGCATATGCAGGGCTGTTGTCCATCTCTCGTTTCAGGAGCTTGATCTTCCTCCCAACACAAAGGTATTATCATTCTTCAATGTCTCAGAGACATCCATTTCTGCTAGCTCTGGTGGTATTCTGTCTTTCAGTCATGAATCTCCATTCATTCCTTCAACTGGACAAAGCCCTCAACTGGGAGTATGATAAATCAACACACCCTGATTTAGTCTAGATTTTCTTTCATTCAGATTTAACAGCATTCTAAATGCTGCTACAAGACACATCATGAGAAAACAGATCCCTCACTGCACTGACCTTACAATTTTTATGCAACTAATTCCTAACAGGCAAACAAATCATGTTGCTGTTCAAGATTTGTTCTGAAAACAAAAACAAAAACCACCAACCACAGTCCACCCGACTACTATTGCAGCAAATAAGAACACATACAAAATGCAATGGAGCAAGTCTTGGATTCAAATAGAATCAGGATTGGGTGAGCAGCCCCCATCCCATCCACAGAGGAAAGCCTCCTCCTGGCACCGATGGTGTGTTCAGCTACATACGGTAGACAACCAGGCTTGTGTCATATCAAACAAGTACTCCCCCATCTTTGTGACACAGAGAAAACTACGGCACTATTAATTATGTATCTCCACTGTACGATGACAATTAATAATGCATCACATTAAGTCCTGCCACATGACCGTTACTATGACAAGACCCTGGCATACGACTCCCATTTCACTCACTGATGCTCTTCAACACTCGCCACGGCAGTACCCCTGTCAGGGGGCACCTCAGCTACATGGGTAGGCACTGCCGACTTGTGGGTGCTGCAGGGCTGCCTGTCCACAGCCCGTGTAGCAGTGGGGGAGTGGGACATATTTCCCTTATGCTTTAAAATAAGCAAGAACTGAAGAAATCTTTTTTTTTTTTTTTTTTTTTTTTTTTTTCCCTTTGAACAAGTACTCCGTAAATCACTTCTTTCATCCCTTCTTCCTCCAGAATTTCTATGAAGTGCTTTACTGCCCAGGGATGATTTCAGGTCATGCATTACAGCGATGTCCCCAGAAGGCATATAGAGAATTCAGCCCCGGCTTTCTTCCTGAACACTTGCTGGGATGATACCACAACATTCACCAGAATATCTCAAGCCTGTATTTCTGCATCCTTTTGATACAGAACAGTTGCAGCCTCATCATGTTTAACTCTGACTCAGACACTCTTTAAAAAATATTTGCTTCCAATGCTAACAATGTTATGTGAGGGCAAAATGTAGTATTATTATTATATATATATATGTTACATACATAATATATATATTATATATAGTATTATATACTTCACAGCAAAAAAATACAAAAAAAAAAGAAGTATGATAATTATAAAAATAGCATGTTATCAGTATCTTTTTTTTTTTCTTCTTTTTAAATATTTTCAAGTAGCAAAAGATGTACCAAGGAAGGAACAGGAAAAAACATCCTAACAATTGCTAGTGTAAGACTGCCCTCTAGTAGAGATAACATTCTCCAGAAATATGCTGCCTGCGTTGGGAGAATATATTACACATTTGTATTCACAAGCTGTGGTCTAATAACATGGTAGAATAGGTTTTAAATAACTAAATAATGAGTGCTACAGCACCTTCAAAGGTCACATAGTAAACAAGAAAATCTGTAGATAAGAACATATAAAAGGGAGGATAAGTAGCATGGAAACAGTACTATACTGTACAGATCAGCTGGTTCCTCACTTCAGACACTATGCATTCTTCTGGTCAATATATGTTAGAAATAAGAGAAAGTAAAAAGATTTCAAATAAAAAGGTTTCTCTCATGAAAGCTCAAAGGAAGTAGCTATTTATGCCAGAACAGAGATAAAAGGTACAGAATCAAAGTAGGAAATATACTAATAAAGAGAAGAAATTGGAGAAGTCTATGAGCTATTTCTCATTACACAGTGCAATGGGATATTTCATAAGGCTAACAATCATTTAGTCTAAAATGAATAAAAAGACCAGCTTTCAAAAATACATAATCAGTTTATAGACCCTACCATTATGGTGCCATAACAGTATGATAACCATAATGATAGATAACATCAGGGATATTGAAGACATCTTTCCAATAATGAAATAAGTTTTATATTCCTGTATTTTGCATGCAATCTAAACATATTAAGTACTTAATGTTTGGAGAAAAATACCTCGTGGGGAAACTGATTAACTGTGCAGTAAAGTATATACAAACCTAGCATGCCTTTTGCTCCCTTGGGAAGAAGCATCTGATATTACTCAAAACTGAAAGTTAGCTGGACTTGTGAAAGTCCTTGTAGTGTGCTATGTGCATGACAGCAGTACCTTTGTCAAACAGATCCATCATGTGGACTAAATACATTGGTGCTTATCTTTGTGTGGTTTACACACGTGTATATGTACTGTAGTCAGACACTTGCTTCATTAAAAGCAATTAATGCATACAAAAATTTAATACACTCGTTGGAACCAAGCATTTGCGTAGGTCAATAGCAGAGAGCTGCATGGTCCTTCTAGGACAGATGATTTTTTTTCTGAACACAGACTATTAAAAATTGCTTTTTTTGCCTTGCATGTGTGTATGCAAAACTGATTAGTCTCAACAAGTACAGGGCACAATTCTTTATCCTGGAGGGTGTAACTATGTATTTGGAAAAAACATTGTGACAGTCTGAATTCAGTGGGGAATATCAGCATGCAAGAACTAGTACAGATGATTTTAGGAAAGATTTGAAAGAGGAAAGGACAAGCCTATTTGCAAACCTGAGTCTGAAGATTTTGCAGCAATAAGGAAGTATGAAACCGAGCAGGGGGAGCACGAGGTGAGGAGGGACACGGTACAAGAGGAAGTTCTTGTTCCTCAGGACCTCAATGACCCCTGCAGTCATCAGGTGTTCACCAAGCCATGGGGTTTTGGGAAAGAGACTGAAGCAGACTAGTAATTACCACATGGTTTAAAAACAAACAAACAAAAGATGTACTTATAGTCCAACTAAAGACTAATCAGTACTTCGGGAGAAGCTGTGCTCTCCCAACAGCAGAGAGATAGCATATCCACATTGTCTGACTGCAACGTCCCAGATTTAGGGAGTTTATATGTCTGAATCTAACACAGTATCAATAGTTGCTGGAGCTTGAGCCCATGCTTAAAGAATGGATGAAATAACACAGACAAACAACTGAAGATGATTACCAATGGAGAAGTGCGTGATGTACACCGCTCTCCATAGAGGGGGCCGCAGTCCACGATCACTGAATTCAGGGTGCTGGAGGACCTTAACCTACCTACATAAACCAAGCTGGTGACACACAATCCTGTTTCTGTAAGAAGAACCCAAATAAAGTCCAACTCATCATAAAATGGTGCAACCATATAAACAATGATTCTGTTACGCTTGCAGTGACCTTCATTGGACAAGATAACCACAACCATTAAACTCAGTATTTCACAGTAAATTTCAGTAAATTTCCAAGGATTATGTTTTCATAAATGAATTATAAAGGAAAATCCAAGGAGTACTCCCTTGTGCATTTTTAAACTAATATGCAAGGAGCATTTTTCAGCACAAAAAAATTATAAATCAAGTAGTAGAGCTAAGAAAAATTTAGTTAGGTGTTCTGTATTTACACAGAGATAATATTATGTAAGTGGAAACACATGAAACAGTAAATATTTGGAGTTCTTCTTCTGGTGTCCATTCACCACATCCCTTTACTTTTATTTTGTACTTCACAGAAGTCTGCTTACCGAGTTGTCTTTCAGTTGGAGACCTTCTCCATTCGGCAGCGACGACCTCCGTTTTGTTGAGTTCTTGTTTGGTGTAGAATTTCCACCTCCAGATTTCTTCTTGACAAAGAGGACTTCACAGCTGGCTTGATCTTCATTGTGTGTGCTCTTCCCTGCATTTATTACCCTAAAGAGGGAAAAAATCAAAAGAGAAATTAGGGGACATAGTCCATGTAAGTGAAGCACAGAAGCCTCCAACTGTATCTTATATATGATTCAACAGATAGTACTGCAAATACCAGCTGAATTACAATACCTGACTTTTGTAAACACATACACCCACACATACACCCTTGCTTGTTTCCATACACCTACATTTGGCATAACAAGCATTTCTCACAGAACTATGTGAATAAGAACCAATGGTATCACGAGCGTGTTTTACCCGTAGGCATGACACACTTTTCCTTACAGGGACTGCCTGATGGTCAAGTCTGATACCATTTATGCCTCCCTGTTGAAACATGAGATCCCCAGTTGCTTTTCTACAGCAATGTCTGCTCTGTTGAATAATGAATCTGTTGGCGCAGGGTGTGTATTTGGTCAAGTTCTGAATCTTGCACAAACAAAATACCTGCCATAAATCTAAGAGTTGTTAGCACTAAAGGTACAAAAGAGAGAGAGAAAAAAAAAAAAAAAGGAACTACTGTTAGTCTGTTTAAAGGACAGACCTTGCCTTGTATTCCAACAGGCAAATTGCACCACAGCAACACAGAGGTGCAGGCACCCCTTTGGCACTGCAGCATAACATATTAAAACAAAACAAAACAAAAAACAGCTCAAACCCTCACCCCTCTGTCCCATTTGCAACTTAGAGAGCAGCTGACTTAAAACTAAAGCTGCAAGCATGCAGAAACGAGCACCAAGAGCTCAGTACAGCTCTGGGCAGCCAAGGGTACCCCCAGACTTGCACCATGGCTGCTGATGTCCACCCAGTGTAATAAAGCTGGTCACCACCACTGGTGAGACAACGACCAAGACACCACTTGTCTGAGGCGACATTTCCAGCACTAGATAAGCACAGTTTCACGTCAGGCACACACTGTCTTGAAAAACAACTGCTGCCTCCTCAAAAAGCACAACAGCTTGAAGGCACATCATAATCCTGACAGCAAGCTGAAGACATACACGAATTCCTGATCTGTAGTGTTTTGACTGCAGTAAAGTTTTACATAACAAAAAACCTTGATAGAAGTTGTTGGAAAGCAGAGAAAACAAAAAGGGAAGGCAGACCTGCAGGGGACTCTGCATCAGCTTGCCTCTTCTTGTGTAAATGCCAGTTCTGTGTCAGTCTGGCTTAAAGATAAAATAGTCTTCTGATTTGTTAAGAGCAACATGGTCCTGTAACATGCAAATGAGTATTTCTTCCTTCAAATTGAAGAAACATGGTTATACTCCGTATGTACATCCACTACAGTTCAGTGCTTCCACAAAGTTTCCTTGCGGTGCTGAATGCCATGCTGAAGTCACACAGAAGAGAAGTTTTATTTGCAGCTAACACCTGTATGCACAATGCCACCATTGCTTACAAGTATTTCATGTAAATAAACACCAACTGTAGATAAAATCGATTTCTGAAACACAGAGAGAGCAGAGATTAAGGAGCCTCTAGTCGTGAGGCACCTGTGCGCGGTTTAACCACACGCATTCTGTAGTCCCTATCATTTGAGCAAATGGAGATACTGAGAAAAATGCTGATGCAATAAGCTTCTAGTTCGAAAACCTGACATATAATCAGAAATAGAAATACAAATACCAAAGAATTGAAATCAGCTGACCAACACTTCTTTACTTTGAAAGGCTATGAGCATGATTGGAGTATTGCAGCAGCACAGAAAGCAGTTTTATAATAAACACTCTGTTCAACTGACTACTTCCCTTACTGATGATGCTAGCTGTTTTCAATCCTTTTTTTCTTATTTAAAAAAAAAAAAAAAAAAAAGGAAAAGACAAAAGCTACTCCTTACAAAGCCCACTACACTCCTTAGCACTTCTTGTTCCTTACGAAAATCACTGAGGTACTGGAGCTGCTCTGGTCTCTGAGCTTGGCAATGGTCTTCAGGACTTTGATGGCAGGAGATGATCTGATGCTCAATGGTGTGTTAAGTTACACACAATACGGTATCATTTTACAAAGCTCTTACCAATAAAATTTGTCAAGGCACTGAGTGCATGAGAAAACCTGCAAGAACAAAGTGACCTGACAAGCCACCCTGGCAGGCAGCTGCTGTGAGACACACCTGGCAGGTGAATCTGTGCATCAGACACCCTGCTAGGAGAGGGTATGGCCAAAAGGAACCCGGCAAGACTGAATACCAAAAACACGTGGGGGGGTTGGGGTGTCAGTGTACTGAGGTGGGAGGATTGGCGCTGTGAAAGACAAGTTCCTGCTTATTATTCCAGCTTTTCCAATTATTTCAGAAATAAATTAATCATAATGTCAAAACAGTGCTTATGGGCACTACAGGCAATGTGGGGTCCAGATGCCAGGAGAATCCCCTCTCCTGATACGGGCACTCTTCTGCCCTCACATCTTACCTCATACCCCAGCTTCTGGGAAAGGGCTGCAGAAGGCCCTGCAATTTTTAATCTCCAAGTTTGACCTATGTGTTTGTAACTATTAACCCTGATGCCTAACACAGAAGCTAGTAACACCTTCTACTCCAACAACTCTGTGTCACTTCTGTCTTTTGAAATCCTTTTCTCTGTGCAGCTTCTTAAATCCCTCCTTGAGGCACTTCTTTCAACCAGCTTTCCAATGCTGTTTTTACTGTTGTCTTTGCTCCTAGCTCTCACAGGCTAACTCATCAGGACAAAAACCACATCTAAACTGCTTATACAAATAACAAAGCAGAACTAACAAGTTGTTCATATCTCTAAAAGATAACTTTTAATTACACGTCTTTGAAAATTTTTATGGAAAACCTATCACCCCCCTCCATCAATAGAGGAAATGCCTCAACTTCCTAAGCTTTTCAGTTCCCCTTCATATTTCTCTTTCTGTCCACCCCCCAAAAATGTTATCCTCCACTACAGCGAACAAAATGAGATCAAGCATTACCTTATCCCACTTAATAAAAGAAACACCCTTCCAAAAAAAAAATAAATCTCCAACCATGCAGTTGTCCTCACTTCCATTATATCATGGATGCAAGTAATAAGAAAATGTTGGAGCAAAAAGGGGGAAAAGAGATAAAGGCCTATAATTCTCTAGCTTTTACTCAGACACATTTTCAAGGATTTTTTTTTTCTCTCCCCATAACAGTTCCTCAGGGAACTGTTGAATTAGACCTTCATGGTCATCAGCTCCTTCCTCCCTCTTCCCCATTACCCATTGATCTGTTATCCAATCGTTTATGAAGTTCAACCCAAATAATCGGGCTGAACTAACCTAATTTGGATCAGAAGCCCCCCTTTTTACAGTACTGACTGTCTCTACAGTGTCAAACACACATTACTCAGTAATAAACACACAGCCCTATGGCTTAGTCCATGGTACAGATAGTGCTAGCAAAAACACATCCTACTTTGCAAAGAGGAGCTTCCCAAAACCTGTGTGGTAAGGTGGTAGGACTTCACCGCATTTGCAGAGGTACCTTGATAGACACTTCAACACGTTACAGACCGATCTGATTCGCTGAAAGCAAATCCCCCAGATAGGAGCCAGCTACTTTGTCTGGCTCACAATTAGCATTCTGCTGGTATCTCACAAGACCCCAAATCCCATCTGACTGAATGGAGATGTAGGTCACGCTGTGCTCCTATTCTTCATTCACTGAACAGAACTTGAACTCCTGTTGCCAACATCACTGATTACAAAATCCTAAATTTATCTTAAAAGAACAAACCAGGCCAGTCAAACAAACCCTGGACGGCTTCTCTGTAACCAGTTCCTAACAAAAACACAACCACCACGTCCTAAGTCTTCTGAAGCATTCTCATTCATCCCTGTTTTTCAAGTTTGTATCAATACATTTACTCTGGGGAACATCTTTGTTTTCTCTAAACCTTGCTCGCTGAGATTGCATTAAGTTGTATTTGCTCCAGCAGGAGCTCCAAGCTATACTTTAGGAGGACTGTTTTACCCTGGTCTAGATGCCAAACTCTGAAAGAAGTTAAAGAAGTAATCCACAGATTTTTTTTATTTTTATTTTTTTTGTAAACTCAGAAGTCTAGCAAAACTTAGGTCACATCCCTTGACAAAAATAACTGGGAAATGCAAACAGTTTAGCAGAAATGCTGAATAGTTACAGCAGTGTTCCTGAAAGTGCCTTTTGAAACTTAAGGATTTTGAGGGTTCCAAGAACTCTCCTTGCACCAGGGAGCCACCGTGCACCAGGAGAAGCACAGGAACAGACTCCACACATACTCCAGACTGGCCCAGCTCAGAAATTAAACTCATTAACAGGGCCCTGATCTACCCCTTCAGTCACTGACAACCACTTGCAATCATGATAGATCCCAAATCCTATCTGCTTCTTTCCTACCACAGTTTCTCTCTGCAGTTACTGGGCTGCATCAGAAGAAGCGAGGCCAGCAGGTGGAGGGAGGTGATTCTCCCTTCCTTCTCTACTCTTGTGAGACCCCACCTGGAGCACTGTGTTCAGCTCTGGGGCCCCCAGCACAAGAAGGTCATGGAAATATTAGAACAAGTCCAGAGAAGGGCCATAAGGATGCTCAGAGGGCTGAAGCACCTCTCCTGTGGGAACAGGCTGAGGGAGTTGGGGTTGTTCAGCCTGGAGAAGGGAAAGCTCCAGGTAGACCTTGCAGGGGCTTTCCAGTGCCTAAAGGAGCCTGCAGGAAAGCTGGGGACGGGTTCTCTGTCAGGGGGTGTAGTGATAGGACAAGGGGGAATGGCTTTAAACTAAAAGAGGGGAGATTTAAATTCGATATGCAGAAGAAATTCTTTACTGTGAGGATAACAAGGCCCTGGCACAGGCTGCCCAGAGCAGCTGTGGATGCCCCATCCCTGGAGGTGCTCAAGGCCAGGCTGGATGGGGCTTTGGGCAACCTGCTCTGGTGGGAGGTGTCACTGCCCATGGCAGGGGACTGGAGCTGGGTGGGCTTTAAGGTCCCTTCCTACCCAAGCCATTCTATGATCTATGAGTCACCTTCTCTGTAAGATCTCTTGTGAGGGTCAAGACATTCTTCACAAGCACTTCCACGGCAAAGGTCTCAGGAGCCGGTGCTTATACCATGTGTGTTAAGGCCAAGGCTGTGAGTACTGTCTACGTAGACCACAGGCTTTGACGGTGGAGCATCAAAAAGCAACAAATGTTTGTAAAGAGAGAGCACTGCAGAGAAAGGGGGAGTAACTTGCATTTATCACTGACAAGGTAGCCTTGACAGGTAGGAAACCATCCCGGGAGGATAGGTCAGCTGAAAGCAGAGAGATTGATTGTAAAGGGCATAAAACCAACTTGCAAGGGCCCGAACACTTCTGATAAAGATATAGAAAGCAAAGCCTTCAATAAAAGACAAGTTGATGTTCTCAAGTTGCTGCTTTCTTACAAAACACTTTTCTCTGTAAGCTTAGTTTAGAAAAAGCCTCAACTCCACCCCAAAAAAAGCTGAAAGTCCCATAAGATTATAAAAAAATATCCAAATAAAAAAAAGCCCTGCAAAGAAGTTATGTCCTTCAAAATAACCCATGCGTTTCAAAAAATAAAATCTTCCAATCACATTTTTTTCTATTAACCACATCTTTATCTTTCTTCCCCCAGGACGTTCGATAACTCCATCATGTATCTAATTAGTAGACACATAATCCTAAACATTCATTAAACTTTACAACCTGGAACATACTCCTGTCTTCTTCATTATCAGTTTTCAGATTGCTAACAATTCTAAAGAGTTATTCTGGTCACTAGGGAAGTAAACAATTCTTTTTCCAGGAATTAATGTCTTTATTCAATAACCACAAGAATTAAGCAATGATAACCAAGAGCTTTTATTGAGGTTCGTTCTTTATTTTCTGTATTTTCTGCAATTCCAGCATATACAAGTTTCTGGAAAAAAAATCAATTTGTTAAACCTCAAGCAAATAGAAAAGCTTTTCATATCCTCCCTGAGGCTTATCAAAAAGGAGGTAGACAAACACGGCTGTATCCATGGGCAGCTCATTGTTTATTTTGATTTTCAGTTTAAGGCTGAGGACTGCGAGTGCAGCGGGTACCCTCAGCACAAAGTCTGTCCCTGGTGCAGCATGCCATCCTGCCGGGCTCCAGCAGCTCAGAGCTGCAGCCAGCCTCCTTCCTTACGCCAGCCGGGGAACACTCATGTCGCCCTGCCACCATCAGTGGGACAACAGCTTGCAGCCAACCTAACCAATGACACAGAAGTAGCCCAGATTAATTAATACTCTATCTGTGAACAGCAGACAGTATGTTCCTACAGTTTTCCTTTATAATTTCACTAGTCATCATTTCACTAGAATGAGGATTAAAGACACCACACAAGTACCCTCTTTCATAAAAGTGTTGCTAGCTTTTCTCCCCCACCCTCCATCCCCACCCTTCTCTCTCTTTTTTTATTTTTTTCCTTCCTCTCTAATGGATTGGCATTGGAGTGGATGCCACTGCCTTTTTCTGTGACATCTCATTTATAGTCTTAGATTTCCAGGTAGGTGGCTGTTTCCCCCCCCTTCACCCACACAAGATTTATTTCTGCATTGGGAATAGACTTGAAAGAGATTTCATTCTATGTGCTCAAATTCTCCCACAGATGAAAGGAAGCTTTTGAAACAGGCTAAACAATTTCATTCATTCATTACTGTAACTGTGATATTGCTCACATCAAAAACAAAATACCCACTAGTATTGTTTACTGTGGGCAGAAACCAAAGCCATCCACGAATAATTTGTCTGAATCCATGGGGTTACATACAATCTTCATTTCCTTAGACAAGCTGGAAGTGAATTTTTAGCCAAAAAATGAGTCTTGATGCTCCAATGTCAAATTTTATTATTTTTTTTTTTTCCTTGTGTGTGTGTCAGCAATCACACCAGTATACAGGGCCAAACCCACTTTAGGACTTAGCTACAAGCTATTACACCTGCCAGGCTGATAAAGACTAAATATGGGATTAAAATAGGCAAGGTCCAAAAGAATATTTTAAATTAAAATGTAAGATAGAAGTAAAAAACAACACAAAAAAAGTCTTAAAAGTTTCCGCAAGTTTGGTGTAAATGAACACAATCTGGTAATTCCTGCATGGCACACCACCCACCTATGCTTTCCAAAAAAAATAAGATACCGTACTGAGCAACTAGAAGCTACAGGGCAGCTTTAGGTCACAGTAACGGAGCAGGCTCCATGATCACTAAACAGAAAGGGATGAGCAGCAGCTGTGTTAGTAATTAGGATGTAGGAAACTACATGAGTAATGCAATGGTCAGTGAGCCTGCAGCAGACGCTGAGCTGATCTGGTGGGATGCAAATGTGGTTAGGAGTGATCTCACTTCAGGGCTGAGCAACCTCAGCCACAGCTGGAAATAGAAATGCCCAGTTCTCCTTCCTCACTCCTTCTCTACTGCCTATCAGCACTGGATGATAAGAGGTTGCTAAAGCAAAGATTTACTTGATGCTGTAAAAGAGAACCATGATTTATTTCCCGGAAAGCACAGTGAAATGGCTAGGAAAAAAAACAAAATCTAAGCAAGAGACCTGGAGGATAACAGGGACAAACAACTTCAGGCTGAGCAGGGTCCTTCTAACCCAATGTCCCCTAACACACTGCCTTGCAGCTTTTTCTCTGTGGGAAGGCTGTATTGGAAGACATTTCTATGGTATACAGGAAGAGCTTTGAAAGTTCTTCACTGACGTTTCTTCTATGAACAGCATGTTCAGTCTGGTGAAGTCTGCCTTTAGATAGGTATATTTGCACAAAAAAATCTGAAGATTTTCATGCATAATTGGATTTTTCTAGATTTTTGCTGTTTATAAGGCAAAAAAAAGGTCATCATCTTTGGCTACTGTGACAAGTCAGGGATTCAAATTGAAGCAGAAAACACTGAACAAAACGGGTGTGAAAAGAAAAGGAACCTTTATACAGGAAAATACTTCAGCACAGTTCATCAGCATGAGAATTGCCCTTGGGATTCATTTTGCACATTAGGATGGACAGCTCCTGAAACTGAAGCACCCAGTTCAATGTTCAGAAGTCATGCTATGCACATCATGACCGTGACTTTTCTGAATGTTGTTCCCAGCCACTCTGCCACACATGACTTGTTAATACGGCCTTGAAGGGTGATACTGAGAGTTCACTGATGAGCAACACTTGGCTTTTGGCTTTCACAGCGAAACAGCTCTGTGAATAGTAGTTTTGAGCTGTATTTTGATGAGAAACATCTTTGGCTCAATTCTTCAGCCCACGCTCAAAGGAAGAACCCAGCTCTTCTCTTCTCTTGGTTCTGATGCCGGGGAACAGCAGCCACTCCTGTGCCTATTTCCAGGAGCTGTGCAAGTCCTTACGTGCATGAGGCTGAGGATAAGCTTGAACACAAGCATTGGTTAAAAAGATGCAGAGGCAGGGACAGCAGCCTGCCCCATACCCCTACAGCAAGGGGCCCTCGGGCCTCATAAAAACTTGCTTTTCCTACAAGCTCCATACTGCTACTACTAAACAACAGCCTCACGAACAGAACACCCAACCAAATGCTCAATCTGAATTCAAAATATTTTATTGTGGTGCATAAGTGAATGCTTGTGCATGGCAAGGACACATGGAGAAAAAAAATAATACCATTTTTTGTGATTTCTTTCCCAAAGTTCTACTTACGAAAGCACATCCCAAATAAACCCTTTCTTCCCTAGAACAATGCCCGTTAGATGCAAATAAAATCTCTTCTTATACTTACCTTGAAGCAAGTTATGTGTTTAAAGGACCTCAGTAAATCCTACACCATTAGGCTATGCTGCTGTAAAGCGCCATCGCAGCTCTCTCAGGGTTAAGAGAAATCACGATAAATGGCTTAAGCAAAACTGGTTCAAGCTTCAAAAAAATATATCTTTCATATTTAGCATGTGTGAAAGTTAACTGCAACAGTTTGGTGGTGACAGTACTAATCCCTTTTATACAGCTGTCAACTTAAATTAGCCCCAAGCTAATCTTGGCAAGTGTGGCAGAAAGTGTACACATTTCCACTGATCAGCACCAACGCCTTATTCACAATAACCCTCTACTACAGCTGGTACTGTGAAACCCCTATAACATGAAAGATGTCAGTTTGGTAATTTATTCTCTAAAAGTCATTATAGGAAACTCTGTACGTATGCAAGTACACAAATGCAAGTCAAGAAAAAAAAAGGAAACATTATGTACAGCTTTGTTACCAAGAATCCGTAAGTAGAAAATCAATTCAAAGCCACTCTTATGCTGGTTATTTTTAGGAATAGCTTAGAGAAGACATACACCCTGCTGCTGGAGTTTTACATCCGTCGATTCTCCTCCAGAGAACATTAAACGGCAGATCTGCAGGAAGGGGCCACGTGCAAACCACACTACAATGACTCTTTTCCATAAAAACGTGCCTCAAAACTTAATCTTTTAGGTCTACTATTTAAATTACTTTTCTAGACCTTGTCTTTGAAGCCGTTAAGATATAAGCTAAATTCAAGACAAAAGCATCAGCAACCTGAACCTGAAACAAGACTGCAGAACTCTGGCAGCTACCTTCATCCTGACAGATCTTTATCATCAGCACATTTGCACAGTGCTCATCCACTCTGCTTGGGAGTAACAGACAACTCCAAAATTAGCTTCCCCAAATGTAGGGCTAAAAAAATAGCGACAGTCTTTAATGTGAAACAGGATTAAAAAATACTACAATAGTTTTATATATTTTTTTTCAATATACTCATACACATGCTGGTAAAATCAGTGCCGTCTAAAAGAAGAATCACAGCTGAATGTGGATTTTCCACCCATCAGCAAGCACACAGCAGTGAGGAAATGAGCATGTGGATAGGGCTTGGAGACAAAAGTGTCCCTTCCAGCCCAAACCACTCCTGTTATCCCGAGGGGAGGTCCCCAGGCTCGGGGGTCTGCACACCTAGAGCTGGCTGCACAGGACCGCGTCCAGGCGGGCATGCAGAGGGAGCAAAGCAGTGGAGCCCTGTCTCACCCAGCACGTGGACAGGATCTGACACTGAGCAGGAGCTGCTCCCTGACACCTTGTGAAACCTGAAAAACCAAGTAGCTCCTGCTGGCACCAAGCACTGGTCTGAACGGGAGCAGGGGCCGTAAAGCTCAGCAATCTCCAGCACTGTTCTCTTCTGCCTATGTTGCAAATCTGTCTACATTATGAATCTTGCCCTTTCCAAAGTCAATGGCGTGAGCACCACTGGCTCCTATAAACCCTCAGCACAAGTCTTCACCTGTAAACATGTACAGGGGAAAACCTGCTTGTCTGCAAGCAGTTTGCAGTTAGCACAAACACAGCAAGCAGGGCCACCTATCAAAGATTTTAAGAGTTATAACCAGAGAGAGTCCATTGCGCTCAAGAAGTTCCCCAGCTGAAGGGGCAGCCCAGCACAATCAGACCTAAGCAGCATTTCAGGGACAGATCCTGCACGGTGTGAGCAAAGGTACTTGCAACCCCTGCAAGGTCTCACAACAGGTACGAAGTCAACACCAGCTGACGACTGCAGCTTGTACGCAGACCTTTCAATTCCCCTCAGGCTACTGGGAAATTAGAGCCTTGTCAAGATCTGTAAAAAACACGTATCAGGAAATGATAAAATATTAGTGTCCCTGCACGCTGTTACACCAAGGAATAGCTTGTATTCAGGAATTATAATTACAGTTGCACAAACATGAAATATAAACTAAGGTAGCGACTGAAATTGGAAGTTCAAGAGGAATTAATTAACCCCTTGACAAGACTGCAAATAAACACTGAACAAAGCTGTATGTGGACTGAAAAGAAAGCCCTGCCGAATGCAACAGTTAATTCTGAAAGTTAACAAGGGCATCACCTTCTCAGCCAAAAGAGGAAAGGTGCACTTTCACACTCATCCCCTTTCTTGGCTTTCCCTGTGTATGTAAACCTCTACATGGCAGCGTGCTGCCCACAGGCACACCTGTGCAGCAATATATATATATATATATATATATATATATATATATATATGTATTTTAAACCCAAATCAACATATTTCCACAGCAACATTGAAGAGACAGCATGAAGGAAGAAAGAGCAGATGATGTGGAGGACAGGTCCTGCTTGAAGGAACATTTCTGGAGAAAATAAAGGTTATGAAATCGTGTCTGAGGAGTTGAGGAAGGTAGCAATGAAAAAAAAAAACCATCATAGCCTAATGCTGTCTGTCTGCATATTATCAAATACCAATCTGTAGCTTCCTTTGGAAAATCCATCCATTCTTTCTTCTTTGGACACTAACTTTTGCCAGAAAGCAGCACAGGAATTCACAGGGTGAGGAGAAACGCGGCTGCTCAGACAGGTTTCAGCTTTCAGAAAGCAAACCCAGAGCACTTTCACCTTGGGGCTCGCAGTTGCAGCAACTGCACCGAGCCAAGTATTTTTAATCCTCTTAGGTGTCTACACGTGCCTACAGTCACCTCCATGTGATGGCTGCTACAAGCATGGTCCCCAGAGGTGAAATCTGTTCAGATGTCCACGGTGCAGACAGCTAAGTCCGAGCTAATCATCTGGACTTTATTTATAAGCAAAGAGGAGGAGGACATCTGGGGGCATGATTCATCTGACCTATTTTAGCTGTTTACATTAACGTGAAGTGTCTGTTCCTCTTTGTGGACAATAAAAAAGAGCCTAGGCACTTACACAGCAGGTTGTCCATACAATGCGGTCAAATGATTCCCACCTTACATGCCTGAGCTTATGTGGCTGGGGGCAGCAAAAAACGAGATGCTAACTTCGCTTTCAGTAAGTTTCCTTGCTGTTTGAAATGCATTTTCTTTGTAATAAAAGTCCCGTGGTGTGACTAATAGTGCCACCCAGTGCAGAGAGCCAAGGCTGAAGGAGAGGTGGTAGACAAAGAATCAAATGCAGCAGAAATTATTTTTAAAGTAAAGGCCAGGGACATGTTACGAGTTGCCTCAAATCTGGCTCAATAGCTCCTGATGTGACAAGTGAATTTAGCATGGTGCAGCAATTTAAATGCATCTAAAACAGCTGGTGGGATTCTCAAACACAAAGAGAGATAATTGTCAACCTTATTCACAGCAATTAAATCTCTATGGACTAAAATAGAAGCTATTGTTCCCCAACACCCTGGGACTGGAGCCAGAAGGAACTTCAGTGGAGCAGAAAGTTGGCAGTTTGGACAGGGGCAGAAAACTCTGCAATTCCCTGGCATAAGAAAAAAAAAATCACACCCAAAAACCAACCCCAAAGATAAGTTCAGAGATTTATGGAAAAGATTTTCCTCTTGCAATGTAATAGGGAGACACCAGAAATTAGCACTGAGATAGATGTTAACATGGGCTTATCTCAGTGTGTCCTCCACACAAACAGAAGCGTATCCAGAAATTTCTTCTACTGACTGAAAAGAAGAAAGCTAGAGATTACTATTGCTAAATTTAGACACTTACATAGTGCCCAGATATGTTTCCTCTGGAGTCATCTGAGCACATGATACTCAGACAGACACAAGAAAGCTGGATAACTGTTATTAAGAGCCAACCACTGCCAATACAGAAACAATCATTAATCTGCTCTCAATTCAGAATGATCACAAAGTGGCAAAAGTTTTGTAAATCACTTGCCAAGGACAAAATACCTCCAGAGCAGCATCAAGAGACAGCTATTGGACTGAGAAAGCCAGAAAGAGGTGGTGCCAGAACCATACAAGTGAAGCACAGGCTGTCACACGTCGATCAACGTGCCCCAAAGAGACTGATGGTTGTGTTAGCTGGGTTGGGGGCAGCAAGAGCAGCAGACAACAAATCTTTCTTAAAGGTAGAAAAAAAATCCCTCCAAACCATTTGAAGATGTGCCTCTCCTGACCAAAAACCTGAAGAATTCAGACCAGGGGTGGGCCAGAGCATGTTGCAACCAAAAGTCTTCTGCTCACTAAGCCTGCATGCGGCTAGCTATCTGCTCCTGTACAGCAAGGATATTAACATGTAAAAGAAGATCAGTGTTGACTTTAAGGAATAAAAATCCATCTGCTTAGGGCTCTGACAAAGTGGTCTGATGGAAGAAATGCAAAACATAGGCTGAAGGATGAACCAAAGTTCCCTGTGTAGATTTGCATCCAGCCCTGTGACTAGGCCAGGCTGCTGAAGGCCCTTGGGGCAGCTCGCTGTCACTGCTGACACTTCTGGTCCTGTTCCTGCCTTTCCTCCAGCTTGAGATTTTGCCCCTTTCCTGCACCAGGTCTGCCCTTCTGAACCACAAGCAGCAAACTCTGCACCAGCTCCGTTGTGCAAGCCTCCTCCTGGGTTACATCTGCATTGCTGCATACAGCTGGCCAACCTCCAGCCCAGGGACCAGGGGACATGGGCTACGCTCTTCATCCTCTCCCAGAACTGAGTATCTGCATCCACACTGCCTGCACAAAGCAGCTCCTGGCTCAGCGCTGCCCATGTTCCTCCTGGGTACCATCTGGAAGAACACCAGCCTGCGGGCCACAGCCACAATAAGAAACAACGCGTGCAAATGCAGGACGAGCTCTTAAGCCAACATCAGCTTCAGCAGAGTTTCACAGCACCAACGCTGCTCTGGAAGCCGGAATAAGACCTGCAATGAAAGGGAGTTTTCCCCTGACCTGCAGACTCTGGAATTCCCGCACAGTCCTTTAAGGTCTCTGATGCTGGACACTGTCAAATGGGATATTCAGCTTTCCAGCTGAGAAATCCTTGGAAACCTCATAGAAGCAAAAACACACTCAATTTTTCTACACAACTTCTCTTGAAGAGACAAACTAACCCCACTGTTATTTTGCCATATGATCCACCTGAAATATAATTCTGCAATAAAAGATGAATACAGATAGATGCCATTATGCATAACAAGCACCATAATTAAAAATAATTAATCTTCAATATATCTTTCTCCAAAGCTTCAAATGCATTGTATTATTCATTGAAAAGGCTTCTGTTGCACTCAGGAAAAAATAAAATTAACCTTTTATTTTAACCTAAAGTTAATTCTTCCACAGCAAGAACATTTCATACAGTGACTGCTGTGTAGTGCAGAAGAAGCCTACACAGCTTCTGAATTTACTAACGGGGATGTTGTAACCGAGTCCCAGCAATACAAGGCGGACAGTAGATCAGTGTCAGCTCTGTTTGGAGACGAGCACAGCTTCACGGTGTTGGCAGAGTGAGAGGTGCTCCTTTCTTAATACCACCCTTGTGGATCCCTGGCTTTGGCAGAGATGCTTGAAGCTCCTTTTGATCTTGGGTGGCTCTAAGCCCTGCTCGCAATGCCGACCTGACACAGGTGCTGTCCTGGCTGCTGCCTGGCTGTGCACAAGCACTCCTGGTGCCGTACCCAGGCTGCCTCCTTCAGGATTCAGGTTGAGTCCTCCTGGGCTCTCTTTACCACCAGATACAACTATAACGCTACACTGAGTCTTTTTCTTTAAGCTTGCTCTGTCTCGGCTTCCTCCACTCCTTGGTTAAAGGGGTATGTTGTGGTGAGGCCACATCTCTTCCTCCTAATCTCGAGGATGGCATCAAGCTTTCAGACCCAGTTCTTCAACCTTCTCTAGTTGGATCTCATCCACCATCAAAAAACTTGGTTCTCCTTTCTCATTACTATGAACTTTCTAATCCTGCAGCATCTTACTTGAAAGGAAGCTGAAAGAGGTTATTGCCTACTTTCAGCCAACACTGCCAATAAAAAACAAACCAACATGACACTCCCCAGTCATATGGGTTAATAGCCAGCAGTAAACAGAAACTTCATAGGAAACCAACATAAAAATACTACTCTTCAGCTGCTTCTCAAAGTTACCCTCCAGTTTTGCAAGACTGCTTCCTAATGTAAGGTAGTACAGCAGTTTAAGATGCCTTACTTCTTGCCTTCAAATATCTTAACACATTGTACAACACATTAGAGCGATATAACAACCAACAGGTTTTATATATACAGCAAACAGCTACAAAGAACAACAAAAAAGGAAAACATTTTAAGCATGAAGGGAATTAGCTTCATAATAAAATATTTTCTTTATATAATACTGCAACTATGTATAACCACTTAATTGTATTGTAACTTACACACAAACAAAAGATCTTCAAAAAATCTTTAAAATAACCAGTGAAGCAGCCCAAACCTTCCATTTTTGTTTTCAATTTCTCACTTCTAATTTGCAAAATCATATTAACATCATTTTCCTCCCATTTACCCATCAGCCAGCTTAAATTGCCAACCTTTTCCCACTGAAGCGTGCATGTAAAATATTTCATTAAGAAAAAGGAGATCCACAGACTCAGACACAAAATACAATCATACTACCTCCTGAAACTTTTTGTATCTGGGTATGGTAACCACACTTACTTAGTCCAATCTTCTTTGGATGTATATGTATAAATACATATATGTGCGTGCACACACACTTATCTGGCTGGCTAGGACAGATTTATTTACCAAACAAAGATTAAAAAAAACAATCTCAGCAGTTCTCAGTGATGGAATTAAACACCCTACAGAACACATGAGTAATCAGCAGAGCAATTAGAAGAAATATTTAGACCACAGAGGAGTTGGACTCTATTGGGAAGAGGAAGTAAAAAAATAAAAAGAAAGTTTCCATTCCTCTGAACTATTGATTATATCAGTAAGTACAAAATGCAATCTTTAGAAGGAAACATCTGTGAGTAATTCACTTCTGAACAGAACAAATTCACCTTTCCATGGCTGATGAACAGATAGATGGTGGCTGCAGCGGGGCAAAGGATGCTCGGGCCTCATTACCTTCCTTCACTGAACTGCCTCAGTACGGCTCTGCTGTCCCTGATGTCCCTGCTCTGAAGTACCATTCTGGGGAGAGACAGCAGGGAGCAGGTAGAGTAATTATGCACTTTTAAAATAGCAGAACATCTTACAAAGGAATTTTACCCTCCCACAGTAGCCCCAGGACCAGACGCCTCAGTGTAAATGCCAAAGGAAGTGCCCGCTTCCTGCTCACTAGTCTTCTACAGGCGTTATGGCTGCTGCAACCTCAGTTAATCACATTTTATCACTCGAGCTTAGATAAATACAGCCCCCACATATATAACTCCTTCCCTTCTTGTGAAAGTTTTGGCTGGCACTTCTTTCCTTTTATAAAGAAAAGAGTCTAGGAGGTTGTATGCTGAAGGGAAATTGCTTGGCTTTTTTTTTTTTTTAAGCAGTATTTCTGCTTAAGAAGGCATGTTTTTTCAATTATGGTTAAAAAAAAAAAAAAAAGAAATTGTTTAATCCTCTTATTTCCACATGCATGAGAATTTGCACAGTCCTTTGGATTTACTGTACTTTTTAGACCATAACTACCCATTGAATATAAATTGAAGTTCTCCCATAGAGATATCAGTGGGTGGCCACGGGACTAGCATCCCATCTTCTCCAGTTATTTGCACATGCAAAAACTTCACTGCGCACTATTTTTTAATCTCTACAACAACAATTCTATTTCCCCCATCCCTAATTTCTCTTCTGCCTACCAGCACAAACTGAACTACCCTGAAGCAAAAAAATAGTCTAAATGCCTAATTAAAACCATCAAACACTCCAGTTGGTAGTTGGCATTACTGTACATCATTTTTTTTTTTTTGCATTTCCTTCCTCAGATAACAGATCTTTGGTCCAATGTGCTGTGAAGCGTAGCAACTAATACCCTCCTAGGATCCTGCGTATTTTGAACGTGACCCAAACATGTAGTAGATATTTTCTCTAGGGATGAAACTTAGTGTCCAATTAACATTTTTAATAGCCTCAATAACTACTGCAAAGAACACTAGGATGATAATTGTATCCATTAGACTTCCACGCTTCAAGCATATTCATCTGCCTATGACTCCACAGTGGCCTTCAACTGGGCTTTAAATATGATAATAGAAACATTAAGCAAGAACACTGTTGCAGTTGATGCTCAATAGCACACAGAACTTCAAAAATATTCTTGACTAAGAGAAGAATGATTTTTACTCTATACTAACACACAAATCCATTGTTTAGACATGGGAACAATACTCCCCGAAATGTTTAACTATCAGATTTCATTCTTCACAAGCTCTCCTCAAAACATGAAGAGGGATATCTTCTGTAAAGAAAAAAAATGCAATATTGCTTTATTAACAACACATGAAAGCAAGGAGACAAGGACCACACTCAGCTTATTTGCTTAAGAGTATTTCCTGCATCACCACCTCTCTGTAGGTATTACAACTTACTGGATTATAATACAGCCAAAATAATGTTCAGTTTGAGGGGCTGTATTGTATAACATTTTTAAGTACACACTGTAAGCTGAGCACTCCTCAACCCGTTCTAATTTGGGTCTCCAGCAGCTTAGTAGGGTCTCGATGTTTATCAATTTTCTTTCAGAGTTGTCTGAAAAACAAGTAGCCCACCTTTACATCTATTCTATGATAGATGCTTAATCAAAGAGAGGACTACTTCTGTCACTACGTGAGCATCGAGACTCTACATCTTGTTAAGCCATAGTGCTTGAAACTCTGATCGTAGGTTTAAGGGAAGCAAGGAACATCTCAGAGATACGCACAGAGCTTGGGTCATCTGTGTGTTGTGCTTATTCCTCACCTTTCAGTCCAGTACTCACAGCTTTTAATGTCTTTAAGAACAAGTCAAAATCTGTACAGAAGCCTAGAGTGTACTAACGGTACAAAAGCCTTAGCTCCTTACAAGAATAACGAGGTTTGCAATTCTTTAGGAAGGCCAAAGTCAGGGCAGGTCCTGTAAGCTCTGTGTCCTGCACCACAGCCAGGCTCACCAATGGCAAACACCTCCAGAAGCTTGCACTGGGCAGTGATGGGCAGCACAGTGAATCCCTAGAGGTAACACACATGGTAACAAATGACACCCCAGTTAGCTCAGGTGCTGCAGAATGCTAGCCAGTCCATTTTACAATGGACTGAAAAAAACAAACCTCCAAATAAAGCATACTAACATAAAGCTGGTGGAATAAGGACAGAGCACGGAATGCTAACTTGGTGAACCGAAAATGACAGATTAATTCATCTGATAATTAAAAGGATTAATATTATTATTACTAGGTTTTACAGGTCTTAAAGTGGAAAATAAGTTTTATAGACTACTACATCTATCAGCATCTGAATGATTAAGAGGAATGGTAGAGTCCTTAATCAGTTTTTGATTTAGAGTACCTCTCTAAACAGTTGTCTCAGGAACTAGTGCACATTTGTAATGATCTTGCATTTAAAAACATGCATCTTTTGTTGCTTTTTTTAATACATAGTATTAAGCAGAAAATAATTCCTTCCCTCACATCTCTTAGATGAAAGAACTGTAAAAATGCACATTTCTTTCAGAGTCTAAGAGTAACAAACAGCCTTTTTCACCTACATGAAGGTCATCTAGCCTAGGTGAAGAGACAGAAATGTTTCCCTGTGCAGTACTCCCCACAAAACGAGGCAAGACGGCTTTCCCTCATCTGGAGTTTGCCTAGTCTGTGGCAACACCTCCAGACAGGCAGTTTAGCCAAAGATATTCCTGTTAGGAATGTATCTTTTGAGGTTCAAGATCTCTGCTGGCTGCTCCTATTTATTTAGGGAGTGGGTTCTTGGCAAAGCCAAGCTGGGAAAGGAACTTGAGGGCAACTGGGATTTGCTCCCTGGTGGTTTAGGTACCTTGTCAACAGCAGCATTCGGTATCACATTTTGTTGGTTTCCCCAGGCTGAGCAGTGACACACAGCTGGTGACAAGGTGCTGATACTCAGCCCGTGGCAGTTTGCCAGACGCTGGGTTTGCAGCTTTCAGGAGGGGGGAAGCCACTTCCACAGGTCAACATTAAAGGAGGATTCTCTGGATGACGCTGCTGAAGACTAAGGAGTAACCTTTCAACCACCTCAAAAGCAGTGATAGAAAGGCCCAAAAGATGGAGGGCATGGGATACTCATATTTTAAATTTAGGCCCTTTTCCTACATAGTCTCCAGGAACATTTTTGTTTTTCTAAAGAGCTGCTTATACTTCTGTAGAAGTTTCCTTGAACTTCACTGGAACAGACTCCCCAGGGAAGTGGTCACTGCACCGAGCCTGACTGAGTTTAAGAAGCGATTGGACTGTGCACTTAGTCACATGGTCTGAACTTCTGGGTAGACCTGTGCGGTGTCAAGAGTTGGACTTGATGATCCTTAAGGGTCCCTTCCAACTCAGGATATTCTATGATTCTATGATTCTATTCCTTTCTCCCAACTATAACTAAAACTAACTACACAAACAGCCATAAATATAAATGGCATGTTGGACTACAAAATCATCCCCTTCTGCGAGGACAGTTCATCACCTCAAGAAGGTCCATCCCTCGGCAAAGCAACCCTCTGACCTTTGAAGGTCCCTAGTACCCAAACGGGAACTTATTTCTACAAGAAACTGGCAGACCAACTTGGAATAAACCTGAAAAAACAAGTGCTTTTCCTGGGTGCTGTTCCACATCCCCGAGACATGAACCGAGTTAACTGCTTCCTTCTATTCCCTTGAGATAGGGAGTTTCTCCTCTGTGCCCTTGGAAGGCCATATGGGTAGGCCACAGAGTCTCCCCTCACCCTCCTCACCTTTTGCCTCCAGCTGTAGTGGTGAAGTCAAGTGAAAAAAAGGACGACAGCAAACTTTTTCAATATCCAGCTATATCTGCATACCCCAGGCAATCTCCTATGCAACAGAAAGTAACATTAAAACTGAAAAAAAAAAAAAAAAGCTGGCTCCCATTCAGTGCCTTGTTTATCAGCAGATCGCAGATGTTCTTAACGCACACTGGCAAAGTGGGATAAAATCAGCAAAATGCATAAGCCTCTGCAACCAACATTACACTGAAAAAGGCAACACAATTTTTATGTCATATCAGTCAAGCCCACAGAGGTTTACCAATCACAGCCTGCAATCACACTGAACATATTGGTTGCCTTAGGCAACTGCCTCTTTTGCCTCAGCAGAAGAGATAACCCAGGTACTGAATCAGATAAACTGTATTTTTCGGTCAATAAAAGCCCGTGCAGCAGGTTTTTATCCTCTCATCCCATCAAGAAACAACTCTGCTGAAGCAAAGGCTCAAGCAACAAGCCCTCACGGAGCTGGTCTCATGAACCCGACTCACCTGCCCAAAGGGGCTGATGAGCACCCTCTGGGTGCCTTTACCACCTCCGTGCTGCTCCCGCTGCCGCACCACAGCCCGCCGCCATCCTACGGCCTGCTCGCCCTCTGCCAAACCAGCCTCCAAGGCTGAATCAAGCCAACACTAAACATTCATTTAGTGGTGGGCTGTTAGCATTAGGTTGGAGGTTGGACTCGATGACCTTGAGGTCTCTTCCAACCTGGAAATTCTGTGATAAGGTTTGTTTCTGTGATAACGCGGGCAGGCCACAAACCCACACTCTGTGCTGCTGGGTGTTTTCATACATTGGCTGTTAGGTTTTAAGGAAGTTGCTTCCACTCAGGACAAATTTTCAGTTTATAATATTGACAAAAACGTGCACAAAACCATAGCAATAGGCCCTAGATACACCAGCCACAATAACAGCCGCACTTTTGGTGAAGACTCTAAGTGCTGGCAGTCCAAATATGAAAATTTCCTTTCCATCACCTAAAAATTCACCATGGGATAATGTAATAGCTTGCTGTTTTGTTGTCTTTATCTTGTTGGACAATTGTGTTTGTAGGTATGACAAGAAGAGGGAATTATGGAAAAAGTGGTTCAAATGTGCTGTTCCTCCTTGAAGTCCTTCCATTATGTGGTCTCAGGAGGTGAAACTACAACTTCCATGTATTGTATTGTCTCAGTAGCTATTTTTCCACAGCTGCACTTGGTAACAGAAAGTACCTGTGCTGTTCTGATGAGGCCTCAGGATTTGAGAAGGTAAACTGTGCCATTAATAATATTAATTCAGTGTCTGACTGAAGGATCTAGCTATCAACAGAAGTCATAAGTCAGAGAAGACAGAAAAGATAAAATGAAATGATTGTCCAAGTTTTGCTTGTGTGTTGTTGGCGATATTGTGGTTTTTTTTTAAGCTAAAGTGTAAGCCTCAGGTTTATTGCACCTTCATTTTGGAAGCTATTCTATCTCCCACTTCACAGACCACAAAAACAAAACATGCCAGCTCCTCAGCTGCCCCCGTTCACATCCAGCTCTGAGTAGATGGCTGAAGAAGGTAAATTTATGCTAAGATGTTTAAGTGTAAACTGAAGCAGCTGAGGCACACAAGCTCTTTCCCATTTGCCAGCAGTGCTTCAGGGGGTTTGTTCAAGTAAACAGTCTTGTCCCAGCTTTGCAGGCAGGTTTTCCAGCTTGCACTAAGCTGCAGACAGATACACGCACAAAGCATTACCTGGTTAGCTTTCTGCCAGCCATGCTCTGTCAGCAGTCTAGGCACATCTTGGTACAATTCTTCCACTTAGTAAAATACAGGTTTAAGTCTAGAACTCCACAGCACAGGGGCAGGCATCAGCCGGGGCTGTGGAAGACAGCTGTTCTGTACAAGATGTCTTTTTTGTGTGTGTGTGACTGTGATATCAATCAAATTTCAAGATATTATGAGAGAAAACATTCTTCAATACTGAGACACATTTGAGGGAGAAGTTATCAAACTGGTTTGAGGTTCTTTTTAGCTTCCTGCTCCTTTAAGCAGCAGCTTCTTTCAGAGGATCCATTTCAATTTTTAGAGAAGGCGAATGAAGAGAGGTGACATGACAAAAGGCTTTGCCATTTTGCAAGCTAAGGAGTTGGAACAATTCCTCAGTGTAAACCTGCATCTGTTTGGTCAGGTCTTTCATCAGCAGAGCCTGGGTGTTAGTCTCTCCTTCCCCAGAATTATTTACTGATGCTTAAGAAAAATGCAAGTGCCACAGAAAGGACAGAGTTGGAAGACACGGCTTCTCTAGTGCCTCATGCCCACTGAGTTATTAGATCAATAACTTCTCCCTACTCAATTAATGTTGCTACACAGTATGTAGGAACCTCACTACCTCTGAGAACTGTCAAACTTGGCTGAAAACAGCCAACAGGTTTCAAATTTAATAGGGAGATATACACAGAGCATTCACACAGACCTCATTTCCATAGAAAACTTGGTGAGTTTTCCTCAATAAGGATCAGAACAATAGCAAAGATTAAAAATCTGTTAGAAAGCTCAACAGGAATGGCATTTAAAAAAAAAAAAAAAAAAAAACTAGAGGAAACAACATGTTTTACTGAAACAGCTAGCTACAGAATGAAGAATCAGACAAAGCTGCACTGTAACTCCTGTGCAGTATGACACAGCCAATGCCTGAAACACCAGGTTTCAATGCTTTGCCTTCAGCTTCCTTTGAAGCTTAAAACTGTTTTAATCAAAAATCCCATGTCCACACACAGCTAGACACAAGCAGTGCTGCAACAGATGCAGCAAGAAGCAGGTTTGTCTATGTACCTGGTAGTCATTTGCACACCTCATTGAATATAGACTGCTAAACAGATACAGAGTCTATCTTTTATATCCCAAAGTAAAAATACTG
Source organism: Heteronetta atricapilla (assembly GCA_011075105.1). Lineage (NCBI taxonomy): Eukaryota > Metazoa > Chordata > Aves > Anseriformes > Anatidae > Heteronetta > Heteronetta atricapilla. The sequence continues at coordinate 35,416,669 of CM021731.1, forward strand.
CCAAAATGAAAACAAATTTGTATAATTCATTCAAGAAAAACAGCCTGAGAGTTACACACTTTTTTCCACACACTCAGTCTATCAATTCCAATTGTACTCTTAACAGTATCCTCTAAGAGCCCATCTTCCCTTTTTAAAATCATCTCTGCAAATGGCAGGAAGACAGGTTAGTTGTTCTAAAACTCAGTTTCACTCTGTTGTGGCATATTTATTTTATATACGTTGCTTACAGAGAGAAAAGCCATAGGTATATTAAGCTGAATTTAATATATGTAATACTCCTCTACAACTACTACATTGTTTTACATTCTACACTGTGAAAACACAATATATTATGACAAATATCAAATGCAAAGCATGCCTTCTAAGTGTCTGAGGTCCAGCAGGGGAGATGTGCTAGGTGAGATAGACGACAGCAACTGCAGACAGCAGAGCCTGAGGAAGTGGAGGGAAATGACTTCATCTCCCACACCAGGAGATAACAGGCCAGCACCTCCTGAAAGCAATGAGCATGGAAAAGCCAGCACATTCCTTGCATTTTAAGTGTGTACATGTGGGGGGAATAACTCAGAGCAGCCGTTCTGACTGGCTGTAGCAAGCGCCTTCAGAGGGATGTGTTACTTGGAAGGAGGATACAGAAGGAAGACGCAGCATTAGAGACTCTCTGGGGCATGTCAGCCCAGGTGTGGGCTCATTAGCCACCACTGTGCACCAATCAAAATGCTGAAGCAGCTGAGAAAGAATCCAACGGTAAGAAAAAAACCTTGCATCTTAGCATAAGCATAAAAATATATTTTGATGCATCATCTTTTTACCACCTTGAAAACAAACTTTTCCCACGATGGACCAAATAAACATTTTAAACTCTGAACTTTACTTTGAACCAGTCTGGATACGTGTCACACAGTAAGGCACCCCATCTCCAGGGACACGGGCAATACTTGGGGCGCTCAAGTCCCACCTGAGCTCAAGGGTTCTCAGAGGGAAGCACTGTGCTCCTTCACTACGCTGGAAAGGCCTCTAACGGTTGCATGGGTCAATGCAGGGATTTGGGTGGAGAAGGTTTGTGTGACAAGCCACGGACAGGCCACCTCCTCAGTACTCAGCCGTTTACTGCAAAATGCATCTACACCTTCAGAAGCCTGAAGGAATTCTGCTAGGCATGAAACTGGCATATGAGTCATCAGAACAGGGCAGGAGGAAGCTTTTAAATTCAGCTACAGCTTGATTTGAACTGACAGGAATGCATTTTTACTTTGGTGACCAAAGGAAATTGTGCTGTGTTTTTGACAAATATCTAAATGGGTTTTACCTTGCTTTACACTTCCAACAGGTTGCTGTCATGGTCCAGAAACAGCAGTGAGTTTAGAAAACATAAAAAGGGAGAAGGGGAAATTTTTGTTTCAAGATAACATTTTGAGTGCTGCAAAATCATCCCAGGGCCCACTCAGATAGGTGAATGCATATCCACTTACACTTCTCAGACAGATGTGGTTCTGTCTTTAGTCATATTTAAGCATGTTTAAAATTGCTTGCTGAGTGGAATGGCACAGCAATCACAACAGCGGGAAAACTTGAGGAAGAATTCCACCCTCCCACCCACCCAGGATAGTTTTTACTGATGATTTGCCTCAACATTTGTCGTGAGCACCAGCGAAGTTCACTCATTTCTTTTCTGCATGAAGAAGCACATACTGTGGGAAGAGAAGCACATACTTCTTTCCTCTCCATAGCAGTTCAAATATTTCCTAGAGGATCTTAACAAGTGTTCAAAGTACTTTGTGCAGATTGGTTGAACACAATGTACTGTTTAATATACCAGACAAGAAAATACCTGATTTCTTCAATTCTTGGGGTCCATTCCACCTGCCGGGCAAAAAGCAAGCATACTAACACTGACTAAACATGCTCAACTACACATGAGCAGTAGCAGATCAGTGACAGCAAAACGCACATCCCAGCTGCTGAGGAGATGCCTCCTCTCTCCAAGAGTCCTTCACTGCTAGTCAAAACACTCCTCTGATGCTTGTATGTTGATGTGGCAGAAGACTTGTTGTAATGACCTTGAAAGCTACTAACAACTGCAATTATAAAACTTGGAGTTAGGGCAATACATGTTGGATAAAAGGTGGAGATCAAAGAGAAGAAATTCACTGGCCACCCAGATAGAAGGGTGATAGTTGGCCACTTGCCAATCCTTAAAACACAAAACCAAAACAGTGAGATGTCATGGTTTTAGCTAGGATGGAGTGAATTTTCTTCAGGGATGCTTTTGTGATGCTGTGTTTTGGATTTTTGATGTAAACAGTGGTGATAACGCACCGATGTTTTAGTTGTTGTAGAGCAGGGCTTACACAGAGCCAAGGACATTCCAGCTTTTTGTGCTGCCCTGCCAGCGAGGGGGCTGCTCAAGGAGCTGGGAGGACACACAGCCAGGACAGCTGGCCCAGATGGATGCCTCATATCACACAGCATCATGCTTTGCAAAACAAGATAGGAGAAAGAAGGAGAAAGCGGGTAGGTGAGGGTTGGGCAGGGGAAGGGACATTCAAAGTGATGTTTGTCTTCCTAGCAAACTGTTATGCATGAGGAGCCCTGCTCTCCTGGAAGTGGCTGAACACCTGCCTGCCAAGGGGAAGCAGCGAGTAAATTTCTTGTCCTGCTTTGCTTGTGAGCGTGGCTTTTGCTTTACCTAGTGAACTGTCCTTATCTCAACCCGTGCGTTCTCGTGCTTTTACCTATCCAATTCTCTCTCCCATCCCACCTGGGGAAAGTGAGCTGTGTGGGGCTGAGCTACCTGCTGGGTTAAGCAACAACATAGTGTCATCATTAAAGCAAGATGCAGGATAAAGATAAAAATAAGTTTAAGATTTTTGCAGTACATAGGGACGTGGGAATAATTTCGTCTAATATCCAATGCTGAGCCAAATCATTGAGGCTTCTTAATTTCCTGGCTGCCACAAATTCCTATGGTGGTCCTCCCATCAAGAAGTGATGAAATTTCTGTCAAAGGCTTGGTCTACAGAGCCCCATAAGCAACAATAAAACACATGAGAAAGGGCTGTCTATGCCCCCATTAATTAGACAAACACAGAAAACGTTCATCAGATAACTCTCAAGAAACCCAAGGAAGAAAAAGTGATAAAAACAAGTTTATTGAAGAGCATCCCATTCCAGTTTCTCTACATTAGTGATTTTTCTTCAGTTCTGAGACACAATGATACTGACCCCCCCCCCTTTTTTTCTAAATTGAAGTAAAAGTACAATCTTGCTTTCAGTTTTCCCTATTGTTGGCCTAATGCTGCATTCGTGGAATTATACAAATTATAGTAACATACACAAACTCCTTGCAGGAGTAACATTCAGAACTGACTTTTTAAATGTTTAATTATAAAGCAACACACTTTGTGTAAACCTAAAAAGGTTTTGTTTGGACAGTAGCAGAACTTGCCATAATGCTTCAGCAGCCTGTATCTGATATCCGTCCTGTAAAAATACAGCACTTTAAGTCATTAAGACACTGTATATTGCAGAATATAAATTAGAATTATTTTCACTTGCCAGCTGTGAAGCATTCGCTGTTTATGCTCTGCTGTGATTCTGATGTATACACTCCATCTTAAAACCCCATAAATATGTTTGGTACTGGATTAAAAGGGAAAAGAAAAAGTTTCAGCATTTAAATTAATTTAATGAAATCACATTAAAGCAACCACCAGGGCCATGACCACTATACCCCACCCCCTTTTCCCCGACAGATAAAGAAAACCATTAACACTGTTAGATCAAGTTGTAACGGGTTCATTTGATGAGAAGTTAAAAACCGCAGGGCTTCTGGAGGTGATACACAGCCCTGTAACTGCCAAGTGATCAGAGCAGAGTTCTCCCAGGCAAGGATTTACAGCATCAAGCAGTACTGAAGCATGGGTTTACCCTGGCTGCTACTTCCACTGTGAGGGAAGCATGGCAAAACTATCACTAGACTTACTTTAAACACAACCATCTTCTTCTGTGAGCTCTTGGGAACTAATTTAAACTATGTCCAGACCCAGAGGGCCCTACTTTAATTACCAAGTTCCCCTGCCTTCCTCCTCCCCACCATCCCCTGGTAAAACCAAGTGACACCAACACGGCTGGGCCTTTCCTGCAGCAAGCACCGCATCCATCTCGGGCCCAGCCTGGGGGGCCTGGCAGCAGGTGCCTGTGGAGGAGCACGAGGAACAGCAGGTGCAGACCTCTCCACAGGTACTCTCTGACTTTATAATTTAGCTTGAATTTCAGGATTTGGGGTCACCTCTTGCCTCTGTTGAAAACTGTTTTAAAATAAACGTGCTAGATGTGGAAGCCGCAGCTATGCATGGCAAAGTCAAGTCAGAAGAGGGCTAGTCCTGTCAGCAGTAGGGTGGTCCCTCAACACAGGGACACAGAAAAGCCACCTCCAGCTCCAGGGAAAGAAAAGACCCCTTCCCTTCACGGACAGCGTGCACGAGATGCACCTGAGCACATTTATCATGAGTCACAATACAGCTTGGGCATTTCAAGAGGTACAACACAGCCCCAACATGTGCAGGATGGGTAAGTCAGAATAAATCAAACTACACAATTTAAAGATTAGTATAACTGGATGACATGGTTGTAAATAGTATGTTTCCACTTAAAGGCAGTAAGTAAAGGATATCAATATTCAATGCTCCCAGAAAGCACAATCTACTCCTACAACGTGCAGCAAAAATAACTTCACAAGCTTACATAAAATCCAACATAAGATATATAAGGCTTATCCTGTCAATGAAAAGGCTTTTTCATTGTAAAACTCAAGAGCCAGATGAGCAAATACAGCAACACTGACATCCCACTCTCAAGTCTGAAGACAAAGAAAACATTACCTGCTGCCATACAAGAAAACCTGAAGCCTTGAGTTAAAAAGAGAAGTGCATTCACTAGTTTTCTCTGCACCTCCTTTTTTTTTTCTTTCTTCTTGGAGGAGTAAGGGGACAGTGAGGGGATAGGTAGTGTTAGAGCCCACTGCTTTAAGACACAAGGATGAAGAGCAGAGCAGCAAGCAAACAGCTTTGCAAACATCATCTCAGGGGGCTTGGCTACAAAGCAAGCAGATTGAGTTCATGAGATGGAGGTAAAATTTACACAGTAATTGTTTGCCACAGCAGAAAAGTGAAATAAAGAAGTGTTCTCCTTCTTTTGGAGGTTACTTTACTTTCACATCAGGTTTCTGTTTTAAACTTTCAGCCTAAACCTATACTGCATTGAGGAGAGACTGCAATGGCAAGATACAAATTTAGGTTTTTCACATATGGAATAATAAGGATTCTCCACACTTGTTTACAACACTTCACCAAGGGGAAGAACATCTCTAATCACCATTTCTTTAACTAGTGTGCTTTTTAAAAAAATCCAGCTAGCATCACTTACTGATCATGAGCTGTCAAAACCCTAGGACAAGTTAATTTATCTGCACCCAACAGTTTAATACTATGGGAGAGAAAACAAAATCAAGCATTGCACATACTTGGCAATTATTTAACTTGAACAGTGACATCCCTGCATAACAATCACATATTTCATTCTAAAAAATAAAACTTCTAGTCAAGGGATTGAAGGTAATAAGTGAGCTCATGTTTTGCTACAAAAAAATCCTATGCTTCTCAAAGTAAATGACTCATCTGTACCAACAATTTTATGATCCACCATTTTCTAAAGAATTGTCTTTTCTTTTTTAAACCTCAGGTGAATACAACTTTGAAACAAGGACTCATGAGGCAAATGATGACAGAGGCATGCAAGCCTCTTAAGACTGCACATGCACATAATTAAAGCAGACATTACAATTCTGCAGGATTACAGTCCAAGGAGTGAAACAAGAATGTAAACCTCAAGTTTTTCACAGGAGTTGCCTCTGGTGGCTTTTGAGAAGTTGTGAACTACTTTGTAAGTCGACATAGTGATTCAACTGGTTGTCATTTTTGCTGTCTTAAATGTAGAGCGTTGTCTTATTATACCAATTTCTTTTAAAAGATTCAAAATTCATTGAATCAAACATTTAAGAGGTTATTGAATTGCACTGCTTTATCTCCCAGCTATTTACCATCTCTAATAATTTGAATTTCCACCCTCTTTACATTCAAGGAGTGAATAGAATTCAAGACAAAGCCTTCTGCCTGACTTTAAATGTAGATTTGCTGAAAGCGTAAGAAAAATCCTAACAATTACAGATTGTTTACACAGAGAAGGCAATAGGCTTCAACAAGAGCTACAGACAAGCCAAAAAAAAAAAAAAAATCAAACCAGTTTTGATGGTACTAACCAACCATATAAGAAATTTGGAAGTAATATAATCCCAGTACGACTGAATATCAGACTTCGCAACATATGTCACCACTTGATTAATAGCTAAAGGAAACATAAAACATCCAGTGGAAAATGACCTAAACTGGCAGTTCATCCTCAGTACTCATGTCCAAGAAGTCATTATCTGTGCATCTGTTTTCCCTTCCTCTCACTGTCCCCACTAAGGGGGATTTGGGATTCATATTCCCAGCATCTCTTCTGGACAAACATCAGAGGACAAGAAAGCAACCCAAGGCTGTGCCATCAAAGCCTCCCCTAGCAGGAGAGCTGTCTCACAAAGTTGCCAGGTTAAGCAGCTTAATAATAATAATAATTAAAAAAAAAAAAAAATCTGAAAAAGTGCTATATTTCCCAAGCTATAAAGTGCAAGCACCTGATTTCACCACTGTTACACTGTATCTAGCATGATATAATCCATTTTCCAATCTGTAAACAGGTATCTGATGGTGGAGATGTCACCGGTTTACAGTGTGAGGGTGAAAACCACACCTCCTAAAACTAATTATAAAAAGTCATCAGACAGCAGGAAACGTGTTCTTCTGCAAGGTCCAAGAAGACGCTGCTGCTGCTTACACCTGACAAATTTTTCCCCTGTGAATTACTGCTTTATGATTTGCCTTAAAAATCAAAAGCCTGGAAGGCATTTAGGCTGTTAAAAATTAATGAACAGAGGCCTTTCAGCTCTTACTTTGTGCTCAAATACCAAGAGGTCCTCTATCAAGGATTTTATTACTTTGAGCAGAATTGAGGGAGACTGCCCACACAGCATCTCCTTGCCAATTATATGTGTACTGTAATAATTATAAGAACACCCACTCCCATTCACACGATGTCGAAATAATGCTGTCACATGCGACTGAACCCAGACAGAGAAGTACCCAAATCTCTGCATACCTGCTTGCAGGTATGTCCTAGTTTCTGAAGAAAAAAAAGCTCTGTTTTCCTGCTACCCAACACTCATACATAACCTGCTTTTCTCTGTAAATGATTCTTCAATAACAATGAATGTGGACTAAAACTGGGAACTTTATCTTTCACATGATTCGAATAATGAAGTTAGGCAAGATGTTTGAAGACATTAATCATACTTGATAAGCATAAATACCTTAGAGACCCATCCACAGGCTAGAAGCAGATCAGTGTACTGATAAACAGCACAAGATACCGTACAAGCAGGAAATTAAAAATCAGTGGACACACACCTCCATCCCATGTCCACCCCCCCCCCCCCAAATAAATAACACACAACTCTCAATTAAAACAAACAAACAAAAACACAACTATGGATTTCTCTCCTCCTTGTTACTGTCCTTCCCAGAAATACCCACACAACAGTGACATAGAGCAAGACAAATGTTTTTTCTGGACTGTTTCCAACCTGAAGGTCAGTAGGTACAAACGTGGGTCATAAAAGTCCCCAATCCATGCAAAATTGGCTGAAAAATGCCCTTTACAAATATACTAACTGAAGTTTAATGATTTGCTTGGAAAATGGGAGTACATTGGACTAGCCAGCAGCTGACATTAAATCGCTTCACCGGTCATTGTCAACATTCCTGCAATAGTCCATACTATAAGAACTTCGTCACAGCATAAAAATGCCAAAATCTTTCTGATTCTGAGCTGCGTGAGACCAGAAATCACCAGACTTTTCTGCACGGTCAGATGCACTGACCAGCCTGGATGACTGCACGCACATGTTGCCTAGTGTTGTAGGAAAGAACAACAAATTATTTAACATTTCCTATATTTTCATTCATTTGTCCCTCTCCCCTTTTCCAAAAAACATATTTTCTCTTGGAATAAGTTTCGTATAAATAACGGAATGTATTAACTTCCAGAAATTTCAAACACATTGATGCTCTGTTCCTTTAACTAACTGCCAGAAGCACAACTTGCCTTGTAGGGGTGCTGAAAGAGCCTTCGAGTGAGGAGCTGTGGGGATGCAGAGAACACCACAGTAATAAACATCCTGAAGAAGTGCAAAAACTAAATAAAATGCTAACTTGGAAACACCAGGCTGAATTTCAAGTTCTAGGTTAAAAGTGCAAGTCTACTGCTACACCGTTACTGTGGTATGTGCCCTGACCCAGGTGAAGCAGCCTTTTTCACCTCTCTTGAATCACTCCCACACATTTCTCATCTGAATTTCTTTATTTCTCAAAGCAGAAACCACTATTTGGCTCCAGCATGGTATACAGATGCACCTGGAGCTTGGGTTAAGACTTCTTTCAGTCGTAACAAAGAATTTACAAGCAAGTTCACAAAACCTCCTAGTGTTGTTTCACACTAGAAACCCCGCTGCATCTCCTGTTCGATGTTCTCATACTGTTTCTGAATCCTAACAAGGAACAGAGAGAGTCTGTCCTCACCACCACTTAACATTATGTTGGGTACATCAGTAATATCCATCATTGCCTCTTCCACTCAATGACAGATTCACTCCCAACATCACTTTCCTCCACAGTACTGAAAGTCCTAACCCAGAGCCCCACATACTGGGCTCTGCAGGACATTCCCAGCCCCTAACCACTCATTTCTGACTGATGTTTTTTTGCCAAGTTCCATCAGTTTATTATGAAATACACCCATCTGGTTTTGGCTGCCACACAACACCTCTAGTGCCTGCCCCAACTCCAGTCCCCCTAGCTCCAGGAATCACACCTGTAATTCCCCCTTTAGTACAGTTTTCTTGTTTGGGGCAGTAGCGCCTCTCCTTAGAGAAGCTGCCACGCACTTAGAGCCAGGTCTCTTACTGTGGCTCCACTGATCATAAAGGCATGTAAAAGGCAATGCTGAGGCAGTCTGTAATCACTGGGGAAGGCAGCACGTTATGCCAATGAGTTACCATAATCTTTGCAATCCATGTGGCAACTACCAGTGAATTAGCTCTCAGCATCAGCCATGTAAAAACGTATACATGGAACTTGCTAGTTCAAGTTTGGGCTACACAGAGTTCATCTGCTTCTCCGTGCCCAGCCCAACACTTGAACTCGCATGTTTTTCGTTCACCACTGGAGATGTTCTCTCATGAGATGTTAGCTCTGCCAACTGGGCTCTAAAGTACAGAGCCCGGAAGGCACGTCTCTAGAGTCACCAAGACTTTCAAGGGCTGAACTCACTCGGGCTCAAGGAGCTTGCCAGCTGGCTCATACCAAACAGAGGAGATGACCTTCATTGCTTCTGCTTGGGATGTCTTCTGCACTTGGGATGAGCTGTCCTGGAGGACATTTACAAGTTTGTCACTGAATGCAAGTACTGGGGGAAGAAAGGTTTTGTGACTTTTTTGTTTGAGAAGTTGTCTCTGTTCCAAAGGCGATGGTGTTAGGCTGTGAAAAAACAGATGTGACCAGCTTCAAAGCTAAGCTGCATTATTGCTAGTAATCAGCATAAAGCAGACAGCAGACAGATATCAACTGGCCAAGAAAAGCGCTAACAATCAAGCAAGGAACAGCAGCAAAGTTCTGGTTTCTGCCGCAATGCAAACCAGCAACCTGCGATACAGGTGGCCTGTGTTACAGCCTGGTTGGCCCCAGCTCAGCGTATTACATCAGCTCTTTGAACAAGGCTTTCCTGTTCCTCTGACGGCGTTTCATCATGCAAATAAACAGGTTCAAGCCAGTTAGATAAAAGATAAGTGATGAACCTGTTCACATTAAAAATGATACTGAGCTGCCAGTGCCAACACATGAAAATGCTCCCACTGATAGCTGTGCAGGCTGCAGTAATTCTGTACCTTTACCACATACTCCTGGCTTGGCACATGCCTATTAGTGCCCCAGTGCTGTGGCTGTACAAGACAGCCACATCCAAAGTAAATCCCATGGAATAACGTCTGCACGTTAAGCAACAGCAACAACTGGAACCTACTGCCATTTGCCCCCAGAGAACAGTTATCTAGACTTCACAACAAACAAGAGAAGAGGAATGCAATTAGTGAAATCAGTAGATAGTTAGCAGGGATGTCACATGGGAGAATTAAAGAAAACAAAAACGACCTTCAATAATCAGGTCAAACATACAATACAAAAGCTGCGTTATACTACATAGGTGACTCAGCCAGCCAGCTACAAAAAAGGTAATCAGATAACTGAGGTTTCCTCTTCGCTTTTTAAAAATTGCTTTTAAAATAGATAAGAAGTACTGACAGTTTGTACCTACCCCCTCGCCCCTTTTGTTTTATTAAAGGAACTTGGAGAGCTTGGGGCAATAGGTTTCTCCCTAGGAAATGTTACGATCCCTGAAATAACCAGACATGCTGCAGTACTCTCCTGAAAGCGTGGAAAAGGTCATGCACAGTACTACAGACACTCATCGTGTTTGTTAGCACGCAAGCACCAGATAAAGTCATCTTTATAATCATTTCAGGAGCCCCAAGTTAATATTTCTATAATCAGTGTCAAATACTAATTGAGTGGGGAGGTCAGTCCCAAAAACTGAAGGAGCGGTGTAATTAATCATTATTATTAAGTCCTAGGCAAAAGAGATCAAGCATTGCACTGCTAAGGAGGATATATACATATATATATAATACACATTATATACATATACTATACATATATATTATATGTATATAGATATATACATATTTTATATATATATATAGATCATATATAGATACCGCTCCTGCCGTTTTTGGGACTGACCTCCC
>CM021731.1:35427785-35458391 GCA_011075105.1 Heteronetta atricapilla
ATCATATATAGATCATATATATATATATATATATATATATATGATATGATATATATATATATATATATGTTGTTATATATATATATATGATCTGAGCCTCCTGAACTTCCACACGCTGCTCAGCATATCAGCAACTGTGACTTCATTCACCAGCAGGGAACAGCGAGGATGGAGGCTGGCTGCAACCACTGGATGCCTGAGGCTCCAGTGCAAAGGGGAATGGAGCAGCACAAGAGAAAGAAGGTACACTAAAATAAATAAGTGTCTACAGACAGAAAGGGCTGCGTGAATGTATATTTTCCACACCTTTCAAGATGTTCAGAAATACAAAGGTGTGTTGGTTTTGAAGTAAAGTCCTTTTCCACAATGCATTCAAATTCTCTGCCCAAGAATCAGGTCAGAAACTCCCAATACAGAGGTGCCTAGCTTGTAGAGGAAATGACCCTATAAAACAAGAAGCAATGCTAGGACTGTTCATTAGTGACAAGAAGTCCAGAAAACAAGTTCCCAATTGTACCAGGATTGCCATCTGTGATCAGAACATTCACAGCATTACCTCAAATCACAACAGGAGCTTTTGAAGAGAAAGGCCAATTTGGCTCATTTCTCTGCTTCTCAGAAGTTTGATGGGCAAGCAAAATGATTTGATTGATCCAAGTCTCCTCCACTCTGTGCCTACCATTCTTGACCAGACAAAAGGTCTGGGCTGGGGTAAATAAGAAGGAAGTAAAGCTGCTCCGATAGGATGACAGTGATAGGTGGCACTGCAGAAGTGGGGTCAGTAAATTCATCACTGATGGAGAAAACAGCACTTTTTGTCAGCCAACTAACATGCCAAAACATAAAACTTTACTACTGTCATGGTTTTAGCTGGGATGGAGTGAATTTTCTTTAGGGAGGCTTGTGTGATGCTGTGTTTGGGATTTTTATGAGAACAGTGGTGATAACAATGTTTTAGCTGTTGCAGAGCAGGGCTTACAGAAAGCCAAGGACATTTCAGCTTTTTGTGCTGCCCTGCCAGCGAGGGGGCTGCTCAAGGAGCTGGGAGGGGACACAGCCAGGACAGCTGGCCCAGATGGATGCCTCATACCACACAGCATCATGCTTGGCAATAAAAGCTGGGAGAAAGAAGGAGGAAAGGGGGGGGACATTCAAAGTGATGGCATTTGTCTTCCTAACAAACTGTTGTGTGACGAGCCCCACTCTCCTGGAAGTGGCTGAACACCTGTCTGCTGCTGGGAAGCAGCAAACAAATTCCTTGTGTGTGCACAGACAAAGCAAAGCAAAGCAAAGCAGCTTTCGCTTTACCTAGTGACCTGTCCTTATCTCAACCCCTGAGTACTCAGCACTTTGACCTTTCCAATTCTCTCCCCCATCCCACCTGGGGACAGTGAGCGAGTGGCTGTGTGGGGCTGAGCTGCCTGCTGGGTTAACCCACAACAAGCACATTTTTGGAACGCCAGCGTGTTTGGAGGCCAGAGCCGAGTGAAGCAGTTGAAACTCTCAGCTCCAGCAAAGTAAACTAAAAATGACAGCTGTGCAGTGGGGGATGCACACTCTCAAAGTGAGAAGGGAAGGAAAGACTCTGCCAGGTCCAGTAAATTTTTTAGAAAGTCTTAAAAAAAAAAAAACTGTTTAAAATCAGCTACACTGACCTCCACATAACCTTTTTGTGGTCTTTAGGTTTTTATTTATAAAAGTCCAGGCTTCCTCGGAACTCTGCGCACATTACTGATTTATTTCCTTTGACCTCATCTCTCCGTCATTTACCCTTACGGCCGAGGTTCAGGGCTGGGAAGCTGGTGCCTGCAGCCCCTCTCACGAAGGATGCGGCAATTGGGGCGAGCTGTCCCCCTCGTGCCAGGAGCTGTGCTGCAGCCTCCCCGCGGGGCAGGGGGGCACTCCATTCCCCTCCCGGCCAGGACTGTTGCAGTTATCACAGCCAACACTCAAGTGCTTTTGTCCAAGGATGTTATAAGCTAGAGCTGATGCTGAAACCTACCCAGGCAGCTGAGCTGCATGATATCTGATCCGCCCTGAGTGAGGGGGATTAAACAGGGAAAAGAAAAAACTTCCTTAAAACTTTTCCCTGAATTCAACTCTTGTTGCTCACGATAAAGCTCTAATTCACACCTTGCCAGTTGTAGGAAAAACAAGATGGGAGATAACGCTCTAGCTACAAAGCCTACACTGTCAGCTGGCCATCAGGCTGACAACCTGCAAACTCCCTGCAAGAGTTTGTAAGAGGCAAATCTGTGACAGGACTTCATTGTTTGAATTTCTGTGTATTTGTTTGAAGCAATACACTATCACTTGGTAGGCTGGTCTTCAAACTTTTTGTTCACACACCCCATGATTACAAAATACAAATAATTGACTATACCAGTGTACTTGTGCTCATCTCTCTGACTACATAATTTCACTACTGAAGTTCCAATATTTTCTCCCTGCACCTCACTGGTTCATCTGTCAGCTTTGAAGACCACTGAAAAAAATACACTTATTCAGAAGATTTAAAAAAATATCTTTAACTTGAAAATGAATCTTAACACACCCCTTTTCCAGAAGGGCATCATTTTCTCCACAGATTCTACACAGAAACTGTGATTTCAAAGACTTCACTAGGTCTAATGACCAGCAAATACAATATTCCAAAAGTCACCAAAACTAAAGAACATTCATCTCCTCCGCAATATTGCCCAAGCATCTAGAAAAGAGTTCCCACACCTTAGACCAAGCTCACTGGCTTTGTCTGGGATAGAGTGGAATCTCCTCCTAGCAGCTGGTGTGAAGCTGTGTTAGGGATTTTTGATGAGAATAATGGTGATAACACAGATGATTTCATCTGTTTCAGAGCAGGGCTTACACAGAGCCAAGGACATCTCAGCTTCTCGTGCTGCCCTGCCAGCAAGGGGGCTGAGGGTGCACCAGGAGCTGGGAGGGGACACAGCCAGGACAGCTGGCCCAGGATGACCAAAGGGATGTCCCATGCCATGTGCCATCACGCTCAGCAATAACAATTGGGGGAAAAGGGGGGGGGCATGTTGCAGGTGCTGGTGTTTGTCTTCCCAACAAACCGCTGTGTGTGATGAGCCCTGCTCTGGAAGTGGCTGTACACTGAAGGGAAGCAGCGAGTGAATTCCTTGTCCTGCTTTGCTTGTGCACATGGCTTTTGCTTCACCTAGTGAACTGTCCTCATGTCCTCACATGGTCCTTATCTCAGCCCATCAGTTCTTGCACTTTTACCTTTCTTATTATCTCCCCCATCCCACCTGGGGAGATTGAGCGAGTGGCTGTGTGGGGTGAGATGCCCACAGAGGTTAACACACAACACCCAAACCAGCCACTGCTATCTAGATAAAAGCAATAAAACTGACATGCACGCAGAGTCCACTTTTAAAGTGCTGTATCATTGTATTTGTAGTTTTTACACTGCACTTTTTTCTCTGGGCTTACAGATGATGATTCTGTTTTCAAATTGCATGTTCCCCTCACGTGGGATTTTACTAGCTACCACTGTCCTACACAGTTTCTCACTGAACCATATAATTAGGTTACATTTTTAGCTAACTACATAAATTGACCTTCAGATCTAACAACTGCATGTGCAGACTGACATTCTGGACACACACAGCTGGTCTTGGCTGTACCCTGCTTTCACTGAAGGAGCAAGGTTTCCTCTTGCTCAACAGACAAGTGTTATGTCTAGAAGAAAATGCAGAAACTAATAAGAGGACAAAGTAACAATACTAGTTACATACATTTGCCTCCCCCCCCCCCAAAAAAGACAACCCCCAAACAACACAGAAATAATGTCAGTGAAAACTCACCGATATACCAACTGATGACCATGGGCCAAGCACTGACCTCTTTGGAGAACCATGGCTCTACAGTCAATGCAAGCAAGCATTACGAGCCTTACAAATTATCATACAGAGCCACATACAAGGTTCATCTGAGGTTTTGATGTATTTAAATCAGTAATTACAATTCATTTTCCTAACTCATTAATCTATTTCACAAGAATAAAGGATCCTGTGATTTCTTGCCTCAAACTTGTTTCTGCTAACTTGAAATTACCATCATTTCAAAGACATAACGCCTTTCAAATTCTTCAGCTGGAGAACAGACTGAAATGACCCTTCTTGAGGGATTCAAGTCTCAGATTCACATTCAGTCTTGACTATGTGACTACAAAAGTTTAAAAGGGATTTTTAAAAATAATTATTACAGATATTTGAAATTTAGGCTGTATTATAGGAGCTTCCCTGTTATAAACACTCCCCACTAAAGGATTTACTTCCTGTGGCATGCTTCAAGTCTGCTCCTACACCCACAGCACAAGCTGATCTTCTGACTTCTAATAATACCTAGAAAAATGCTTCAGTGAAGTGGCCTGAGCAATTACGAGGCTCACACAGGAAATGATTAATTCACAGATTTATGAATGTGAATTCACAGAATTATGAATGTTTCTCTGTGGCCTGTATTCTTTAACAATAAAAATTTGAAAAGGTTATTCTCTGTATCTCAAATGAGTAAAGATACTTGTTCCTAAACACTTTCTAAAACCATTACATGAATCTGATTTTCCCTTTCCAGGTCTCTGCAATGTCAAAGTGATAAATCCTACTTGGTTCTAGACTTAAAAGTTATGAAAGATATTTTGCCCCCCTGGCCCCCTTGATGAGAGGCCAGTAGAAACTTGAGTCCACTCTTCATTTCCCACCACTAGTCCACCCATCCAGGTGTGGTACAACAGTAGTTGTTCTCACCTCAAAGATTTTGTAGTATAACAGGACTTCATGGCAAGAACGAGGTATCTGCACTGGTTTGGAGGATACGCGCTTTCTAAAACACAACCCAGAAAAGGGCAAACTCAAAGCATGGCAGGCCCAGCTCTGTACTGACATGCTGCCATCTTCTCATCATAGCCTTGAAGAATGACTGATCCCTACTGACCAACGTTGCCACCTTATGCTTGCTCCCCCAACATCTCTTTAGCAATTATTAGGAAGTTAACGTGCTTGAAGTGGAGATAATCTCCCTTATAGTGTTTCTATAGTTTTTTGTTGGCTTTTGGTAAAAGCATGCTCTTGAGGCTGTGCCAAGTAGAAAACTTTCTTCATAGCTTGTGGCTGAGTCTTCTGTCTTCACCCTTCAGTCTGTAGAGCACAACCTTTCTCTGTAGTCTGTTTTCCAATTGCTCTGCCTTTCCGTCCTCTTGTCTCTTGCTTTATACAACTATTCTCCACCTGAGTGAATACAATGATGCCAAGCCTCTTGGAAATAGCACAGCACAACTCAACCGTACACCCAAAACTCTCTTCCCTCCACTCTGCTCTGCCCTGCCTCAGGATGGCCTTATCCATGCCACCTACCGGGAGCAGGTTCTGTCTGGGGATTGCTAGACACTGTGACCCAAAACTCAGCCAAAACAACGGAGACACTGGGCTTGGGACCTGTTCCACTGCCCCTCTCCAGACAGCCACGCCAACAGCCCACACAGCAAGAGTCCTGGCCTGCAAGGCATCCCTTCTGCCCTCGTTATGCCAGCCACCAGGCTGCTGCCCTGTTTGTGTAACACCTTCCCATTATATTAACCCAGACCACATCACAGCCCTTGCTGTTCCTCCTTTGCATCCACTTGCTTCCTCCTTTCCCTGGCTCTTTAATGACAACAAACCCAATGTCTCCTCACCCATCCGGCCTGTCTGACCAGCTTGCAATTACATTAGGAAACGTATGTTTTTAAGCAACTCACCTCAGTCAGATCATTTCTAATTTTGCTCCCACAGCTCTGCACAGCATTGCTGCTCTGCGCCTTCCTACTTTAACAGCTGTCATCACACGCCTGTGGCCAGATGAACCACTTAACTCTGATAACGCAACCTGAAGGACAATCTCTGCATCCCATCATGGTGGGATAAACAGATGCAACTTCTCTGCAGCAAGCCCCACCTCTGCTTTCAGCTGGCACAGCACCTGCAAGCCACTACTAAAGAAGCCGTAAGGGACAAAAGGGTTCATTTGCCATTAAGAATGACAGATTGCAGTGCTCTGAAACACTTTTCCAGCACCGACTGAACAAAAACAGTGATTAGCAGATCAATCAAGCAATCACCCACTATCAACCCAGCCTGTGGATCAGCTGCTTGCTGCAGCTCCTCCCAGTCAGCCCATGCTCACCGCTCCCTCCCACGGCCATCACCCAAGCCTCAGGCACTACTGACCCAAGCAAGGCTTCCCCAGAGCCGCTCCATTTACCTCCTCCATCTGCAGTTGCCTGACTTTCTCTTCTCTTTATTACTTATATCTACACACATTATTAGTTATTATTAACAATTTATTTTCCGTCTTTACAGATTTTTTCCCCCTCTTCCTTCTCACCTGCACATTGCCTCCCACTGCCTTGGTCAGAGCTCGTACACCAGCTGGACAACACAAAATACCACAACAGACAGCCATGCAGCGCAAAGAAACAAGAACGCTTCCCAGCACAAGGGGGATTTTAAAATCTAGTCTCTAGTCCCCATACCTACCTCACGATGACAACAGTATTTACCACTGCCTCCTAGGGCTAAAGCAGTCTACATGAAGGTGCTGGGGGACCAGCACAGCCACCCAGCAGTCACAGCCTCACGAGCCTGGGAGCCCAGGCACTGTGCAAGGGGGAAGGGCACAGTCCCTTCAGGTCCCGCCTGGCCTGCCACCTTCCCTGCTCCAGTCACGCCATTCATCTCATCTCCAAACAGCCTTTAAGGTTGGTTTGGCTCTTGTACCTGCAATGAGAGGCTGCTCACCTCTCCTCTTCTCTGACTGAGTGAGACCGGGGTACAATGCTCGGGCTAGCCAAGGCCCTCCCTGGTCATCCCAGCCACAGTAGGACACCTTCTCCCATACCTTAGGAGAAACCCTTTTATTCACATCATGGTAGTGTTTCCTTTAGTAGCAAGGGCAAAGCACTGAGAAGGAAAACTGGGGTACGCTACAGTGCAGAGCACCCACACACCCCTTTCCCAAAGGGCTGCCAGCCCCTCCCAAATGCCTCCCAGAAGAAATTCCTTTGTGCCATCCCTTCCAAGTCTGTTGTGCCTCTCCTGATACTTCACACCTACAGGATTTGTCCTGGTAGCAACTCAGCAATTCCTGGGCACCTGATGATAAATGTCTCCATACCCCACCCACAGGTCTCTCTGGACATGACACTGGCCTTACCACGATGAGCTCCCAACAACCAGAGAGACTATTCGTATCATTTTCACTAAAAAAAAGAAATCTGAGGACAAAACAAAAAAATGGTAGGCTTCCAGCTTGCTGAAGACAATCGTGATTAGCCCTTTAGCAGCATGGCACGCTCTATGTCCAGACACCAAATGGCACGCTCTGCTACAGGACTACAAATCAGCACGCACAGCAAACTGGTCTCAAGCCCACACCATGAGGTACGTCATCCCAAGAACATGAAAGGTCCCTAAAGAAACACGAGAGCCTCCCATGAGCCAGGCCATGTGACACGGGACAGAGAACCATTTACAGAACAGTTAGCATCACACTCCTGTGGACCTTTGAGAAATTAAGCTTTGACCCCATACATCCTTTTCCAATTTCACCATTAAACTCTCATTTTATAATAGCACTCCATTAGAAAAGATAGAAATAGTAAGAATTAAGGCACACTGATTAAGATACCTGCTACCATACATGCAGAACCTTTTTATAAATTTAATCTGCACTGATTTTTCAGGTAACATGAGTATAAAATATTTATTCCTGGCTTTCGAGTTCTTAATAAAATCATTACTGCCATGGATCAAAGTGATAAATACAGTTCCATACCTAGAGAAAACGCCCCAGGTGTTCGAACTTCGGAAGAGGTCAAGCAGCATTAAACTTTCATATCCATGATATTATGTTACATCTGGTGATGGCTATAATCACCCCTGCTAAGTCATGATACTAAGGCTAGTATGGACAGTTAGCTTATGCTTATCTTAAAATCCAAAGGTGCTGACTGCTGTATGGGACATTTTTTTTTCTGAAACTGGAACAACAATCTCCAAAATTTTGTAGGTGTTCCACGTGAAGCAAGTACTGCAATTGGAAAACAAAACTAAAAAACTTAGCAAAACAGTTTAGGTTTGTAGTTAGCTGGTATCCAAGGTCAGAAATAAATGATCCACAAAGCATTTGGGAGCATAAACTATTTCAACAGAAGTAATTATCACCAGCTTTTCTACTTTTTTATTACTATTTAACTTCATTTGTAAATTTTTGATCAGGAAGAAAAGGAAGATATCTCCAATCCCTGCATTTTCTTAACACCATAAACCAAACTGGAACATAAAACGGGTACTTCTCTCCTCATCTTGTAGCATATAAAATATCTTTTCACTTGGAACCTCTGAAGTCCTCGAATCAATATTTTTAAATGCATAGTCTAGCAAGATATAAAAAGAATTCCATTAAGAATAGATTACACTTCAACATAATGCTAAAAAAGCTTATTTCCGATATGTTTTATTTCTGCCCTGGGATATAAACCAGACCTTACTTTAACACATCAATAATTAGGAACCAGGGGCACTGATGCTCCCTTGAAGGTCAGTAAATGGCTTCACTGTCTCTTCCTCAGTGACTGCAAAAGACTGAAATGATGCCATCAATGCTCTCCTACTATTAACACTGAGATACAGTAACTCTTCATGCGAAACCAAATATTCATATAGTTCTAAATGGCAGAATGTTAAAACCTCCTATTCATCATAAGATTTTTTACTTCCTTCAGAAAGAGACAGCAGTACAGGAAAACAATGTTGAGTCCCACCAGCGGGCTAGCTGAGCTGACCGCAGAAGCACCAGGAGCCTTCACCTTTTGGGAGGTGCAAGCTGAACTCCTGTTCTCTTACAAAACAATACTTGATCTTCCAAGATTAATTCCAGCTCCTTCTGTACATCCTTCCTTGCAGGGGCAGAGTCTGCCTGTTTTATGTTCGAATCCCAGCTAAGCATGTGCTGACTCACCGGCCAATATGCCCATTCTGACCAATAATCATGCCTGGCCAAAGAGAATGGAAAAATTAAGATATTGCCACAACTTCCTCCAAATCAGGTTTTCCTGTTCTGGCTCTCTCAGTGCCCATGCATTTTCAATAAATCTGGGAGTACTCAACTCAGAGTCGTGATCCTTGGAGAAGTTTGGCTGAAATTATCCTCTGAAGAACTTCCAACTGTGGATTGACCTCTAGTAGATGAGATAATCAAGCATGCTTCCCTCCTTCAAATCACTGGGCTTCATTTTGCCCATAGAGTTTTTTTTTTTTTAAAAAGGCAGTTGGATTTTAAAACAGATCTTGAATCAAGGAAAGTATCCTACACTTGAATCTTTCCACTCCATTTACGGTATTTCCAACCCTTGTTATCTGTAGTAAGATAATGGGAAGACAGACTGGCAGTGAAAATACCAGTCCTTACAGTAACAGCAAGAAGGTTGAAACATGAGCCCTGCCTCCAGCCAGCTGCCCTCAAGGCTGCTCTTCAGCTCCCAGCACACGTGAGATGTCCAGATAGCTGATTCTCTTGATGCGTCAGAGCTTGATGGAAACTCACTCTAAAACATGTATCCATGTGTATAAACACTCATACATATTCACGTAGATATATCTATAAATATATTTACACTTATGTGTACAGATATATATTTAGACAGGGAGACAGAAAGACACAAGGCTCCCTAGACATTGTTTCTCACAAGAGAAAGAAAACAACACCCTAGGCAGGCTTTTCTTTTCATTGCTCATGTTAGTAAGTGACACGCACAAATTAAACTAAAACAAGGAAGAAGGAATTCCATTAATACAGTCACCTCACAATTAAGTATTTATGTAGATACTGCAGAAAGCTGGTGGATATTTTATAACCCCTTGGGGGCTGAATAAAAGGAAATCAAGGGGAAAAGGAAATGGGGTGACGCAAAAGCTCGCTTTAATTAATCAAAATTAGCCAAAATATAAATCAGTGTTCTTCTAGCAGTCACAGCAGCTCCAGGGTATATGTGAAGATGCAGTAAATAACCCATCAGAAATATAAATGCTCCAAGCACAAGCACCCCCTAATTAAAATGTTTTTTGAAATCCCAATCTGCCAAAGATACACTTTTGCAGAATCCTTTCAGACAGGTGTTTTTCAGGTCCGTTTTGAGAAATGCTCAAGAATCACTTGTAAATCTGAGCCTTGCTGGCACCTAGCTATGGGCTGCTGCTCCTCCGGAGTGGGACAGCTGCCCCTTTGCACAGGGCAAAGCTGCAAGCATCGCTGCAGCCGCATCGCTCTGCAAACACTTCTCGGGGGCTGGTGCGGCAGGGTACGGCTACGCAGCCTTCCACAACTCTGAAACCAGGTGCAAGGACCACCTTGCACTTCGACTGTGTACACATACACACACGGTATTTGGGGGTTTGACAACTAATTGGCTACCTGCTTAATTACAACCCCAGCTGAGATAATCTTTGCTAAATGGGTGAAAGTGCCAAGCATCGCCTTAGCTACTAATAAGGCTGATACAAGCCATAATCAGAGCAAGGTAAGCAAGGCTGAGCAGTTACACGTAAAAGACTCACTTTAGTCAAGTGCTATAACCAGAAGAGATAATTGCTATCAAAATAGTTTCATCTATTAAAACAGGTTTTCTACAAAATATATTTATAAAATGGCTTGAGGCCAGAAGTTCGTTGTCTAGTCAGACCTCTAAGCTACCACAGATCTTGATATGTGATTGAAGTATCTCTGAACCAACTTCAGTAATTTGTGTTTGCAGAAACTCTGGTTTCTCAGGAGTATTTGCTTCTCAGGTTAGGACCCCAGAACAGGACCTTCCCCAGTTGAGAAGGTCCATCTTCACCTGACAGAACCTTGAATTACCTACCACCCCATGAAGGACTTGAGTTTCACATTCAAATTAAGTTTTAGCTTCCAAGCCTCAGCTCCTTTTCTGCCTTTCTTCAGTAGATTGAAAGAACCCCTTAACAATGTGTTTTCCCTGTAAATATTTTTATAACCCTGATCAGATCATTTCTCACTCTTTTTTTGGCCAATGAGATAGATTACATCCAAGTCTCCTGCTATAAGGCACCTTCTCCATCTTTTGGATGACTTTATCAGCCCTCTTCTTCAATTTGCATTTTTCCCAACATCCTTTAAAGGATGCTGACACCAGAACATCACCCAGTACCCCAACAGCACAATACGCAGAGGCAAAAATCTTACCCACCCTATAGTTCTGGGGCACGTTGTGAATGCAGAGATATGCCAAGGCTGTCTGTACAACACCAGGTGTCTTCACAGACTTCTCAAACCCATAAGCAGGGCCCAAACTATCAAAACCCCCAGCTCTGCCGACTTATGCTGAGCAGTTCATCTCTAAAACCTTCTGCACGGTCCCCTCTTTGGCTGTCTCCTCCTTGGGAGCACACCAGCTCGATATCCCCGTGGAGGAGAGCCGAGATGTCTTTGTTGAAGTGATCTGTTCTACCCTGCAAACACTCCTGCTGGGCACGTCCCTATAGCTTTCTTGATGGCCACCTCTCACTCTGTTAAGGTGATTAAAAAATGGCCTGTGACTTCAAAGCAGAGTATTAAGTTGGAGAGTACAGACGCTGTTCGTTATCTGGAAATATCGGTAAGTGAAAGAAATCCTGTAAAGCAAGTCTCTATCATTTTAATAGACTTTCCTTGCTAACTGCAGTCTCTGCAGATTTACAGACCAATCTGGCAGCAGCTCCAGTGACAGCACTGCTGCACAACAATAATTACCATTACCAAGGCAGGAAATGCTCACTAGTACGTAAACAACTCACTGTCATTAAAGATACATGCATTTCATGTGAGGATGGAGACATTTCTTTCTGCCCTTCTCTTCACACGAGCAGAGCTGCATGGCACCCTGTGCAGCACCCAGCTCTGCTGGCAAGTGCCACCAGGGAGTAGGGGAGCCTTGAGCGTGCACTTGGGGAGCACCCCTCAGACTTTTTAATCACTCAGTATCTGAAAAGCCCAAATTTGAACTAAGTAGCAACAGTTCAACAAAATCTCGTAAGAAGCAAGACAGCTCAATCACTTAACCTTCATCAAAATCTTCTCATCAGCAAGAATGGCGTAGAAATGAAAATGCACAATAAGGAGTTTTACCAGCCCCAAACCAAGGAGATCCCAAAAGATATTACAGTATGTGTCTGCAGCAGGAAAACTGTAATGTATCTCTATTTAGCATATGCATGTGTGCCGATTTGCTCTAGATGCATGTATAATCAGCCCTGCTATAAATTAGAAAACAGATGAAGGATTAAACATCAATTGCCTGTCCTCCTACACTTCCCATCTCCCTGCCAGGTCCTGAGCAACAGAAGGCACGGTGGCAGTGGTTGGAAACAGACTCTGAAACTGGAATGAGAGAGGAAAATATGCATTTTCCTTCTGTAGCAGGAGGAGAACATATAGGAACCACTCGTGTTTCACTCTCAACAAATACACCCTTATTCTAAAATTACAAAATGCTTATGGCTTTAACAAGGATCTTAAAATGCGGCATAAATAAGGATCACTAGAATTTGCAGTTGTAACAATTTAATTTGACAATGGAAGCAGCTCTGTTATGCAGAGAGTTGTTTTAATACTAGTGAAGCATCCTACATATTGTAACTATTTCTGAGAGACTAGGAGAGTTTTACACAAGTGTAACCTTTGCTAGCTTCACCATCTGGGAGTGCACAGACAGCACTTAATTCCATTAGCTTTTTTCCAGGAGACTTACAGTAAGTCTGTGGTATGCTTTTCTTTTAACAATGAAATGAGAGGTTTATTTTATTTTTGATTGTGGCTTAAAATAGCCCACCATCAAAATAATATTAGCTCTCCATATTGACTCTCCAGACAGCAATAGCATCTTTTATGAGACCAATTGATAGAGCTGAAAACTTTGCCCAGTATTTTCACCCAGGTACATACACATTTCTTCAGAAATGAGTAAATGCAGAAAACTCCTAACTAAATACAGATAAACAAAGATGAAAAATCAGAAAGAAACAGCCTGCTGACAGAACATGGGATAAGTCACAAGGAGGCAAGAGAAGTGGGTCAATAGCTTGTGAGATAACAGGAGAAAGGATGCACTAGAAAAGAAGAGGGCGAAGCTGGAGGGAGGGGTATAATTAGAAGCCACACCATGAAGCTATTATGCGTATCTTGAGATATCCCTACTATTATGCATATTTGTATCTCTACCATTATCCATTATGCATATCCGGGAGAACTGCAACAAGTTCAGTTTCTCAAGTTCATATTTATACTGTTTTTCCCCTCTCCTTTTTTTTTGTTTATTTGTTTTTCAGAATAACTGGAGGATTGAGGACAGGAAGAAAGTGGGAAGATACAAGAGATGCTTTCCTGCTAAAAACAGAGAGTTCCAGTCCTTTACCAACTGTCTGCAGGAAAGCATCTGGGTGTTAACGGCTCTTCAGAGTCACCCACACAATTCCTGTGATAGCTCTACGGCTCTGGACCGAGTCTGTTGCATTCAGAGCATATGTAGGTTTCAGGGATTCCTACAACTCTATTCTCTAAACATTTAATGTGAACATATGCTATTCTGACCCAGCGTGGTTTGACAATTGTTTTTCATCCATTGGCAGTTTGTTCCTTGCGAAGACTTTGGTAAGGCTGATGGTTTTTCTGAGGACTCAAGAAGCAGGGACAGATGAAGAATGTGGGTTGGGGGTAAATGGAAAAAATTATTTCAAGGTTTGGTCTTCTGATTCTGGCTGAAAAATACTCACTGATCCATCATGGTTACAGAATAGATTGGTAAATAAAGGAATGAACAATTAATGATAACTTCTGTTCCAAGTGTTTTATACACAGGCACAGCTTGAGAAGCAACCAGAGCGCTCTTCTGATGAAGCAGGGCTCTCCCTACAGCAAGCGCTGAGCGCCCAAGTTGCAAACCACCACCTCGCAGTTGGTCTGTGGGTTGGGCCTCAGAAACTTGGCAAAGTCTGAGGAATCAATGTGCGATAACTTCCTTGTCCCCAAAACTCCACTCTGCAGGTCAAATGGACCACACGGTCACGCTGGACATCACAGATTGAAAGCCGCCAGAGGAAAACAATAATAATATTGGCTCTCTTCCGACATAATTCTCTTTTATGCTCTGATTCACCACACAATTAATTAAAAGGATCAAAGGTCACGGGTGTACTTCATGAATTACACTTCTCCATCACGCTAGATGACCTATCCAGCTGGAAAGTAGAGCAATGTGGCTTTCCTGTCTCAACGGGTACTCAAAGTGTGTCAGCACTCTTAGATGAAGATATAATTAGAAGTTTTCTGTTTGTTGAAAAACAGACAGTGGCTAATTTCAAGTGATCAATTTGACGGGAAGGGACGAAGTGAAGTAACAGGCACAAGAAAACAAAACCCTTTCAAGGTCTCCAAGACCTACAGCCTGTGGGGCATGCTCTGAATGCATAAAGGCTTTTGTTTACAAGACCATGAATTTGCTTTCTTTAAAATAAAAGTGCCTAAAATGGCCTTCTTGAAGGCAACAGAACAATTTCCTTTTTGAAAATACCATGTCACAGGTCACTGCCAGTACACACAGATGAAACCTATGCTCTCAGCTGGGGTATATTTTCCCTAGCTGCTACCACCAGGTAAGGCAGGTGCTCACACAAAAAGTCAGCATTTGTAATGGAGAAACACTAACAATGGTCCTAGACTTCAATCAGGTGTCAGTTTTTTATTTCCAGGTTTCTAGACCAAATTTCTATTCTGAGTTGAGATGAAATATATTTCCCTAAGTACCTTGTCAGACTACTTGGCAGTTTGGTGGCCACGTTTCACTCTTCAGTAATAGAAACTGGGCCCATGAAACACGTAGAAAGAGATGCAGAGAAGTCAGCTTCGCACTCACATCACCCCTCCGTACACAATGGAGATCTGAAGACATCCTACCATCCACATGAAGAGACTGAGAAGCCAATGCTTTCTATAGTGCATCCCTCCTCTCCTCAGATGAGCAACACAGATCCAGTTTCCCATTCCACAGCCATGTTACCACTGGTTCCCTTGCCCACAGAAATTAACAGAACTGCTGCAAAATTAAAGCTTTTGTAACTCTCCATCCTGCAGGGCTGCACGTGAACAAACCCAGGAGAAAGGGGTACCTTTCCTACCAGCCACCCAAAGCAGATCAAGTCTTCTGGAAAGTGTAACCACAGATAATAGAGCTACCTGGAAGTGTATTACACATTTCTTACATCTGAGGTTTTTGTTCAGATTTCATGCTGTTTCTTCAAACAAAAGGTTAAAACTCTTTTGACATAAGTCTGCAATCACATTTCCTCCCATATCTCCAGGCTGAAGATTTCTGACGTGAAGGCTGACTTTCTGCACAGCTAAATTCACACAGCTTACCAGGTTTATTTTCTATTTGATTTACAACCAAGTCTGCTGAAGAATATTGCGTAAGCCCTTATCTATAGATACAGTGCTTGCTTCTCTATTTCACATATAAGAGAGTAATAGCTCATGAAGATGCTCTAACAGCAGCGTTCCCAAACAAGCTTACTTCACGCCTGCTGTATGAAAACTCCACCATGTTTTTCCATTCCCTGAAATAACACTGCCCCCATCTCTGCCTACACAAACATCCTTTTAATTCCAGTTAGGATGAGCTCTCCTGCAAAACGCGACGTTAGCTTCATACATGACTTATACCCCTCACTGTGCTGCGTGACATGCCACTGCTAGGTGCTTTTGTACTGCAAGTGCCTCTCAGCCAAGAGCAAACCCTGCCTGCCCCATGCTGTTTGCTAGTATGACTTTCACTGGAGGTATTTTGGTTTCCTTCAGGTCTTGTTAAAACCCTCACACAGGAAATACTTTTCAAACCCCATTCTCATTTTAAAAGTCAAGACCCTCTTGCCATTCCTCCAGAGAGAGCTATTTGTTGAATGTTTCCTTCTGACTATTCCATTTGCTACTCAGGCGCCTTTGTGATACCAGCCTTATAACCTGCCTGTAACAATGCTTGACTGCTTACTGGTGCAGTAAGTTTATTTTATTTGCTGAAGTCTTTTCCTAGTGGCACTCCTGCAAGGCTGGCGAGAGCGGTGTGGAAGCTCACAGCTCTGTCACATTGTCAGAGAGTGGGGTCTCAACAGCACATCCAGATAAAGAACAGGACAGCTATTTGCGTATATTTCTTTTGCATTTTGTTTCAGGAATGCAGGCTAAAATATTGCACAAGAACAGAAAGATGAAGAGTAAGATGCTACAGAGCTTGGGAAAAGCTCTTATTTTAGGATTCCATAAAATAAGCACATCCATCTCCAAACAAAAAAAAAATTGCTTTCTGCAGTACTTAACTATGGGCTACTAAAACAAAGACTTGTCAGCCTACCCTTAGAAGAGCTTCTGTTTGAGAAGGAATTTCCTTCCAATGCAGAATATCTACACGCTGCTTTTCAATACTGTGTGTGCTGCCATTTTCAATTTCAGTCTCCACAGAAAGGCCTTCTCCCACAGGTTGGACTGTCATTCCAAATTGAACCCCACCTGGGAGGATTTTTCAGAGCGGCTCAGTTTGTGCCCCCCTAATTGCACCCTGCTTTCAGCCGCAGACTCGCTGCTCCCAGCAGAACTGTGAGAAATGCCAGGTTAATGCAGGAATGAACCCAGCCACAGCACAGCAATTCCCTCAATGCCCAGTAGAGTCATCTGCAAAGCAGCAGAGCGTGAGAGGTTACATCTTCCTTAAAACACATTAAAAAGCCTCTGGGTTTTCATGACACCTACCTCTAACGTTAGTTTCGCTGACTGATCCAAGGCCTCTAGGCATTCTGACACAGAAGGCCCTGACCTGTCACAGGCCTTTCACCACTGCGTGTCCTCACACAACGAGCTCTGTACACATAACTCTACGTTACAGAGAGAAGCATCATCTTTTATCACTGCTTACAGCCTGTGATAGGGGTTTCCATTCCTGTTAAACGATTCCCCTGATACAAAAATATTTAGCCTGCCTTCAGTGTGCTCTCTCCTGGTTTCATAAGGCTTAATTTCTATTCCTTCTCCTCCAACTCCTTTGCATTTCCTAATTACTTTTTCCATAGTCATTATTTCTCCTTTTAAGCTTTGCCCATAATTAAGGGTGAACGCTATTCTCAACAGTGTTTTAAATTGCCTCTGTAGAAGTCTGCATTTATTTTCCACAACTGCATCCCACTTCCCTTGTATTCTAACATTTTCTTTGGCTTTTTGACTACACCCTGAGCAACTATTTTTGGTAGCTCTCTAGAAGGATTCTAAAGGGGCTACGGTAATTTCAAAATGCATACCTGTGTAACTAGCTCAGATCAGCTTTGCCAACCACCACTGCATTTCTCCAAGGTTACATCCACCTAGTTACTCAGTCAATCTTTCCAAATTCTACAGGAAATACGGCAAAGTTTCAAAGATGAAAGAACATAAACTTTCCCTTCACTATTTGTTGCTTTTGTTTCTTTATTTAAAGCCATTCCTTTATTTACATGATAGCCTCAAGAGGTGTACTTGCAGTAGAGGAAGCCGTGAAGGAACACAGTACTAACACCACGTACCAAGCTTCGGTAAGCAACTGCAAGAGAAGCAGCATGCTTTACACTTGTAATTAAACTACGTGTAAACAAGGCAGTCTGGCACAACCTCTCCAAATACCAAATTGACTAAACCCAACTGGTGACAGGATTAGCACTACAGCATTTTGTTGCAGTTGCAGCATCGTCTCTCCCACCCCTCCTACCTTTTGCAAACATTTGAACTGCCATGAGGGGACTGACACCTGAGGCCAACTAAGCACCAAAGACAAAATTAATACTCCTTTTCAGCCGACTTGGTGACTCTGGTCCCACTTTGCATTCCTTCAGGGAGCTGGATGGGCAGGTTACAGCTTGGACTTGGCCATCCTTTCAGTGGGGCCTGCATTACTCTGCTCTCCCCTGGACCTGGGGCAGCCACCACCAAGGCCCCCCCACCCAGCACCACCATACACACACTGGTAGGGGAGGGAACATGATGGGGAGACAAGGGGAAGCCTCAATTCGGTGCAATGTAGAGACTGAGAGAAACTGCACATCTCTCATTGCAAGCAATAAGCTCAGTCTTTAGGTCTCACTCCTCTCCAGAATTCACTCTAGAGGTCTCACATAGCATCTGACTCAGATTAACCACACTTATTTTCAATTTGTCCAGCAAACGAGCAAGATGTGAATAAGACACCTTTCTGCCTGCTTCCACAGCTTCCTCATACTTCATCCTTCGAGTCCCCTGGAAACTGGGACAATCCCCAGCAGTGGCAGCGCCAAGGACCCCACCGTTCCCAGAGGCCACCACCTGCCCCCAGACAGCACCCAACCTTTGGATGCGACCAGTTGTTGTTAGCAAATGATGTGGCATTGAAAGACATCCCTCTCAGGTTGCACTTTGCATTTCACACAGCAAAAAGATGATCTTTGTCCCCAGAGCACCTCATTGTGCTCTGCTGCCCTTACACACAGCAGGGGCATTTTCCATTCCTTTCATGAAGAGCCCTACCTCTCTCCTGCCCCAGCAGGGTTGCTAACACTTCAAACCAGCCTCTCAAGAGAAGTCAGCGTATCTGCCCCCTTCACACTAAAAGGAAAAACACGCACCCCAATGAGAAAAAGTTCCCCAGGTCATTGACTTCAGGCAAAGTTGCAGGTTTTATTAAGAGACTGTTCGGTCCCTTGTCTGCATTACAATATATATATCTCTCTATATATATAATCTATATATATGTATATATAGAATAGCAATTTGGTCATCAGTAGTAACATATTAGCAAATAATAGTATTTAACATAAGCCTTTGGGTCTACAAAGCTCCAAAGAGTAACTTGCAGTGTGCAAGTACAAACTGCTTCTTGCCCATGCTTAAACATACACAGCTACCTGAAAGGATTATGCTCCTTTTATGTTTCCACTTCCATCCTCTTGGTTTCAGATTTCTGAATTACGCTGAACAACAAAGAGTAGAAACAAAGCACCAGATATGACAGTTCATTTCTCTCTTGCCACTGTCTTTTTTTCAAAGACAACCAGCTGAGTAGCAAAACAATTGCTAGCCCCTCCACAGAAGCCCTTCGGGTGCTCCATAGAGCTAGCTGGTGATGTAGGCATCAGGCTCTTCTGTCAAACCCAGCAAGAATGGGATTACAGTTAATCACATTAGCCTATAACTTTTTTTCCTCTAAAAGCAGGATTACAGCCAGAGATAGAGAACTTCCCACATTCCTGCATGCCAGCTGCATTCTTCCCGACTTCATTTGATTAACAGCTAATAGAATTACAATCCACAGACCTGGGTTTTAGGGGATTATGCCAGAGGGGTTGCTGCAGGCACACGTTCAGCTGTAATACCCAGCTTTGCACTACTGGAGAAGGACAGAGACCTTAAAATGACATTGAGAAGTACCCTGGAGGGAGCCCCAGCCTAAAGAAGTCGTCTCATCTATCATATTTCCTGATAATATTGGGCTAGAGCACGTGTGCCTGATTTAAGTTCAGGCTTTCAGACGATGTAAGATAATGGTTGAAAAACTTTTTTGTGGGAAGGAAGGGAAAATGAAAAGAAAATACTTATATTCTGCAAATATTCTGAAATTGCTCATTTCAGAACAACTCAAAAAGCTCTGATGTATGTGATAATTTAAGCAACCATATTAATTAGAGTTAGCTTTAAGATCAGTATTTCTCATTTCTCAATATTTACTGAAGTATATCAATTGAGAGGTATACTCCATCCTCAGCTGCACCAAACACATTGTGCAGGTTTCACTCTATGGCTCTTAAAATTTCTGAAGGAAAAGTTTTAAAAGTTTGAACTGAAGTCCAGTGAGGAAGTCCTTGGAAAGAAGTGGGGGGCGGGGGGAAAACAATTTCCTTTTTCAATCAAGGCACCTACAAATAAGTGCAGCATGGAGAAACAAAAACTAGTTTGAACTGTGTTGTAGATTCAACTTTAGCACAAAAAAAAAAAAAAAAAAAAAAAAAATCAGCATTCACACCTGAAATAAAGACCTTTAAAGTAGATTTGGGTAAAAACAAACAAACAAACACTTTCTCTAAAATGCTGCTTCAAAAAAAAAAAAAAAGGCACCAAGAACCACAAACACAAGCAGTAATTTAAGGAACTCAGTTTTACTGCACAGACTTCTGCAAAGCATCACATACTGTTGAACAAATAAACAAAAACCTAGGACCTGCACTCCAAATGCCAGGGAGCTTGCACAGAAGCTGAGCAAGGGAATTAATGGGGTCTGAGGGCAAGCGGGGCACTAAACCCCAAGCACATCTCCTAAAACTAACGGAGGTGCAAGGAAAAATGCACCCTTGCGCACTTTCATGCTGCTCAGCAAGCCTGGCATGTGCAGGCAGGCAGCTGGGATGAGACGGGTTGAACACAGCGGCTCTCGCCTTGAAACAATTTGCAAACTGCACTCACGGGACAGGGCTCGGCTCCCGGTGACAGCCCTGGGGCCTGCAGCCATTTCAGGAACATACTTCCCAACCAGATGCTACTGGAAGTCTTGCTTCTCACTATCAGACTCACAGCTTCTCATTTTCTCCTCCTCATGACCAACCAAAAAGGAAAAAAGGCAACAACCAAGGAAAAAAAAAAAAAAAAAAAAAAAAAAAAAAAGGCAACTTCCCTCAGGAGGGTAGGAAAGGGAATTAAATAATGATCATCATTTCATTCATTATCATTGCCACTTTGGGAAACCTCACTGATCTCTCAGACTGCATCCTCCAAAACCTATCAAAAAGCCTCCATACTCAGAGCAGCAATACCTACAGCGTTTTCTCAGCCTTCCAAGTGCCAGGCAGCTTGCTGCACGAGGGATCCTGTTTCACCCCGGAGAAGGTGTATCAAGTGTTTCACAGCTGGGTAAAGGCTGAAGCTGCCATTTCTGGAAGACCCGACAGATCCCAGCCAGCAGCATGTCTGTCCACACGGTGACCTGCTATAGCTGAAGGTACTGGGACCTCAAGAGAACACAAGGGTAACATTTCTTCCCCTTAGACTATTCCACAAAACAGAGCACTGTCCCAAACAAGAGCTGGAGATGTGTCCTCCACCCTACTTCAGACTTCACCGGAGACCAGACCGTTAGTTCTGCTTGGTAGATATTTTGTGACATTACAACCATGCACTATGCGTCACCTGGTACTAAGGAGGCCTCTGACACGTACCTAAAGACAGACAAACAACACTTAGTCTCAACGAATCAGTGTTGGCAAAAAATAAAAAATAAAAGAGCTTGCTTGGCTGGAATTGGATTTCTTGCACCTCTCTGCAGGAAGCTTGGAGAGCAGAAATTATAACAGGCCATGAAGGACAGAACAGACCAGGAAATTCAGAAGGGCTCATGGGAGGAGCAGGAGCAAAGAGACCTCATCTCTGTCGGTACCTTTGCGTAAAGGGGCAGAGACATGGGCAGGACAGCCTAGCTGCAGCACCAGCAGTTTAATAGAAGAATTTAACTGGGCAGAATCTGTAAACAGAGCTATGACTACAACAGGATCCCTAGACAACCTTGGAGACCTTTAATGCCAGTCCAGGACACTCTGCCTTAAGATTTCTGAAGTAGTGGTATTCAAAACATCAGAACGCAGTCCACAAAACCACTGTGGACTTACATACAAACAGGAGTTGCTCTTCTACTCCAAAGCACACAGATGCTGCCCCCTCTCCAAACTAATTGTTTACGGTGCAAAACAAGAGTAGCAAAAGATGCAATCAAAGCTCAGCCTGTTTCTTCTCTTATTATAGCAGAATCCCACATGGAAAACATACACAGTGCAGTGCGTGGCTTCCCACTCTTCCCCCAACCCTCTCTCCCTGAAAAGTGAGGCCCATCTACCTGCACCAGCTCACGATACCAGGGTGCTATCACAGCTACAAGACACACTGAAGACAGAGCCTGAACGGCATCAAGAACAGTCATCCAGGACTAAACATCTTATGGAAGAAGTTAAAAAAGAAATTGGGGGTAAAGGCAAAAAGACTGGAAATGGTTATCCACCTCAGCCACAGTGACCATCAGGACCCAGGGTCTACTTCCATGAGAAGAAAGTGTGCGGAGCCAACAGGATCTGACAACATTTCTCCTCCAGCACAGGAGATGCCCAGCAAAATTAATAACAAGCTTACATCATCAGGAGTGAAACCAATGGGACAGACTGATCCTGATCTCTCTGCACCAGAGGAGAAAGAGGTTGATGCGACACTGCTGTTTCCTCGTGGAGTACCAGGCCCATTCGTTCCCTGCCTGTCCGAGATGGTAACCATCTGGGAGGAGCACCACCACAGCCATCACAAATGTGAGGTGTAATGTGACCTTTGGC
This sequence comes from Heteronetta atricapilla, assembly GCA_011075105.1. Lineage (NCBI taxonomy): Eukaryota > Metazoa > Chordata > Aves > Anseriformes > Anatidae > Heteronetta > Heteronetta atricapilla. The sequence continues at coordinate 35,450,249 of CM021731.1, forward strand.
ATTAAAGGAAAGAAAGATAAAGAAATTAAATTAAGCTGAACACAAGTGATAGTAACATATGATCAAATATGGATCCCATAAGAGGAGAACTCTGCTTCATGCCAGAGAGGCACACCTGCCACAGCAACACTGATAACCCTTTTGTGTTTTATTTTTTATTCATGGTGTGTGTGTGTGAGGGGGGGGTTGTTTATTTTGAATCAGCATGAGTACGGAGCAGTGTGCAGGGTCCATATTTTAGCTTTCCCCAGCTATCCGTTGCCAACACCAAGGCTCAGAGCCTCACTCCAACCTCTGCATTCATCAGTGTCAGCTGCTGCCTCCAACTATGAGCATGTTTGGCAGGATACAACAGGCACATGTGATGCTGGAGGGGGAACCTTGCAATAGGGTCATGGGTGAAACCAGCAACACTCCTGCCATGGCCTCCTCTTGTTCTTCAAGCTCTTTAACTCCTACGCAGTAAAAATCCCACCCCATGCCTGTTGGGTTTGGATTGCAGGCGTTGGACACAAGCTGGGACTTCACCATCTCCAACAGTTTTGTAGACCGAACACTTGAAACCACAACCCCTTCCACTCCACCTAATGAGGGGGCAGAGAAAACTCTGGGGACAGTGCCACATACTGCATGTGGCCATCCTGAATGTAAACCCTACTGGGTGAATGTAACTGGCCAAATGGGAACCAAGACTTACACGTCATCTTCCTCCTCCTGCTTCACAGGGAGGAAAAAAGGTCCTTAGAGAGTTAAGAGATGACAAAAAGCACAGTTAACACTGAGTTGCCTCGCACAGCGACGTGCATTTTAGAGCAGCGAGTTCAATCAGGAGTCATGTTCAGGGTGCAGCTCAATGCAGAACTGACCAGCCTGTCCCTAAATCCACAAACCGTAATTCTTCCTCATGCAATACACGGGTCCTGTCACAGGGATGAACTGTGCTTTGCAGCTCCGCTTCCCTTCAAGGTTAATGCAAGCATGTTTCATTTGATCACAGTCACGGGCTGGAAGAGGTTCACCCTTGAGGGCACAGCCCTGTCAGATTTCCTTATAGCATGTACCTTCCTGAGCAATGCAGCTTTATCAGAGAGAAAGGAGCCAGTGCCTAGTGAAACTGGAAAAGCCAAAACTTCCCAGAAGGACACGGATGCCCTCCCATTTTGGGAGCTGGGACTCAGCTCAAGCGAGCTCCTCATACAGCACTAGTCCTCAGCCCCTGGGGCCAACAGCACAAGACACAGCACAGAGGGATGGATTTCCTACTTGTCTCTTTAGGAATCATGTGCATGCAATTTAGACAACATTAAAAACACCAGAGCACATGATTTACCCTTTCCCCCCCGCTCTCCCTCCCGATTAGCTCGAAGAAACCAGAGACCACATAGGAAAAGCCAAGCACAGAAAGGCAGGAAAAATTGTGTCGTCCAAGCACGCAACTTTGAACACAGGACTCATTTTCCACATTTGTAACTCCCCCCCCCCCCGCCCCTTGCCAGAGCTTATCCTCGCTGCCTCAGTTTCTTCATCTGAAGCAGCGGATTTGCACATGCATATTCTTCTCCGAGGCTGTTCTTTAGTTATTATTTGCAAGACACTTGGCAGATTAGAGCCATTACATAAATATTAAATGTTATGGTATCAGCTCTTACATAAGGAGAGGGAATTCTGAAGCTCTTACAACTACCATGAGGTTTCTGTAGGCTGTTTTACATGGGCCCAGGCTTAATACACATTGCCAAACTCTTATTTAAAGTTAAGATTACATTATGCATAAAAGAATAATTCGTTCACAGGAAGAGTATTCAGGCTTCTTTAGGTACACATATGGGATTTGAATTTTTAGCTCATCCATCAGGTCCTATTCAGCCCTGTCTTCTGAACTACAGAAAAAAATAAGGAACGTGATTTTATCCAGATATAGGGGAAAAAGTAAACAGTATTTGTAAAAGTTTAAAAAGGAAAGCAATTTGTTATTTCTGTGTATTCAACATGAGGAAAAAGGCAGACAGAACAAGACAAAAAAGGTATTCCTTTTTCCGGGCACGCTATCCCCCTGAAATCTGTACCGAGCAGAACACATACAAGAAACCTGTTTACAGGCAGGGGATGAGTCATGCTCCCAGCTGACGGTTCGAAAGACTGGCTCCCAGAAAGGAGAACATAACTTGCAATTCACAGGAGCCAAATGCTGCTATTAACAGGCAATGGGCATCAGAATAAGGGATCGGGAGCTGCAAGCCCTCCACTACCCGCTGCCACGCTGCCCAACTCAGGACGAGCAGTTTCTGTGCTTTGGTTTATCCCACCTCACTGACGTAGTGAGCTTCCACCTACCTCAGAGTTATTGCAACGCTCAGCATTGGGATAAACAGTTCAGTCTAGACAGAATGGGAAAGGTACTTCAGGGGGAAAACTACTTATTTGTTATTGTAACCCCCAAAATCAACAAGTTTGGGCTTGATCATGCCGACCTACAATTTCTGATGACTGAAAATGGATGGAAATGATTTTAATAAAAATCCTTCACTCAATCCTTGCGTACATTCATTTCTTATAAGTTAAGTAACACAGCATGAGAAAACATGATGCAACATCACCAGCCTTACCAAACAACCACTACGTGGAGTGGAAATAAAATCCATAAGCTTCCCTTCTCCCTCCCACCTTCGGCTTTTTTCACTTTAACCTTAAGTTACTGCTGTAAAAACGTGCCTCTGTAATAACGCTGCAGAAGGACACGGTCATCATACTTCACCTACAACTCCGCATCCATTACGGGCCAGTAGTCACCTCACCACAGAGCAGATGTAATTGCTACTGCAGGCCTGCAGAACAGAGAAACCACAGCATTGCAAGACTTTCAAAATGTAACATTATGGAAAAAAAGAGCCCGGACTTCGTGGCTCATCAAACGAAAGGCACCGCTGGGATAATAAATTGATTTTATAAAGCCAAGACGCATACACACCACAAAGGCCTAGTTTCTAGCTACCTATTATGACTTGGAACTGCACAGATATCTAGAGTGGCATTTAGAAATTAAAAAAGCAAAACAAGCCCTTGCATAAAGTCACAGACAACATATGATTGAGCCTGTTTCCACATTTCCCTTAAATATTCCATCAAGTGCATTTAATGGCACCTTTTGACACTAGTCTCCAAAGAAATCATAGGAAGGCAAGAGTAGGGAAAAGAAAGTATGTGATACAGAAAAATCTAGCTATGATCCCATCCCCAGGACTCATTATTTAGAAAAACAATTGCAGCACTAAATCATGGACCACCAGAAATGCACATCCACGTTCAATACAGATGAAAAAATGACTTGAAGTTTTGTTTTTCTGTAACAAAACATTATTCAGTTGCAGTTTCTCTGCAGCTTCACCAGAATAAGGCTATTTCTTTGTCACTTTCAAACGTAGGATTTTTTTATGTGCTATATGTACTCCAGGTAATTCAATCAGGAAAGGAAGGCTCTGCTCCACCCTACCGATGCTCTGTGTTCAAAGCAGGAACAGGATAGAGAAAAAGGTGAAAAAATAACATTACAGGCAGAGTTCAGACAGACGAATACCACACAACTCATTTATGCTACATCCTCCAGCTCTGCTGCTGCCTCTGCTTGGCTGGTTACATTTGGAGTTTAGCACTGGGGCCGACGGTAGCTTAGCAGAAGCCACGGGAAAGAGGTCACAGCACGCTAAAGCCAAGCAGAGAGAGGGACCACAGAAGTTTTCCTCCTGGTAACAGTGCAATCCAAGCAGATGCTCAGAAACCAGCTTGAGGTGAAGATCAGAGGGGTCCTTCAGCCTTGGAGCACAGATGCCTTTGGAGGATGGGGGGCAACGAGCAAATGCAGCGTCAGGCAGGACTCCCCCCCTCCCTCAAATAAATCACTGAACTCTTCAGAGAGCAGCAAATCTCCTTACCCCTCTGGATTAAAGGCAGACTTAAAGGAATGTTTGTTAACAGACTGCTCACTCCCTGGGTCATTCCCGATGTGTGTTAGCTAACCACATTCAGCAGAGTTATGCCAGGGATGTCCTTGGTTTAAAAAAAAAAAAAAAAAAAAAGTATTTCAAAACTAACTGATACCTCTAAAGACAATTAAAAAGCTTACTAGATGTGGGACAACTTGCACTTTGTTTCTATGGAGTTTGACAACCATTAGAAGGCTGCCTGCAGTACAAGAGTAACTGGTTTTGAAACATTTACTTGCCTTCTGCTATTCTGTAGATCAAGAAGAATTGAAATTCAGGGTCTCAGGTCTTCCACGGGAGTAACAGGACAGATGTTTTGGAAGGCAATTTTCAGTCTGCTCACTACGGAAAGCTGATTCCCTATGGGATTCCCACTGAAATTTCAGGAAGCAATGATATTTTGTGCTAGCATTGAGAATGTTTTTGAAGATTTCATTTGCCTGCCTACATGCTTTGCATAATAATTATAACACTGAAAGACGGGAAGCTAATAATAAAAATTAAATGCTAATTTACATTTCACTGCATAACACCACAGAGATAACTTATTTTTTAAATTACCTACTTAAAATATATGACATGGATGAGCAATATTGCAAAAATATATATTACAAAAAAAGCTCAGTGTGAGCAAAGATAGAAAAAGGGAAGGACCAGTGCTTGTTCCAGGGGGACAAGTCTGATGAGCAGGCATGTAACACAGATGCTAAGGAGAAGGAAAACAATAATAGGGTGGGCTTCTTTATCACTCTCTAAGGTGGTAAGAAATCCCTGTCCTTGGGAACCAAAGAAACAAAAAAAAGTCTCTGAAAAAATATATATATTTAGTGGGCTTGGACTGCTTTAGTCCAGCACAAGAACCAGCTCTAACCCCGAAACACATTCTCCAGCTTGGATGAAACACTGACACGAGGACATGAGGGAGCTCCAGGATCATCAGCACACTGACACACTTTTACAACTAAAGAACACGAACACAGCAAACACCTTCCTGTGCCAAGGCATCCAGGTGATCTATTCTCCAAGCCAAAATTTCCTCCCAAAGACAGCAAGACAAGATCTGCCACTGGCCACAGAGCATATATCCAGTGACTCCAACCCTGCTGCGCACAGCCCGTGAAACCAGTGAAAAACACCACACACTTTCTCCATCTTCTAAGTCTACAGCAAACCTCTCCTTAACTTCAAGGAATAAAAAACTCAGTGCCCAGAGCGATCACTGCCGACAAACTAGTACAACACGAATTAAAGCACTGCCCTTTGCATGTCACCAGCTGCTGGTGAGGACACCAAGCCTGCCCCTGACATTCTTGCAAGCGCTCCTTTGTACTGCACCAGGAGGCAAGCACTGCTCTGGTAGTTTCCCTAATACAGATGCTAACGCAGTGCTAAGTAATAGTATAAAAGTACTTCCTCCCCCACGTCCCTCTGAGCAAACAAACTTAAGAATATGTACAATAGCAATTTGACCTTCCTGTTTCTTTTTTTTTTTCCTTTATTTTCCTCTATATAATTCAAAGGCATTCCAAAGGAAAATAGATATTTTCAACATATACCACCAAGTAAATCTTGCAACTATTTTCAGACAGCCTGGTAACAGCTTGAGGGGGGGAGTGTTGGAAAAAAAAAAAAAAGTCAAATTTGGCAAAGCCCAATTTTGTCCTTATTTCCTTCTTTTTCTTTGTGCATTATGTCTGTTGCATTGCTTCACCTTTGGATGACAACATAATTTTGGTAGCACTGTTTTCTTCTTAGCTACAGCACAGTGAGCTTTTTGGCATCTTCTGGTTACAACCAAACCCCATTTTGGGGGCGCAGAGGAACGTTCGTGGGAACAGCCTGGTAACGCTTCCACGAGCTCTTCTCTTCCCTTAAGGCAGCAGCACCCCCCTTGAGCTCTGCTCCACACGAGTCAGTTACTGCAGCCAGGACTGCACTGGGAGGGAATCAGATAAAAAAGAAAAACAAACAAACAGATAAAGCAAAAGGCTGATCTCTTTCCACAGAGGTAACAGTAGGAATGGAGAAGGCCACTAACTTTATTACGCCTCCCAATTAACCAAACTGCTCAAAGCTCAGAAGAAGTATTTGAAAGTGATCCTGGCACAATCTCCTTTCGCTATTGCCAGAGCTGGCTACCTTGTCTCCAAACACTCCCCCCGAGCTGTAGCTTTCAGCTACAGGGTCTCTCCCAGCCTTCCCCTTCCAGCATCCTCATTTTCCTTCCCCAGCAGTCCCGGGCAGAGGCTGCCGGTAGCGGTGGATGCGCAGACCTGGGAGCCGGAGAGCCTCCCTCCCGCTCCGTCACCAACCTGCAATTACAGCTGCTCGCTGAAAGCCACAGCACCTCACGTAAGCTAAAAATAGCAGCACTTACTTGCTTCGGTAAAGAACTGCTTTTTAAGGGACTATTATAGTAGCAGAACAATCAAGAGCTTACTTTTAAACATTTAAACTTATAGTTCCTGGGGAATTCGCTCAGCAGCATATTCAATTCCTTAATAATCTGAGGAGAACAATCCAATCTGAAATTCTTTAAAACTCCCTTCCTATTTCAGCATCCCCGATGATGCAGCAACTCATATCAACCTTTTAAATAACACTAGCAATTGCTTATTAGCAACACAAAGCCTTCGCTGTAGTGTTTGCAGTAGCTTTGCTGGGAATTCACGGATGCCCAAAGAGACAGGAGGGCAAAAGAGCTGGCAGCTTGGAAGAGCTCCTTTGGTGGGACTTCAGCAATCTGCAAGGAAGGAGCGACGTGGACAGCACGATACAGTCAGGACTTGGAGACAGCAGCAGGGAGACATCAAATACTCACCCCTGCTCCCAGCATCACCAGAGCAGCAACGTGTGCTGGTATGAGAGTCAAGTGCAAGGACGTGCCTTGCCTCCACAGCCGCTGCCCTTGCCAGTGGGACAAGGAGCCGCATCCAAACGAGCGCTGCCCTTTGCCTGCAGCCGGTGCTGGAGGTGCAACCATGCCGCTCGCGCTCAGGGCTACCACCGGTCCCAGCCGGGCACCCTCCAAAGCAAACAGCACGACACGGATCAGAGCAACGAGCGGCTGGGGAAGCCCGCTTTTAGGGTTATATCCATCAGTTCAGAGCTCGTGTCCCTCACGTCTTCCCCCAAGCTGGGGGCACTTTGGGAAGAAGCCGCCAGCCACCGCTGTGTGACTTCTTGCCTGCTGGTGCCCTCAGACCCCATCCCAGCCCTTCTGGCTAACTGGAAGCATCCACACACCCCCAGCAAGCCGAGCTCCCTGCCAACAGCCCCTCCATTCCCCAGCCCCGGCCGAGCACGGCCGGTCCCGGCGGGGCTCCGGCCTCACCCCTCCTCCCTGGGGGGGACACCGGGCACCGCGGACGCCCCCCACTGCCCCAAAACCGGCTCCCGCTGCCCTTGGGCGCCGTGCAGGCCCGGAGGGGGGGGAGAAGAGCCGAGCCCCTGGGCTGAGGGCAGGGCAGGGCAGGGCAGGGCAGGGCGATGCCGGCCGCCCCCCACCTGCCCGCCGGAGCCGTACTCACTCGGCGTAGCCCGTGGTCCAGGGCAGGCGGCGCGTCTCCTTGCTGAGGATGAGGATGGGCCGGGCGATGTGGTCGGCGGAGCACTCCACCTCGTCCGGGGACAGCCCCAGGAACTCGGGTCTGCCGTAGGGGAAGCGCAGGGGCAGGTCGGAGCCGCCGCCGCCGCCTCCCCCGCCGTGCTCGCCGCCCGCGCTGCCAGCCATGATGCCGCCCATGAAATTGGCCACGGCGGACTTGACCCGGGTGAGCATAGTACCCCGCCGCAGCCGCCGCCGGGGAGCCCCCCGCAACGGGGGAGCCCCCGCCGCAACCCCGCAGCGGAGGGGGAGGCTCCGGGCCGAGCCGAGCCGAGCCGGGCCGGGCCGGGGGTGCTCAAGGCTCAGGGGCCGCGGGGCGGCGGGCTCATCGCGGCGGCGGCAGCAGCGGCAGGTTTCCCCCTCCCGGCTGGACTCAGCCCGGTGGCGGCGGCGGCGGCTGCTGAGTCATGTGATGGCGAGGCTGGGTTCGCCCCGGCGCTTCCTGCTCCTCCTGCGGCACCGCCGGAGCTCACGGCCGGCCGCCGCCGCCCCCCCGCCTGCCCCCGGCCCCCGGCAGGTGCGCGGCGGGCGGGGCCGGGCCGAGCGGGGCCGCCCA
>CM021731.1:35458791-35498647 GCA_011075105.1 Heteronetta atricapilla
CTGAAGTTGGGCACCGGCCTCCCCGCACCGAGCCGTGGCCGCGGGACCCCCCCGAGGGGTTGCTCCGGCCCCTCGGTGCCGTAGTGGATGGAGCAGGAGGATGCTGAGGCGAAGGACGAAGCCGGCTGTCCGCAGACCGGGGGACATGGAAGTTTTATCCACCCCCCCTCCCCTCCTGTTGTGGCGTAGTGACCCTGCCACACTGCTGCACAAAAATCTTGGCAGGCCTTCTTCAGGTGGCAGGCAGCCAAAGGTGTGGAGGGGTTGCGGGGCTGGGCGTGCCCGGCTGAGGGGAAACGGGGCCGAGGGAAGGCAGCAAGAGCGTTTGCAGGAGGTCCGTCCCCTCCAGCACGGCTGTGTGTGTGCCCTGTTACGTTGCAGTGCTCCCAAAATCTTTTAAGTCAGCAGAAAGCAGAGACCTGTGGAGTGGAACGAGCCGCGAGGGTGGCACTGGCACCCAGCAGGGACGATCGGCTGCCATCAGGTTGGCTCCTACAAGAACCCGGCTGGCGTACCGAGCAGCCTTGGACACTGAGCCCCCCGAGTTCTTTCGGTTTCTGGTTATTAAACAACACTCTGGGCTCCAGCAATGCCACGTTTCCTCCCAGTTCCTTGTTTACAGGCACGAGAAGCATAAAGATACCGTGACGGCTACTAGTTTTTATGAGAAAGCTAGCTATTAAAGCCTACAGAGCCAGAAGTAGATTAGTGAACAGGGATATTAGGGATGTGTTAAGGGCTAGTGAAGTAGAATTGGGAAAATTTCCACCCCAAATTAAACACTGAAGCAGATACACACCCAGATTTCGGAGGGGGTGGTTATTTTTCAGATCCCTTATTTAACAGTTTCCTGGATTGACAGAGATACTTTGGGGAACGATTAACCTCTCTTAGATCAAAAACTACTTGATATTAATAACTAACCACTTGATAACAATGTAAGGGACACCTTGCAATTCTGCCATTCATGCATTTCTGTTTGCTTTGCTTTGTTTCCTGGTTATGTTGCAAAGGTCATTACTTTAAAGCAAAAAAAAAAAAAGGAGAGAAAGAAAGAAAAGGCTTGTTAAAATTGTCTTTATTATTATTATTTTATTTTTCAGGGGTCTTTTGTCTGAGTGCCATTACAGGCAGCTGTTCATCCAATCCACGCGTTACTGAGCAATGCAAGGCTGAGGTGACCAGTGTTGACCCAAAACCCCTGGTTACTCTATTCAGTGGTCCGTACAGTATTTGATTTGCCCAGTTCAGTTCACTGCTGGCCCCGTCCACGTGAGGATAATCCCTCTCCTGTCTTTTGTCAGCTAGATGGCCAATGTTTTTCCTCAAGCAGCAATCCAGTGCCACTATTGCCATAACAGCCAGTTGTCTGAGGAAGACAGGAGTGAGAAGAGGGACACGAGCAGGACTTTGATCCTGAAGAGGCTCATTGTTTCTGTGTAAAAGTAGAGCTCCTCACATACACTCTTGGAGAGGCTATGCCAGCAGAGTAAATTTTGCAGTATATGTGACTCATGGCTTCAGAAAATACAATTGACAAGTCTATTGACAAGGAGACAGAGGGGATGAGTGTTTGTCCTCCTGCCTCACTTGTGGTCACCATTCTGCACAAAACATGAGGGAGAAATGTAAGAGAGTTTATATAGGCTTGTTAGAATTTAAATGGTTGTCTCTGCAAGATGAGAAGGAAAAGCTCAGATCAGACATATGGGGAGACAGCTTAACAGCTCACCATTCAGAACAAATCTGTGCGGTACTTGAAATTCTGGGGTTGTTTGCCTCTGACACAAGAACGCTATGCGGATAAAACAGCTAAGATGTGACCTTTCCATAATGAAACATATAGAGATGCTTTGATTTCAGTTCTCTTTGAGGAAAGAGGATTGTGTTGTTCACTTCTGAGTCAAAGGTGAAGCCCCACTTCTCAAAGGAAGTCAGGCCTGGCAGATCTGAGCAAGTTCTTCAAATCGCCCAGCCTGTGGTCCATCAGGTCCAAGCCAGACTTCTTTGGTGGTGGGCAGATCTTGAAATGTCTGGGTATTCACTTCACATAAAAATTTGAGGCTAAATTCTCAATGTCACTATTTGAAAATTGACTCTCTCTCTTTTTGCTATTCTATGACTAACACAAAGAAAAGTTGGCAGGTTTGATTTTTTTAATGCAAACGTATTTGTGAAATTGAGATAAATATAATTTTCTCTGTGAATGACTAACCACGTCATGGAGCTTGAGACATTCACACACAGCTCTTTGAAGGATCTGCACTGTATTATGTCACTTTGCCATGCATTATAATCAACATTTGACAAATTAAACTGCATTTTACTCATAAAAGGCACCAGACTATGCAAGTCATTGGATATGTTCATGTTTCCTAAAGGATTATGGTATTTCATAATTTATTAATAAATAAAAAAATGATATTTATTTCAGTGTGATTCTTGTGCTCACCTGTATGTTGTTTATACCTCACCTTGCTTGCCTGCTTTTTTGTTGTTGTTGTTGTTTGCTGTGCTTTTTATGCTCTGAATAATAGCAATGGGAAAACTCCCAAGGACTTCCCAAAGGCTCCCAAAGCAGTAGGTCTAATGTGGGATGAAAGGAGCATTTCTGCTGGCATGAATTTCTGTGCTGTTAGTGTTGCATATGTACAGAACATTGACGGGTGTGAACTCTGCTACTGGCTTAATTCTGAGAGTATGTCAGAATAGGTATCTGGCATCATGGTGATGAAACTGTATCAGCAGGGTTAAAAATACATAAATAAATGAAAATTAAAGGAAGAAATGCTTGTTTTTTCTCAGTTAATCCCCTGAAGGAACAGCACTCAAAGCCTTATTGTTGCACATGACTCTGCTTAGGAAGATCACCGTGTCATGTGGTGATCAATGAACTTATTCTTACCTTTTCAGAAGTACAGTACAATCTTTAATAGGCATGAGGAAGCTCTTCATCTCTGGAGAAAGGCCTTTCAGAGGCACAGTGCCTGAAGCATCACAGAGATGTGGAGGGGAAAATGCCTCTTGTTAAGACATCAGTGCTACTCCCTGCAGTGCCAGATCTCCCCTCCATGCCCTTAGCTACCTGCAATGTTTCTAGGCTTATCGGAGCTGACAAGATCAAAGCCACTGGTGCTCTTGCCAGTTTACAAGCAAGAGCACCAAGTATATTAAAAAATAAACATCAATACTCACAGTGATGTATTTCCTCTGTTTTACCTGATTTCTACATCATCATCCCTGAGTCTGTATTTTTTTGTACATGGTATTTCCTTTGGAGAGATTTCTGAGGCTGAAGTTCAGAGAGAGCATCTGCAGAACACGGGCAGTGCCACGGTCCCAAGGCTTGGGGACCCAATCCAGTCCCCGCAGAGTGTGGTCCCACTGAAAGCTGCAGGCTACCCAAAGACACCAAATCCACAGAATGGCACCAGGGGCCAAAACACCCAAATATCTTATTCTGAAGCACAACATTTAGGGCAAACTCTTTATTTTGCATTGCTGCCCTAACCATGACGTGACCAAAAACACTAAGTACGATTTGCCAGGCTGCAGCAGCTGTAGCCAGACTCACCAGCGTGGCTTGTGGGACGAGGGGGATAAGAAAGCATCCAAGGTTTCCTTTAGACTAGGGAAAAACTAGGGATAAAACTTGTATTCATGAGTTTCATGCTGACAAGCAACAGGGGCCCTAGCACATAGAAATTGTAGCCAGGCAATGAGGACCTCTGTCACAGCCCTGCCCTTACTCAAAAATATGCAGAACAGTTGTGTGGGGAAAACACTCAGGCCAGAAAAGTGTCTCTGTGTTTCTTCCCATGATGGAGCACTAATAAATGCACAATTCTGAGCTGTATGGAAGGAGCCCTGGTTTAGGTACCCAGGCAGGAAAAAGGCCCTAAAGAAGGGTCTTATGTGACAGGCAGTCACAGTAAAAGATGTCACAAGGTATTATAATGGCTTGCAGTCTGTGTAAATATAAATAAATACTTCAATGTAAGCTACCCATAAGCTTGTAAATTTTCGTATTTGCCAAAAACTACAGGATGACTTTTTCTACAAGAATCCGTATGCAAGTATCCTGAAGAAATAACCATCTAATTTCACAACAAACATCATCAACAACATTTTGCTTCTGTAGCCGCTTCTTACTTTCCATTATCTGCTCCTTTTTAATGCCTGTAGCTCAATCTGCTAATAACGGGCTGCACCGGGGATTAGCTTGTTTATGTGCTCCTGTTGGCAGCTTTACATGGGGGAGGTGGAGCAAAATGATTATATCCTCCCTGTGCTCCATTGCCTTGATCCCTGTGAAAGAACATCTTGCCCTGATGTACCATGAGATGCTTCACAGTGTCAGCTATAGCTGGTAAGGAGGTCTTGACTCGTGCCCAAGTTAATCATGGGTTAAACACTCAGGGAAGTGTTTTGTGTTTGCAAAGTAGTGGGGAATGTTGGTGTAACCTGCCAGCTGCTTTCCCTGGCTCCTTACCTGGTGTGTTTCAAGAGTAAACGGGATGGGCAGGGGCTGCCTGGCTGCCAGTGGGGCAGGAGAAGGTGGTAGGCACGAGGAGAGCATCGGCCAGGGCATGGGCACAGGAGAGCCAAGCCTCACCATCACACCCTGCTTTGACTTTGGCAGCTCTTCTTTGTTTTCCTTGGGCTTGTTTTTGTTTTGTTTTGTTTCGTTTCTTTTCTCACACATTTGTTTTAATACAAATTAAGCGAACAGTTCTGGCAAAGATTCAACATTTTAATGTCATTCTGGGCATATGAAATCACAGGTAAAGCTCTTACGTGGCACTCATTCTCAGGCAACATTGCCAAGGGAGGAAGTGGGATTTTTGAGCAAGTTGTCAAAATCCCAGGCTCCTAGACTTGAGGCTGAAGGTTTACCAGATGTTTTATGCTGTCAGAAATCACAGTCCTGGTTATTATGAATCATAGCAGAGAAAGAAATTACTCTACTTTTGCATTCAGCTTTTAGATTTCTGTTCATCTTCTGTAAGCAGGAGTATGGAAACTATATGGAAACTATTCTCCCCGTTTTTATTTTTTTGTTTGTTTTTTTCTTCTTCTTCTTCTTTTTTTTTTCCTTTATTTTCTTTCCAGCACTGCTCTTGAGGTGCGTGTGGCCCTGCATGGTCAGCCTGGCTGCCTGGTTTCCCAAATACATGGCATATGTGGCATTCTGATATTAACATGTTATCATTCAGATTGCTATGGGTAATACCCAGAATCCCATCAATACCTGAAGAAACAACTGCAAACAAGGCAAAAACAAACATTTAGAATTTACTGACACTTCCAAAAGTCTTGCAAAGTTGTAAAAGTGTGTATATAAATATTTATTAAGTTGTGCTGGAGAAAAAAAAAAAAAAGTGAAAGTTCAAGTCTTCAGAGCTCTCCAGTTTCAGCTGTGTAATAAGATGCTATAAATGTTGTCCTTTCTTCTGCAGCATCAAAGGTCCCTTGTTATAGGATCTGCTGCTTTGTCTGCAAAGACCTGTGTCAGTAGTGGGGGCTCTAATCCATTTTTAAGTTGTGCAAGCACATTTCTTTTTTTCCCCTAAAGATGTTTTATAACTTGACCATTCCCTTTTATTAATGTTTTTGACGAGTTTGTTTAAATAGATTCTTTGTCATCTTGTTTTATGCATGGGGTGGGGATTTTTTGGCTCGATTTATCTTTTTTTTTTCTTCCTTTTTATTGACCAGAAGCTATGGCTTTTGACAGTCTTTTGTAGAGGAGATTTAAAAATAATAATAGAATATATATCTATATATATATATCTATATATATATATAGATATATATTCATGTGTCTTCCTATAACAGATTGCCCAAGGCACAGAAATTTCACCTGGGTTGCACTACAACGATAGTGAAATGTAACGGCTGCTCCGAGATCACACGAGCCATTACTTTTTCAGATGTCCTCAACGAAGAAGAAAAAAAAAAAGCATAAACTGGAGGCCAAAGATCAGACTGAAAATGTTGTGCTGGGGAGAAGTCAGTCCAGTGCTGGGCCAGCTAATTAGGGAAAAGTGCAAACAGGATTATGTGAACATCGCTGCTTCCGCAGCAGACACAGCAGCAGGAAAAGTCCCCAACAAACATGTAGCCACAACAATAGGCAATCTGCACGGCCTGCTGGTTGCTCCAGCTGAGCTACAAATCTAATTAACCTCTGACTTCTGTGGGTCATGGCCTTTCAACTACTGTGCGGAACAACCTAGGAAACTTGATAGAAAAGATGCTTTCTATCAGATTTCAAGCAATAAAGAAAGCCTCACAATCTCCCACTAAATAGCTGACATAGAATAAATATGCTGACCTTCTGGAAACATCATTATTTGTGATGAACATCTGTGTTTACGATTTTTTAATATAGAGAGTTTTAAAAAAATCAACAGTTTTATGGAGCTGTAGCCCCTTTGGAGAGTAACTCATGCACCTCAAATGCATTTAGGTAATGCAAATAAATAATTACCATGCCATAACCTACTGCTGGTCACAGCCAATTGTTCCTCAGCTTAGTCACTGATGATAATTCTCACCATGGTGCAGAGGGGTTCCCTTCATCCAAAGCTTGCCACCAGCCTAGGTAAAGCCCATTTTGGTCTCCCTGAGGTAAAGTTACCCTGTGGCTGCTCACTGCCTTTCCCAGCCGGGGATGGTGTGGGGCTGACAGTGAAGGTAGTGGGGCAGATTCAGGGGCTGCTCAGCCCCATCCCAGCACCTCCAATCCTCAGACAACCTGTGCCAAACCCAGAAGTCACTGGGCACTCGGCTGTCTTCTGCACTTTGTACCAGTGCTTTGCAATCCCAAACACCAAAGGGTTTCCTCCACAGATTTCAGGATAGCACAGGTTTGCACTTATGTAATGGGACTTGGTGAGCTACAGGAATCTACAGCCCCATAAAAAGACTCATGGTTAAGAAAAATCTGGAAACGCACTGTCTGTATTTAAGCATTATTTACTATTAAAAGATTTAGGGGTGTGTGGGGAACAACATCTGATAATTTGCACGATACAGAAATAAGCCTGCTGTAGGAAGCCCCAGTACCTGAACCCTGTAGCCGTCAGTGAGAGATGCAGGTCGGATAATCAAGGTCAAAAAGTTGCTTGGTGTGATAGCGGGGAGAGAAACCACAACTTGAGAGGAGACTGAAGAAAAGTGTTGACACCACAAATGCAGTGACAATGCTCCATTAAATCTGATGAAGCCTGAAATCCAAAGCTGGTAGGAAAGGCTTGTTTAAACTGCATAGGAAGCGCTTAAAAAAGCTGATAAGTAGGTATCTTTCTGACCCTGTTGGCAGCTGCATTAATACACGTTTTCAGGGACAAAGTTCCTTTAGAGAAGTTTCTCAGGAGCGTTTGATGTGCCAGTGCTTTCAGGCAAAAACAGGCAAAAACCTCCCTGAAGTTCAAGCAAACACGTTGAAGGAAAACACCGCAGGCACTGAACTGCTCTGTTCACTGCTTTGTTTTCACTTGCTCCTCTTGGGGATTTTGTGACAGGGGATTATTTAGCTCCCATGTGCAATTATCTTTTTATTCTAGATGCCCTAAAGACATTCAGCGACTGTTTGCATGCTTTAAAAAAATAAAAATAGAAAATAAAAAATAATAAAAAAATGAAGCTGCTCTTTGGCACTGCAGCATACCAGGCTGTCACCCATCTCTAGAGCACATCGATGTGCCCCAGGCTCCTCATGTGGTTCTTCTGGTCCTGGGGGCCTCCTGCCTGAGCACAAACTTGAAAATGACCAGAAAGCCTCCTCGGGACTGACACAGAGAATGGTGCCCCCAGCGGGTCTCCAACCTTTCTGAGAAAGGAAGGAGATGCTCAAGACCAGGTAAAAAGTGCTTGTAAGGATACCCCACAGGGAAAAATGGTTGAAGTTTTTAAGATGGGGCAGTGAAGGGTTTGAAGCAAGGCAGGAATAAAAGAGGAGTCTTGGCGAGGTGGAAAAAGACATCCAGGAAGTGTAATGACTTATTAATTCAGTGATGTGGATTATGATAGTTGCAGACTATCATAGTAATTCCATTGTTAGTACCATAATAATATTTCAGCAAAGACTCCAGTTCTTGATGAAAATGAAGTTTGGAAACTGTTGATTTAATGAGTAACAAGAAATTTGGTAAATCACAGTAAAAGCTGTTGTCTGTAATTTTGTAGCCGCATATTAAACATTGCTTTTGACACCTACTGGCAGGGAATTAATTGCCTTTCAAGTTACCTTGATTTTGTTATTCTGCACAGCACAGCCATGGGAGCTCATGGAAACTCTGGAGGTAGAACTTGTTTCCAACTGCTCCTGAAGCTGCCAAGGAAAACAAACCTGATTTTTAGAAAGTTCTGCCCCTTGGCTTCTGCCACAATGACCATTCGGCTTCAGTAACATCTGTGTGTCCCCAGCAGCTCTGAGAAACAGTGCGTTTCTGTCAGGTACCCAAAGAGGTGTTGAAGAGCTGGAGTTAAGTACTTGGCCTTGACAGTCTGACAAAACTGCATTTTTCATAAAAAGTCCTAGTGACTGTATTTCATCAAAAATAGGGGCAGATACTGCCGCCTTCCATGCTTGCCTTTTCCTGTCTGTATACTGACACACACATGATCAGTTGTGTATTGAAAACTGATTTGCAAAAATAAATTTACTGTATTGTATTAACAAGGCTGCAAGGATGCATAAACCCAACTACATTTTTATATGACAGTTTGCCAGAGTTGCTCACCCATGTATAGTTACTGATTGGTGACACTGGTGAGATTAAGGCCTAATCGTGTCTTCCATTTGGTGACATTCACTATAGCAAAGAAAGCAGTAAAGGAGTGTTGCGGTGCATGCAGTTTCAGTTTTAATAGCTTGGGTAATAGTAATGGTGACAGTAAAATGAAATAACACAGGTGTTGGCATGACAGAGGTACCTGGGGAAAAATCCAATGTCCTTGGTAGTCTCCTCACAGCCTGTGCTGAAACACAGGCCGCTGCTTCTCCCCAGTGAAACCGGAGCACCCAGCTGGGGTCACCCCGATGAAAGCCTGCTGCCCAGATGCAAGCCCACTGTAACAGAGGACACCAGATTCCAGCAGCTGGGGTTCCTCAGGCTTGTGGGCAGTTGCATTTTGTAGAAATACAATGTTCAACACACCTTCGTATGAATCTTATGTGTTCTTCCTCTTCAGTATCTTCCAAACAAGTTCTGGGTGTTTCTGCATATCACTTCCAGCTGGTCATTAACAGGGTAGTTGCACATCTTGTATAATTTAAAGTACATATCAGCTCAGAATGCTTGTAATAAAATATAGATTAATTCCTTAACAACAACAACAAAATCTATGCAGAAAACTGTTGCCTTTACAACAGAGTAGAACTTCATTTGAGAATCTCCTTCAGGGCAGTGAAATGGTCTTTTGATATTTTTTTGTGTAAATCTCTGCAGACATTTTTTTCCTTTTCCTTTTGTAGAAAGAAAATAAAAATTTTAAAATAGCCAGAAGGCAAAATATTAACACATTTTAAATTTGAACAAGTTCTTCTGGTTTCTTTCATAAATACCATCAGTGCCAAAAGGGAATTCTGCACTTACATTCTGAAGCATCAGTGTGATCATATGATTCACACTAAAATTCAATCTGAATAGCAATGTTTTAATGTGGTATTACAAAGAAAAAAAGCTGCCCCAAGGCTGGCAGCTTCTTCTTTGCAGTATGCAGAAAGAATTCTCTGTGTAGGACATGGTATAAAGCTGTATTATACATGTGTTCATGTACCTGCACACAGAGTTGATGTAAGACATCTGCTTTTGTCAGTGGTGTGTGACACTGTAACACAGGCAGATTCAAGTGGAAAGAGCAGATTTCCAGTTAGGACAGTTTGGCTGAGTCTGTCTTGGTCTAAAAAAGCAATGTGTGTATGCAAGTATCCTGCCCGTGCCCTCCAGGGCTGTCTGAAACCACCTACTCCTGGGCATGGGGTGGCAGGGATGTGCCTGAGCAGTGCCCTCCTCCCCACAAGCACCAAAACCATGCCAAGCGTGCAGAGCACATGGGCTACAGCACTGAGCAATGCTCTGTTTTTCCTGGCACAGTTTATTCTCAGTTGTCCTGCAAGGTGCATGTGCTTGGGCACTTTACTCAAAGGCCACCTGTTTGCAAGCAACCAGACCAGTCCAGGCACTGTTCTTGTATAAACATAATCGTGCAGACAGCTTGCTCGTGTGTAACAGGCTCAATTCTTCTCCAATTTGATGTGTTTTGCATCTGGCAATGCAAGGGGATGGATGCATGGGAGCACAAGCACAGAGCAGGTCCACGTCAGGCACAATTTCTGTTTTGCCCCAGCACTTTTGCCAGTGAGGCAGCACGGTTTGCAGGGGAAGGTACCAGAAGTGTAAAATATCACAAAGATCACAGCTATTGCACTGTAGAACAGTTTGGGTCCACTTACAGCTCCCTGTAGACCCAATCCATCTTCTTCCTTTGTGATTCAAGGTTACAAGTAGAACAGCAACCCCCATAGCAGAAAGGAGATGACTCTGCTGTAATTACAAAGGAGACTTTTGAGATCAAAAGATGTAAACAGCTTCTCATAAGTGTGTTATCTTGCAAATTCCCTAGCCAACTGGATGCTAAACTGTGCCCTGCTGGGATGCAAAAAAGAAAAAAAAAAAAAAAAGAAAGAAAGAAAAAAAAAAGCCCACAAAACTTGAAAGGTGAAGAGCAGAGGTCAGAGTGATGTCTCTTTGGGCACTGGCCAAGATACTGTGAGCTCATGAAGTAGCCCAAAGCTCAGTGCAAGCATCACTTATACAGCTGGAGGGACCCAGGAGCACACATTACACTAGCCCTGGGGATGAATCAGGATGCTCACACTTTGCTGGGTGGCAGCCCTTGCAAAAGGGAGAACCTTTGGCAAGAACAGGGCAATGGAGCTGCTGGTTTCCATCCTGCAGACCAGGGCTGTGGCCGTGCCACCTGCAGGGCTGGCCTCAAGTGCTCATGTGTGGGCATGCCAGTGCCAATTTCATGAGATGCTTGCATCGATATGCACCCTCAGACCTAATTATTCTAAAAATGTGTGTCTCAGCCCTCCACCAAGGCTTTAAAGAGCATTGTTAACTCCATATGTGTCTTTTGGCTCCCTGCTTTTTATTTCTGTGTTTTATTTGCTGGCATCCTTAGAGTGTTAAAAGTTGCTTTTAACCTTGTCAAAGGAGGAGTGCTTCTGTTTTAAATTGAAGCATTTTGTGCACAAGTCATATTTTGCTTGCAACATTTCCTTGTGGTTAAATATTTCTGTTGGAATTCCCAAATGACAATGTAAAAGCACTCCAATGAGCTGAGGAAGAGCAACTTCTGCTCTGGAAGGGAGTTGATGATATCCTTGATACCTATAATTGAAACTATTTTATATCCAAGATGAACAAAGGGTTAACAGCAACATGCATATTCATGACAGATTTCGACTTTTATTTTTTTTTTACAACACTTTTCTGAGCATATCATGATTCCCTCAAATTTCTGTAGTTAAATCTCTTGGGCTGTTTTATTGTACAAATTGCCTTATTCTGTGGAGTGAGTGACAAGATTTCCCAGGCTGAAACATCACCTCCTCACCCTGGGGCTTAGCTGTCATTGCAGGGGCAAGTTGGACACTGCAGCCACTATTCTTCGTCTGGGTAAGTGTGTACTTCACCTGCTTGAGTTTATTTAATTTAATCCTTGAATATGTCAGCGTGCAACTCTAAACTCTACCTTCTCCTGGACCTGACTGGGCATTCTCAAAAGAAAAAGTTAAATTTGCAAACTTCTTGCACTGAGAGCGCTAAAGTAGAATAGATTGTTTTGGATTTGTTTAATCTGAACTACAAGCTCAGTGATTTGGGTTCTTGGAATGAATTTCCTTGTTATCATGCAGGGGGGCATCTCTTCTGCAGAGTCCCATAACAAATCTTGGCCATTACGTGACTACAGGCCCAGAAAACACCTCTGCTTTTCTCAACTGCACTTCTTTGGGTGTTTTCTTCCCATAAAAATTGGCTTCAATTTGATTTGAGACAAAGTATGAAAATATCCAAATTCCCCCAAAATAAAAATCCTGCTTGCTTAGCTCTCCTTTCTGCAGAGATCTGTACAGTAAAGCTTTAAATAAAATTAGTAGAAAGAGAAATAGCAGAGGGAGAAGCATGACTAAGCAGACTGAAGAGAACATCAGTGTCTACGTATTTTTCAACATTTGTCCTAAATCTGTTTTAATGCCTATAGGGAACTGCTATACTCATACAGAGGGACAATACAAGTGGCCCGAAGTAATTTTTGCCCTACAGAACTGACCTTTGAATGTAGCCTGGCTAGGTAAAACCTGCCCATCAGCTTCCAGTGACTACTGGGAAAAAAAACACCACCACAAACAAAAAACAAACAAACAAACATATTTTCTCAAAGAACTTCAAATATATTCTTCTTGGTCTTCAGGTTGTATTAGGAAATACTACTGTCAAATGAACTTTTCAAACCAAAATATAACTTTTTTCAATGTTAACAGTAAAAACTAATAAAAACTATAGTCTCTGCCTAAGCATAGTGGTAACAAGGGAAACGAAAAATATACTTGACACAAACTAAACTCTATCCCTTTGAAATAAACAGCTACCTAATGGAATAGCTGCTTTTTTATAGGTCTTCCCTTTGAATAGAGATACTGAATGAGTCCTCATTATCTATTCCTTCCATACTTATTCAAAGAGTGAGAATTTATGACAGGTGGGTACAATACATGGAAGATGTATTACTGCATAGCTATGATCCAGTACACTAAGGTCATTACTTCAGTGGTGACTTAACTTGGTAATGGAGATAGAATAAACAAGAAAGAAAAGAACAGTGCTTTTCCTTGAATATCTCAGAAAATAATACTGTATATTGCCTCAGAGACAGCTATGTAACTACTTTTTTATTATTATTTTCTTTTCCTGCAGGGAAAAAAAAAAAAAAAAGGTGTAAAAAGCAGCCATTAATAAAACAGACCAGTTTCTCCTGAGCTGAAAAAGATATGATGAAGCCAAGATTGTTCAGCTGATGAACCCGCTTCTGTAATCTGTTTCGGATAACATTGTTATAACAGCACCAAAAGCTATGTGAAAGATATTAATGATTTCTTCTGAAGCAAAACATGAAGTAAAAGAACAACTGTCTGGAAAGAATGTAATTGATCTTATATTATGGGGAATTAAAGGCAGTGGTGGGGGTGTTACAAACTTTTCATTACATTAAAATGAAAACAGGCCATTATGGGACAAGAGGGATTGAACTTTGTACTGAAAACATCATGCATTCATCTATTTATTTAAACTGTGCTTCTCAGATGACTCAGTCCTTTGTTAGGGCTGTCTAAGCCTATTACCTCCTTTTCCAGTTGTTTTTGTTTTTTTTTGAGAAATTTCAACTGACTGAGCTGTATTTTTCATTTGATCTCTACCTCACCCTGAATTTTAATGTTAAATGTGATTTTAAGAAGTTCAGACATAATTGAAAGGAATGCTAGGACCAGGAGGCAGATTCCTCAGCACCTGATGTATTTTTCACTATAAAGTACTTGTGGTAAGCCTCCTCTTTGGTGGAGCATTATGAGATTTGGCAAGGAACTTGGTTCCAGGTTCACTAGGCTTCTGTTATTTCCTCAGGCGACACTTACCTATATTAGAAACCCCAGAAAATCACAAGATATACAGGTTTTCCTGCAGTTCCTCAATGCAGATGAAAATGACAACAGCCTTAAGGCTACCCAGCATTTATGCTGAAAGACTGGACCTGCTTACAGACATCCAGCAATCCATAAATGTGCAAAACTGAGATTGCTGTTTCACATAAAAATGGCTCCATGTGCCATTCCCAGTGCTCTCTGTTCCACGTCACACATTCAGGTATGTCCTTCATGGCCATTGGATGTATTGCTCCATCGCGGTTCTACACAAGGACTGCAAGACAAATTGTCTATTTGGCTGTTACGGTGACGGAGGACATTCTCCTGCTTCTGTATTGGATGACAAGGATAAATCTTTAACTGTGTGTAAGTACACTTCACTGGCTGCCAGCAGAATAAGAGTACATTAGAAAAACAACTTGATAAGCATATTGATTAATGAGCACTTGGAACG
Source organism: Heteronetta atricapilla (assembly GCA_011075105.1). Lineage (NCBI taxonomy): Eukaryota > Metazoa > Chordata > Aves > Anseriformes > Anatidae > Heteronetta > Heteronetta atricapilla. The sequence goes on from CM021731.1 coordinate 35,472,966, forward strand.
GTTCCGTTAAAGACTTAATTCAGATTTGTTATAATTCTGATTACTATGCACTCATACATGCGCTCATAATCCATAGCTATCACCAAACTATTAGAGAATTAGCATAGTGAGACAGCAAATGAGCCTCTGGATCATGCTGACAGCATGCTATGCGCAAGTCGTATGTTTTTTTCCCTCTTTTAAAACAATGATCATTGTAGGATTAAATGGGTCAAAATGATGAAGCAGCACAGGTTCGAAAGAATTTGCATTTCCTGTGCCACACCAAATGGCTGGCTTTCAGAGTGTGCTATTTAATCAGTTTGCCTCTCTTTCCAGGTTTTAATCAGTTTCTAAATAGCTCTGCAAAAGTTTGGGGTTGAACCTTGTTGAACCTATTCCAAAAGGTACGAATCTTCTGATCAAATGTATAAAAAGGCCAAAGCTGAGATAAAATTAAGACAAAAAAGGACTGAAAAAATATACCACCTTTTAATACTTGAATACTACTACTTTCAGTACTAATTTATATACTAATTTTTCAATACTGCTACTTCCACCACTAAAACTGACCTAGATGAGGTTAAAATGCAGGGCTGCAGATAGAAAGAAACACCTGATCTTCCTTCTCTTCATCTCCTAGAGAGGATCTGAAGCCTCCTGTCCTGCAGATGCCTCCCAGGCACATTCAGGGTGTGCTGCTGAGGAGCCCACACAGAGGAGAAGGCCTTCAGGGCCTACCAGCAGGCGTGGGGAGGTGGGGGCTCAGCTTTGGGATGGTGATGGTGCAGAGTGGAAGAGACCAGAGAGAAAATTCAAAAATGCAAATACTTGTCTGACTTCAGCAGTGAGAACTGGTCTTTCTCTGCTACCTCAGGTACAAGGTTTTCTCAGCTTCACCTCCAAAGAGCATCTCAGCTGGAAACCCAGGTGCCAAAGACACTCATTTAGAATGGATGAAGAGTGCTGCTGGATGCAGCGTGGTGTCTGAACCCACAGCTCTTTCAGGTATAGGACCTGCTCTCAGAGCCTGGGAGTTGGCAGCCATGGGCAAACGAGAGCCCCAGCTCTGCCACTGTGACACCCACAGGTCAGGCTGTGTCCTGCTCAGGGGATCGACCCTCAGGAAAGCATGCAGGTCCTGGAAAGGTCCCACCAGCTGCTCTAAGTCAGCAGTCTGCTGAAGTCAGCACATGGGTCAAAGTTGGCATGGATGGCTTTCTGTGTAATTCTGTTAATGCCTTGGAGATTTGCAAAGCTTCATGAAAAATGCCGTGTTTTCACAGTGGCCATCTGTTATGAGCACATAAGATTGCCTGTGCTGGTGACTAGCAGGTCAGCTGCTGGATGGGTTTTCTTACCATATCCCTTCAGAGATGGGATCAATCTTTACAAAGAGTGAACAGAATAGCATGGCATAGCATGGCATAGCATGGCATAGCATGGCATAGCATGGCATAGCAAAGAATAGAATAGAATAGAATAGAATAGAATAGAATAGAATAGAATAGAATAGCTCAGTTGGAAGGGAACAAAGAACATCCAGTCCATCTGCCTAAACACTTCAGGGCCAACTGAAGGTTAAAGCACATCATTGAGGGCATTTTTCAAATGCCCTCATCAATCACCTCTCTAGGAAGCCTGTTCTAGTGTTTGACCACCTTCCATTTACCAGGGAGCAGAGACTGGCACCTCGCTCTCCAAACCCCTTCCTCAGAAGGCTGTAGAGAGCAATGGGGTCACGTCTTAGCCTTCTCTTCTACAAAATAGACAACCCAAGTGTCCTCAGCTTCTCCTTGTAAGAAGCAAAAGTTCCTCTCAGATCACATCCAGATGTTCATTGCAAGCGAGGAAATACAGACCACATGGCGGTGGCTCTTCCAAGTATCACACTTGACCAGGCTTTGCTCAAATGTTGTATGAGAAGTTTTTCAAAGTGAGAACCAGCGGCCACAGCTTCTACCAGAACTCTGTGTGGGGGCTTTTCAGGAGACGTGACACAGGCACCTCCGTGTGCTCTCAGAAATGCACAGACCGAGATTGGAGCTGCTGTTGTTGCAGCTGCTGCCTCACACACACAGCACCTTGAAGCCTGTGCTTGAGATTTTGGTTTGGTGTGTGTGAGTCATGGGCCATCTCAAAACGAGGAGGGGAGGATAGCTCGAGGTTTGCATCTTGCCTTGCATAGGTGAAAAGATGGGAGTGAGGGCTAGAAATGCAGGTAAAGAAGGAGGAATGAAAAAATACAGAGTTCAGAGGGGGACGCTCAGTTGCAGGAGATGGGGAAGAGTAGGGAAGTAAGCAGAGCTGTGGGGCTGGGATCCTGACAAGACAAATTAGATCGTCATATATGTGGTCAGAGAAGCTGATACTGACAAATTTGTTTTGGGAAGCTTTTGTAGGCACTTAGAAGGATGCCTTGGAAAACAGTGCAGAAAACTCAGGCTACTTAGGTGTCCTGTCAGTGACGTACCTGAACAAAAATACATGCCTATGACAATGTAGGGTAGGCTGGTAGCCTTGCATAGTCCTTTGAAATCAAATGATAACCAGAAGTTACATTTCTCTGGCAACAGAAATAATTGTCAAGATCAGAGAAAAACTAGCTGCTAAAAGTTTACATAAAGAGAGTAGAGCAGAGGAGAAGGGATCCGTCTGGTCATCCTTGTCCTCCCACGCTGGCCCAAAGAGCACTTCAGGCACGACCAGGTCATAGAATCACAGAACCATAGAATGGCTCAGGTTGGAAGGGACCTTAAAGATCACCTAGTTCCAACCCCCCTGTTGCTGTCATAATACAAATAATGTGAACAGCTCAAGGTGCTGTTGCTTTCTGTCAACCTAGAATTCTTCTAGAAAACCTGTCTGGAAACATACATACATCCAGGCACTATAGAGGCGATTAATATGCCATTCAGTGCTACTCAGATAGCTATATCATTCCTATCGGGATAGTATCAGGGTTAATGATAAAATGAATTTAGAAAAGCCTCTGGTGGGTCTTTGTAGTTGCTCTTATTCCCTACAGACAGGACTTCACCCATGCAAAACCCACTTGGGTAAGACTGCAAAGAAAGGATCTTTTATGGCAGCACAAACCCTTCTGCAAGTCACATTCTTTCAACAATGATTAGATAACTCTTTTCCTAGTGTTTTGTTTGAGTCTTCTGTTTGCATGGAAAACCTTTCGCTAGTTGTCAAATGACTATTTCTAAGGCTCTAAGGATCTGTTACATTTGGAATAAACCTATGAATTGCTTAACCTTGTTCTTTCTGTGCCCTGAGGCCTCAGGGCTGCTGGAGGCACGATGCAGGAACGCCTTGCCAGAAGCACGTTCATGCTGGGAAGCTATGGCAGGAGGCAAGGCTCCCGGTGGCATCGTGAGGAGAAGCATATGTGCCTCCTCTTTTCAGCAGCACCTATTGGAAAACACTGTTGGATGGGTTCCCAGCATTAATTTGCAATAATCACAATCATTTACATTCAGGCCTTAATTAATGAATATCTGGATGCGTATGGGATGGGGTGATGTGGAGAGGATAGGCAGGGTCTATTTCTGCCCCTTTTCATTCTGGTAAAACTCTGCTCATGACTCACTGCTCATTACCGTCTCCTGGCAATGTATGAAGAGAGAGATGTACAGCAGAACAAAATGTTTCTTACCCTGATTATTTGCTGCTTTTTAACAGCCCAGAACTTCCCTTACCACAGCCTGGTAAATGGGTTCCTTACAATTTTAAATCCTCAAAGTGTTTATGTAAGGAAATGCTTGAGCATACGACTACCTCGAGGTTATTTGGGTTTCATCATGGTATCATCTCAGTGCTAAATGGTTGTTGGAGGGATAAGGGGGTGGGAAGTCCTTTTCTGTGGGATGTGTCATCCCAACCTGGCTGCTGGAGCTGTTTAAAATCTCTGACCTGGTAACCCCTGAAGCCCACCTATATTTCTGTGTCTTCTGAATGCAGGACAGGTATGCCAGTGACATTTTTCCCACAGCACAGGAGTCCTAAGGACCTCTTCCAGTTCTATTTGCTAGTGTAGTTGAACAGCACAGGGTGCTGAAGGCATCTCAGCAGCATGGGCACAACGGAGGAAAGATGACCTGAGCCTGGGTCAGGCCATCTCCCAGGGGAGAATGATCGATGTGCCTGTGGATACACCTCAAATGCTGGTTGAGCTGGGTTAAGGGGAAGAGTGCTGGGAAGTGCTAGGACGATAGCTGGATACGTGCAAAAAATACATGGCTGGCATCTGGTCTGACTAACAGAAGCACACTGAAATTATCCCAGGGAAGAAGCATTTCAAGTTACTCATTTACAGCTGGCACACATTTTATATCTGACAGTAGGACAAAGCACTGTAAAAATACCCTTAAGAATGTGAATCTCTGCTCTGATTTGCACTTAAAAGGCAACATCTGATTAGTGTCTGTGTTTTATTAGCCGAAAACTGAGAGGATGAAAGCTTCTCAGATATTACCTTTATTGTACCAAATACTTTTCAGAGTATATTGTGGAAGAAAATGTCACATTTCATTAAAGTGGATTATTCATATACCACAAAAGACTTGGCAGTGATTTACAGACCTAGTGGTAATTTTCAGTGTTGCCCATTTTTCAGTCTTGAAGATCATTTTAAAAATGCTTCTGATGACCTCAGACTAGATCAACTGGTGCTCACTGGTCTGTGTGTTGATGTGTGCTGTTGTGCACCAGCTGTGGGGCTGCTTTAGGTATAAGCAGCTCAGTTGCTGTGTCAGCAGTTATCGCACAGTTCAATTTTAATAGGCTTGGTTACACAGCACATTCCCAGACCTTCCAGCTGTGCCTCATGAAAATGTATGCTGACACTCATTCTGGTCTCAGCATAACCCTTGCTTTGGTGTTACTTTATTTATTTATTTATTTATTTATTTATTTATTTATTATACTTACAAGTAATCTCAGTGTTTCAGATATACGAAATGTCAGATATGTTGACGATAATCTCCCATCACTGCAAGGTTTCTCCTCTATTAGTTGTTTCTGTGTGCTTCATTTAATCTGTTTGCTACCCATTAGAAAGGCTAGCAAAACATTTGGTTCTTAAAGAGTTGAGTGCTTAATTTTATCTGATGCAACTGAATCAGCAGGGCAATAATTTACAATGAAGAACTTGTTTGGCAGTCTTGGGCTTTTTTTTTTTCATGGATTGTCTTTGAACAGATTGTAATTTTCTTGAATTTATTAATTATTCAAAATGTTCATGACTTTGGGGGATTGATTATGAGCAATTTTATGTGAGTATTTGGTATTCAGTATACAACTTCTAAGGCCATTACTTTGTTGTGTAGGTAGATAAAGAGCATTGTCTTCTGTTTTGTTGACAAAAGATGCTGAAAAATGTCACGAGAATTTTGCTCAGAGGATAAAAGCTTGGGAAAATACAAGAAAAAAGATCAGAACATTTACCCCTAAAATCCTGGCAGACAAAGTGTTTTCCTAATAATAATTTCTGAAGTAAAGTTTATTGTCAAATTTCTTTTGTCTACATACAGGATGTTCATTTCTTGTGATAACTTACATGCAGAGCAATTGGGTGTGTGCATGTAGCCCTCATGAGGGTGTACTACAGCTTAGGTCACAGTTGCCTTGTGCTTTGGTGAAAGGCATGTTTCTCCACACAATATATTCTGCCATTGCTGTCAGTCTGCACGTTTATCTCAAGGATACTGTGAAGGTGAAGGTGACTGGATGCAGTTTCCAGTTCTTAAGAGTGCTGTCAGATGCTTGTGCACTTTGCTGGTCTCTGAACATTTGCTTTCTAATTCTATTGAAGCACAAAAGGCTTTAATTCACAGTTAATGAGCATTTTGTGGGATAACAACCTGAGTTCTTGAACAGCCAGTGGCTTGAAACAGGTGTTCATCAAATTAACTTTTAAAGACATTTGAATAGTTAATTAGGAAATATTTGGTAATGCTTCCTTTGATCTGCTCTTGCCTACTTTGGCTTTAAGGGGGAGAGGAGAGAGGGAAAGCAGTTGCTGTGAGGTAGAAGTATGTACTTCTTGCATCATTTAAATATAAATCTGAATTTTGAGTTAAAAATTCAGTGTTAAAAATCCACGTTTTAATTGCTGTATATATTTACTATATATTTAATTCCCGTACTCTTGCCATTTTGGCCAGTCTGGGAAGTGGCTGTGTGAGTGGCTGCTGCTGGCTGGAGCTTTTCCCCTGTACCAGACAGGAATCTCTACAAGCTCTGCACGTCCTCGGTGTAACTTTTCATTGCTTTGACTAGCAGGTCTACTGATGGATTTCCTTAAAAAGCAGACTGCTATCCAGATCTTAGAGTAATCTGTTTTGTGCTGAGGCTCTCTGTAGCTGTTGAGGTGAATGAAGAGCACTTTCATTTCTTCTTCTGGCTCTGCACAAGCGAAGCTAAATGAAGAGTACAGACACACGGAGGACTGCCAGCTTAGCACAGGAAGGAGTCACGGCACCGCCTGTGGGAGCATGTGAGAGCTCCCATCTGTAGTTCTTTCCCAGTCACGCTCAGGATGTTTTTTTTTTTTTTTTTTTTTTTTTCACTAAATGTCCAGTTGTTGCTTTATTTCTTTTCCCACAACCGTCCTCCATCTGGCTTGTATTTAAAATACACAGTTTAGTTCAACACATTACATTTCAGCTATGCAGGCTGCAATAGCTTCTGCTCTCCAGGAACTGGTAAAGCATCACGTGTCAGCTCTCAGAGAAAGACAAGGGTTAGTTGGTTAGAAAATGAGCAGAGAAGCAAAAGCTGTATACCTTAAGGTTTTCACAAATGATAGAAGTTAATCCATTTTAAACTCCTTACATCATTTAAGCCTCTTGGGACAGGGATTTATCTTTAAGTCTCTGTAAAATATCATGTCATATCCATTCTGCTCTATAAAAATTGAGTAAAACCCACAAAATTCCTCTGTCATGCCAGAAATCTATGGGACAACTACACTCAGTTTGCATTGAAACCTCAGTAGACCCAATTTGGTTCTTCACAGTAGTCAATGAAGTGAAAATTCATCATTAGTTAGCAGTGCTCTGGCACTTCCCCAGCTGTACTTCAGAAATAGGCTGAACTGGGTATGCTTCATTGCAAAAAAAAATATGGATTTCTTTTAATTGTGTTCAAGACTATGACTTCCAAATTTAAGCATCTGTAGGTGAGCCAAGGGAAAGCTGCAGGTGCTTGACTGCATGTTTCTGCAGCAGAGCTGCTCAATCACTCAGCTGTGGCAATCTGTGACCACACACGGGACCCCCATGTCCCTCTGGAGTGGCAGGGCAAGCCAGGTCCAATAATCTGGAGCACCTCACATGAGATGCATTTTATGTCTATGTTTGGGCAAATGAATCCATGATTAGGTATATAAGCTCCCACTACAGGCAGGGGACATTTTTTTCTGTGCAGCTGGGAGAAAGCCTAGAGAGCAGTTTGGTCACCCTGAAATAGACATCTAGGTGCTTGGGCCATTTTTTCTCATCTCACCATCAGCCTTTCTAAAAGCTGGCCAGAATCACTCTTTTGAATGCCAGAGCTGGGCTGCACCTGGCAGGATGGCCACGAGTTCATCTGCATGATGCAGAGAGCATCTTTTAGCCCCTCGGGGCTGTTGTATTCACTGAGTTTCTCTGGTTGACAGTTGTTTAGCTACATGCCACTGAGGGGTTACTAGATCTCAGACATTACTTTTTCAAGCATCGCTATTGCAACACACATTTTTCTGTGTGTGGTCTTCCTTCCTGACAAAGAACAAGGTAAGTGAGCAAGAATGTTAAGTGTACAAGTAGAAGCACGTACTTGTAACTGTGGCATACAAATACTATAAGGAAAACAGCAGTTTCTGTTGCTATTAAAGCTGTCTAATAATTTCCATTTCCCTTTTACAGATGCCTCTGGAGCTGAGGTTTATATGAGTTAAAGCTTTGTTTGCAAAGTCTGCAACAGACTCTACTGATTTGACTTCCTGTGCTGTAAAGTCCTGCTTCTTCTATGCACATACTTCTGGGCCAGCCGGAGGTCAGCAGATAGTTCCTAAGAAAGCTCTTGATGGCTTTTCTTTTCTTCCCTTAACATACAAAGCTCTCTCTCTCTGAACATTACAGAAAAAGTGCAGTAACAGGAAAGGTACAAGGGAAATGGAGCTGTAGATTTAAAGGCAAAAGTCAGGAATAATCTCTCTCTATTGTGATACAGGGTTCACACAGCTGGCCGACCGGCTGAGTTTTGGAATGCACTGAAATATAAGCAGAGGCTTGTTCTTTGTCTTTCACTTTTAACTTGACAAGATCCTCAAACGTATTTTTATAGTTTCCTTCCTGGTATGCTCCCAGAGATAAGTACTTGCTTGAAGTAAATGGCAGGCCTGCACTAGCTGGAAGAAAGCTTCTCCTTACATTCTGTAATAGAAGCATCAGAATTTGCTGCTGATTCCTTTGTTGAGCCACCAGAGATCATAAAAAGAAAAGCCAAAGGATAATGCATTTCTAACTGGTGCACTCCTGGTTACCCTGCATATGGTATGAAGAAATTTAAAAGCTCATATGCTGTGCAGTACTCAATCATGCACTTGATCATGAACTCTAATAAAGAAAGGAGGATTACAAACTCTTCTTTGTTACACATGGGAAAATATTTTCTGTTTCATTTATTATACTGAGTTTTCCTGCATGGATATTCCTAATACAGGTCTGCTCTGTTCCTGCATTCTCTTTCATATTCACATCATTAAAAAGAAAAAAACACTTTTCTGATATATTTAAAAATTATTCTTGCAGCAGCAATACTTTTCAAAGCAGTTTACTCTTTTATTTATCTTGAGGAATTTAGGGGGAATTAGCTCAAATGGTAGAGCGCTCGCTTAGCATGCGAGAGGTAGCGGGATCGATGCCCGCATTCTCCATTTTGCACTGTGAGCTGGCTGAAGGGAAGGAGCCAGAGGGTTGGGGTCAATGGGATGGAGCTGAGTTGGGTGTCCTGTGTCTAGTGGAGTCCCTCAAGGGTCGGTACTGGGATAGTGTTGTTTCATATATTCATTGATGACTTGGATGAGGGAATGGAGTGCAAGTTTGCTGATGACACAAAGCTGGGAGGAGTGGCTGACATGCCTGACATGCTGTGCTGCCATCCAGTGGGACCTTGACAGGCTGGAGAGTTGGGCAGAGAGAAAATAAAATATATGAGGGCAAGTGTAGAGTCCTGCATCTGGTTAAGAACAACCCCAGACACTGGGATAAGCTGGAGACTGCCCTGCTGGAGAGCAGTGAAGGGGAGAGGGACCTGGGGGTCCTGGTGGACACCAGGATGACCATGAGCTGGCACTGTGCCCTTGTGGCCAAGAAGGTCAATGGCATCCTGGGGTTGGTTAGTAGGTCGAGAGAGGTTCTCCTGCCTCTCTCTGCTCTGCCCTGGTGAGACCACATCTAGAATATTGTGTCCAGTTCTGGGCCACCCAGTTCAAGAAGGACAGGGAACTGCTCGAGAGAGTCCAGCACAAAGATGATTAAGGGAGTAGAGCATCTCCCTTACAAGGAAAGGGAGCTGGGTTTCTTTAGCTTGGAGAAGAAGAGACTGAGGGGTGTCCTTATTAATGTTTATAAATATGTAAAGTAGCTTGGGAGCGGTGCCCTACCATGACTCCTAAAGAGGGCTGAAGGCTGTGAGGCAGCAGCTTCTGCCGGAGTGTTGGGAGGGAGTTGTGGAGAGGGGTGGCTCCTCTCTTGTGTGGGCACATAGACTCCAGCAGCCCCATGAGATGCCGCTCCTGGATCAGCCAGGCTCTCTGGGTCTTTGACACTGTAAGATGCAAATAAAGGAACAGACTTGCTCATACATACTCAGGGGTTTTAAGTGCTAAATGACCCAAGTCAATAGCCAAGGGGGACAAAGTCCACTAAAATCAATGGGAAGACTCGCTGACTTTAGCACCCTTTGGATAAGGCTCCAAAAGAAGATGGATGTTGGATCACTGATCATTAAAGAAAGGTAGGAAGGAGAGAAACTGCTTTAAACAGAACTTTTTTTTTTTTTTTTCTTTTTCTTTTTTTTTTTTTTTCAGCTTACATCTTTACTGAATAAAGTTTTCTTACCAAAAGGACCTACCTATCCATTAGCATCAACTAAAAGTTAGCATGAAGACTACTTCCCTTTGACTTACACAGCAGTATTTGTGTAGGAGAACAAGAGAGAGGCAGGAACTGGAAATAAAACCAACACTGGAGTTAGAGGAAGGTAAATAAAGCAAGTCCCTGCAACTTAGAAAGTTTGAAACATCCAGGTTACAAGGAAAGTAAAAAAGAGCCAACTTCCTGCTTTTCAGGAGAGGCACTAGATACACATTTGGAAACGTTCACATAGTACAGCTTTCATTAAAAAGCAACTGAGCTGCTACCATCTTCTTGAATCAATGCAGAACTATTTTACCTTTTCTAGTGTCATTTCAAATGTCGCCTAATGCAGCATCATTAAATGCAAATGAAGTTGTTGTTATGGAGAATACCCTGCTGTTTCTGGTAATGATCAGTTAGAAGGTGTGCTTGCATGAAGAAACCAGAAGGTTGGTATTTATGTCTCTGTAATGAATGAATTGCATCTTAGCAGGGTTAAGGGAGTCCAAAGATGAGCAGATTCCTGCTGTTTGCCTTGTCAAGATAGCAGCTGTGGAATACATAACCAGGGAGAAAGTCACCTGAGATCAATTTAGAAAAATGACAACAAGGTATTAAGAACCTCCTGAAACCTGTAGAAGTGCTTTAGAAAAGAGACATGAAAAACTTTATGGAAAATTTTAAACTAAAAGAGGGTAGATCTAGATTAGATATTAGATTTTAAACTGAAAGGGTAGGTTTAGATTAGATATAAGGAAGAAATTCTTTACTGTGAGAGTGGTGAAGCCCTGGCACAGGCTGCCCAGAGCAGCTGTGGATGCCCCATCCCTGGAGGTGCTCAAGGCCAGGCTGGATGGGGCTTTGGGCAACCTGCTCTGGTGGGAGGTGTCCCTGCCCGTGGCAGGGGGCTGGAGCTGGGTGGGCTTTCAGGTCCCTTCCAACCCAAACCATTCTGTGATTCTCTTAAGATGTTCAACAGTTCCAGCATAGGAAGTGAGTATCTTTATATGTAAGGTACTTACGGTCTTGGGGTTTAGGAACTGAGAAGAATCTGTTTCTATTCTCAGACCTTCCTTGTACTTTGCAATAAACTATAAATAAATAAATAAATAAATTTAATAGGCAGAGCCTATATTAGTGCCCTGGTTTCATCTGGGGTACAGTTAATTTTCTTCCTAGTAGCTGATACAGCGCTGTGTGATTTAGAATGGTGTTGATAACACGCAGATGATTTCAGTTGTTGCAGAGCAGGGCTTGCACTGAGCCAAAGACATTTCAGCTCTGCTAGCGAAGAGGCTGGGGGTGCACAAGGAGCTGGGAGGGGACACAGTGAAGACAGCTGGCCCAAAGGGATGTCCCATACCGTATGATGACATGCTCAGAATAAGCTGGGGGAACTGGCTGGGGGGCTGCTCTTGCTTTGGGACTGGCTGGGCATAGGTCAGATGGTGGTGAGCAATTGTGTTTTTTGCATCACTTGTTTTGTGCATCTTTTTTTAAAAAAAAATTATTTACTCCCCCCCTCCTCAACCTCTCCCACCTTTCCTTTCCTATTAAATCGTCTTTACCTCAACCCACAAGTTTTATTTTGTTCCCCAACTCTCTCCCCCATCCCACTGAGGGCAGAAATGAGCGAGTGGCTGTGTGGTGCTAAACTGCCTGACAGGCTAGCCCACAGCAGTCAGTCAGTGGAAGTCAAAGGGCCAGGCTGGGACTTTTGCATTTCTGAAGTGCTCCTAAAGGGTTACTTAGAAGGCACGAATGAAAATCAAACAATACATAGGCCTTACATTATAGCCTTGCACTGAGTGAATTTTGCCCTGAATAGTTTGCTATTGCCAGGCAGAAATCATCGTGAGAAGCATCATTTCTGCAGAGGAACGCCATTACAGCAGGAAGAGAGGAGATTCAGCTCCCCTAACTTCTGTGATCTCCACGCTGGGCACTGGGAAGACAGGCAGGAGACAGGCATTTCTGCTATCAAAGCAGGGAGATGTCAGACCTCCCACGGCTGAGTGAGTCTCCCCGGTCTAAAGAAGTCACCTGAGACAAATCAGACAAGCTGCTCTCTGGAGATGCCTCTGTCTCTCCATTGACAACAGAGAGAAACTGGACTGCAAGAACAGACATGCTGCTGAACTCTACGTGGCTATGGTGATGTGACAGAAATTCTACCTTTCACGAGCAAAGGTTGTGTTTTAGTGTAAGCCATTTAAGAAATAATAGGAAGAAAGAAATATAAAATACAAATGAGGCAAAATCATGCATCTTTATGCAGAGAAACAAGTACTAAAAGGTAATATACTTAGAAGTCTGAAAATCTTGAACAAGTAGCTCTTTAAGTAAATAAAGAATAAAGCATGCAAATAAGGAATAATAAGCACAAACAAGGACACTACCCCCCACTGTTTTTTAGGACAATAGCAACAAATCTTACTTCCAGTGGATGCTGCTTTTTAGCCTGCCCTTTTGCTGGCTGGAAGCTGCCACCCTGGGCCTCATTACAGAGGGGCCCATGGTGCTCCTGGACCCCAGCACCTCCCTGAGCTCCTGGGGCTTGTGGCTGGGGGGGGGGGCATCTCAGCAGAGTCCTACCTCAGCTCTGCCCCTGCCTTAGCACCTACACCACTAGCAACTTACCTGGGGCCTAACTTTGTGACCAGGCTACTTCTAGCCAGCCTCTGTGGAGGAAAGTCTCTTCAAACTTGTCATCTCTGACATTTGCCACTTGCTGTTTCCCTTTACTCAGTTGCCTACTAATGTGACAGACAGATCAGTCTAAATGGTTGCATCACATAACCTTAGTTTTATGTAAAATTGCAAATAAAGCTACGGGTACTGCATTAGCATTACATTAAAATTCTTTCTGCCTCCTGAGTGGCCAAACTCAGGAAAAAAGGGAAAAACATTGACATGCTATTTCAGAGGGAAAAATTCAGATAGTACATAGGTGATTAGATGTTGAATGCTTGTTATTGCTAATGTGAATGGCTGGTTTAATTCCCCTGGTATCACACTACAAAATTACCCTTGACATGATCTTCTGTAATGTGCCGAGCATTATTTTATAGACTGTGTTCCTAATGAATTCACTCTGATGAGAGATGTAGTGAAAAGGAAAAAATTCTGCACCTCTTTTTCATGCCTGATTCCTTTTGTGTTTCCTTCTTGAGGTAATGTCTGGATCATGACTTCTTTGTTGCTAGTGCATTACATTAAAAATCAGCTAATGTAGCATTAACTAAACACTAATAGGCCATTAAAGACAGACTTTCATGCTGGAGAAAACAAGAATGTTTCAAATGTAAATATAAGGCAATTTCATATGCGCAAAGTTTTGCTGTCTGATGCCATTTGTATTAATAATTAATGCATGTGCTTCACTGAGGCATTATCAGTCTCAATAGATACCCAAACTTTCTTGGCTCAGTGCTGCTTCTTGTTCTCCCAAATGGCACAAGAGGCCTGGAGAAGGTTGGCCATCGCTTTGTCTTCCCCTGCCGACTCCTGGCAAGAGGATGGGCCCAGCTGAGCAGTGATACTGACCACACCACAAGTGATCCAGAAGCAAATAATCCTTGACATGTATCCTGCTGTCACAGGTCCTTATGATTTGCATGATGATCAGCAAATGTTTTCTCGTATCTACGGGCGCAGAGTTGTACTTTCACTGCATTTATTCAGAGTGCAGATACACGCACAGCCACCCTGTGCCGATAACCTCGTTATCAGCACCACACACGCCTCTCCAAGCGCTAAGGAAATTTCCATCATGGATCTGATTCAAACCCTTCCTGCTGCGGTGTTCATCACCAAATCACAGGCTGGAAGGACTTGAGTGTCCCACAGCCAGCAGCCACGAGGCAGGGCTCCCATGCCCATGCAGTTGAGCTGGCCGTGGCTTTGTCGAGGTCTCCTGGGATGGAGGTCTGGGCTGTCAGGAAGCTGACCCAGGCTGCCCTCCCTGGAGGCTGCCAGCACCTCCTGCACAGATGAAAAATGAGACCCTTGTGCACGAGGCAGCCTGCTGAAAGCTGTGGGAATACTTGCTGTGCACAATCCTACAGGGGAACTGTACTTATAAGATCTGTGCTTATGGCAGATAGAGTTCAAGAGTTAGCTTTGAAGGTATCCATCTATACAGCTGACACGAGGAGACAGAGAATGAGAAGGGATGGTGAAGATGATGGCTTTCATCTCCTGGAGCAACTCTCCAGATGATTTCTTAATGAGAAATTCTGCTTGATTTGTTGCAACTAAATAAGCTCTTGCATTTTGCTTTGGTATAGATAATCATGATAATAATATTTGCCCATAGCAAAAAGCTGTTGTAAGGCAGGGATGTGATTTCCATCTGTCTTTCTCAGATTGTTTTAACCCTTAGCAAAAAATCCTGTTTTTCAGACAGAAGCTGCTCACACATGATCTAAGTCCAAGACACATTTTCAGCTTTAGTGTACTGATTGTGATCATTCAGTCACTTGCCTTCCCTACACTTGGGTGGATCTTTATTAGAGTTACCAAAATATTTGTGTTAGCATTTAATATATGTGCATATCTACCACACAACCAGAAAGAGGCAGAAGGGATCTTTTTTTCCACATAGAAAGTAGATAAGACATCAGAACAAATTTCTTGCTCCAGTAGAGCCAAATATAATTTCAGTCTAAATCAAAGCACAAAAAAGTTAACTAGCTCGTTTCTGATCTTTGCCCATCCAGCCTGGTCCGCTGTGGCAGAAGGGGCATGGCTCAGCTTGGGGTAGCTTGGGCTTTTTCATGGGGCTTTTTGGGGCTATGTTTGATGCAGCAAAATTAGGACCAACCCCCCCCAACTGGATCTAAAAGCCTTGTTGAACAGACGCCTTGGTTGTCTTTTCTAATTATTGCTGTAGTTGGTTGGAATGAAACCTGGTGAGCCAATACTTCCAGTTTAAAGCCACGTGCAGATGAATGGTTTCTTGTATTTGAAATATTATGTAATAGATGCATTGTTTGTGTCTGAGACAGGCCAGTTTTACAAGTGTCACATTTGGAAAATAAATCTGCTCCTGTGCCCCCTCAAGGCAGCATTAGATGATGTTAAGTGCTCTCATTTTTCTGCTCCTTAAGATATTTTTATCTGCGTGAGTCATTAGGTATTCTGGTCACTCCTCTTACAGATGCAGTTATGATTCGAACAAGGAAAATGTCAGCATGGCGACAGCACTCTGTGACGATCCTCTTTTTTCTAAGGATTTTAGTCCTCATGGAGTTACAGAAAGCACCCTGGGTGTCACGTCGGCCACCCTCCTTCCCCAGGGTAGGCTCAGTGCTGCCTGGCCAGTCCTGCAGGAGGTTTGCCTGACCTGCCCCGGAGGCAGACAGCCCTTAGTTATTCCTGCAGTTTAAAACCAGTGTTGTTTAACCTAAATCTGCTGTTTCGGCACTTTAAAAAAGTGTTTCTTATAAACCTGTGACCCACGGCCTGCAGGACAATTTTATAAAGGTGGAAGCTGTTAGCATATTTCTCATCTGCTTTCTCTTGCCTGAACAGCCCCGGTGCTCTCTGTCTCATCTCTGAGATCAGGGACTCTCAGCCTTTAATCTTGCTGCTTCTGCTCCAGCTTCTTTCAAACTGACCCCATGTTTCTTCAAGCAGAGCTGAGATGTTGCCAGTGACAAACAGGGCAGAAGGATTACTTAGCACATCTTCCACACAAATCCTTTATTTCAGCATCCTGCTGTGAAGCTGTGTTCTTGCAGCAGCTCAACATTACTGACTTGGATCATGTGCTCCCACGTGCTCATGTGCACCCCAGAGCCTTAAATAAAAAACAGGAGCTTTGTTCACCATTTCCTATCTGTATTCATACAGAGAATTTTACTACCTATGTATTGTGCTATTTATTTCAGACAATTTCAGTTTTTCAAAATAAATTTGAAGTCCAGCCCTATCTTCCACCCTGTGTCCTGTACTACATGGCTTTGTTGTCTTGTGTCCAGTCCCTTAAATATTGTGTAATACCAGACTCCGGAGAAATCCTAGCATGAATTTACTTGTCATTTTCTGTAGAAGTATGATTCTCCAGCCAGTTGTACAATTTCACAGTGGTTTCAATAAGACTGCTTCCTTGACTTGTTTATGAGAGTCCCGTGGGAAGCAAAGTCAAAAGCATTGCTGCAGCCAATATCAGCAAATCTACCACTTCTTCCCTGCTCAGAAGGCCTCATTTCCTATCTCTATATAACATTAACCTTCTTTGCCCTTAGCAATGAGCCTTTTTTTTTCTTTGTCTTCTTATTTTACAAATGTTCTTTCATGGTATTTCTTCTATTTCTTTTTTCTTGTTTCATTCTGTGTTAATTCTACTTCCTTCTGCGCCTTGGCCTTTCTGATTTTGTCCTTGTAGGTTTGTGCTAGTCTTACATTTATCTTCTTAGTAACTTGACCTACTTTCCATGTCAAATAATTTTCAGGTCACTGAAAAACTTCTGAGTTAGCAAAAGAGGTTTCTCACTACATTTCGTGTGTCTCCTTTCAATGAGAATAAAGCGTGCTTCTCTCTTTGAGACTGCATTTTTTAGAACTTCCTTCTAACCCCCCCTATTTTACTTCTGCCTCGCTTATTTCCCAATTCACCATGTAACGATGTTTCTTTTTTTTTTCTTCTTTTTTTTTGAAATTATTTGTTTTATGTTGTTGCTTTTTTGCTAAATTTCAGGAATACCATTCTTTGTGCTCGCTTGCACCAGGTTTGTCTTCTTCATGATCTGGGGCTACTCCTCCTCTGCTCTGCAGAAATGAGATCCAAAGGAGCCTTTACCTTTCTGAGAACCAGATAACAATCCCCACTCCAGCAGAACTGCTTCTCCCTCCTCTTTTCAGCATCTCTATTGCCTCCAAATGCTAGTGCTCACAGAAGGTGCATGCAACTGCCATGCACACCTTGAAAACGTGCCTCTCCCTCTCCCCCTGCCCCAAATAAATCACAAAGGTACCAAGTCCGTTAAGCCATCTAATCAGTTACATCATTCTTCTGATTTTCCCATCTCCTGGCCACCCCATCCTCTCCAGGTGCTGGTCCCTGCCCCAGCCTTGGCCCTCGGCTGGAGAGGCTGGGGGGAGCCCTCAAGCCTCCCTCCTGCATCCTGCAGCTCTCACCTTTCCCAGGGGCTGCTTTAATGGCAGAGGTTTTCTAACATCTCAGATCCAGGCTTTCTGGTGCTGTGCCTTTTGGGATGTTAGGTTAGATCTGGAAACAGAGATCTCTGTCACCTTTATCCTCTTTCCTCGGCAGACTGCCAGTTTTGCACAAATGATGTGTGACCATCCTCAAACACTACTAGTGATGATTCCTCACTTGGTACCAAGGTGGAGCATGGATATCTATGTACATTGTCCAGAAAAAAATAATTATTAAAGCACAATAACATAATAACCACACTGTATACTCCCAGCTTTCATAAGCATGAGAGCAGTTTCTTGCCAAAGGCCATAGAACTTTAGTATTTTTGTAACAGGGGACATTTTTATGTCCCTGATTCAACTGGATGTCTAACTGCAAGCACAGATCAGCTCAGCTGAGCCACCAAAGCCCAAAATCAATGTCTAAATGATGAACAGATGCCTGCTGTTCATCTGAGTCTAGACTAATGGCAATATGCAGACATACTTTCATACAAAAATAATCTGTGCTACCGAACACCCTGAAAGTCAAAGGTGCGAACAAAACTGCTTTCATTACCAAGTCTGAATTTCATTCCAACTTGCAAAATGTTGAATAGTTTCTCTTTGACTCTGTTTCTGAAAATCTTGGATTATGTGAGTCTCCAAGATTTTATTAAAAGCTCAGTAGTTCCTTATGATTGCAGGGAGAAACTTGAAAATCTGCACCTTGCTAGTTCAGCAGCAAAAGAGCAGATTTAAAAGGCTATGATTTGTTGTTTGCTTCATTTATTTTAATCCTATTATTATGAAATTAATTCTGAGACTAATGTTTTTGAAATATTTGCACTTGCCACAGTACCAAATAAGAGTGGCAAATGTTTTCAGGATTGAGACCATTAGCTGAAGTGGTCCATTCTGTCCTATTTTCTGATCTGCCTGCCTGAAAAAAAAATCATAGTAGACATATAAAGTAATAAGCTACCTAAATATCAGCACTGTGGAGCCAAATTCATATTGGTGGATGAATCTGACCACTTATTTTACTTAGGATGAACCTTTTGTGTGCGTGTGTGCCATGTTCTTTGGCTTTGTAGACTCTATTCAGTGACAAATTATTCTCTCTTGGTTTGTCACTGATAACAAAGCCAATCACACATTAGGAAATCAAGTATAATTTCTCCAAGGCTCAAGCAAGCAACATTTTCTATGGCTTATTTCCGTAGGAAAGGAACCTGCAGATAACATGGCAAAATGGCTCTTCTATTTCCCTTAATGGGAGCACTAGAAATTCTCTGCTGTGCCAGTTCCTGCTTGCAAAAATTAATGCGTTTTAGGGTTGGGAGGAAAAATGTCAGCATCCTGATATTTAGTGGAATGCCATTATTCTACATACTGCTAACAAGAACATCATATTTCTGCTGTTTATGATAAAATTGTGCTGCATGTCAACTGCAAAGCCACCTTTTGCCATTTCTAGGGAACCAGTATACATGGATGAGAAGAGCTGGAAGTAGTGGCTGTCCCTGTGGAGGAACTGCTGGGGGTTTGGCACACTTCCGATGATAGCCTAGCAGAGTGCTGATCTCTGTGGGCATCCCAAGAGAAGGATGGGATGAGAAGGGCGTGAGAGTATGTATGTGTGTATGGTGGCATAACTTGTGCTGTCTTATGTCTGCACCAAATTGTGGAGTCATGTTAGAGAAAGAAATTGCCACCTTTGCTTTTTATCTGAGTAATGATGTCATCGTTATGAGTTATCATTATGAGTTACCTCTTTGTCTGTGTCACTTGTAGCAGCTTCAGCTTCCATGTGTTACATCCCCCTACACATCCTGGTGTGGATCACTTCTTGGGGCCAAATTCACCTTCACATTAACATGCACATGTCTGAGAAGAATCCCTCAGCAGGAGTTTAATGTAATGATTAGAGCAGAAGCAATTTGGATAAGGCAGCTACTGGACTGGGGCCATAATTAAGTTGTACACAGAGCAGGAAAACATTTCTCGTCATTATCCATCATCATCTTCACTCTCACTTGGAAAGTATTAAGCTACAGTATTAGGTTATTTAGATTGTTAGTCAAATAAAGAAGAGGCTCTGTTATTGCTGTCTTGGAGACTGGTATTTTATCAGCCAGCAGCAGTCTTCTCATATCTTAATAAAAGCAAAGGCCATGCTCAGGGGAAAGTCACTACATTGAGGTGAAAGAAAATGACCCTGCTATGTTCCTAAATTTCTCCAAGTCCTAGAAACTCCCAAAGGGAAGGGCTATTACACCAAAATATCACTCCATTCTCAAAATGATGATGATCTAACTATTTTAAAAATCAATTTTAATTATTTTTTATTTTGTTCTTTGCTACTCTATAATAAAATAACTACTGGAGCCATTTACTTGTTTTTCCCCCGGAATGCAAAAGCTTTTTGGACAATGTGGAGGTATACAGCTCTTCAGATTTAATTTGAGAAGGCACAAGGAATTTGTTAATAGGCAGAGGAGCTTTCTTTCTCCTACAGTGATAACAGGCATGAACCTCAAAAATGTACAAATGAACTAGGTATGGAGCTCTAAGACCTGGGTGCCTGCAGAATAAACACTACCACCACCTCCTAAATGCAGGGGGAAGGCTGTGAGTGGACAGCAAGTTGCCCAAGTTGCCTCCTTTTCCTGGTGGGAAAGACTAAAACAAATTAAAAGAAACTGCCCATCTTTTCCATCCCCTCCATGCTTGGCTGGAGGAGGAAACAGCCTGGTCCCTCCTGTCGGCCAGGGCAGAGCAGATTGCACAGCAGCCCTGGGAGAAGTGGCTTCTTCCAAGTGGATGGAGCCGAGGGCTCTCTTGGGTGCCCTGGCACATGGCAGCACAGCTCAGAGCTGGGCACAGCCATCCCATACAATGTGTGATCTCTGCCGCAGCTGCCACTATTGTTTACATGGGGCAATAATAACAGAAAGCACTTGCAGTAAAGTTGTAGGTTTCACTGTGACTTAGCAGCTTACTACAAAAAGCACCAGCCTGCTGTGCTAGCCAGCCCCCCAGAGAGCCACTGCTCCGGGTTGGTTTTCATATAAAGAATCCCACCAGTTTTCCTACTCTGCCTTTCACTGTGCCTTAGTTTGCTGGAAGCTAGCAAGGGTTGAAGGAACATCTTTCAAGCTGTGTAATTTCTGCCCAATTGCTCCCAGTGCTGGGAATTCACCAAAAATTGGGATTTGCCATATAACCTGCCTCTTCATCAGCTACCATGCTGTATTTTTATTTACTCAGCCAAGGCAGTGTGCAGGCCTGTTTAAGGGACTGAAGAGGCATCCACTTGTGTCCCTGCTAAGCAGCTGGGATCAGCCTGGTTACCACAAACTGATATTAGGGTTGCCAAATACATACAGACAGAACTGTGCTGGCTTCGTTTTGTTTACAAAGCTACAGAGGCAAAATTCTGGAAGTCAAAATTGTTCCAACCCAGCAAACTTATCTCAAGCCTCCGAACAGCTTTGTAGATTGCTACTGAGCACTGGGAAATAGTTGATTTGGAGTCAAATCAACTCCATTTTTGATCCTTGTTTCTGAGGACTGTTAGCATAAAGCACTCAGAAACAATGGGTCATTTAGTGCAGTGCCTAGCAAATTCCTGCTGGGGTAGAGTTTGGTATTTTATCTTCCAAACAGCTTCACTAAGTACAGAAAAGCAGCTGGAGAGATTTTCCTATAGAGGGGAAGATGCTTTTTCTATATATTAATGAGAAAATAGGATTCTCACTATGGTATTACCATTGCCATAGAAGAGCTCTAATGCCCAAAGCTGTAGGAATTAAGTTGACTCTTTGGTCTGGTTGAAGTTAAAGCTGAAACATCTCTCTCTATCCTCATTTATGGTGTATTGGATTTGCTTGGCAAGGTTTTGGTAGTGGGTGGGCTGCGGGGGTGGTCTCCGTGAGCAGAACCCAATAGGTGCCCCGTGTCAGATGAGAGCCAGCTCCAGGTGGTTCCGAAAGGGACCTGCTGCTGGCCAGAGCTGAGCCAGTGAGCGATGTGGGTTGGGCCTCTGGGAGAGCAGATGGAAGAAAGGGAAAAAAAAAAAAATGCAGCACAACAGCAGCTGGGAAAGAGAGTGAGAAAATGTGAGTGAAGCAGCCCTGCAACCCCCAAGGTCAGTGCAGGAGGAGGGCAGGAGGTGCTCCAGGCACGCAGCAGCAGTTCCCCTGTGGCCTGTGGAGAGGCCCCTGGTGGAGCAGGCTGTCCCCCTGCAGCCCATGGGTCCCACATGGAGCAGATCTCCACGCTGCAGCCCGTGGAGAGGAGCCCACGCAGCAGCAGGGGTCTGGCAGGAGCTGCCGCCCATGGGGGACCCGTGCCCTGGGGGATGGATGGACCCCATGTGGGAGCAGTTCTTGAAGAGCTGCTGGCTGTGGCAGCCCCTGCAGGGTCAGTTCGGGCAGGACGGCATCCATGGGAGGGACCCCATGGGGAGAGGGGCAGAGAGTGACCATGAAGGAGAGTCAAGAGATGAAGCATTGTGGACTGATAGCGGCCCCCATTCCCTGTTCCCCTAAGCCTCTCAGGGGGAGGATGTAGAAGAGGGTGGATGGGGGGTGGGGGGAGGTGTTTTTGGTTTGCTTTTGGTTTCTTACTGCTCTAGCTTGTTAGTAATAGGTAATAAATTACATTAGCCTCCTTGTGCTGAGTCTGTTTTGCCTGTGATGATAATTGTTGGGTGATCTCCCCGTCCTTATCTCAACCCATAAGACTTTTCCACTGTATTTTTTTCCTTTTTTTTTTCTTTGGGTTGGGGGAGTGTGAGCATGTTTGTGACGAAGTTCACCTGCCCAGCAGGGTGAAACCACCACAACGGGGACAGCGTGCCGCTGGCTGCAGGAGCGGTGAGGCAGCACCACCAGCCTCCTTACCCAACACCCTGTGGCAGCACTGGCGTAGGCAGAGACAAAGCTGAACACACGCATGCACAAAAGGCTGTGGGGAAAAATCCAGATCCCTTCTGGATCCTAAATTTAGCGTTTCTAAATAAAAAGGATTTATACGGCGGCACCTCCTTTCTCCTCTAAGACGTAGCTCCCAACAGATGGTGAGGAACAGCCTGGAATTACAGCGTACCCCGCTACATTGCTAGATGCCTTTTCACAGCACAGCTCTCTGGGTTGTGTCCTTACTACTTACTGCTACAGAGTGGTAATTTTAGTTGCTCACGTCATTTTTGCCAAAATGCAATTTCAGCTGGAGACACTGTTTCTCCGGAACAGCCAGATGTACGCATTTCCACAAGGCTGCCCATTGGCAAGAAGCAAGGGGCTACAGCTCAGCAGGGTCACAGCAGGCTCAGGTTTGTGATTTACCTACAGAGAACAAAATAATGTTTCAGGGGGTGACATGCCTGCCAAACATTTCATTAACAGAATGGATAGAACCCTTGAAAACTAATTGGAGTGAGTAAAATGCCTTCCAAAGGCTAACCACTCCTCTGGTTGTCCACAGTGAGTCCATGTCATGAGCTAGGAGACCAAAACCCACCTTTTCCCTTGTCACCAGACGGCCTTACATGCCACTGAAAAAGCAGTTAGTGAGCATCTTCCTTTTGCTTTCTTGTGCCCTGACTGATAGATTAAACTGTCAGGATTGATATACCTATACATTAACCATGCTGAAATAAAACCTCCAACATTTATTTCTTGAATTAAGCAGACTGAAAAGGTTTTTCCTTTTGGTTGTGAAAAACAGATATAGTCAGGGCTCAGTTTCCCTTTGAATAGTGCCTTGCGTTCTGATGGCATTATAGATTATAGCTCCTCCTTGGGGGCAAAGATGCTTTGCCTTTACATTTAGGATGATACCACTTTTCTAACCACTCAGGGATTCAGTCAATTAGTTTAGTATTTTAGATAGCTGGTTTGTCATTGGCATTTGCTGCCCTCAGCTTTGCAGTTGAAGGTTGTTCCTTGAGATGCCCCACTACTGTATGATGCAAGTAGGTCTTCCGCCTGGCTCAGGAGCACTGAAAACTGAAACTTCACCTTTAATACTTTACTCTGAAGTGAGCTATGCTTTCCCTGATAGTTCTCTAATAACTGAGGGGAAAGGACTCATGCACCTCCTATTTTTCCCAAATGAGCAGGAACTGGTTGTGGTAACTGATAGATTTGGCTTAACAAACTGAATGCTAATGATTCTATATGACAAATTAAGTGGAACAAATCAGGGATGTTTGGGCTAGCCCGTAATTCAACTCAGCGAAGGAATAGCATGCAGAAGTATCCAATTTAGGAAAGAGAAGAGACTGCATACTGAGAAGCAAATTCACTCCTCCTTCATCATGAAGCCCCGATAGTCAGAGAAGGGATTTATACCAGGTAATTACAAGAGGATTTGGGCAATGCTATAACTCGGAGCAAATATTTTTACAAGATATTTCTCTTGTGTATTTATTTGTAACCAGACCCAGACACATAAATCACACTAAAGATTTATTCTGCTTGATTAGTGTTTTGTTTTTTTTTTTTTCCATTTCTTGATGATAATGATAATTGATAATGAGGAATTTTATAGCAGGCCAACAATTAAACCAATGCAAGTAAGATGAATTTTCAAGAAAAATTTAGATGATAAGAAGTAAACAAGTTGGAGTATTCCAGAAGAAAAAAAAAGGGGGGAGGGGGAATAGAGGAAGGAGAGTAAATGGGTTATAGCCCATGTTAATTGCAGCCAGAGGTACATCAGGGAAAACCTAAAGATCAAAAGTAGTAGTATACCTAAGGAAAATACATATCTTACCAGGATGGATCAGCAGCTTCAGAATGATCAGTTAACATGTTAAATTTCAGATTATGAAATGTTGACAATTAAGCTGTTTTTTCCCTGCCAGGATGTCAAATGCTGCTCCTTGGAGGCCTGGCTCATTAGATAATTTATGTAAGCCAGTCAGTCTCAGAGAAATTTCAATCTTGAAATAAGCTTGGAGCTCAGCAGAGACATTAGCTGTTATTGGAGTAGGACTTTGGGTTTGATTTTTCAGTAATTCGCTGAATACAATAAGAAATTGGTGGCCTTCTCCTTTGCAGCTTTTATTATGCTCCCAGTTGGCACCAAGTAATAAGTGACTGTGCATTTGCCTTCTGATCTCTTCAGATTCCCTTTATTGTTTATAAGCATGCTGGGAGCCTGTCTGTGGGCATCCCAAGCCAATAGCAAGGAACATGAGCAGTGACAGACTACCAGCTCTAGCACTCTGCTTGCTAATAGTATTTTCAGATTATCATCATTTGGTTGCATTGATTTAAAATAATTGTAATTGTATGTAATAAAGGGCTACAAAAAGAAAAACATTTTGTATGACCAAAAAGGAACTGATTTCCTTTAGAACTGTTTGCTGGCTCTTGCTTTGTTGTTGCTGGTTTACCAGTTACCTTCTACAACACGCCAAGAGTCCTTTCTCCTTTAGCAGCCAGTTCGAACTTGCTGCTGACATTGCAGCCTCACTGGGGACCTATGCTATGACACATATGACCTATGCTAGAAAGTCTCCAGAAATAGTCCAAATCCACCCATTCAAAAGAGATAGGCTTCAACACTTTGGATGTTTCCACAAAAGCAGGTTCCTTAGTTTCTGAATGCCTATGGTTCCTATGAGTGTGTTTAGGGATGGGTGGTGTGGGCTATCTAGGGTATGAATTTAACCCAGGTATCTCGTGACCTTTGAGGCTCTGAGCTTGCAAATGCTTAATGGCAGACACAACTTCTATTTGAGCAGTTAGGTACCTCCAAACAGTATGACTGCAAAGGCAAACACCGTAAACTCTTTGGTTACAAGACTTTCCCCTCTGTTCAGGCTACCTGCAGAAATAATTTGCAAAGGTCTCCCTGTCTCAGCTTTGTAGGCAGCACATGACAGTCTCATAAAACTGTGGGGGCACACTATGCAGGCTAATGGCTGAGTTCACAGATACCCCCATCCTACCTGGAAGGTGTGCTGTCTGCATCTCTCTGCACCCTTGTCCTCATCTGGATTCACTCAAAATATGCAAATGAGCAAAATGTGCCCCCTGCATAAAAATGAATGATTCCTGAAATGTCTGGACAGCCTCTAACTTCAAGAAAATATAGCAGTTCTCTCTAATATTGAAATAACACTCTTCTGCCTGGCCTGCAGGAATTTACTGAACTGCTCTATAAACAAGATCTAACTATGGATGTTTATTCTGCTCTCTCTTCCCTCCCTTCCTGGAAAGCACTCTGAAAGAAGGACATTCAAAAATAAGAGTTGAAGGAAATTTAAAGAAAAGAAAAAAAAGTTGAACAGTGTTAAACAGTTCTATGTGATCTTTAAGAAACTGGAAACAGCAAAAGACAACTATTAGCCACACACACCTATATATATATATACATATACATATATACATATACATATACATA
>CM021731.1:35499047-35582378 GCA_011075105.1 Heteronetta atricapilla
TATATATATATAGGTGTGTGTGGCTAATAGTATATATACATATATATGTGTATATATATATGTAGCAATTATTTTAAAAATAAATTAGTCCCTTCCACTGTTACCCTACTGTATGTTGAAAACAACATGATGTTATCACTGGTCAGAAACTGAAAAGCAGGCAGATTGTCTTCCTCCCAGTGTCAGTTGCACCAGCTGTGCAAGTGGGCTTTCTGTAATCCTGCATCAAGATAATGCACTTCTAATCCTACACTTTAAATGTGACTCCTGAAAAAAGGACACTGCATTCCCTCTCTGTCACTGCAGTTTCTGAAAATCACTGGGTTCTTCCTTTCATGCTTCCAAACTGCTGTGCTGTCCTGAAAGAGCCTTGCATTCACATGATCTTAATTTTCTAATAAACACTATGATTATTTTACAATAAATGTGTTTGATTTACAATCAAACACAAAATTGCCTCACATGTATAACAGAGTTATCAAAGCAGAAGAATATTCCTCCAAATCTGAAAACTATTTATAATGCCTTCTTTCACATGCTCAAAACACTGGCCCTTACAACCTGGTACTAGGATCTTATTACTCATGTTAAATTGGGATTGCCTCAGAAGAGATTAAGTCCCAAACCTGGTCTGTAGTCCTTAGTTACAGGGTTAGTCACACTGATTTCTTCTATTTCTTACCTGTGTAAGGACAGCAAGATCAAGCTACTGATTTGTTTTTTAACCCGGATAGACAATAGCCTTATTTTGGGGTATCTCAAAATCCCTTTTGCTTTTCTATCTATGCCATCCCTGAATCTGTGTTTTGGACATGCTTACACCCTTGCTGAACTGTGTGAGTAGGGAATAGTCACAGCCAAGGTCTATCATCACTGCTGGTAGCCTTGAAATGACGATGGTCCTCACAGCGCCTGGCTCCCTGGGTTGCTCCTGCCCGGCTTATTTCCTGTAATACCATGCGTCACCCCAACACCTCCCATGGTCTGAGCCTCCAAATGGTACACAGCGGAGCAAGAGGACTGAGGAGAAGGAAAGTATTTTCAGTTTTGAAAGCCCTTTGAAGCACTTCCTAATCCCCTGTGAGAAGGACACCAGAACAGCCTTGCTTCAGTTTCACAGCTGAAGAAAATGTGACCAGGGTTTTTACTGAAATTTGCAGAAGTCCGTTCAGGTTTGGAAGTGAAAGTTCCTCCTTTCATTCTTGTGACGGATCACGTCTAAAATGCCGTTTTCCTTTGCCAAAAACTGGAGTTAAATTAAGAAGGAGTGTGTGATACGAATGCGTTATTTTTAGAACCCCAGCAGTGAATGCTGCACAAAGCAAACAGGCCCAGGGTTGTGTTTCCTCAGCGCTTTCTGTTGTCAAATCAGGCAGACAAGGCGGCTGCTTGTACGGGAGACTGGGCCCAGTGTACTGGGAGCACTGCTGCATTCGGCTGCTTTCACATGTCAGGGACTTCCCAAAGCACCTTTTAAAATGTAAGGTGATGTTGATTCTGGAGGCCAGCGGTCTGGCGGAGCCCAGACACCAGGGCCACCAGCAGTGTTGCTGGCAGAAAATACAGCTAAGGCCCTCTCACATAAACTTTTGTCTGAAAATAGGCTGTGATTTTCTGACATACAACCAAGCACAAGGGGATCTACGAAGCAAGATACAAGTCAATGGCTGGGGTGGTTGAAATCACTGGTCCCAAGGACAGCATTTCCCAGTCTGTAGAGAGCTTTGCCTGGATGGAGGTGGCACAGGGGGTGAGGGAAGCAAAGCGGTGCCTTGCCGGGGGTTCAGGGGGGAGGAGCTGTCGTTACTCAGAAATCCTGCTTAATTCCTTGAACTGCCTTGTTGACACAGCCTCCAGAAGAGTACACACAACATTGCCTTTGGAAGCAAGCCAGCTCCTCACTGGGAGCCAAAGAAAAAGTGTCTCCCGTGAACATGCTGCCAGATCTGCAGCGAGAGCTGGGATGACAGTGGGGTCTGACATGCCGATGGGGCACAGAGTGCACTGGTGCCTGCTTGATGCTGACTGGGCACCCCGGCCCGAGACAGAGGAGCCATGAGTGATTTCTGTGAGGTTTTTAGTCTACCAGCCTGTGAACAGGCCATTCTGCACATGCAATACATGCTATTCTTCTCCCTGAGCTAGTGAGTAATGTATACGGGCGGATACATGGGAGCTGGAGGCCCCTTCAGGGCAGCAGAGAAATGGAAATTCAGCAATAAAAGGGATGCAGGAGCTTGCACAGAGAGCCAGGGCTGCTGCTGGGTAGCACTGGACATGTGTGTGTGCACAGGCATGTGCACACATCCCTGGGTTTTCCCTGGGGGGATGCTTCATCCAGACATAGTAACCAGAACAAGCACTGCTAGTGAGCCCATGGCTTGGCTGGTGTGGACAGAGGCCAAAAATAACAAACAGAAGGCAGCAGGGTCCCTTCTGAACAGACCTGGGACACTGGGGCTTTTTGCAAGCCCTTCATAGGGGATGTAGCTGCAGGCACTGTCTTCCAGGCCCATGAGTAAATTCAGAAATGCTGGGGATGTATCTGCAGGCACTGTACTACTAGGCCATGACTAAATTCAGAAATGCAGAGTCAGCCAAAGGAATTAAAGGGAAAAGTGCCTGGCAAGAGGAGAACTTCTCTAGGTGCTTGTGGAGTGGAAAACGTGCTGATGGAGGGCACAGGGAAAGAGGCAGGGGGGCCTGAAGGCAGAGCAGAGATGCAGCGACTGAGCAAGGTAGCACGGGTAAAAAGTTGTAAAGGAGATAGAAAGAAGGGCTGCAAAGTTCTTCGAAATGGGATAAAGAGGAATAGGAGAGCAGTACAGGGAGCCCTGAGCAAGGTGATCTCTGACTCTTTTTGTATAGGGATGTTTTGCATTGCAGTGAGTCCAGGGACACCTATAAAATCTTAAAACAAGTGCAAGGTGAGAAAAATGTATCCCTGCTTCTTCACACAGAATGGGTCTAGAGAAGGTAGAAAGTGAAAAATAATGTGAAAGAGAAGTTGTATCAACAGAATAAACAGTCTTGATAAAGGCTGATATTTTGAAAGTTGCTTGAGGGCGTTGTGTTTACAAGTATTTCCTGATACAAAGGGCAGGGACTAAATAAATAGATTTGTCTGGTGCAGGGGGATGAGGGAGAGTATTGTAAATTTAACACATTGTGCTAATTAAATGTATAAGGGAAGGTCATTCCTAAACTGCGTTGTATTTCCAAGACAGAAAGGGGACAGAGCAGCTGCAGTCCTGGGAGAAGCAGGAACACTTGTGAGTCAGCTGTAACACTTATATTTCAGGAGAAAATGCTTCATGTTTTCCATCCCAATGTGAATCTTAGGGAATGAGTAAGAGAGAAGGAAAAGTCTTATGCTTTGGGGCCCTGATGCATTTACAGGATTGATGGCTGAGGAAGACTTGCAATGTGTAGGCCAGATTTTCAGAATGAAGGCCTAGAATGAGGCACTTTGTAAATGAGATAAGGAAAGGTAACATGCAGGCTACCAGGGCTCAGCCACTTTGGCTTCCTGAGTCATCGGTACACATGGACTGCTTTAGTCTTCCTGGACAGTATTTTCAATGCCCTAAAGGGAAGAAAATGGCTACTGATAGCTGTTTCTTCAGAAAGTAAAAGCATGGTCTAAGAAGAGAGTGGGGTTATCTGGAGTCCCGCATGTTATGGCTCCCCTCTACCCACGGGATTCAGGGCCATTGCAACGGAGAGCAGGCACAGACTGCTGCTTCCACAAGAGCACGGCAAGGTTGGTCAACTTTGGACTTGTGGGAGCAGTGGTATAAGGCAGTGAGTGCTAAATCACTGCCATAGTAGGAAAAAAAACCACTGCATTGACAGAAGTTATAAAATGAATGTGCTGTGCAATGGCTACTTTGGTCTTTGGTTAAGAGGCTTTCCAGTACTAGGAGGGACAACATTTGGTTTCATGAGGTTGGGAAATTTCTTGAATAGTTTCTTCAATGAAGTGAAGTGAGAGCATCAACCACTGCTAGGAAACTTTGCTGATAAAATTTGTTGTTCCAGTGAAAATGGGTCAAGAATTCTAATTTTCTCTTTGACTTTGTATAAAACAGAACTGAATTTATGTTGGAAAGGTGGAGAATCTTTATTTTTTGAGATTTTAAACAACAGTTGAGAAAAATACCTGACAGCCATTATTTAACTGCGCTGCTTTTCCATTAAGTTGGTCTTGCAAGACCACTCAAGGTCCATTCCCAAATGCAAAATATTGAATTCTGTACTTAATTTTCACTTAATGTCAAGTATTATATTTCTCTTTTTCCCCAACGTTTCAAATAGAGTATAATAATTTTATGGTTGGAGGTTAATTGCTTTTTTAAATGATCAAATCAGCAATTAATCTCTAAGAATAACTAACAATTTCCTTGCATTGGCCACAAACTCCTTATCTCCTCTCATTTCACGCTTAGCAAAAACCCAAGCATTCTTAATGGTGTAAATGTTATTGCTAACGAAGAGTGTATTATGGGCTCCTCAAATATATCCAGAGTGCAGATTTTGTCATAATTTCTCTGCTGTTCCACTACTGTCAAGACCATTTCTTCTGTCATCTGTCATAATCTATGTTAGCACCATAGTTTCAGCAGCTGGAAAGGTGCAGGAGGGCCACATGACTCTCATCTTTCTATGTGTGAACCAGGACACTGATCCTACAAAATTTTCCACCGCGCTGTTTGAGAACCAGCGTTGTTTTAAATGGCAAAGCTCAAGCAGTGTGTGTTCTTTAGATGTCACTACTATTTAGATAATGAGCAGTAGCTGAGAAAGCTGTGAAGACTTTCATTACTGACTGAACATACTGCTGGTAGTACTTTAAATGCAAATGGCACCCGGTAGACCAAGTATATGAAAGATACGAAAAACTGGGCAACGCAAAAAACGTGGCTTCGTAATTTGAGCATATAGACCCCTGAAAAGAAACTGAAAGAAAGCAAATGCTACAGAAAGCCAAAAAATCTTTAGGTTCAGGAAATGCTATTTAATGTGTGTGAAGCAAGAGGTTAATTTTGGTGATCCAGTTGAGGACGAAGCAAACATCAAGAGGGGATTTACCTGTAATTACAGATATGTTATGGCTATAGCACTCCTCTTAATAACAATTCTTTCAGCACTACCGGTTAAGCCTCTAAGGTATATAACAGACAAGATAGAAGTGATGCTCAGCAGTTACATAACCTTTATATCTCCAGAGACTATGAGATTATCACAACATGCCTTGAGACAGGTCCTGCCACGGCAATACTACACACAAGGGAGAGTTGGAAAGATTAAATGGCTGACCAAAAGCCATGTACTAAACCAACAGCCAAACAGTAATAATTTTTATTGCCTACATATTCTTAGTCTACTGAATCACTCAGCCTTCCCACAGCTGTAGAGTTTCAGGAGTCGTGCGCTGGAAATTGCCCCTCAGGGCTTTACCTGCTAGACCAAAGACTCATTATTGCTTGGAGTAAAATATTTACTACTGCAGTAAGGAATGGACAAACTGACGGCCAGTCCAGGTGTTGTGCTTTCATGTTAGGATGTGTCCATAGCTGAGCTGGATGCAATTTGGATGTGTCCATTTGAGAAGGTTGCTGTGATTACAGCCAGTTCCTGGGCTGCCTCTTTATCCTCCCCAGTGTATCCAGGATGTTTCTCCCTCCTCCACCTCCACCCTGACAAGGAGCAGTCCTAACCCACAGAACGGTCTGGAGAACCCAGAAATGGAGATTCCTCTCAGATCATGACACCATTCCAGTGCTCTGGAAAAAAGCTGGTCCAATGGGGAATTGCATCAGATCTGGACAAGGGGCTGTCCTCTCCTCAGACCTTTACAAGTCCAGGCTGGATTTAGGGGACCATATCAAGGGCTGGCTAATAGCAAAGACTCTTGGCAGGGCTGTGGATTTCAGGACCATCTAGAAATCTTGCCATATTTATTTGTGTGTCAGAACCTTCTAAAAGACGCCAAG
Organism: Heteronetta atricapilla; assembly: GCA_011075105.1. Lineage (NCBI taxonomy): Eukaryota > Metazoa > Chordata > Aves > Anseriformes > Anatidae > Heteronetta > Heteronetta atricapilla. The sequence continues at coordinate 35,505,044 of CM021731.1, forward strand.
GAATGCTGTGGCCATGCAGCATAACTCCAAAACAGGAGGGCACAAAGGGCTGGCATAAAGACTCAGGCCTGTAAGCACCTCATGAAAGTAGAGGGAAAGTGTCACAACATGCACATCTGGGACTTATAGGAGCTTTCAGAAACCTCTAGGCATGGCTCTGTAACCTCTTTCTCAGATGAACAGTGCTTATTCGGGCAAGTAATTGCTTTTAAATCAATAGAAATACTGGTATGAATAGTAGCTTTCAGGTCATGCTGCTAAGATCTTCCCACATCACTTTACACTGTATTGTGGGACTTATACCGCAGTACAGTAAGGGCTGGACACGAGCCTGGGGAGTCCTGTCCCCTGCATACTCCCAGCAGTAAACTTAGTCCTGCAGGGCTGCCAGCACGCCTTGTGTCACAGCACTGGGAGAAGGGCTGGGCAGTTTGCAGAGACATATCAGAATTGATTTGTGTTGAGTCCATACATTCAGCCTCAGTGCACAAGAGCATGATGCTCTTGTGCACTGTTCATTACTCTGTACACCAGTTCATTACTCTGCATGCACGCTGCCTCTTCAACACAGGCTCAAATCAATATGTGTTGTTTCAAATGTGACCTTCATGGTGGTTGCTGCAGCATGAACAGCACATGATAGCTCTTACATCAATTAAAAAAAAAAAAAAAAAAAAAAAAAAGCTTAAATAGCAACTTTTAGCTGTAGTCATCATTTTTTATCTTGGGTTGTTTCCTGAGGCAGTTTGTGTTGTTATCTCATACAATCTTCCTTTTTAGCCACTGAGCAACTTCCTATACTTAATTGATGAATTTTCTTAAAATACCTACTCCAAGCGATGAAAACAGAGCTGCTGATGTGTTTATCTTCTAGCCTTTTAATGTGATGTGCTATGTTTTAAACTGAAACAGATGAAATTTTTGCTTCTGCCTCTGGTCCTTTTCCTGTCTTTTTCATCCCAGTCTTTACTCTTTCTTTTTTTAAACACATTTTGCCCCAGATAACACATAGCTCAAAAGTCGTATTTGACTTTAGTTCTGAATCTGTATTATTCAAGTGACTTTGTTGTTCCCATGAAATAAAATGATTTAGTTCCAGAGCTCTTGATTAGAGAAAATGAAAGATCAAGTCATTTGTCATTGAGTTAGGATGATGATGATGGCCGTGATACTTAAGAAGGAGAATTTCTAAAATGCCACATACACCAAGCTCTTTATTATTTTGACAGTCTTGCAACATTCTTCTCCATGTAAATAATGATGCATTATTTACATAAAAATCTACTGAAATTAATATTATTGAATGCTCAAGACTTGCATAAATCAGACTGTTCTTGAGACTAGCAAAAAGTGTGTTAAGTTCAGCTTATACTTTTGAAGAAAAAGATCTGTTAGCATTCTTTGCATGACTTCCCATTGCGGGGCTATGGAAGCCCCTACTTTCCCTTTGGCTTGCCTGGAGTAGATGGCAAAGTCTGTCCTCATCCCACTGATGCTGCAGCTGATGATGTGGTGGGGTGACCGGCCTCCCCTCAGAAGGAAGAACTCCATGCTGACACGTATTTTGTTTCAAAGCAGAAGACTATTTCTGGATGCCACAGGGCTGACTCACCAGCCTGAGTTCTAATCCCCAACCACAGGATTCAGTTCCTTTTACTTTACTGCTTCAGTTTTATTTCTTCAGAACAGAAGAAGAAGCTTCTAAACACATGCTGAACATATCCTCAATGCCTTCCCTTCTGTGCCGAGCACAGGCTCACCAGAAATATGCTTTTGCAGTTTAGAGAAGACAGCTCCCCTTTTTTTTCCCATTGCCCCAGGACCATGGTTTTTGAGGCAAACACCTGAGAGTCGTAAATAAAGGGGTTCTTCACTCATACAAGGTCCTTATTGTTTGTTGATGTAAAGGACTGCATGATAACCGCATGATCTGCTGATCACCTCATTTTGTCTTGTGTATGAGTGTTGGCAATCACCTGCTGCTCACAGGCTGGAAGCTTTAATTTCATCACCATGAAGAATTCCCATGAAATGCTGTGTGAGCACAGCCGAACTGGAACCCATGAAGCTATCCTTTGAAGATCTGTCTTCAAAGCACTTTTAAAGGGGGCTCTGGCAAGCTAACCATCCTACAGGTCTGCTAGATCACTACTTCCAGTCCCCTGCTGTCATGGGCAATCATGTCATTTCTTTAATTAACAAAAATCTACATTTAAATTAATCACTTGTTGCCCATGAGAAATGGAAGCATTTGGGAGGCCTGGAAATCTTTTCCTGAGTTCCGGCCTAAATTTTATTTACAGGCAATTTATACCCATCTGTTTTGGTACCAAGAATATGCTTCATCCTGAATAGCTTGTCTCCTCTTTACATTCACTCCTCGGTGTATTTATAGTCAACTTTCATAACTATCCCCAGCCTTTATGTTCCTAGAACAGACAAACTGTGCTGTTTGAGCTTCTTCACTTTTCTGCTGCTCACCACTATGGCTCCATCTGTGTCTCTTTGTCTTTTGGACGGTCTTCCTTGATTTTCTGACACAGGAGTGCAGGTGAATCTCACCTCCAGAGGAAGTCTCACCTCGCCTTCTGTTGTGTTAGAAACACTTTTTCACGGATAAGATTCCATTCTGGGAGGTTTCTGTTCTTTTGACATCCCATAAGCAGCCTTATAGTCATCCTGTAACTGATTAAGGTACCTGTGTCTGTCTCCTCTCCTGTCATGCTTCCGTAATTAGAGTGAGTGGGCACATTGGGGGATGGACTTCACCAGACTGGTGCTTGCATTGCCTCTCTTTCAAATACTCGGGTGTTAGTTAGGTGTCCTGGTTAATGTTCATAGCCGGGAGCAGGGCAGGTGGGCACAGCAAGATGTGTGGCCACAAGGGATGTCTCTGTGTGGAGCCTCCAGGCTCTGGTTCTCACCCCCTGTGAGGCTGGTGAGGGGCTGGCTCAGAACACCTGGGAGCAATAAAATATTAGGAGAGGTTTAGCAAACCTGAGCAATTGGTAGAAACAGCATACGTCAAGTTAGCTTCAGATAGGCTAATAGGAAACTAGAAAAACATCGGAGGGAGAAGGTTCAGGAGTGAAATATGAGTCCAAGCCTTTCACTGGCAGAGGCCAGAAAGCAAACTTAGTTTCATCTGGTCAATAGCTACATCATTTAAGGTGCATTGATTAGGATCAGACATTAATAAATTGTGTGCAATTACTTTATGTAGACTAAGATAATTTCCTGTTAGTGGCAGTAGTATGAGAGGAATAATTTAACTCTCTTTTCTCTCAGCACACAATTGGAAGTCAGCAGCATTTCCTCTCACCCTGCTCGCTGCCCCTGGGATGCTGCAGAGTGGGAAGGCAAAATTCTTGGGCGAGGAGGGGAGCAGCCTACAGGAAATACCTCTGCAGGGCACCATAGTGGGTATGCAGCTGTGTATCAGAAAAGCATCCTCCAGTTCCAGCCTCTGCTACCTGGATTGATTCTGCATCTTGAATTAGGCAATCATCTGCCATTTATGAATTTACATATTTATTTATTTATTTTTACACTGGTCGAAATAAGGTTTACAAAGAGAACACCGATACATTCTGCAGTATATGCACTCATTTTCAGATGTTCTAATTTTCAGCTTAAAACTACAATTTTACTCTTCACAAATCTATTCCTGTACTCTATTTCACCCAACACTTGACCCAAAAGCTTCAGAAATGCAGTAACTATTTTTGTCTTTCCCTTATTTCTATTTTTTTTCAGTAATTGAAAGCAGCAAAGTGATGAATAACGTGGGATTTACTGACCTCTAACGGCTAAATTAAAAACTTCTACTTCTTGTGTAAAAGTGACACTAAAATGAAGAAGTACATTCAGGATCTGTTTTTTGTTGGTTGGTTTGTTTTTGAATCAAGACACTCCAGCTTAGAAAGCATGTCTCTTCCTTCTGATGGCAAAGAATTGCTTATTCTCTGTGCTGAATAATATCTACGTATTTTGAGATGTGAGTAAATTACCAGTCACTTTGCCTTTCCCTGTAATTAGCATGAGAAGGGGAAGACAAGAAGTTGGGGTGCCTTGCTTAGTAGGTTTTTATGAGTTGTGCATGCCCTGCTAATGGGAAAGAAATGTTCCACTCAGCAATTTTAAGCTGTTTACCTGTGGACAGATTAGGTTTGCTGTATAAAAACATCACCTGGGTGATTTCACAAAACATTAATGTGGGAAATCAGGATAGGAAGAGGTTAGGTGAGGTGCACATCACGAGAAGTGTTTGCAAAGACTCTGGTTTACTCTGACCTCTGGGGACCAAAGATGCAAACCCAAATCCCAGCCAGTGCCACGCTGCGCCCAGTCAACCCCTCAGTCCCCCAGCTGCATGCAAAGGAGAAGGCTAGAGGGGAAGTAGGGGACATCAGGCATTTTAGATTAAAATACATTAAAAGTAAGGCATGGTATAATGTCAAGATCTAACCAGCTGGACATATTTTGAGTGCAAGGTGCATTTTCCCCATAAAGGACAAGCAAAGAGCAGATCAGCCCTTGTCTATCATTTCCAATCCTGCTGAAAAAGAGCTGCCGCTGGGACACACTGAATCTGCCCTCCAACACCCCTTACCCTAAAGAACCAAAAATTACCATTGTGTTTACGGTGATGGCAGGCGAAGTGCTAGCTTGTTGCCAGGTGAGCAGGCAGAGAAGATTACAAAATAGATAGACAAATATTGCTAAAAGCAGGATAAAAACTTGTGCACCATAACTAATGCATACCATCATTTTTCAAGAAAAGCATTGTGTTTCCTCCTGAAGGTTTAACTGCATAATCAGAATGAGCAAATAATGGATAGATTACGCTCATCTATTGATGTGCTTTTATTTTTATTTTTTAAGACAAAGCCATTCAAAACATTAACAGCAATTTCCTTTTTTTTAAAAAAAAAAAAAATCCCCATTTTGCCTATGTAGAAGTGATATTATATCAGTATACTACTGAATTAGAGGAGGAAACACTCTGATAATCAACTACATTAGCATATAGATTAAAATCCCATGATTTTATCAAAATATCACTCATCATAGATCCAAATTCACAGTTATTTTATTTAAGACTGCTTTCTGGAGTTGGCAATGTGCAGGTAACTTTGTAGTTTTTGAGCTCCTTTGTCATCCTCATAGGAAGAAGGGGAGCAAAATATCACAGGTTTTGTTTTGAATTTTGCCCATCTCTGAGCATCAGGACTTCACAGATGGGTGGTTTCACACAGCTGTGCTTAACCACGTCAGATCCCACAGGTAAAATAATACCTGCTTATTAGCAGGGGCCCTCAAGGCCTCCCGTTGAACTATAGTTTCCTTGTGAACATATGGTGGTGGCCCCACGGAACTTACAAAAACCTGTAGTACAGACCTCTGCAGCTGAGCAGGTCCTTAGGATTTTCTTTTTTTTCAGTCAGCAAATTTGTTTTTAGGATGCAGGTCTCTTACCCATTCAGGACACCTCCTTTAGGATGCACAGACTACATGAGTTTGTCTGAGGTGGAGGGTAGCTCCAGTCTGTACATTTCTTTTTGCTGGCAAGATGAGATAGCTGATTTTTCTTTACCTTTCTTACTTGTGGTCATCAGGGACGAAGTTTGCCTGTGATTTCTAAAAGTGCTCTTCAAATTGCTGAAGAGAAACAGCTTCTCTAGGTGTTGACCATTTCAGTGCTTCTTGTTTTCAGTATCACCAATTTTCTTTGCACGGTATTGTGAACATGAAGTGTCCAGAACCACAGGAGTAAAGCTTATGGAGCCATTAGTTGCCACCTACAAAGCGTTTCTCTCTCCTTTTAGTCCTTCACAGGGCTGGGAGCGCAGAGCTAGATGGAGCAATGTGGCAAGCTGGCTGTCAGCAGTGAGATGCACTGCAGCGTGGGGCTTTCAGGCACAGAAAAGCACCGACCACTTCCTCGCTTTGCTCGTTTTTCCTCAGTTTGGTCCCAGTCTTCTGCATGGAGAAAAGCAAAAGAACAGCACCTGTGAGCACTAGTACCATCATGCAGAAACAATGAATTTATGTAGCTCTTTGTACACTTTTAACACTTCTATCAATGATCATCTCTAGTCACCTGTAGTCTTGGCATGTTCACTGAGCCTCTTGCTGAGAGACTCTCCACAGCTACTCAGTTTAAAAGCAGGGTCTGCAGAGCACACCTTGTGCTCCAGTGAGATACTTGCATTCAAACAAACCTGTACCTGAAGTGATACTGCTCAAAGTCAAACACTAGATTCATCATACCATTAGAAATATAATTTCAGTTCAGGCTGTCCCTTCTGCCATTGCTCAGCATGTTCCCCTACCTACATTACTGAGATGAAAATGTTTCCATACTATGTCACGATTTTCATCTTTCTGATGCATATTATCTTAGGCCCATTTCTAAAAAGTCCTTTTTTACAGCCTACAAAACCAAACAGTGCTGAGCTAATTTCTTGGGAAAAGAGGTGTAACCCTAACAAGAGCTTTTCTGGGGCTTCTAACTCATAGCTTACTTACCAATAATCCTGCTTTGCTCTGTGTTTAAGATGCATCTTCATTCGAAATGCAACAGCTCTTCTTTTACCAGACGTACCATTAGCCCTGTTGCTCTTTCACTGGTTTACCATCAGGTTGCATGCTAATTCACAGCCTGCTTCACTCACACTCAAAGTCCTGGGCAGGGGCTGCAGAGCTTTCACCAGCTAATCCACTCCTTGACCGTGCCTCTGAGGGCAGGGGATGAAGGTCCATGGGTTATTAACCTGGGTCAGCTGGAGATGGGGGCATGTGGCAGCTCCACACTCCAAATTACATTATGGGATTCACTGCTCAGTCAATGTCTTGGCACTTAACATAAGGCTAAGGAAATACTGGTTCCCTGCAGAGTGAATGCTGATAAATTTGTTTTGTAGTCATCGGTTCAGCACTCTGAGACCCAGCTGTGAGGTATACTACAGAAATGTAAACAGCTGGAGTGCCTTCCCTCAAACACTGTCTGGTCTTATTTAAAATACTTTAAATTATAGAATTTACATTGATTCCTTTGGGAGTTGTATCACAGTCCAATAAACTCTGTGCCAGGCAGCTCCAGAGATAGCCAGGCACATTTCTGTGCATGCTCTATTCCCTGTAGCTCCAGCAATTTGTAATCCACCTTGACATTTATGCCCTACAATTATTACACACTACACAGTTAGAGCATAGTCAAATAAATAAATAAACAAGCAAACAAATAAATAAAAGTTGATGAAAACCTAATGGCAGGATCATCTACAGTTTACAGAAAACGGTGAGGGAAGTGTTTTTTCCTAGCTGGCTGCAGTGGTGGTGGCTTTGTAAAGCACTTCCACCCAGGACAAAATCATCTTTCTATGAAGTCCAACGCTTCAATAATAGTTCTTTCTAAATGAATTCCTGCAGCCCCTTAATCCCTGTTGCTCTTTCCATTACTTTCAGGGTACTCTCATCTTTCTTCTACTTAAGTGGTTAGGACTATAAGCAGCTTTTAAGGGCAATCTCAAGAGGGAAGAGCAGAAAGAGTTGATTCCCTGCCGACTAACACAGTTACTACAGCCCATAATCTGAGATCCTGTTTGCTCTTCTTTAAACAGCAGCATTTTTTTGACTTGAGGATTGTCCACGTAAAGTAGAAAGGGGAATACATAAAAACAAACCCACTTGTTAATTTTATTTCAAACATTTTTAAATAAGGACCATCTAGATAACAAGAAATGGTGGGGAGTGTCTAAAAGCTGTTTTTTCCTGTTGTCAAGCCAGGATTATTTTAATGATGGGGTCCTTACTATGCCAGGACCCTGCCAAATTCACAATGTGTGAACAATATTTACCATTACTAGCCATTACTCTTTCATGAATTTTTAAAAACTGAGTAAAAAGGGAACACAATTGAACAGTAAAGACCTGTCATTTCTGGTGGTTTCTTGTTGGGACAACTCTTTTCTGGGTTTAGATGTATATCTCTCACATTGACTGTGAGCCTTATTTCAGTATATATCACAGAAAAATAAAGTGGTTTATGGATTAAACAAGAAATATCACTGAAAACTTGATTTATCTTGTTGGGGTTTGTATAAATATTTAACACATAGACAGAAATAAAAGATTACAACTAAGCCATATGAAAGAAATAACAGTATTGAATGGGATAGAAAGGATTCTGAAAATGATCTGGAGGCAGGCAAACTGTAATTCTTAAACTAAATACCACTATTTCTTTCTGCTCATTATGGTTTGCATACAATTCTTCTCCGTAGTCCCCTGCAAAATGTTTTTTTTTTTTTTTTGCTTCATCATTTTGCTTCATCAATAATAATTATTCAACCAGTTTGAAAGCAGAACAAGAATATGAAGATGAATCGGCCCACATTTTCCCTGTACATCACCACAGCTGACAGACTCCTTCAGGAGTAGGATTTTGGTGGAGCAGCTCTCTGTCAACACAAATGAGCAATATTTCAATACTGTTTCAAGGGCTCTGAATGAACAATCATGAGTTGAAAGATACTCCTCATTATGTTATGAGGCCTTTTCTTCCTTATTCTTCCTCCCTGTGTATTGGGTTTACATGGCAAGGGGCTGCAGGGGTGGTCTCTGTGAGAAGAATCCAGAAGCTGCCCCATGTTAGATATGGGCCAGTTTCAGGTGGCTCCAAAGGGACCCACTGCTGGCCAGAGCCAAGCCAGTCAGCGATATTGGTTGGGCCTCTGGGAGAGCAGATTTAAGGAAAGGAAAAAAAATGCACCACAACAGCAGCTGGGAGAGAGGAGCAAGAACCAGACCTGCAGACCGCCAGGTCAGTGCAGGAGGGCAGGAGGTGCTCCAGGCAGGCAGCAGCAGTTCCCCTGCAGCATGTGGAGAGACCCCTGGTGGAGCAGGCTGTCCCCCTGCAGCCCATAGGTTCCACATGGAGCAGATCACGCTGCAGCCTGTGGAGAGGAGCCCACGCAGGAGCAGGGGTCTGGGGGGAGCTGCCACCTGTGGGGGACCCGTGCTGGAGCAGTTTGCTCCTGGGGGATGGACCCCATGGTACGGAGCCGTGTGGGAGCAGTTCTTGAAGAGCTGCTGCCTGTGGGCAGCCCCCACAGGCTCAGTTCGGGCAGGATGGCATCCATGGGAGGGACCCCACGGGGAGCAGGGGCAGAGAGGGACCGTGAAGGAGCGGCAGAGGCAAAGCGTTAGGGACTGACCACAGCCCCCATTCCCTGCTCCCCTGTGCTGCTCATGGGGAGGACGTAGAAGAGCATAGTTGGGGGGGAAGGCGTTATTACTTTGTTTTTAGTTTCTCACTGCTGTAGCTTGTTAGTAATAAGTAATAAATTGCATTAGTCTCCTTGTTTTGAGTCTGTTTTGCCTGTGATGATAATTGTTGAGTCATCTCCCTGACCTTATCTCAACCCTTGAACACTTTCCATCATATTTTCTCCTCTTTTCCCTGTGAGTAGGGGGAGTGAGAGCATGGTTGTGGTAGAGCTCAGCTGCCCGGCTCAGTAAAACCACCACACCTTGTCTTCTTCCTGCTGCTGTCTGTTTATCAGTGTGCAGTAGTGTTGCCTGGCAGGGGCTGTGACTGAAATGAGCCAGCTGTGTTGAATGAACATAACCACATTATCAAGAGACAACAAGTGTTAAGCAAGGAGATAAATCATTATAATAAGACCAAATGAAGAGGACTGTGCGCTCCAGTCTGGGAATCCAGACTGCAGGATCACACTAGAGGACATTACTACATATCTGCCTGCTCTTCTGGTGCATCCTAGTCATCTGTGGCTGCTGTTTCCCAGAACTGGGTGCTGGAGTGAATGGTCACTGTGCATGTCTGCTTTTGTGGTCATACGACGAGTGAGCAAGGGAGCACTCAAGACGATGGCAGATTTTGCTTGTTGTTGTTTAAACCCCATTCCAAACTCATTTATTTCTATCAGAGGTCACTTTCATTTTTTAAGCACCCTGGATACTTTCAACATCTGAGAAAAAAATAAATAAATTAGCTGTTGAAAAGATCTCTGCGACATTCAAATTTGCAAAGACAACCTCCAGCTGTGAGGAATCACTGGGAAAGGAAGAACAGCATCCTAGGAAATTTCCCATTTTCCCCTGTTTGAGCAATTGCTTAAATATCAAGAGTTCATTCTTCAGTTTATCCATCATAACTTGATTAAATAATTAGTTATTTGACAATGCTGACATATTTATCAACATATATTGAGATATCCTTATATGTTAGCAACATGTAGCACTTGCATCTCCCTACCTGTAAAATGCAGAAAAAGATTTCAGATTGATTGGTGAATTAGACATTACTGACTGGGAGGCATTGTTGTACTTAGAGTGCATTATTTGAATCAATATTTGGATAATGTCAAGAGTAAATGGGAACCACGGGAAATAAGATCTTGGTCATATAGAACATATATCAATCATTAAAACACCTACTCCACCAGAAAGCAGTAGAGCATAGGTGAACAGTAAGCGTTTGGCTTACATGCAGCTTCATGATCAGCCATTGGAAAACTATAAAAAAATTAATATATAAAAAAATGAATCACAGTTACAGTATGTGATCTGCAGCAGACCACTTTTCTAAATTATAACCAGCCAGCTGGTGTTTAATTACAATAGATTGATATTCCTAAAACTGTCAGGAGTTTCAGCAATGAGTAACTCACTTTAATACATTTAGTGAAATAAGAAAAGTCTTTGATCTTAAAAGGTGATCAAGCTGTGACATTTAGGAGCCTATCGCCATCCCTTTGTTCAGACAGTGCCAATAACAGAAGTCTAAGGATGACAAGTCTCTGACTGGGACAGAAAGGAAATTAATAATCAGCTCATGCTTGATGAGATTTCTTCTTTGATGGCAGTATGCTGGGTGACATCTGGATGCTATTTACATATGGTATTTTTAAGATACGTAAATACTACCCTTATTATATGGATAGTCAAAGTCATGGTCCAGTGCAGGTCTGATTATGGTGGTGGGTGAGCAAGTCCTGTGCAGCAACAGAGTTAGGGATCATTATGATTCCAGTTGTACCTGGAAAATGCTAGGGATGGTGAGCAGCTCTCTCTGCTTGTTAGGAAGATCTTTTGGAAAGCCAGTTCCCTAGGGGCTGGACTCCTCATTTGAATAACACAGGTTTTGCTCCTTTCCCTGTATCAGCTGCCAGCCCCAGAGACACCCAGGAAGGTGCCCATTGGACCTCCACTGCCTTGGGAGTGCCTACTTGGGGACAGGGGGAAAGAACAGCAGGACCCATTGGCTCTAACTGTACGTAGGCGAAATGCTCAGACCTTGATGGTATTTGACCCATCACCTGTTTCTTCTCACCATGCATTTTTCTTTTTCTTTCTTTTATTTTACCTATTTAACACAGTGGCTGAAAATGTTGTATTCTGGTGAATATTCTGAATTTTGTTGGTTGTGGTGAGTTACCGTGTGTGGCAATCAGTCCAACTCGTTTGGGTGGCTGCAGTTTTGGTGCAGGTGCAGGGATTGTTCTGCTGCAGCAGCTTTCAGTTACTTCACGCAGCTTCTGGTGACATCTGAACATCTGCACTATGGAAAAATCCACCCTGCTGAGCCTAGTTATGTCCTGCCCTAAAAGCTGTGTCTATATTGGAAAAATTAGGAAACTCCCTGTGGATAAACATCCAGAAATCTCTGGTCTGCCACAGTCCGCAAGGAAACGTGCACACGCGTGGGTGTGGGAGCTGGGTGCGAGGGCCAGCACCACGGGAGGCCAGGAGGTGGCACAGGAGCTGCTGCAGTGATACCCAAAGACCACGGTGTGGTGCCAGCGCGATGCGGTCTGGGCCTCCTGATGCTGGTGGCAGCTCCTGAGGGCAGCCGGTGCCTGATTTTGGTGTGTAAGCATCGAAGCGAAACGGCCTTGCTCTTCGGGTTGTCCAAGTGCCGGCACAGCTCGAGGTGCTGCTCTTTGAGGGACGCTTGCCTCTGCTCCTCCAGTTATGTGGTGCCCTAAGCCAGCACGGCTCAACCACCTCAACTGGGTGCCAGGTCCTGAATCAGGGTCAGCACCCCTGGAAAGGTCAAGTCCAAGACCTGACCACAATGAAGGACACACGAGCATCCCCCAGCATTGCTGCCACCCCTTGGGCTGTGTGACGTGGGCTCCCACCAGTGACTGCAGGAGACCTGGCAGAGGAGAGCGAGGTGTGAGCACCCAGACCCCTCCTGGTGGCAAGACACGGTTCTAAATTCTTTGACCCCAAGTTTTGGCTTTGTGAAAAAACAAACAAACAAACAAAACAACAACAAAAAAACCCACACCATTTTGTCTGAAAACAAAATCTGTTTGTTTTCATCTGTATGGATGCAACGAGACAGACAGATAGGTTATTCAAACCCTCCTGTCTTTTGAGTAACATCCTACCAGTGACAGATCTTTTACCTAAGGATACTTACGCCTCAGGTCTAAAGGTGAAAGCAGGTGGTGACATGCCCAGGAGCCACAAAACCTCTTCATTTTATGCTAAAGGAAAGTTATTCTTACTGGTGCAGAAAACCTTTTGCAGAGCAGAAACCATGATGATGGATGCTGGGTGTACTGACACAACCTGCTGGAGAGTCCTGCAAGGCACAGACATCTGCACTGAGGCCTTGAACAAGCTGCAAGTAAATGACTTACTGGTATTTGTCTTTCAAGGTCTCTTCAGATCTGAATGAGCTTTGCTAGAGGCTCCTTGATGATAGGTTGAACTTGCAAAGTGTGTGAGCACTTGACAGGGAGTTTAACAGACATAGAGGGAAGAGGCCCAGTTCGTTTTCCTTGAGCTAATACATCGCTCTGCAGACAGCATCTTAAATAATGCTAATTTATGCTATTTGTCCTTAGGAGCTTGTTGCCTATGTAATTAGCAAAGGCTGGCTTGCTCTTCTGCCTTGTAGACCTTCACTTTACACTGTTAATCATTGTCTACAAGACAGCTTCCCAGAGACTGTAACAGCTGTAGGGTGGATGCCCCTGCCCCAGGATTATGTAGCATTGGGCCACTACAAGCATAAACCAAAATGTTCCCCACCTCATGCACTGATGTGTATTGGGAAAGTTCCTTTGTTATTACTACAGCTGTCAGTTACACAGTACACTCAGTCTGCTTGGCTTCCAAATATCTAGTGCATGGTGTTTTGCTACCAAATGTAATGTAAGCATCTACAAAAGCCTCATGACTTTTAATGAGCGTAACCCAGAAGGTGATAACTCCTCAGTACAGTGTGAAGAATGAATGTGTTGTGACATAGATGTGCTGCAACACATTTCTAAACTAAAGAACTGTTTATAAATATCAAAATAAGAATTCAAAGGCAATGAGGCATTTATGCAATCTGTAACATAATAAAAAGTGTCCACAGTAATACATCACTTGAAGACATCTGCTGTATGACTATTCTTATTTCTGTTACTGGGGGTAGCTGCATGAGGGTTTTTTGTAGGTACAATAGCAACAAAAGTTGTGGTGCATTTAAAGTCTGGCTGAAATGAGTCTATATGATTCACAGCTTAGCTCTGGCAATACATTCTAAATCAAGGCCCTCAAATATGTGAAGAATATAGAGAGAATATTGCAAGGTGCCCTAGGAAGGTATATGTGGCAAACACCAAAATCTGGGTGCAGCTTTAATAAAAGTTGTGGGTGGGTGTTGGCTACAGAAAAAGGTGAAGAGGAATCTTTAACAATAAAGTGTATGTAACATGAAGAGATTTCTGCATAGAAATGGCTATGCAGAAGTAAGAACCTGTTTGTAGAAGAACTGATAGGAAATAAAATTCAGTGTTTGAGAATAAGCAACTGAAAGTAGACAGATGTGAGCTTATAATACACACGGGACTAAATGCTTTTGGTGATGTGAAGAGGTCTCATCAATCCTCCACCTACACTGTCATTTGCCTTTGTGTGACAAAGCCATGAATCCTCTTCCAGGACTGATGGGGAAGTGTTTTGTATCTGTAATGAAGGGATCTTTCCGAGGATATCTTCTGCTGACTGGAAATGTAAAACCGGATGCCACAGGCACTGTATGGCATATTAGGATGCCCAGGTGAGCTTTGTGGTGTGGACCCAAAGCACAAAGCCGCTCCCCAGTTAACTAGCAGGGGTGCTGAGGGAGCAGCTGCAGGACTGCCAGCTGCCACTACTTCACCACTAACGTTTTGACATCAAGCATGTTGCTGATGTCAAAGGCTTTTTCCTTCACCAGTTGTTCTGCACACTTGTGACCTTAAGCACCTCAATTTTCCTTTCCTCAAGAAAGATTCAAGCTCTCATTATGACATTGAAAACCCAGCCTCATAACAGCTGAACGAAACAGGAAGCTAATTTCCAAAAGCTGTATTTTTGTGTTTGCTTTTTGAAGTTGTAAGAAAGGAGGCTTATGCTTTGAAAGGAAGAGGAGAAAATGTTCAGCTGCATACTGCTGGAAGACAGTTGTTGGAGGAGTGTTTGTTTCATTACCGTGTTGCAAAATGTTGTTTGTTTTTTTTCGTGTGTGTTACATGCAGTGGGAGGGATGATGTGATCTGTAAAGGTTTAATTTAATTTCAATAAAATGTCACCATACGTACAAACATCACAATTTAAACTTTCTTTTTCTTCATCTAAGAAACCCATGGCTTCCTGGACAGAGTGGCAATTACAGACATCTAGTAGATAGCAATTGTTTTAAAACTGTAAATGAACATGCCCACATTTTTCTGTTTCAGCCATATGCCTTTTAATAACTAGGGTCTGTGTCTTGTTTACAGAATTGTCTGTGTAATGATGAAAGCCAGTAATCTTCTGTAAGTCACACAGGACAGATGAATTTCCCTGTAACAGGCTTTGCAAAAAACACTGCTTTGCAATTATGTTCTTAAACTATTAAGCATTTTGATGCTTGAAAAATGACAGTAAATTAGGCCGATGTGGATAACATTTTATCTGCTTGTTAACAAAAAGACCTAAATAAAGAGGAGGAAAACTGGAAGGAAAGCTAGTCCTAAGCCCATAAGAGCTAAAGATGCTAGTAAGAGCTAAAATAATGACACATGCATGGTTGCTTTAGTAGAAAGGAAGACAAGACCTTACATATTTTTTCTGTGAAGATGTAAATGCGGATGACACATTTCATTCAAATGTCACATTCCCATTCATGTTGAAGTCTGGGTGATGAGGGAGGAGTTTTAAAGGTCATCTTTTAGGTTGGAAAGTTTATAATACTCCATTTTTTATTTTTGTGGGTTTTTTTTTGCAAGCTACTTACAGTTAGTAAGATCATCAATGCAGTTCTGTCAACACTGGAGTCTGCTGAGCTCCACTATGTTCACAGTTTCTGTGTGTGTACATATACACATCCACACCCTAGGCTCGCACACCATCCATAGATGCACAAGAATAGATCAGAGAAGGAGAAACAGCACTAAACTTTTTAATTCTACAGCTGCAAAATACCTGTCAGTTCTGCTGGATGCCTCCCCAGAAACTGCAGTGCCCAGTTACAGCGATGGGCAAGGGGTTCAGGAAAACAGCAGCCAGCTGCGAGAGCCCCACAGTTTGGTTTCAGAGTCTGTGAACAGGAAATAAAGTCATGACTACTCATAAAACATGTGAAAGGATTTTATATGTTCTGCATTCAAAGGTGCAGAGATCCATTTCTGTGATTTTTGAAAAATGTGAAAACTGAGAGCCAAAGTTGCCAAATGCTGTCCTTAATGTGAGAAGACTTCTACACATCACACCATGTTTTTTTTCCTTCTCATAAAATTAAATTGGTCAAAGGAAACACATACAGAACTGGAAAATGTTTGCCTTCTTCAGGAAGAAAAGAATGTTAAGCAGGTTTTGTAGACAAGTGAGTTGTCTAAACAATTCAGAGTTTGAATGAGAATAACTTTTGCCTAGGAAGTGTGAAGTTTTCAGAAAGCTCTGAGTAAAACCTGTTGACTTGGAGTCTTGAAAAGAAATTGTGTTGTAGGTTAAAAAATGGAAAAATACAGAATTGGGTACTGGTGGTAATGACTGTACTGCATGATGGAGAAAGTCCTTCTCTCCCAGCTGGGGGTACTCAACCCAGCTGGATCCTGACAGTGCTTGGGGCAATGAAAATAATTCTTTCTCCCTCTCTCCCATTTCCTTCAGAAATTGAAGAAGAAAATCTGGCTGCATATGAAACTGAGATGATCAGATCTAAAGAAGGTCCTGTCAATTTATCGTATCAGTTCTTGCAGGTTACTACTCGAGTAGATCTGAACACATCCTTCTCACATATCCCAAACCTTTTTAATTCTCTGCACAGTGAACATTACTATGGAGTGCTGGATCTGAAAAAGTTGCTTGGAGAGAGACATTATTGTGAATTTATCCAGACATGACACAGTTGTAGTCTGGTTACAAATTCAAGTACCATCTCTGAGTGCAAAATGAACTAGCTTAGCCTGCTGCAGAGGTACCTAACTGGTAGACGGTATTGTTAATCCACAGGTATGTGTTTGCATGCATCAGGCAGCTGATTATCAGGTTGAAATTTCTGAGTGAAAAAACAAACATACAAAAAAACTTGCTTGGTCAAAAATCACAAATATTTACTGCTGTAAATTGTGTTTCATTCAGTTTTGTGAACTACCACCCTAGTTTTCTGCCTCAAATTCCCAAATTAAAGACCTAAAACATTACATAAAGTACAATCTTTTCCCTTAAGGGAAGCAGAAAGAACAACCTGTCCATCTTATTTCTCAGTTTTGCTATAATCCTAAAATACAATAAATAAAAAACAAACAAATAACAACCAAAAAAAAAAAAAAACCACCAAAACTCAGGAAATGAATTTTAATAGTTTTTATTAAGACAGTTAGGGACAACATTCTAGAGTAAAGCTCTGGTAGCGTACAATTTTAGGTAATCTTGTCTACTATGTCTTGGCCAAATACTAATTGAAAAATTAGGTGTAGAATTCAGGATTTGTTAGGAAAATGAAATACATAAAAGTGATGCTTTTTTTTTTTTTTTTTTTTTTTTTTTTTTTTTTCCCAACCTTTGCGACTTTCCTTTGGCAAGTACTATCTACTGTGTATTAAAAACTTAAACCTGGTAAAGACATTGTTATTATGATTTTACACAGCCATATATTTTGTAAACAAAACCAAGGAATGTAATATTAGACACCTGGAAAAATTATCTACTTCCAGTCATTTTGGAACTTTCTGAGCAAAACCATGTAGAAATGTAGTTTGGATGGAAAATATTTCCCCACTTCACCACGGCATGGGAAAACAAGGCAAGAGGAAATACGTAACAGCCACAGAGAAAGGCAGTCTGGGAACCTGGATTAGCATGGATTGGAGTGAAAGGAACCCAGATAGTTTAAATCTACAACACCTGGAATTTTGAAGAGAAGATATAAAAATACACTTTTCACAGAACAAAACACTCCATCTCTACTAGATGCATGAAGCTTGAAGAAACCTGTTCTCACCCCCAGAGAAAAAGAAAAAGAGAGTGTTAGGACTGCCTGCCTGCTGGGAGGAAAGTGCCTTCACGCAGCTGTGAGGAGAGTAAATCCACAGAGAAAGTGTTGCATTCCTTAAATGTTTTCAAGTTCTATGTAAGGTAAGTTAGAGCGAAGTACCACCTTTATTAGTATGAGTAATGAGAGGAGCCTTGAGCAACTCTTTCAAAACTCATCTTCCCTAAGTTGTTTCAGGTTCCAGTAAGCAAATTCACTGATAGTAATAGTATGCACATCTTCAAAGCCTATTTCAGACTATTATATATACCCTGGCATTACAAAAATATTAATAGTCTGTTTCACCACTGCTAAAACTCAGCACTTGACTGTGTTGCAAGTTGCGAGAGGCTTGCCGTGACACTGCCCCCATGCCCTCTGTGTGTGGGGGAGAGCACACCCTTCGTCTTCACAGCTGTGTAGGAGAAAGTGGCCGCAAGATCTCAGCAGGCCCCATCCACACCAGGGATTGTGTCAGCGTGTCGAAGAGCAGCCCCCATGTCCCACAGCATGGGGAAGCTCCCAGGCATGCCCGAGGTTGCAGCCTAAAAGGAGCCATCCCACAAGGTCAGGTGTATGGATTCCTTCAGGGTGAGGGAATAAAACAGCTGGCTCCTCAGGATCTTGTTTATAGGCCGGGTATCCCCAAAGCATTCAGTCATTGCCCCCAGAACTTTGGAAAATAAATAGAGGTAGGAAATGCACTTTTCTGTAATTCTCACAGGGTTTAGCAACTGCAATAATACCAGCTTTATTTAAAAAAGAATTATGTGGTAAGGATTATGGGGTAATATTGAGCTACTGAAACCACCACGATCACTGTGCAGTGATCCAGTTGTGAGCAACCTCTGCATGAGGAATTTCTTAGTAAATACCTGTTTTGTGGGAGGTTTTTCTTTTGCTCTTTCTGTTGGAGAATTGTTTTTAAGGAATAAGATAGATTGTGCTGTTGCAGCCTTTATGACATATTCTGTTTTTGAAAGGATATCTACTGGTAGCCGCTTGCTTCTTGATGGGGCTGCTATCCTGATGTCCTATGGATCCTCAGTGTAGGACTGAAATGCTCCACAGAAGATGCTTTGGAATTAAGAACAGGACTGTTTTTTCCACATCGGAGAAAAACAATGACAATTGGAAAGTGAGAGGATGTAGCAGCAGACCTTTTTTTAAAACTTTGAAAGAACATAAGCAGCTAGAGTGAAGGAGAAAATGACCTCTTAGAGTGCCCTATCCCAGCCTCCCTGCAACTGAAGACATCTGTATGTGTTATGCTTCACATGATTTAACAGCATCCATTTCAGAAATAGCCTCAGTACCTTAGAAGGAAATATCCTTGAGACTAATTGCAAACTGGGGTCCTGAATAAATGGCATAATTCATAAAAAGCCTGAACAGAACACAAAAGCTTTCAAAATAAAGAAACACCTGGTGAAAGAGTCTGAGGAAAATTACTAGACAAGTTAGCTATTCCTCTGATCACTGGATTTTGGCTAAGAAGTAATTGAATACAGATACATATTTCTTTAAAATACTGGTTCTGAATCATCAAATCAACCATAAAAAGCCCTTATCTAGAGGAGAAAAATGTTAGAACCACAGAGACATCCCTGTTTGCTGCTGAGGCATCAGATGCCCTGAAAGATCCAAATGAAAGAAGCTTGACAGCTAAATTTTATTCCCCATGCATCAAAAGTATATAACATATAAAGCATGGTGATAAAGGAAAATGAACTCTCTTTTAAAAGAAAAAGCCCTTCCCAAGGGCTATAGCTTTGCTTTGCTTTGTTATT
Organism: Heteronetta atricapilla; assembly: GCA_011075105.1. Lineage (NCBI taxonomy): Eukaryota > Metazoa > Chordata > Aves > Anseriformes > Anatidae > Heteronetta > Heteronetta atricapilla. Next base: position 35,524,367 of record CM021731.1, read on the forward strand.
TGGAAATCCTGAGTAGCTAACGTTTAGTATGATGGGTCAGCATAGATATTTCTTCTCAGGATGACAGTAGTAAAATCCTTGTACAAAGGTTTTATTATTAATATTCCTAACAAGTCAGGACTTCATCTGATGGACCCTCCAGAGCCACCTGTCTTATGTTATGGAAATTGTGACCCTCCTGCTCAAAACTCCCAGTTGCATTTGACTTCATGAAACAAGTGAAAAAATGAATGGTGAATGGTGAATGAATTCACTGGTTTTAACTTTTACAGTTAATTTGTAAAAACAGATTGCTGTGTCCTATGAAGAAATGTCATGCAATCGACTGAAAATGTATGTCAGAAGATAATTTGCCTGCTTCTCTATCCACCAATCTATCCATGCAGCCATCCATCCATGCACCCATCCATGCACCCATCCATCCATCCTTTTATCCTTTTCTAATCTTGTAACAAAGATACAGTGATGTATCTTTGATATGTACAGATATGTTATTTAAGTCCAGATACTCTATGGCATTTCCACTGTATAAAAATCCTGAGTGATTTGCTTTATGCCAATAGAGAAGGGAATTTTTCATAGGTTAACTTTTCTCAAGGCCATACTGTGCCCGCATAATTCAAAGCAAATCTAAATGAGATTTCATGTCTCCTCTTTGATGAGAAGTCCCATGTTGACTGAGGTATGTCCTTTTTATTAGCAGGACAACCATCTGTCTTTCTCCTTGACTTCTCTTGAACTTTCTCATATAGAAAATCCAATGTCTCATGACCTTTTTTTTCTTTTTTTCTTCTTTTTTTTTTTTTTGTCTACAATAACATACTTATAGACAGAGTCTTTGAAAAACACCTACAAAGGGCTCATCCAATAGTGGAATTATTTTAGAGGAGAGACACTAGGTCTGGATGTCACTGACCTGTTGCTTTCTCCTATCAACCTACATCTCTCACTACAGACCAAAACATTTCACAGTGCAAGGGACTTTTTTTTTCCGTGCCTAGCTATGCACCCTGTAGCCTAAAATGTGCAGCAGTCTGTCGGGATGCTCAGGATCACCTTCTCCTGCAACAGACCATGTGTAGGGTGAGCATCTTCTGTCTTGTTCGTCAGACCCATTTATGTAAACTGGGCACTTGAATCTGCAGACTGCCTCATACTCAGGAGTCTCTGTAATTTGCTTCTCTCATCTCCAAACACAGGCTGGGCACAATCTGTGGTCCACAACATGTCCCTAAGCTGCATATTTGCACTCATAACCTTTTCTTTGTAGGATATCCTAGAAAATGACCCAAGCACCAAGGCCCTCAGTAGGATAGTGCAGACATCTGTTCCCTTCTTCACATTACTCACACCTCAGTAAGACACCACAAGAGCTTGGAACTTTCTGGAGTGGTGCTGATACCTGAGCAATCATAAAGCCATTTCCTGGGAAAAGCATGTATCACAACCAAATTAAATCCAGAACATCATCGTTGTTAGTGAGGGAGGGTGGGTATGGTTCTGAGAGGGTGCACCTCACATGCCAGCACCTCTGAGCTTTCCTAGGAACCTTGGGGAGCCTACAGCCTTGATAGCCAAGTGACCGTAGAGTGCCGTGGATGACCTGATGGAGATTATCTGACACACCTCATGTACAAAGGGCTCCACAATCCCAGTTTGTAGTCCACGGGCAAGTGGCAGAATGTGAGGAGGAATTACAGGTCCCAGGGCAAAATTGGATTTGCAAGTCCTTATATTTCACTTCAGGGCAGGAGACTTCAGTTGCTATAATCTGTGATATAATAATTATGCTACTAGCCTTCTTACAGTAGGTCTAAATCACGGCTTTTATCTATCTGAAAAATACCACTTGTGCATTTTTCCTTGCTCCTTTCCAACTTCCCCACTGACTAGAATAAGTGCAGCCCTCAGATAAGTTGCAACTCTCCTGAATTCTCAAGCAGCAAGTTTAACACTTTTATTCTCCTTCATGGGAAAGAATGTGATGCACAGCCTTTCATTGAAACAGCTGGTGATTTGCAGAGATGTCATCAAGAGGGCATGAAAGTAAAGAAAACTAACCCAGATGCCAAGTGTTGGCTGTTTGCGTCTCCTTTGCATTGGAACGTTGATTTCATAGATTGCACGTTTATTTGCTATCTTATTTTTCCCAAGGGAATAGAAATCAGTTCGTTTATGCAACAGATTATCTCCCTGCTGAGAATAGCTCTCATAAGTCAGAGATGACTTGTCCCCAGGGAGAAGAGGAAAGAGAAAGCTTATGTGGAGAGATTACGGAGTTCATGTGTGTGCTTCCTATTACCAGTCATGACCCAAGAAATTAGGAAGAGTCCGTTACTTTCATTTTTACAGTAAAAGCCAAACCCAATTGAAAACAAATAATAAATACAGCAATGTGAGCCAGGAAGAGCAGGGTTTTAAGGTTTGCTCATACCTCCAGCTTCAAAAGCAGATAAACTGCAGTTGCAGCATCACACTGACTTTGGATGGACTTATTCCCTCAAGGCCCTTCACTCATCCACAGACCCTGAAACAATCCTTGCCTCATATCCCCTAGCTGCTCTGTTAACCAGGGACTACATAAGCTTCACTTACCTCTACAGTGACCCAGTAGCCATGCAACCTGCCATAGCAGAGCCCTGAGAAATGTGATTTCCCGGCTTTTACCCCTGTAGAGATCTTCAACAGCCTTTAACCATTTGATGCATGAAGAGTTGGTGTGCCAACAGTGAACAGAGCAAATAATTCTCAGGAGACCTTGACCGGTGACTCACTCAGTAGTACCTGTATGCCGAGCCATTTGCTGGTGAGCCCCATCCCTGTCTCACAGAGAAGATCCAGTTTTACTGGGGAAACCCCAAAGAGGACATAACCATCTCCCTCCTACTAGCCCCTGCCTGAAGTGCTTTGGTGCTGCAGTAGGATCCAGCACCCCATAGTCCTCAGCTCAGTGCTGTACAGTACCAAGAAATGGCACTCATGTCTGTATCATGTCCTTAAAACACACGTAACAGAGCATTCATTTCTAAACACAGTGTAAAAACTCTGTGCCTACTCACTGTCATGCTGGCCCGGTGCCCTGCTAGTGCTGCACACACTGGGTACAGGCTCACTCCACCCCAATATTTGGCCCACCAGACACAGGGGGCTCTGCTATTACCCTTCTCTTTGCCTGTACCACTGCAGTAACAAATGTCCTTTCTTCAGAAGACAAGATGGGGTCAACCTGACCAAGCCTCCCCCTTGCACTGCCTACCTTACAGTGAGGAACTGATCCCCAAATCAAGCTTTTAGCTATAAAATATTTAAATATTTGAAAGCCTATTTGACATTAATCACTTCAATTTTCCCATACATATATAAATGTCTACCTCTCAGCTTTCCCAGAGTGTCTAAGAATTGTTGGATATTGCAAGACAGATGGGTCCCTGGCTTGTGTTGCCACCAGACACCACAAACACAATATCTGTTTATCCTTGTTAACCAAAGCAGCATGTGAGCATAGATTCCAAATTTGATGTTTTACAGGGTTTTCTGTACCGGCAGTTGAGTCACGTATAACAAATTTACCAATCGTATCCCTCCCAGGCAGATATTTTCAGGATGTGAATTTCCACCCCTCCACATCATGACTGACTGATTTTAACTAAGGGGTAGTAATTCTTAATAAGAAAACTCCCTAAAAGTTCACACACATTCCTTTCCTGTTTTTGACAAGTTCTCTAAGAGATCTTGCCTAAGCCTTCAGTTTGTCTTACTTTGATCTGGTCTTGAAGTGGACACAGTGTTCTTTTAAAAGATGGGAAATCATTTGGGGTCATCTTAGAATTTCTACTTATTTTCAATTCTTGAGCACTTGCTTACTATCTGCCATCTATATCTTCTTTTCTGTGCATGTATTTCTAGCTATAAATATACTTGCAGCAGGGAGGAGAGGGAAATTCCCTAGTGGATTATGACTTGCTTTTGTGGCACTTGTAATTTGTCAAATACAACTGGTTCATCCGAGGCTACTGGATTGCTATTTCTAAACGGAAATCACCTAAAAAAATGTAACGATAGAAAATGTATCCTTATTTTTATGCATGAATGTAAGCAAAAACAAAACAAAACAACAACAACAACAAAAAACCTGACTAAACTAATCAATCTGCACCCCAGTTTTTACATCTTAAACTAAAGAGAAAAATGAGGGAAAAAGAACACTGGCTTTATTGATATTGCAAAGATTTAATGTAACTGGGAATCAGAATTTAGCCCAGACATAGAAAGACTGAGAGTTTTTAGGAAAACAGTATTCAAAATAGTCTTTTCTCTCTTAGTGTATCCCCACTGAAAATTTCATTGGCTATAAGGATCCTGAGTTATATAGTCCCTGAGGTTGTGGGAGTCTCAATCCTCATCACAAGGACTGAAAAACTCATCCATAAGACTTTGGTGCATGATATTTATTGCAGTGGGTACTACTACTACTACAACAAATAATACCCCCCCCCAAAAATCAACAACAACAACAAATCCACTACATATTCTGAAAGGTTCATAGGCTTCATCTATAATCTTTCAAGTAATCTCTCTTGTCCTGAAATGTACAGGACCAGGCATGCAAAACCCCAACTCTTCACCTAAGGGGTCCTGCGACCAGCAGTATGTGATGATCCTTGCCGTGGCTGGGCTCAGACACGGAGTTACACAGTACTGCATCTCTGCTGTCAGTTTAAAGGAAATGTTTTTGGAGAAACAGCCAGCAATAAGCATTTCTGTTCCAGCAAACTCCTAACATAGGTAAATGCTTTTAGTGTACTTGTAAGTAGTGTTTTTTTTTGTTTGTTTGTTTTTTAAAGCAACCAAGAAAAATGAGGAGCTGTCCATCTCCAAATACATTTTCCCACAACCTTACATGAACCCACACCTTGAGTGTCAGCAATTTGAAAAGAGAAGCACTAAATAATAATTATTATTACTTATAGGATGGCAAAGAAAGATTACAGTAGCAAAAAAAATCCCTTTAAAATCTTTATCATATGTGTTAGAAAGAGCATTATGATGTCTCTGGCAAGGTCGATGTATGTAGAAAGGAAGCTATGAAAGTCTGGCACTGTTTCATATCCCATTCTCAGAGATGATCCATGTCCCCAGCACAGCTCAGTGCTAGGAGAAGGCAAGAATTGCCCCAAATCCTCCTGCTCTGGTCTCTTTCTCCCCCACAGATTCTTCCCTTTTCAATAACTTAAATTTTGCAGTTAACATCATTTAAAAGACTGCCTGCTGACATTTCCAGTTTGATTATAAATGTAAAGAAGCCTGAAATCTGGAGCAAAGGGAACAACATTATTCCAGGCTTTAGCAAAATTCAGACGTATATAGCCAAAACCAAAATTCACTCAAATTAATTTTAACACATAACAGTTGCAGGCTACTGGAAAAGCTGATGACAATGTGTCTTTTTTATTTCTCAAATCTAAAATGGTTTTGTTTTTGTTGTTTGTTTTTGTATGGAAGATTGGGTATGGTGCATTTGTTCCTGCTTTTACCTTCTTTCATTATCCTTAATATCCAGAACATATCCAGAACAAAATTCAGTTGCTGTTGAAAATCCAGTTGCTTTAAACCTCATTTTAAGTATTTCAGGTCACAGGTACCTGCAGTGAACCCAAGTGAAAGGGTTTTAGTGTCCCAACCCTTGAGGTGACACCTATGGACCAGCAAAACCAGTGATATCCTTCTGAAAACTGAGCATCGCAGCACTGAGTGCTTCCTTCTGCCTTCTGCTTCAAGGCCAATTTGTAGCAAATTGCTATAGCACAGTTCAGTGTGAGGTCTCACAGAAGGGAAAGGTGACTTGACTTTGCTAAATCTCCAGGTTGTTTGTTAGCCCCTCACGGGCACATACTCATGTGCTCAGAAGCGCACTGACACACACACCCTCAGTTAATGAAGAGGAGCTGATGCGGGGTTGCCTTTCCTGCCCTTTCCAAGTGGATGCTGTTTGGGATCTTTTGCCTCAGTATGTCATCTCCCCCATCGTAAGTCTTTTTTTCCTTATCTGTTCATTTTATGGCTCCAGTCGTGCTCTTTATCTTCTTGTCACCTTATCTTAAGGTCAGATTGTTCCTCCTCTTCCTCTGAATGAAATCATACACATAGAGCTATTAATCTTACCTCCCCTGTTAAACCTTGTTCTCCTGTTTCATTGGCTGCTTTCACACAAACATTTCCATTCAAAATTGACCAATCTTAATATTTTTGCTACCAATCTCTAAAAAAGTCACTCAACTGCAGCGTGGTGCTAATGCTGGTGTGCCCCATGCAGGACTGCATCCAGCTGTGGGGTTGCAGTGAGTCTCCCTCTCACCTCCTGCCAATGTGCCCTGGTGGACCCTGGTGGATGGAGGGACTTTGCGATACAGCTCCATGTGGCCATGGATTTCCCCCCAAAAGAAACATCCCCAGCAAACTTCCAGACACACATCGATAGGAGCATGGTCCTGGCATGTATCCTAGTATTCTTTTCATTTAATCCCTAACTGATTTTAATATAGAAGACCATGTGGGGCTGATTTGCTCTTTTTGGAACAGCTTTCAGGAAGACACTGATCTATAGTATATGGGCCTGACACACAGGATGTGACTAGGCAGATGACCCACAGTTAAATGTAAGGAAAACAAAGGGTCATATAAAATCTGGATTCAGATGGCTAAGAAAAGCACTGAAATTGATTCACAGCTGCAACAAAGCAAAACCTCACAAAGATGCGTCACGTTGGAATCAGTAAGTGAAATGTTTCATTTGGCCACGCACACTCATTCAGTTCTTAAGCAAAGCCTGGCTAAAAGAGTAGGCACAATAAAAACTGCCATTTTTCTGAAGAGCATTCTTTAACAGACTCTTTAAAAAATCTTTAGAAGACACCACTGAAGCAACATAATTGGAAACTGAGAAGTCCCAGTCAGGAAGGCTGTGCTTTGCACTGCTGCCATGGGTTTACCGTGAGTGTCAGGGGGCAGTGGGTGAACATGAATGTTCATGCTGTCCTCGCTGTATGCACATAACATACTGGAAAGCCCTTTGGTCTGTTAGTTATATATTTACCTACTGCATCACCTCAAATGACACTCATTTGAGAACAGCTCTAAGGACAAATGGAAACAACACACTTATCACATCCCTTTAAGTCTTTCTCAGGTTTTCAAAACTGAAGTTTAAGTTACCCACTTGCCCTGAGAGTATACATCACAGAAGAAAAATAATTATGGCCAGAAAACAATACACATACATGTATTTAAATAAATAAATGAAGTACCAAGCCCTGAGAAGAAACATCAAGAGTAACCTTATCCCAGTGCTGGTGCTGCTGCTTTCAGAGGGCAGGAGATAGGAAGGTCTGCCTACACGGGGAGACCATTTCGCCCTTGTCAGTTGTTCTCAGCTAGGATGCTATCAGTTTACCCGTGCTGGTATGTTGGTGGCTTGGACCTTGTCACAGATGTGGTCTGTGGCAACCCCAGTAGTAGCTGAGGGCTTAGCAAGAGTCAGGGACCAGAGCTACCTTGGATGCTTTGGAGGGAAAGTGAATTTTTGTGTATGAACTTCACCATGTCTCAGGGCTGAAGGCTAGAGAGAAATGTCTGGTCTGTTTGTTTTTTGTTTTGTTTGTCTTGTTTGTTTTTTACTGACACAGAAGAAGCCAGAGAAGCAGGTCAGCTGCTTGATGAACCTCTTGCCTTTCCTATCAGAACCTTGCTTTTAGCCCCAGCAACCTCATTATTGTACCCTGGCCTGCAAATGCTGAAGGCAGCAGGTAACAGCAGAGCGGAGCAGCAGCAGTGAGATGGGCAGCTTCATGGTGAACATCTGCACGAGATGACCTTCTCCCCACTCCTTGCCCCATCGCCCCGAGCATGGCCATGTGTGCTGCCATGAGGGTGAGCAGTCCTTCACCCTGTCCCCTGCTTCTGAGCAGGACAAGGGACACTGCACTGGGAGAGCTCTTCAGATGCCCCAACACTGGGACAGGGCAGTGGTGAGCTGAGGAAGTCCAGCTTCATCTCCATTCCCCAGGGTGCAATAGCATCCTGTTTGGAGTCCCCTGCTCAAGATGGATGAGGAGAAAGTGAAGATGGCTGAGTGGAGGGCTGCCAAGGTGCTCAGGGACATGAGGAGAGGCTGAGGGACTGGGCTTGTTGTGTTGGCAAACAGAAGCCACCGCATGCTCCAGTGGCTGCCTGCAGTCCTTGTGGTGTGGTTGCAGAGAGGGTGAAAGCCAGCTTGTCTGAAGAGTGCCACACTGTGTGGCATTGTGCAAAAGCCTTCACTGGAAAGCACTGAAGAGATTACTCTCACCAGATGAAAAACATGGCTAAACAAAAAAATCAAAGGTAAATTAACTTAAGGTGTGTCTACACTATTTGCAGGATTTTGCAATTTACAGGACAGATGAGCATAAAAAGCATTGTAATATGCTTGGAAAATATTTCTGTAATATGATGAAGTATTCTGTCATGCTAAGTACACTACTTCCAGACTGAAAAAATCTTCAAGTTAAGAAGATTAATAAAAAGACAAAGAATTAACAGTTTTAAATGGTATTCATTTCAGATTGGTTCAATTTTGAAAAATAGATACCCTCTTTCTGTCATGTAATGCCTATAAATTACAGAGCATGAAGAAAGAACATTATGAAATATTTATGTTTTGTAACTGATGAATCCAAATGCTTGGCATATGTTATCACAGTGTTTCTGCTAATTAGCAATATGTTGGTTTGCTTTGGCTCTTTTACTGAAATAAGAGCCAGCATCCGAACTTGAGGACTCGTACCAGCTTAAGCATCAGCTATTTTATCTCACTGTTGCACTAAAACAACTCTTGCTTGAAATTATGCTCCCAGATCAATTTGGAGAGATCTAAAAAAAAAGGGAAAAGCTACCGGACCACTAAGATGTGGTTAGTCATAACCCACTAGCATCAGAGGAGAATATTAATAAATAAATGGTTTATATTCTTGTCCTAACAAATTATTCTTTGAAAAACCCTGAGCCTCCATCATCAGAAAATGATGTTTTAAAATGTTACCTCGAAGGTCTCATGATTAGAGCTGGTTAAAAATAAAAGACTAAAGACAAAATATTCGTAGAAATATTGACTCATTTTTAGTCTGCTCCTAATGTGAGAAACTGTTGGCAGTATCATAGTGCCAGGTCAAGCACAGAGCTCAGCAAGACTGAGATGTGTTACTGCTGGGTTTTGAACTAGAAAAATTGTTTTTCTCCTACAAAATACCAAATATACAGAGTTGTGCTATAAAACAAACAAAACCAGAAATAAATATTTATTAGGTCTTGTCTCCAAGACATTTTTCTGCTTTATGCACCTGCCCTCTAAGAATCACAGGAGGGTTTGGGTTGGAAGGGACCTTAAAGACCATCTGGTTCCAACCCCTGCCATGGGCAGGGATGCCACCCACTAGATCAGGTTGGCCAAGGCCCCATCCAACCTAAGATCAGCTTCTCATTTCTGAGACAGTTCACCACAATTTTTGAAAGCATTCCTGTCCCAGCTGGCTGTCTGTGTCTGTCTGGAAAGGGATTCTAACCTAAACTTGTTTTCTGAAGGAGACCCAGATTCGCTGCAGGCCCACACAGAGGCAAGGGAGGATGGTAGCTACATCAGTGGGGTGGAAGCACTTGCTTGAAGGCACGTCAATGTACTCCCAGGGCAAACAGGCAGCCTGCCCAGACACATGGAGCCTGCCACCCTTGAGCTGGATTTTCACAAGAAAGCACAGTCCTGCATCCCACTGCCAGCCCAACAGTGGTGCAAGTGACCCCCTGTTTGTGCCCTCCTCTTGGATCCATGGGGAAGGACACCAAGAACTTTGCAAGTGTCCCGGGGAGTCTCTGTGCTCCCTTGTAACTTTGCCTTCAGGAGGATTTGAAACTTGCGATGGGAAGATAGACTCAGGAGCTTGATAATATTGGTTCATGAAGAGTTAGTATCATACAACTTGAGTGTCTTCCCAGTGGGAGCTGGAGTGAGATGAGGAGGCTCCTGGTTCCTGCTGTCCTTCACCAGGAATCCGAAGAGACCCCTGGCCTCCCCACACAGACCACAGGGTACATGGGCTTGGAGGCACACAGAGTTTATTTCTTTATTTTACACCCATCTGATATCTTTGGTGGAAAAAGGACATTTTTCATCAGAAGCCAAATCTGATTTTTTTTTTTTTTCCCACTAAACAATTAAATCACTTTCATTTTTCATTTAAACACTTGTGCGGGAAATGTATTGACCAGAATTAGTGCTTCCTTTTTTACTACCACTGCTTCTGCTCATGTTGAAATCAGTTGTTGGTGGCATCAGGTGCAAACTATTTAACACTGATAATCTTCCCAAAGTTTTTTACAATTGTGCTGTTTCTTAGGAAACCAGGACATCACATGCTGTACATGGCAGAGATACCTAACATGCCACTCTCTCTTTGCTTATTATTGCTCTTTCCACACAGTATTACCAAGAATTTTAGGCACTATCCTGAAGTTTTATCTCTGGTCTTAACTCTGTGTGTAATAAGATATATTGCTTTCTGTATTGCTCATTGACCCTTAGGGTTGTATTATCTGAGTAACTGAGAGAGTTCTACCTAATTAAGGATTTTCTCCGAAATCCACCTTTATACACAAAGGAAATGAAACCTGAAAAGGTTCAGCATACACAGATGGGACGAATGGGGAGATTAGATGGAGACATCATTCCCTGTTTGTAAGACCACAGATGCCATGTGGGTGTGAGGAGGTAAACTGATCTCTAACCTCATTTCTGTTTTGATCTTTCTTGTGACATGACTAACCAAGGCACCCAGCTGGCAGAATCCCTGCAATATGAACTACCCTTTCTTACCTATTGGCATAGCAATGTCAACTCCATTTCAATTAATATCATACCACTAGTAGGTAATATTTCGTGGTTGCTCTGAAATGAAGTAAAACCCTGAATTTGTAACATGGAGGTCCCCACTAAGATTAAAAATAAAAATAAAGAAAATAAAAATAAAGAAAAAAAAAAACATGAAAAACAACCAGACCATAATAATAATAATAATAATAATAATAATAATAATAATATAATAAGCACCACACCACCACCACCACCAAAAACAACAGCACCAGTAGAGAGCTATCTCCAGTATAAGTGCACAGATCTAAGCTCACTGTCTACCTGCCATTACAATCAATTAGTAGTCTTCTGGCCAACATATCAGTGGAGACAAGGACCACATTTAACTGATCATATGTTGACCTCTTCTATATAGTGACTCCCTGGATTCCAAAAACTTGCTCTACATGGTCTGCAAAAATGATCACTCTTGCTTAGATGGACACAGCCGCACTCAGGGAGATGGATTCCACCTTTGTGTCTTCCAGCCTTGAGTGCCTATATTGACCTGCTTAGGTCTCAAATTTGTAGAGAAATGAGAATCAGTTTTCTGGTTACACTAAGAATCACTCTGTAATCCTTGTGAGGCAGAAGAGCAAGTGTTAATGATAAAGCTTATCTTGCTGAAAGAGGGAGTTATGCTGGGATTCTTCATGGTGGCTTGGACCATCTCATCTCCAGTATGGTGTGTTTAAAATACAACTTCTCAGTGGAATTGTTGCAATAGATGCAAAAACCACCAAAAAAAACCAAACACGAGAATGAAGTCAGAACTCTGTGTTCATTTTCCCAACTTCTGTTTAGTTTAATAACCATATTAACTGATAAGCTTCAAATGTATTGATTTAATTAAGAACATCTATAACCATGTATCAGAACTCAGAGTCCCCGAGCCCCTGAACTCCTGCTTTGAGGTGAACTAGGTTGTCAGACTTACGTAACTAAGTACCTGCTCGAATCTTTTGAAAAAGACAAGTACAATCTTATTTGGGAAATAAGAGTAGGTATAGAAACACAAATGTATCTTTTTATTTTATTTATTATTGACTGCATGTAATTCTTTACTGCCTTCACAGTACTTGGAGTACTGGAGACTGTGGGACTCCAGAAGGACTGAAGTCCAGATGAATATCCAAGTGCCTGAATGAACTCAAGCCTTAGCTTTTTCCTACCAATATTATTCATTTATTTATTTATTTGTCACACTACTGGCTTCTGTTATGTTGGAAGCCTTCCTTTGCTCCCATGGAAACACTGACACATCCCACATTTAGAAATAGTGGCCATTTAATAATGTCTGCTCCTTTTCTGAAGAGAATTGCTTGAACCAAGTGCATGGCAAATTAGTCTGATTATTTGATTTCCTTCTTTTTCTGATCTTAGCTAATGATAATGTTTTCCTATGTGATGACTGACAACTTCAATATTTCAGAGGTTCATTTGATGATGGTTACCCCAGTTTGCTATATTGCATAACTCTGCCTGCTTTACAGTGAGCCAGGAGACAGCATTTGCAAACCGGTTTATTACTGCTAGCCACTACCCTTTGTAATTAGTATTCTTACTTAAAAAAAACATTCGAGCAGACAGCAAGCCAGTTTCTCCTTTTGATTAAGAATGTTACAATGTTAAATGACTTCCTAATCTTTTGTGCTCTCCATCCTCTGCTCCTCACTTTCTCAGCATTTCTAACCAGAAGTTTTCTAAAATAGTAGGAAGTCTGTTGCCTTTTAGACTGGAGATTTAGGCATCTATTATAACATTCAGCCTGACTTTATCACCTTTCCAAAAAGACAGGGTTAATATTTATCTGTCTTCCTTTCTCCTCCCTGAGAGCTCTGTGGCTGCCCACATTTCCCACAGGTCATCTCCATACTGTTGGGGCCAGGACCCTGCAGGTCACAACTTGAATGCTTGACCTGAACAGATCTTTGGACAGTACTTGGTATGTATTTTTTATACATAGCCTTGTAGCTAGCCACCTCAGCGGAGAGTTATTAGAGTAGAAATGAAGTTCATGCAGTTACAGTTCCTGGAGACAAGGGGCTCTTTTACTAAACACGTTACAAATACCTCACAATTGCAAAATGGAAACCATCTTGATGCTTTTAAATGGCCTTTGTGCCCAGATTTGCTCTCTAACTCATCAGTTCATCTCTCTCCCAGTATTCACTGTATTTTTGTTGTTGTTATGTTTTATTCTACATGACCCACTTTCCAGGAGTTCAAAACAAACACATGATAGACAGCTCTGTTTTCTGCTACTCCTGAGGTCTCTGTCCCCATTCCTGCTGCTGCCATCATTACTAGGGGTAGGAGAGACTGTGGCAGGGCCAGTCACAGCTGTAGTGGTGGAAGAGGCCAGGACAGCTTCTGTGCCAGTCTCCGGTTAGCAATTCTTCACCTTTCAGAATGAGCTTCATGCCCTGGAGAACCAAGGAGTTTGTAATGTTAGCTTTGTCGTGTTTTGTACCAAAGGTGTAAAAGCTGATGTGCCACCTACAGCCTGCATTTCCAGTATGCTGATTGAGAAAGCATATTGAGCTCATATATACCATTTCTTATCCATTTATCTACGAGAACTTAGGGAGGAAGCCAAACATCAGTACCCTGAACTAGAACAACTCAGGCACCAGTAAATTAACGTGACCATTGCTGCATATGTGGCCACTGTCACGTGGAGGAAGCATGACTCAGTGTCCTGTCAGCGGCTGAACCTTTGTAAGGGGCCTAAACAGCACTGAATGAGGATCAGCAGCTGCTCCCTTCCTCTGTCTGCCAGCCCTGCTGAAGAGGAATGAGACAAAGGGGACAAGCAATGGCAGGATGGCTTCGTCAGTAAACTTATGTCCATATGATGTCATTGCTGAGGATATTCGTGCCCTGCAGGAATAAACGTTAATAATGATTCCTAGCCTGGTCCTGTGGCTGTTTTCTTCTTGTTGTTTTGTCAGAGCTAAACTGAAAATTCCTTGTTTTAAGGGCCACAACTTCCTGTATTTGTGCAACACTCTGCAGATAATAAATAATAATAAACCTATAGCTAAGATTACAAGCCAAATCTATAGTAGTAAAAATCTTTGCTATCAAGAAGTACTAGGCAAATAAGTACAAAATCGTAGGTCTTGGAATGATGTATATGTCAAATGGGACAATATGGAAGAAACATAGCCTAATAGGTCATTAATAAGCCAAAATGGGATCCAAAATATCTGGGTTCTTTTTCTACAGTTCAGATTGGGCTGTGTTGCCTGACCCACAGCAGAAGTAAACCGCATTAATCTGGTTAAGCAGGTCTCACAAGCCTACCACATTTGTGCAGGAAAAATAAGACATTATGGTCCTAAACATGAAAAATACTGCCATGGAAAGAGGGCTGTGATTTCAGTAGCACTTTTTCCTACTAGAGCACAATCAATTTAGCAATGAACAGTCATGAAATGGTTGTCCTTATTTCTGCAATCAGAGAACATTAAATCTTAATTCCTGCTTATGCAATTGTTTAATAGTGTTAGCACCTTACAAAAGCCCATAATGAATCACAGCTGTTCAAAACTGTTCCTGGGAATGACTTAATTTGACATGAAATGGAAGGGAAGACATGCTTGCCTTTAGTTCATCAGCAAAGGAAGAACCTATACCAATGAAGAGGCAAGAAATTTATAGATGACCTTCTGCTGATCTGGACAACAAATTTTCCTGAAAGCCATCCATTCTTTGCTTGCACAGCACTGAGAAAATGCAACATCCCTGTTGCATAACCCCTAAAAAAATAATGGTCCATTAAAAAAAATGGTCCATAACCCCTAAAAAAAAAAAAAAAAAAAAAAAAAAAAAAAAAAAAGGCTGGAAATATGTGGTCTTCCCTTTTCTCTGATTAGCTCTACCTCCTGTTCCCAACAGCATCTTGGTCCACCTGGAGGCTGGGAGACTTGCTGGAGACTCTGGGAAGAGAACTTTGTGCTCCAGATGCCTCCTCACAGCCAGAGTAACAGAAACAGAGCAACCCAATGGACCGTATCAGGAATTTGACTAAAAATATCCTTATGAAAACCTAAAGCTAATTACCATGTAAACTGTTACTCCAAGCAAGTTTATACTAAGCCATGGCAAATTACTGAGCAGTTGTAGCAAAGCAGCAACACAGCATTAAGCTGTTAATGCAGAACTGATCCAGTATTTTTCGCAGGACCAGTCCTGGGAGAGGCAGACCCACGCTGGCTGGCTCTACCAGAGCTCAGCAGGGACCAGTCATTTTTGTTGTTCCCTGGCTTTCTACATACCTGCACAAACCATTCTGCGTGACTTACATTACCTTTGGTAATTCCCTGACTTTTTCAAAACTAGTCGGACCTACTCTTGCATGAGGGATGGTTACCTGAGCCAGCCAGGACTGCTCCCTGTGGAGCAGCTGAAATCTATTCCTAGACCTTGAAACCTGATCATTTATATGCCCTGTAATGCCTCTACTTGATCAGTGAGTGCTACATTCTCCAGTAAAATGCACTCCTAAAGAAAAGCCCACAGTACTACCTTGTAACAAAAGCTGAAGCTCCATACTAGTGTCAAAGCACTCTAGCTCCTTTCTGCCCCCCAGTCTACCAAACTCCTGCAGATAAGGCACTGTATGACTGAAACTTTTGCTGGCACTCTTTAGAAGGACAACGTGTTTAAGTAGTCCTTTTTGCAGATGGGGGACTCAGGCTGGGCCGGCTCTGTAGGAGCTTCCCCTGTGCAGTAAGTAACTCTGTATTTCAGAGACAGCTCTCCTCTAAGGTACGGATGGGTTCGCTTTCTAAGGCTGGGTCACCTGTCCTTCTTGTGCCCTGATTTCCTTAAGCTCAAGCTGGAAAAGAGTATATGTGCACTTCAATGAGGTATTTTAAATGGGACAATTAGGAACTGGCCATAAGATTTGCTGCAGATCTTTGTCTCTGCAGGATTGGGCCTGCATAAACATATGTCTACTTGTAGACTCTGGTCTTGTTGTGATAATACAGAAAAACAAACAAACAAACAAACAAACAAAAAAAGCAACATTTTTTTAAATTTCTAAACAAGTTGCATGAAATTTTTAAAAGAAATTAGTCAAAAAAGCTTTTTTTTTTGGGGGGGGGGGAGGATTGCAACTTATGTGTCTTATTTAGAAGAAAAAAATCCTTTTAAAATCCTTTCCATCTTCTCTATCATCACTTATGCTCCACTTTTTGACATCTAAGTGCTGCAATTCAAGCATCCCCAGCACCAACAACACAGTGCAAGCTCGCTCGGTCTTGTTTTTCACTAGAAGCTTAGTATTTTCTTCCATGAAACCAAAACAAAAATAGCAAAATACCTCCTCTAGAACACGAATGAATGCTATGCGGCATGTTTTAACAATACTGGCAGCATATAGTGGAAAGCTGACAGCACAACCCTTCTTTGGACATGTGTCCTTCCTGCTCTAAGTGTAACAGAAAAAAAAAAAACATTTGAATTTTGTTAATTACATAAAGTCATGGAATAACTCATCAAAATTAATGAAGAAATTTCTCATTTTGTAAAATACATGGAGCATCATCAAAGATGTGTCAGGTCATGCAAATCTAGTCAGGTGAAAGAAACACAATGTTTCTCATCAATTATATAGAGGTTTATTAGAGCAAGTTGCCACGTTTTAAACGTGCAATGGTTTCACAATTTCTTGTCTCCTTCTATTCTCATTAGTGTGCCTTCATGATAACCCAAGGCAGCTGTTAAAAAAAAAAAAAAAAAAAAAAAAAAAAAAAAAAAAAGGCATCTCGGCATCTCGGCATCTCTAAAAATGAACAATTATAAAAATATGTGCTGTTATCAATTATAGGTTACAATTATGTGAAAAAGAAAAACAACAAACAAAACTCAGTATTTACAAAAATGCCTGGAATCCAAATAGTCCAAAAGCATTTTATTGATTTAATTACAGAAACAGAACATTCATGGAGTACATTTACACTGACAAGCCCCAAGTGTAAGCCTAGGTTTTGTAACATACTTGGAAGAAACTGAAAATTATAATTTTGAATTGGTTTACTCTTTTTATTTATTGGTCGTTACCCTGCTTAGTTTTATAATCAGTATTATTGTACATTTGTTTTCTCACCATCTTCTCTGTTTGAATAAAAAGTGTAATAGAAAAATAATTCAGCAAACATGAAAATTTTGTCAGTACAGCTAATTGTTTTTAATACTTGTTTTATGTACAGAGAAAGTAGTAACACAAATATAAAACTAGGCAAAGAGTAGTGTACTTAAAACATTTGCAATTTCAGTATTTGTGAATTATTGACTTGTGAAATGTATGCAGTATATATAATGTGCTCAAATACACTCACACAACACCATTGCATGCATTTTTGAACTGAAATATAACTTCATTGTCATATACCTTCACCTGTAACTGGTGAGAACTGTTGTCATATCCATGTCAAAAAGACAGCCTGCTAAATAAAAGCGTTACCACCGTGCTGTCCATTTGGTTCTAGTGTTTTAGATACCACCAACAAAATACTAGAACAGATTGCTCTCGCGGAGAGCAGAAAATGCTGACAAGAAATGTAGAGAAAAGAGCTATATTATTCTTTTGTGACAACAAAAATTTTCTTTGTTTTTTTTTTTTGTTTGTTTGTTTGTTTTGTTTTTGTTTTGTTTTTTTGAGCCATATTCTTCATTCTTCTTTGCCTGGAATAGTCAGTGATACATCTGGCAGCTCCTGAAGCAAATGATGCGTAGAATAGAGTTTTATCTTTCATCTAGCTCTATTAATTTCTGCTATCATTATTGAGAGAGGCACAGGGCCAACACCAATCTCAGCAAAAGCCATAGTTGCAGCCCCTTGTTTTTCTCCTCAAGCAATTAGGAAAGCAATCTTGGTTGCCTGACTCTGGGGGAGGGACGGCAAAAAAGAAACGTGCTGCTGAGTTTCCTGCCGTGCACGTGCCCCACTGCTCTGTAGGGCCAGCTGGAACCGTGCCTGGAGTCCTGCACAGTGCCAGGGGAACAACTGGATTTCAGGACCCAGACAGATGAAAAATGAAGCAGATGGGTAGAACAGAGGAAGAGCATCATACAGATGCCCACTGAACACCACCAGGTCTCTTTTTGGTTTCACTACTCTAAATGCAGAACATCTGAAAGAGATCCTCAGGACTTTGAAAACTCAGCAGAAATTACTCAAGGAGCTTCAAAATCCAGTCCCCAGGTAAAGCACAGTCTCCACAGAAAGACACAAGATTATTTAGAAGCTGTAGGAGCTATGTTTGGCTTGGCATGCATTGTAGTGAAGACAAGCACACTCTGAATGCCTGATTGATGGTACATGTGATGTGGTGACTTTATTGCAGTTTACCACTGTTTTCACAGCCTACATTGTCATGACCTGCCACAAATAAATAAATAACATTGACAGTTTTTACATATTTCCAGAAGATTTGCAAGCTTGACTCCCAAACCTGTGTCTTGGAATGTACTGATTCTGCAGCCATTACCAAAGAGCATCCCCCGAATTTACAGATCTATGTTGCTTAAAGAACAAATGTGGCTCAATTCTAGCTGTCTTTGTGAACAAACAAACAAAAGATACGATTCTTTCCCACAAAGCAAGCATTTCTGGCAGTCAAGATGAGATTTCTTGGTGTATCTGTAACAGTGCTGAGCTAGTCAGTTTACCATACTAATTTATCAAAATATATTTTTAATAGTTAAAAAAATTAAAGGTAGGTGCAACAATACAAACAAAAATGCCATATAACTTCCACATACAAGAAGGGAAAAAGAAATTTCAACTTGAAAATCAAACTCCACAATCCACGCGCAGACACTGACAGCAGTTACAGATTTTCCTTCACAAAGGCTGTTACGTTTTGTCATTAAATGAGAATTACTAACATTTTGAAATTGCTTTAATGGATAAAGCAGTATGGTCAATAAGATTCCCAATAATTTAGAGCCTGTCTAATCACGTTCCTTATCTGGACAGTTAGGACTTTCTTCTGACTCCTTCCTGTTTGTGTTTACGACTGCAGTGTGATCTTAACTTTTTATCATCTTCTTTCTCTGTGTAAGAAGTTATAGGCATTAATGCTAGAGAGTGGGGTTATCCCAAAGTATGTTAACTCTGCTATTTTTACTGCTTTGAGCAAGCAAACAATGCACTTATTATTTTAGAAACAAAAAAATACAATGAATAATAAATTCTATTTAGAAAAATAATTCCTTTATTATTGTCGCGCCTCCCTGACGGGTTGCCCAAGTCCCAGATACCTTTCATACAATAATTTACAGGCTGCAGAATAGCTTATTGAGCAAGGCAGAGCATTTCATCTTGGGGCCGTCTCAGCCATTCCTTGCTGCCACAACGGGTGCCCCTGACCAGCTTGAGGTGCTCTGCCATAGCCTTCCCGAGTGCTGCCGCCGGGCCGCGGGGCCTGCCTGCCCGGTGTCTTCTCAGGTGGGAATGGGGATGAAGCTGGTCGACTTCGAGTGGGGCGACTCCCTCCAGGTGTTCAAGCTGTGGGTTGGGCTCCTGTTGTTGGTAAAAGAAGTCTGTCGCCTGCTGTTGCTGTTCGAATCTTCCTTACTCAGCGTTTGCTTCACTTTCTGGCAGCAAGGGAAGCTCTGTATGCAGTCTTGCAGGAGATGCCCGCTGAAGAACATGTAGATCCAGGGGTTACAGCAACTGTTCAGGCTGGCCAAGAGAGCAGTGACTGTAGTAGCAGTGTTTTCAGAGTCTGGTGGGGGAAAGAAAGGGGTTTAGCCATCAAAGGAACATGCTCAGCCTTCAGTCAATTGCTTTACTACCTCTTTTCTTTTTCAGTTGTTGAATAATCCCAGTTCTACAAGGTAGTGTACTGACCTCAGCAACGGTATTTGAAACAAATAAGGGTATAATCAGGAAAGTTCCTACTTATGCTAAGCTCCCGTTGTAGTCAATGGGAATTTGTCTGAACAGACTTCAGAAACCCGTGACACAAGTATGGGGCAATCCAGCACAGCCCGCAGGCACGGAATAATGCTTTAGCTCTTTTCCACTTTGTCCATGTGTTTGTCCATGTGTTAAGTCTGTGCTTATATTTTAATAACAGACTTACTTTTTACAGATTTTATTCAGATTTTTGCTTTAAAAAACGGTTACCTTGAGAAGCAACGGCAAAATTCCCACAGCTTTCCCACTGCTTTCAGTAAGACGGGGTTTTGCTGGGTACATTTGCACACTGAAATTTGTTCAGAGGTTGAACAAATGTTACCGAAGGAACAAACGGAAGTTAGCACTATGCCGCTGAAGAGTTATGGTCTTCTGCTAATTAGTTAAATTATTGAGTACTGTAAATATATGGTCAAATCAGTTATTAGTGATCTCTCTTTGTAAAGACCGAAGCACCACAGAAGTACATTTGCAGTGCTGTACAGTTCGGTAAGATTTAAAGCATCTCTCCAAACAAACCCACCAAACACCCATATGTTCAAACAGCCTTGCATTTCTTCCTATGACTTTTGAGGTACATAAGTAAATAAATAAACATCTACTTGTCTACTGCAGGCATTTAGTTCTGTATATAAACCTGCATCCTAGGCTTGACTTTCGTTCTGTATTAGGGGCAATCACCGATGTCAGTACGATAAGTGATAATTTGGGGATATTTAAAAAAAAAATGAGAAATTATGACTTCCAGCGTTTTGATTTGCACCTTTCTCATCATGAGGAACCAGATGTATGTTACCACGCTGCCTGTCATGCCTCCTGCAACAACTTGAAGCTCACCAACTCTTTCCAGCCGGGTTTAACAGCGGGACAGGCGTCCCCGAACCAGTCCCCACCGTGCCGCGGCAGCCGGTGAATGGCAGGAGGCGATGCTCGGAAGCGCCGGCCCCGTCAGGGTGTGCCGGAGCTGGGAGAGGGACGGCAGGGGGGCACCCTGGGTGCCCGGCTCCCCCCTCCGAAGCCCGGGCGGTGCAGGCGGGGACAGCCCGGGGGGGTGCAGCAGGGACAGCCCCGGGGGTCGGGGCCGTTCTCAGGACGGCTGATCCCGGGACCCCCCCTCGCCCCCCGCCGCCACCTACCGAGCCACGGGAAGCGCTGGTCCCAGACGGACCACATCTGGATGGTGAAGAAGGGCGCCCAGCAGACGACGTACGCCGAGACGATGACGAAGGTCATCTTGACCGTGCGGATCTTGGCTCGGGAGATGCTCCTGACGCTGCTGACACAGGGGGCGAGCAGCAGCCCCCGCCGCGGGGCCGGGGCTCCCCCGCCGCCGCCCGCCCGCCGCCCGCCGCCCGCCGCCTGCCCCGGCCGCGCCTTGCCGCGGGCGTTGCGCCAGATGTGGTAGCAGATGAAGCCGTAGCAAGTGGCGAGGATGAGGACGGGCGCGACGAAGATGCCGCCCGTGATCCAGGTGACATAGGCGCGGGGCCCCCAGGGCATGATGAAGTGCGCCCAGCAGTCGTAGACCCGCGAGCCGCGCTCCACCTCGCTGAGGGAGAAGATGAAGTACTGCGGGGTGCTGAGCAGCAGGCTGAGCGCCCAGGCGGCCGCGATCATGCCGTAGGAGCGCTTGGTGGGCTGCTGCAGCGTCTTCAGCGGGTGGCACACGGCGATGTAGCGGTCGGCGGTCATGGCCACCAGCATGTACGCCGAGGCGAACATGCCGAAGACCTGCAGGTGCTTGACGACCCGGCAGAGCCCGTCGGGGCCGTGGAAGCGGTGCGTGACCTCCCAGCAGAGCTGCGGCAGCACCTGGAAGAAGGCCACCACCAGGTCGGCCAGGCTGAGGTGCCGGATGAAGAGGTGCATGCGGGACGCCTTGCGCGGCGTGCGGCGCAGCGCCAGCAGCACGCTGCCGTTGCCCACCACGGCCACGGCGAAGGTGACGGCCAGCACGGCGATCTCCAGCTTGGCCAGCTCCTCGTCGCGCCCGAACGGGTCCCAGCCGCCCAGGCTGCCGTTGGGGGACCCCGACCAAGCCTCCTCGGGGCTCGGGCTGCTGCTGCCGCTGCTCCCTCCGCCGCCCTCCGCCGCCCGCCACCGGCTGCCGTTGCCGGGGGGGGAGCCCCCAGCCCGCGGGGACCCGGCGCCGCCCGCGAGGCGCATGGAGGGGGCTGCGCCGCCCGGCACCGCACGGCCCGGCACGGCCCTCGCTGCCCGCCCAGCGGCTCCGGCGGCGCGGAGCCGAGCGGGGGCCCGGGGCCTTTATCCCCCGCGGCGGGAGGCGAGGCGAGGCGGGAGCCGCCGTGCCAGTGGCTGCCCGCCGCCTGGCGCCAGCCCCCCGCCGTCCCGCCCCGCCTCGGCCCCGCCGACAGGCCGCGGGCAGCCCCGGGGGGACGGCCGGCAGGTCCGGGAGGGAGGCAGGGATCCTTCTTCCCCCGGGAGGGAGGCAGGGAGGCTTCCTCGACGGCAACCGTCCCGCAGGGCAGGCCGCCCCGGCTGGTAAAGCCGCCGGCGTGAGCTTCCCTCTGAGGAGATGCTCTAGAACCCACCCCAAACCCAAAATACACTCAAAAAAAAACAACCCAAAAACTCAAAACCTGTGGCACAGAAAATGTGGCTGTGTTAAATTCTCAGTAAAGCTCCTCCTTTAAAGGTGCCGTTCTTCCAAAACCCCTTATTTATTTATTTACTTACTCATTTATTTTGTGAACATCTCAGGGCTTGGTGCACGTTCCCTGCTGCACTGTGAACATTACCAGAGGCATCGGTAAGGATCCGTTCCAAACCCGGTTTCTGGGCTGTGCTGTTGTGGAGTCAAACTACTTTACATTATGGTGTCAAAAACTTTGTCAGGCAAACTCACATTCACACACGTCCCAGCTTTTCAACAGCAGATCCAAGACATCGCTGTGGCTGTACATTGTATTACACCCAGGAAACCTTACGAACCACACGGGACATTAATGTGTGTGATTGCAGGTCTCAGGTCAACAACAGAGGGCATTCAATGTCCAGTACCACAAATCTCACAACACACAGCCACCAAGTACTCAGCATCGTGCCCTGCCATAGGAACTGCAGGTAGGTCCGTGCCTGTATCCCCGGCAGGCTTTACAGGAGCTGGACACTGCATTAATGAAATGAATGTTGTGATTAGGGAAATTGTGCTAACAGCTTTTCTGCTGTGTAAACCACTTAAGTATCATAAAGCTGTGTTCACTACTGGGTATGTCATTTCTATAATAGAAACTGTGCAAATTTCAGGTGTGACAAAGGCATCCCTAACAACCAGACAATAAAACAAGGGCGGTCATGCTAGTTCCAAGTTCTGAGAGTCTGTCAAGCCCACATCTTCTCAGACAGGTCCCTCTCCATCCCAAACTCATTTCACCTGGGCAGTGCTTGTAAGAGTCATTCCACAGGAAAAGGCTGAAAAATTGCCTCAGCATCACTGCACAAGGCTGCGCTTAGTGACCATGGGCAAGGTTAACATGGAATGGATACTGATTTTTGCTGTCTGTCAGACAGAAGTGACCCAAGGCTAGTCATTATACTTTCTTTCCCCAAATTAGTCAATAATCATGTTTTTATAGGTAATATATCTAACCAGGCTATTGCAAATCTGTTTGCTTCTACTGATCTGGTTAATTCTGCAGAGGGTTTTATTTATATTTAGTACTGCAAAAATGTCCTCCTGCTCCAAATATTAAGTATACTCAGGTTTCTATACTAGTGTAATTGGGGTCTAGACTGCTTTTGCTTACTGAATTCTAACAGTATCTGTGTGTAGATAGAAGTCTTAGATAAAATGCTGGTGTTCGAATTAAACAAGAAATCAGTGTAGTTTTCAGTCAAAGTAGATGCCCTTTATTAAGCTGAAGCCAAGTAACGGCTCCCCTGTCTGACCAGACATGGGGAGAGCTCCTCTGCCCACAGAAAGCTGTAACGTGGGGAGCAAGTTGGGAAAAAGCAGCTAACAGAAAACTTGTAGAATACCCTTCTAAAAAGAAAATATATATATATAACATTGGGAAGACTGCTAGAGGAAATGAACATCTTAACCCTGTGATTCACCTGGAGCTCAGCTTGGGACTAAAGACTCAGGAAAGAAAATTGAGGTTGCCCTTACGGGAAGCTTTCATTTGTTCTATGCACGCACCTTTCTACAAAAATGTCTAAAGATGGCAAGGATTTCTGGCTTTCTCTCTGCTGGCATACAGGTTTCTGTAAAAATGCTGAAAGATTGCCAGACATCTTTCAGCATGTTGAATTCATTAATGACTGAATGGCTAATATAAGATACTCCAAAACGTAATTGGAACAGGACCTGGTGTGCTGCCAAATGTAGCTGCTTTCTGTTCATGTGTTGTGGTGGTGGTGGTGACTTTTGCTGCCTTTCGTCAGTCCTAGGCTCTTCTTCCAGGGCTAAAAAACAATGCTTTGAGCAAGCCAAAGTCTCAGGATTTTAATCCTTGGACATTGGTAATGATTTGTATTTTTAAGCTAAGTATTTCGCCAAAATGTAAGGGGGCTTCAGTGTAATCTTTTTCAGGAAAACTGACAGTTTTGAATTGTAGCTCGTCACAATCAAAACAGGATTGTCTGCCAGGATCGTAAAGAGTTGCTCAATTCATTAAAGTTGCAAAGAAGCAATATAAGCAAAAATAAATAAATAAATAAAAAGTCATGCTCCTCACGCAGGATCGGGGTTAAGGCACTGCTAAAAAAAGGAATTCTGGTTGTTTATAGAGGACTCAGCCATCCTGTCACATAGCATTTAAAAGCCTCTACACAGATACAAAGAGTTGTCCCCTGTCATTTGCTGCCATGTTCAAAGTACCCGTACTGCTCCTTTACACAGGCACTGCTTAGTAACTGAGGATGAGTGTGATAGCCATTCCCAAAGCCACAAGATGTAGGTGCTGCAGACCCAACCTGTCAAATCAGAACTTTGGAAACCAAGCATGGGAGAAAGCCTGCATGGTAAGCGAGGGACTGCTGAAAGCTGAGGGCACTGGTAATGCTCCATCCATTCACCATCCACAGGAAAAAAACATCACCTGAGGGCAGACGGGACATGTACATCTAGCTACAAAGGCTGGGGCTATCCAAGGCTTCTACAGAAAAACTGGAATAGGGAAAGGAAAGCTGCTTACCGCCTTATAGATGCTTCCAAGATGGGGTGGCTTTTCAGCCAGAGCTGTTAGACAGCTGTGTGATCTGGGACTCAAAGCAGCCTCCCACAAACATGCCATGTTTATAACGTGAGTTAGTCTAGCAAGTTGGTTACCAGAGCCAAACAAAGAGGAGAGTTGCCCCCAAACCACCTAGAAAACAGAACAGAAGTCTGAATTCAAGGTTCTGGGAAGCTTTTGTTGTACCAGACTGAGAAACGAGTAAGACTTGTGGACAAACTCCTCTGGGAAGCATGAAAGAAACCCACCACAGTAGACAGGCCTTCAGGAGTAGCTCTCAGGATTCAGTTTGCAAAGGCCCATTTCATTGTCTGGAAATATTTCAAAGTGGCCAGGAAACACAGAACCTTAAAATTATGCTCCAGTCTTTCCATCTGTCTTTCTGTCTATCTATCTATTGTTAGTTAACTGAAACCACATCCAGATCCAAATTCTAGTATTTCTGCACATATGAAATTGTGCCTCTCTATCCCTGTCATATTGTTTTTCTCTTTCCACAAGGGAGGTTGAGTGTGGCACTCAGAGCAGAATTTCAGAGCATACGGCTAAACGTCACTCACAGAACCAGCGAGTTGCCCTCCCTGATCTCTTTGCCTCCATCATTACAGTCTTGCTGACCTGGCTGATAGCAATCAGGATCCTTGGGAGTCAGAGAGTTCAGCCATTCCCTGCAGAAATGTTCATCCAGCAGCTCCCTGGCCTGTCTGGGTGTCAGAGCAGGACAGGAACGGAGCATCTGGGGGCTCAGTGAGCCCTTGCATTCTTATAACGAAGCACCAGAAAATCATAGTGCAAGAACTTGCCTTTCCCCACTGCGTCACGTCGTTCAGACTTTCAGCACGTCCAAGGCATAATAAGAGCTATCTGAGACAGTTTAAGCAGACCCTCAGGCAGCAATCTCTCCTGTAATCTGAAGGATTAAATTCGTAGGGGCATAAATCCACTGAATCATTCGATGCTGTCATTGGCAGAAAAGGAAAATTTAAAACCGAGTTTTCTCATGTTGCCTAAGCATCTACCTTGTGAAGTGGTATAATCTCGGGCTTTCCAGACCTGAAAGAGAATTAATATACATTTTGCACTTTCACAGATACTGCATGAGTTTTTGCTTTAAGCATATAATCAGTAGTTTTATCTCTCAGTTCTCTTATTTCAGAGAAGTTAAAGGCTCTTGTTGACGATCTTTCATATGCCTAGAGCCAGTTTTTAAATTACTCCTATCTGAAGTTTCATAAAAACATATGCTTCAGGTCTCCAGCAGGCCTGATAAATGCTTCCATCTGTAACCTACTATTTGTAACACTGTATTAACACCCACCTTATGCTTTTTTACACCTTTTATAAATTTTGATGCATCTAGGGGCAATTTAATAATGATTTCTGTGTTCTCTTCTAGCTAACATACACCAAGCCAAGCTAAAGGAAAACATTTTATGAAGTTTGGTGGCAAGAGTAATCAGTAAAAGTGAAGTGAAATGAATGTTCATGGGTATTCATGTGGTTTCTTCTTAGAAAATACTCGATGTACTGAGAAGTGACTCTCCTTCAAAAACATACTAGTAAAAATTATCTTCAGGCATTTACTGTAGCAGGAAGGAATACAGACAATCTATGCATGGCACAATATTTCAGAGGGATTTAACTGCAACTGACAATGACACTATCAACTGATTCTAGGAAACAGTCCAAAATATTTGTGTAGAAGCTAGTTCTTGTACAGAATAGCCTTATTTATCCCGCTACTATGCCAAGAACTGAAAGCTTACATTATTTGAGGATAGGCTGGCAGAGTGTTACTGCTTCGTAATTGTAATTGAAAGACAGAGGCATTTAACATGTATGGAATAAATGGAATAATGCTTCTGTTTATGCCGATGTACATTTTAGTAGCTCTCCTTAAGAAATACATTCTAAAGCATTCCAAAATTAACTGGTTTTGAAATTGTGTATGTCAGCAGCCATGTGGTGACCATTTGGAAGAGTTTGCTGATATGGGATATTGGTGATTGATATGGGATATTGGTGATACTAATGAAACTATTAAAGAAAACATGTCTCCAGTTTTCTGTACTGAAAATATTGTTGTAGCTGCATTCTCACAGGCTTGGTAGCTCAGGACAAGAGGAGGTCCAAATTCCAGCTAGCCTTATGGATGCTTATGGGGCATTCATTTTTCCAGTTTCTGCAGAACTATTCTCTATGGGGTGGTCCTCTCACTATGAGCCACAATCTGGAATGGAGCTCGCTACAACTGTTTTGCACTTGCAGTAGAATATCAATTTGCCAAAACTTCAGTTTTTCAGGGCAGTCTGTATACTGGCTTTGGTAGGAACCTTTTCCTCATTCCAGTTCACATTACTGGTGAAAATGTCAAAGGCTGATGGAGATGGAAAGAGATATTGATATGCCCACAGGTAGTTTTCAATTATGCCCATATTGTAGGTGGAATTTTCCAAAGCTACTGTATTGGCACGGTGCTTTGCATCACCGATTGAGGAAGCCTCTAGGGAGGAGCAGGATGCACAGTGCATCTGGCTGAGTCGAACTCACACTTGATGTTATCCAGGTTTCGATCATGGTGATCACTGTGCCTCAGAGCAGGTCACTAAAAAAAGGGCTCCAGTCCATGAATGCCACAAAACTACACAAAACTTTGATAATTGTATGGATTGGCAAATGCTTCTTCAAATCCAAACAGATATAAAAAGCCCTTTAACCTGAGCTGTAGCATGCACCACGTTCAACATGCAGAAGAAGCAAATTGCACGTTCCCTAGTTGCTTCCAGTGTGTTTTCACTTATCACATCTGCTTCTTATCGCATCTGCTGTCCCTATCCAAGCCAGCAACAGGCTGGCAATGCAGACAGCACAGACTCTCCTCTGTTCAGGCCTCTCCAGAGATATTAAAAACAAGAATGCTATCAGGGAGTGGGGAGGAGGATTAGGCACTGAATGTCATTGTTGAAAGAGAAGAAAGCTGAAATAAAAGGCGGGGAGGTTACTGGATTTCTGAGCAGTGTGGGAATATGAAAGGGGGATGCAGACAGGGTGAGAAGCACCAGGCACTGGCACAGCAGAGAAGCCCCAGCACCTTGACCTTAGTTTCTTACACCGGTGACATAGGTCTGGGGTCTGGAGAATACTGGAAGAAGCACAGAGGAAAAGGGAGAATGACAAATGCAATTTAAATGGTGCATTGAGTATCTTGGCTATAGTTTTCTTTTTTGTTTGTTTGTTTTTATTATTACTATTATTATTATTATTATTATTATTTGCTTGTTTGTTTGTTGTTTTTTTGTTTGTTTCTAGATGCCTATGGGTAGAGAATGACACTCAACAGTTGTAGGTGAATCTATAGCAAGGTTTCTGTGTAGGTATTTCCAATTTGCAAGTTAAATTGTACCATGACAAGTACTTCGATGGGGAGAGTTTCCTGATGTTAATTACCACAGTTTAAGGTCCCTCTGAGGTATTCTCGCTGCACACTTTAAACTAGCATGGTTTATCATTTGCAATCCAGATAAGCTGTCTGCCTCGCAGTTTTAAGCAGTCTCTCCTTGCATTTCCCTCACCATCATATGTACCAGCTCTGTATCATATAACATTTCACTTGTTCCTTTTGTGAACAGAGGAAAATCTGCATGCTTCTAGGAGAAAGAAGGACAGCAAAGCAAGAAATTTTAGGGAATAGTAAGTGCTAAAAAAACAGGTAGTGTGTCAAGAGAGGAGAAGCACTCCATGAGATACAGCCAAGCTCTAAGCCAAAGTGTGCGATTTTGTGTCCAGTGGATAAACATTTTTCAGTGCTTTTTTGGTAAGTTTTGGCATTACATTGTCAATAGCAGGATTAGTAATCCATGTGAAATGACTTGTCTGGACTACAGAAAATAGGTTTTTAATTTTATTTTTCTGCCAGCTATACAAGGAGGAACACAGGTGCTTGGAGTAGAGTAGCTAGACCCAGGTCACACACAGAGTGTGCAGATGAGTACAGAAAATTTAAAACAGAATTCTGGAGTTACAGGCCAGCACACAGAGATTTACTGAAATTTTCTCAGGCTTCTAGGAGGATTTGTGCATGGACCTTTTCAAAGGCAAAAGAGAAAAGGCTTTTAATTGTATTTGTTGAATCCACAAATGAAATCTTCCTAGAACTGATTCTAGAACTGATGGAAGGCTTCTGTCAGTCTTTATTCCCAGTGTCCTCCCATGAGCGTCTTCTGTATCATTTACCGAAGAGCAAATGGCACTATTTCATGCTGCTTGTGATTTTCTCTGAATCCTTTCCTACTGGTATGAAAATGATCATGTTATACACTTAATCCAAGGAAGTCCTGGGAATTACCAGGATAGAATGAATAAAAAAGATTGTAATTCATGTACAAATACATGAACTAGTAATGATGTCATTCATAATTAACCTTCAAACATTGTACAAGTTAATTTCAATACATTATAACCCCAGAATTAGCAGTAAAATATCCGTTCTCTTTGTGCTCAAGTTCTTGGTGAGGTCAGAGCATGAATAAATTATACAAGCCAAATGAAAGGAAAAAAATTAACCTTACAGACTTCACATTTAAATCATCTATTGTTACTTTATTTCAGTCCTTCCTGTCCTCTGTCTACAACATTACAAGCCATTTAGATTTTATTTTTAACACTTACATGAGATTCTTGATTTTCTCCCTTTCTTTCAACCTGAATAATATGGGTCACCTCTATCTTATTATCTCAAGTGAGTTCAATGAAATGTTTGTTCCTGTTTTGAACAACTCAGCATCCTTCATCCCCTTCTGTCATTGCCACTGCTACTGTCACCACCATCACCATTATGAGAAGAGAAGGTGAAGAAGGTGATCTGATCTTCCCTGGGAGGCTGACTGTTATTTTGGGGCTGCTGGAGTTTCTGTCCACAGAACACTTCTGTCCTCCAGCCTACTGCCAGTAAAGTGATTCAACTGCCTATTATGTTTATAATTACTGTTAACATTTATAATCTATTCCTTTTTAATATTCACATTGATTTGTACTAGTATTACTGAAGTGTTAATTCTTGAATCAACTAAGATGACTATGCTGCCATTTTCAGTTCTTGGAAATGGTACAATATCTTTAGTTCTTGTTGGAGTACAGCTCCTACTTGTGTGTGGCTCGATGTAGAACCCTTTTAATAAAGCCTTTCCTTCTGGTGCTTCATTATTTCCTGGTGCAATTTCAGAGTTACAGAACTAGCAGACACCATAGCAGCAGAAATCAGCAGCTTTGTAAAGAAGTCTGTTCTGGCCCATTCCCTAGAGAAACTAAAAACTTTTAGGTAGCTACAAAAGATGACAAAAATCAGCAAGTGGCAAAGAAAAGTTGCTTAAAATGGGTTTTCAAGAAATATCAAGTTGTCACTTTATGGACTAAAGCAATAAGATAACCATGATCCAAATTAATTTGGGGTTAGTATAGTAAAAGAATCTAGCACATCAAGTGATTAAATGATTTAAATTTATATCCTGTTGGCTTGTGATTAGTGAAGAGCTTTAGAAGATTTTTGTGCTTTTTAACTGGGAATTGTTGTAGCTTTAAGCTCTGAAAAGGAAGTCTGTGATAGCTCTCTGAAGTTAGCAGAGCTAAATCTGGCAAACTGAAGATCTGAGAGCTGTTGAGGGAAGAGGTACAGATGTTTTTACCTGGTAATTGTATAAAGAGGTTTGACCACCCAACTAACAAGTTACTAGGTATATGCAACAAGTTCAGGAATAAAAACAAGGTTAGGGAATCATAATCCAAAATTCAGGAAGTCTTCTACGGTTCATGAGACAGTCCAGTGTTGTCTCAGTCATGAGACCCTCAAGTACTAGCTGGAGTCCTTGGAAAAATGAGACTATATTGCATAATGCCTTCTTAGCAATCAGGTGAAGTTCATCTATCATAAAGAAGGACATCATTTTTTCCTGACAAATATTTTATTTATATTTTTTATTTGTTATTATATAAATAAAATGCAATAAAATATAAAATATTTTTTAGATTGTGATTTAGGTAGCTACATCAGCTACCTAAACTAAAGAGTAATTCTGAAGCTCTGAAAGGACATATATAGTGTGTACACATGTACAATTTGGGAAAAACTCTCATTACAAAGGAACTTGGACCTCTTGGTTATTCAGTGGTATTGTTATCAGACTATTTGCCATTTACTAGAAAATGTAAGGTCTTGACACTTTTCCAACTTCATATTTCTACAATCCTATAGTAAAATATTCTTAAGTGTGGACATTTTAATAACTGGCCCTTCATGGTTTTTGTTTGCTTATTTTATTCCAAGTAATTCCAAAAAGTTTTAGCTTTTTATTGTACTAGAACAAGCTAAGTATTGGGAAGGCAATGTCTCCTCTTCCCATAAAACTCATTGACATATACACACTTTGAGAATAAGTTTTTATGAAACATTTTGCAGTTATTTTCATGTTATGTTTAGAAAAACATATAAGCAGAGAACATTGGTTTCATAAAAATATGTGAGATCTTGATTTGCAAAATGAATTCAACCTGCAAATAGTAGGTAACAAAACAGCTATATTTGATCTTATACAAGAGGTATATCCTGCTCTTCGTCTTTTATTTTTTTCTTAAGATAATATAAAATGAATAGGGAATGAATTAATGCTTTAGAAAAGTCTTTAGATTTTAAAAGACTTTAGGGATATTTTTTTTTGCTAAACTGAAAGAGATGAAAGCCAGAACGCATTTTCAAAGGCTCTAAAAATTTGGAGCAACTCATGTTTAAAATTCTGAGATCTTGATTACTCGTGAGAGATTATTCTGAAGTTACTATACTTCTAGTATAGGTAGAAATGTTTCACACACTTAAAACAGAATTTTTGGTTTTAATGATTTCCAGTGGAACTGTTAAAGACTGGAACAGGGAAAATGCTAAGCTTAAGGCATCCTTTTATTTTCTTGTTGAAATGTTAAAAGCAATATAACAATTAAATTGTAGAAAAGTTACAAGTCTAGTGGATGTATAGTAACAAACTGCATATTCATGAGCTGAATGTATTCACATAG
This sequence comes from Heteronetta atricapilla, assembly GCA_011075105.1. NCBI lineage: Eukaryota > Metazoa > Chordata > Aves > Anseriformes > Anatidae > Heteronetta > Heteronetta atricapilla. Next base: position 35,556,504 of record CM021731.1, read on the forward strand.
AGCTACTGAACTACTAAAAAAGGACAAAAAGGGACTTCTTTTTTTTTTTTTTTTCTTAATAAACCAACCTATAAAATCAATATAAACTTCCAATTCCCAAAATATTGTTCAAAGAAAAAGTACAGAACCTCCAGAGCTAAAAAAGTGGTTCTTTATTACACTTTCTCCTCTCCACTCAGCATGTTTCTACAAGGAAGACAGGAAAAGAAGAGAGGACAACTGCAAAGCATCAAGATGAAACAAATACTTAGGCTGACACTATTTCTTCAGCTCAAAGGTATCAGACTGCAGCTTCTCAGATGATTTTGCCAAAGCACAGCACAGAGGTTAGGTTAAAGATCTTCCTTTAATGATTGTAGTATGACATAAAAGATGCCTCTCTAATTTAAGCATGAACAGAAATGTTCATTAACAAAATTATATTTTGAAAGTTGACATGAACTAATCTCAGCAGAAATTCTTAACAACTATTAATTTGCTGGATAAACTTTTTGAATGTCTCCTTTGGAGTGACTGACTTAAACAGTTCCACAGATGCTTTGGAGAGCACTGCTTATAACTAGCAAAGTGACAGGCATGTCCCTGAATAGACATTCAGAGAGGTCATTAGTATTGGGGCTGCTCTCTCTTACTTCTCTGTCTGCTGCTGCTGCATGTGCTTTGAACAGGATTACTTTGCACTGCATTGACACATCCCCGCCTGCTTGCTGGCCTTAATACAATTCCTATTGAAATCAACTCCAGATAAATTCAGAATGTGCCAGAATGTGCTTAGTCTTCACAAATTTTAGCTTCTTTGATTATGCTGTAGATGTTCTTTTAAGATGTCAGATAGCCAAGTTAGTATTGGCTTGTAGATTAATTAAGCAATACTGCCCTTCACAGCATTATAATGTACTTTTCTTTTATGCACTTCAGCTCATCAATATGCAAGATTTTTGATTTTGAAATGTATCATGGAAAAACGTGGCCTTTCATTGCTCCGTATGAAGAGGAAAAATCTCTCTCAGGTGGCTGTTACCAGGTTCTCTTACTAACAAAAGCATTTTTCTGAAAGGATTTTGTTTATCTGCAGAATGGGGCTATTTCTTCTCTAGTAGAAATAAAAATAGATAAAAATTATGTTGAAGTGTACAGATCTCTTTAGACTTTCTGGAACCAAATGATAAGAAAATCCCCAAAGAGCTCTCATGCATCTTGCACATTGCAATGAAACAAGCAGATATGCAAGAGCATAGCAAGAAACAGAATGATTTTTAATATAAGTTAAAGTCTTGGTGGTTTTGTTTCATTTCCTAGAATGGAAATTAATTTTTTGGAAATGCGTTGGGGTCTTTGGATACAAAGTGAGATCTGGCATAATAGATGATTGTACAAGACACGGTACTAGGCAGACTGACCCATCCCATCTATGTGCCTTTTAATATTTTCTAAGAAATATTCTAGATTTTCTTGTGATACTGCATCCAATTGTTATGTACAGGAAATCTTCAGAATATTTATTTCCTCAAACAAAATTAATAAATATGTCCAATCATCCCACAGTATCCATGCAGCATTTTCCCCTTTCTTTTCTTGCATAGATTTCCTTTCTTCCTGGTTTTGTTAAAAATAAATAATTAAATAAAATAGACTTAGAGCAATTGTTATGTGCATTGCAGCTGCCACAGAAGCAGCCTTCCTGCCTGCCTATTTGCAGAAGCATATGTAGATTGACCAAGAGCTTTGAATTGTTTTCTCTTGTTTATCATTTGTCCCCTGATTCAGGAAGGCACTGGGACAGTTATCAAAATACTCTCGTAGAAAAGAGGTGCTTTTGTAAATTAGGAACTCTGATAGCTAACCCCCACATAAAGACTGCTTATTTCTAAAGCAACACTATATGCTAGGCATGAAGCACTGTAGAGATGAGAAAAATTTCTTAGAGAGATGTGAACTATTTGCCAGAATGACACATGCCTAGCATCTTGGGGACTGACTAAATTTAGAAATATAATGTCCTAATTCCTTTCTTCTGCCTGATACAGTAGCTCAAATGTCAATTATATAAGCAAATGAAATATGGCCTGTTTGTGAAGTACAGTTTGAAGAGTCCAAGCTTTGATTTACAAATAAAAATTTCATAGATCTTGTGGGTTTGAGATTATGTTCTATTCAGGCACAGAATTTACCTAATAAACTGAGTCTGGAGACAGTAAGTGGCACTGAATTTGAGAGAAAATACTTCCTATTTAAAGACTTGAAGTCTAAAGCCCAATTATGACATTAAGGGTCAGTATACAAGTATTTCACTGTTTATCATTTTAATAAGGGATAACAAGCTGTTTCTGGTTAAATACATTTTAGGAAGGGAATGAACAGTGCTACAGTGAAGGAAATGCAGGAGTGACAGGAGAGGAGACAAGAAACAGGCAAGAGGTAGGCAATGAGAACAGGGGAAATGAGGGAAGATGAAACACAAATGGAGGACATTACCCATAATGAAATAGTTGTGCTTTTGTAGATGTAACGGTCAGAGGTTACAGGAGAGGCAATATTTGCAGGTGATATCATTGCTAATGATTTATAGCAGATGGTTAAGTAAAATATATTAGCTTTGTCTATAAATGAGGCCTCTGACAAGAAGCTCTGAAGTAGCTGAAAGTCTTCTGTCAGAAAATTTGACTGGCTTGGGAATTTGTCTATTTGTTTTTGTTTTCTTTTGTTAAAAGTGTATTAAGAAAATATTCACTTTTTAATATTTTTTTCCAGATTGTGTGGAAAATCCTTAATCCTAAATCCCTCAAACTTTACATTTTCCTGTAAAAAGCTTACTATGAAAAACACAGCTAGCAACAAAAAAATCACTGAAAATTAACATCAAATTTTTGCCAAATAATGTAATTTCTCATTGAGTGTCATCAAATCTGACAATATTTATTAAGCAAAATTTTCAAAAAAAATCATCAAGTAACATCACTGAGTCAGTGGAGATAATTTTCTACCCAGAAGAATGCCCTGGCTCACGCCACCCACCTTCTCTTCTAATTGCCTAGCTGCTGTACCAATTTGTGACTATTTCCTAACACCGCCTATGAAGAAAAAGAGAAAATGACATAGAGGAAAGGGGACCACGCGAAACAGACCCTGAGAGCCATGTGGTAGGGATCACACGGTCAGGAGCTGCACTGCAGCTTTACAGGGGCTTTGAGAAACTACAAAAGATGAAGCAGCAGTTGCCGGAGAGTATCTCAAACAGTGACCAGATATGCCATCAACATGCTGTCCCCAGTACATATAGGGAACAAAGATGGGTATATGCATCTCACAGAGAAGATGGATCCCATTAGGACCCCCTGCTTTGCTCAGGGTTACCCCAAAGGCAGGAGGTTTCTTAGAATCTCTTCTCCAGTCATAGGAGCGGATCTTCTCAGCCTCAGACATGCTCTTGTGTTACTATGCTCCAAGGGCATAACTTGGAAGGAGAAGATGGGCAGGAACTTCTTAGGGACTGCAGTGTTGACTAGGGTTGCGATGGCCACAGGTGGCTTCATGTTCTTCTCAGTAGTATCTGTTGCTGAGATAAGGGAGGAAAGTAAGGGCAGAGTAGGCACACAGGGCCTGGAAAGCATTAGTGATGCTTCTGCTGTGAGGTACTTGCACAGGCTGTACAGGCATTACGGGCAACCTGTGCAGTGGCCATGGCATGTCTGTTCCCCAGCATCTGTGTCCAGCTGCCCAGATCTCCATCCCACTGAGACCCTGCAGGATGCAGGGCCCAATATCATTGTGCAGGTGGCCTGGGCTCAGAACTTTATAGGACTTTTGCCAGGGTTGCTTACAAGTAGACACATAGCTTGGATGCAGCCACCTTTGTTTGGGAGCAGCAACTTTTGGTGTATGGACATAGGCCAAGCTGTACCTCTTGGCCATATGGTGAGACACAACTGTCAGGCTCCTTCTGCTTATTAGTGTAGGTATAGACATGGTCCTCTTGCAGGCAGACAAGCTGATACGTGTAAGAATCACCCTCCACTTGACCACCCAGATGATTTTAGCTTTTCTAGACAGATCCCTGCATTGCTCCATCTCTGTATGTGGGCCTCTGAGCTAGCGCTGCTGACTCACTTCTGTCATCAGCCATGGAAAAGCGTGGCCTCAAACTTCTCAACACCTTTGGCCCTTCTTCAGGAGTTGCAAGGGGTTAAATAGCTTTTGGATTTTTTTTAGTGACCGTGGGCTCTGCTCTGTATCCCCTATGTGTCAGTGTAGAGCATGGAGAGAAAGTGACAGCAATGCATCTACAGACAGCATTGCACTACTATAGCAACAATCAAAGCATTACCTTACATTAGATCACCCTTTCAGATCCTATGAAAAGCAAGGAAGAACAAGGGTAGAAAACAAGATTCTTCGTGAATGGCAGGTAAGGATTGAGTGCACAGGCACACAAAGAGCAACCACACACTTTTTTTCAAGTTCTTTTCTCCTCTTCTGCTTGACACATTGATCATGGAAATGTGTGCAGGGCTCAGCTCACAGGGAGCAACTCTGCTATATTAGAGGGGAAACACTTATGCCAAGAACACGACATTTCATCGCCTTCCTTTGCTGCTCAAGTAGGATTATGATAGCTTCTCAGCTAGCATTAAAATAAGCTGAAATTCTTCAAGTCAGTGCTATTTAAATTAAATTTAACGTTATCCTCCTGCACTGTGGAATAAAACAAGTATTTGTCAATGTTCTAGGTAGAGAGAAGCTAAGATCAAATATGCCCTTTGGGTGCAGAAACCTCTTTCAACAACAATAAATATAGTAAATTCAATACTTGTCATGTACTAAATTCTTACACAGATTCCTTCTCTTTCAGTCAATTTCAACAGATTCACTGCCCCCCAAATGCTTTGTTATAAGACTGGTAACTGCCACTGTAATGTGAAGCAGACCCATCCATTATCCAAATAACTTTACATACAAGCACTAATATTTTAATTCCCTTATCAGTATTGTGGGTCATCTTCATGTTCCACATGAGCACTCCCAATCCAGGTTCCTGGGGACTGAGATGCACCTGCAGTTTCTAGACTGTTAACACTTACATGCCCGGCTTTCAAGAGTTTAAGTGAAATTTCATATTAACAATGCCAGAAATATAATGGTTTGTCACTGAAAGGCAGATTGTTTCACACATAAAAATTCTTAAGTTTTCTTCCTCTATAATTACAGTATTCCTTATATCTCTTAAAACTGAGGTAACCTTCATTTTTCTGCTGTTAGAACATATTGAAAAAAATAAGAAATCCTTTCTTGTATTTATTTGGCCTCAAGCTCCTGTATTCCCCTCTTCTGCCCATTCTTCTAATGTCAGATGATATTAACAATTTTCTTCTTTTCTTTTTGCATATTCTCAACACTTTCTTTGCAGATGTTAAATAAGATACTACACTTCTGGCATGAAGGACATTTTTTGTGTCTAAAGTAAAATACAGTTCTATGCTCTAAATGTTGCCAATATGCAATGACTCAAGAGAAAAGCATATTGTTGTTCCAAGGCTGAAGGTGCTTACGTTGGAGTTCAGAAGGGTGACTGAGAAAATGATGAGACCTGGTCATTGGAAGAAACAATGACATTGTTCTTCTGTGAGAGTTTCCTGCTTGTATTTGACCTGACATTTCAGAGGAATGAACGTGCCCAGATTCCTACATGTACTGATCTGGCAGTGGCAGAAGCAAAACCAGCACACCACACTGTGTTTCTCAGGATCTGTGTGTGTAAGAGTAGTTTAAAATGCCTAATTCACAAGGCAGCACTTTTCTATCAACGTGAGTGTTCACAACACACCATAAATTATAGCAGGGCAAGATAGGAAGATGACTTTGGTATAATATGACCCTAAGCAAGAAGTTATTGTGCCAGGTGGTACTCCTTTGACTGTGCTATAGGTGCAATTATGCACATGGTCACATGGTCCTTTGTTATCAACACAAGAAAGCAAGATAAATATTTATATCACTACTTCTGCTACAGTCATCTCTTCTCTGTGCATTGGTTTCAACAGGAAAGGAAACCAAAACCAAATATGATTTAATAATTTGAAAAATTTATGTGGGAAAGAAACTTTCAACAATTTACCAAAGGTCATGGGAATCTGGGGAGGTCCCTGCTGACTGGGAGCTAACCAGTGCTATACCTATCTACAAAAAAAGGAAACTACAGACCAGCTAGTCTAACCTCTGTAGTGGGAAAAGCCATGGAGAAGGTTATTTTGGGGGTTATTGAAAGTCGGTTAAAGAACAAAGCTATTATCAAACATAGTCAACATGGATTCATCAAGGGAAAGTCTTGCCTTAGGAATTTGATCTCCTTCTGTGATAAGGTCATCTGCTTGGTGGGTGAAGGGAAGGCAGTAGACATAATCTTTCTAGGTTTCAATAAGGCCTTTGACACTATCCCTCATGGCAAACATGTCCTACATGTCCTTAGGGACAAATTGTCCAGCAGGTTCACACTAAGCTTGGTGAAGAACTGGCTCAACAGTAAGGCTCAAAGGGTTGTAGTGAATGAGGTCACATCTGGCTGGTAGACAGCCACCAGTGGTGTACCCCAGGGCTCAGTTCTAGGGCCAATTCTGGTTAACATTTTTACCGATGACAGGATGCAGGACTGGAGTGCATCCTCTGGCAGGAGAGCAGCTCTGCAGAAAGGGATCTAGGGTGCTGGCTGACAGCAGGCTCAACACGAGGCAGCATTGTGCTGTCAAGAGAGCAAACTGCATTTTGGGATGCCTTAAGGACAGCACAGCCAGCTGGTCTAAAGAGGTGATTCTCCCGCTATATTTAGCATTAGCTTGGCTTCACCTTGAATATTGCAGGTGGCTCTAGTCTCCACAACATAAAAGGATGTTAAGGTCCTTGAAAGAATCCAGAGGAGGGCAATAAAGCTGGTAAAAGGGCTGGAAGGCATGTCCTATGAGGAGAGGAGACACTTGGGTTCTCTAGTCTGTAGAAAAGAAAGCTAAGAGGTGACCTCAGTATTCTCTACAACTTCCTGAGGAGGGGAAGCAGAGAGGGAGATGCTTGTCTCTTCTCCCTGGCAACTGATGACAGGATGCATGGGAATGGCACAGAGCTGCACCAGAGGAGGTTCAGACTAGGTATTATGAAAAATTTCTTCACCACAAAGGTGGTCACACACTAGAGCAGGCTTCCTAGAGACATGATGCCCATGCCTAAAAGTGTTAAGGAGGCATTTGGACAATGCCCTCAATAACATGCTTTAACTTTGGGTTAGCCTTGAAGTGGTCAGGCAGTTGGTCTTGATGGCACTTGTAGTTCCCTTCCAACTGGACTGTTCTAGTCTAGTCTAGTCTAGTCTAGATCATGCTGTGCTATGCCCTTCTATTCTAAACTTCCTACCTAGAGCATCATGCATATATCAGTCTCCAGAAAAATGAAAAAAGATTGAAGAGAAGTTTGGAAATGAGGTGGCAGCCTAGCCATCTGTCATTAAAACTCCAAGAGCCTTTTCTCCAGGCCACTAACTCCCTGTGCTGTCTACCAACAAAGCAGTTACTTGCTGACTTATTTTAGGAAGAAGTATGCAAAAGCTAAATATATCTCAGTTATAACTGTTTATATTTGAAACACCTGCACAACTGGTTACAAAACAAATGTTCCCCATGAAACACACACAAAACATGCAGGAACCCGTGACATGGCACCAGGAGCTGCAATCTGGGGGTATTCTGAACTCAAGAAAACACTTTTTTCACTCTGAGTGTGGTCAAACAGAGAGGTTGTGGAGTCACCTTTGTTGTCGGAGTTCAAAACCTGACTGGACACAGCTTGGGATAACACCTGCAGCTCTTGTAAAAGAAAGGTTCACACATCATGTGAAGTCTACCCACATATATTTTCCTGCATGAAAGTGCAAAAGGAGCTCATGCAGACCAAAAATCTATGACTTCCAGGCAAATAACTGCACAGATTTTGTGGCATACAATGAAAATAGGCTTAAATAACGTGATCTTCTGCCTTGGTCTGTCTATTTATCTTCCTAATTTTTCTCCTAGTTGCTAGTATTGACTACAAAAAAATCCTGAGTATTAAAGGCAATGCATCATCATTGTGTCATTACTGTAAATACTTCATGTGGGACGTGTGTGCAGCTGCAACACTGTGTGGCATGGGGAGGAGGGGCATGCGTCAGAAAGAAAGCACAATCTTTCCCCAGTAACTATTTCTCATTTCCACTGTATATGACTCAGACCTCTAAGAATTTTAGGCAAGGTTTGCAGGCACCTTAAGCATAAGCTATAAAATAAACTGCTGTTGCTCTGCGTACATGATGTTCTGAGTGTTCATGAGTCCTCACAATTCTGTGCTTCCTTTTCAGAATATTGAAATTCTAAGGGAGTTTTTAGTTTCTCTTCACAGCACTTGTAATGATAAATAGCCTGATATTCACAAAACACCTTGTCTGCACAAGCAGACAATTTACCTGCCACCCCCTGGCACTATGAGGAATGAGGACTTGCTGGCTCAGAGGTGAGTCGCTCTTCCTCCGCAAGTGTAGTCCAGCTGCTTTTTGAAATCTTCAGACTTCTAGGGTGGCCACATGTCTGCCACTTTATGTGGGAAGAACCAAAACTTGGGACTGTATTTGGTATGGAATTTACCACCAAATAGTTTCTTTCAGTGCCTTTTATTTTTCTAAGACAGACACTGAAGAACAGTTTCTCCAATGCTGCTCACGATTTCATAAATTTCTGTGATATCTCATCCCCCTGGATTGCTCTTCTCCTGACAATTTGGTCATTCCTTGTACAAATCGCATTCCATATTTTTGACTGGTCTTGTAGCCTGTCTCTGTAACCTTTCTGTGTGTATCATACTTTTAGAAATGGAACAATAGCAATATAACATTTCAAATAAAAGCACACCATCAACTTACACAGCTGAGCAACAGTTTTGCTCTGTTCCTTTTCTAATCACCCCTAACATTCAAGAGTTTTCTGACTGTTCCTGACTTATGCTAATAGTTTTCTGGGACCAATGGACCTACAAAACCTTGTTCCAGTAAATGGCCAACCACCACGTATGCAAATTCACAGCTACTTTTCCTGCGTGTGGGAAATTTCTGAATTGCATCTGCCATTTTCTCATTCAGTCATTAAATCTCACACTGTTCTTCTGGAATTCCTCTCACATAGCCCATCTCTGTGTAATGTCTCCAGCAGCCTTTCCCACCTGACTGCTTATACTTTCTTCTGGATCACTGGGAATATGTAGGACAATAAAGGTACCAATGGGATTGTAATGGTAACTTACTGTGAAAATTGATCACTTATTCTGACACTCTAATTATTTTTAACCAAGCACTTATCCATGTGAGAAACTCCCTTTTTTCCTCAGCAACTTAGTTTTAAATCCCTTTGGAAGCACAGATTGTCACTCAGTTCCTGACAGCCCCACAAGACAAAAAGGTCATTCAACAGAAACAGCAAAGGATAATTTTCCCCGTGGATTTGTTTTTAGCCCAATCAATTTCATGCTGACTGTATTTTTTTTTTCATAAATACTAATGACAGTGTGTGCTAGGCACCTGCAGCTAATCCAGGAACAAGACCTTCCCTGCATTGCATTGAAATGATTCCAGATCCATAGACCTTTAACCTGGAAACTGTGAAATTGGACAAATCTATGTATAAACTATGAGACTTCCAAGGGAACAGTGTTCTCACAGTAACATGTAGCAAATTCATGACATTCAAACGCAGCTTGCATAGGATGCTAAGATGCTAAGACTGGGACTAGACGAGCAATTATAGGATATTACCAGGTGAATCCATCCCCAACCCCTACCTCTGTTTCTAACCACTGCCAGCAGCACCTGGAGGGAGCTGTCAGAAAGGTCCTTGGGATGTCTCCATGTGGGCACTTAGCCCCTTAAAGGTCAGCCCAGGGACCCAAGAGCCCAGCATGCACCATATCAGTGGCTGAGTACCAAGATCTGGAAAGACTTCAGATCCTCAAGACCTCAGTAGGAAGGACAGGGCCTACAGCCTGTGGCCAGAAAGACATTGCAGGCTGCAGTTTCTGCTGTGTGAGAGGGAGGCAGAACAGCTTGGGTGCATGGGGAAGTTGGCCATTGAAAGTAGACACACCATTTGTCAAGTCCTCTGTGGTGGCTGGACCAGATCCACCCTGCCCCATGGAAGGTGAATTGAAGTAAATGGCAGGGAATGCAGAACGATCATCTTTTCTGAGCTTTGTTCCTACATCTTTTCCTCCAGAAAAACTAATTGCTGAATCTGAAGCACACAGATCCCTGTCCTGCTACAGCTTATGCATAGTAGTACCCAAATGACTAAAATGAAGCAAAGTATAAGCACAAGCACAAGTCAAGCAGTTTATCAGCAGACAGGTGTTCAGTGGCTCCTGAACTGATGTTGCCTGGGGCAGTACTGGTGTGGGTGTGCAGCGGACTGGAAAGAACAGAAGCGTTTCTTTGGAATATTCTTATGTCAGCTGCCTTCTTTTCTGCCTGATTATTATGCCATTCACCATCTCAGTAACACAAATGTCATTTTTACATCTAATTTTCTGTTCACAACAGTTTTTCCTCCCACCTCCTCTCTACTCACTAGACCAGGATACTTGATGTACTAATGAAATTTAATGTATGTAAGCACAAATACAGGCTGGGCAGAGAATGGATTGAGAGCAGCCCTGAGGAGAAAGATCCGGGGGTGTTGGCTGATGAGAAGCTCAGCATAAGCTGGCATTGTGCACTTGCAGCCCAGAAAGCCAACTGTGTCCTGGGCTGCATCAAAAGCAGCAGGAGGGGATTGTCCCCCTTTGCTCTGCTCTTGTGAAACCCCATCTGGAGTGCTGTGTTCAGCTCTGGGGCTTCCAGCACAAGAAGGATGTGGAAGCATTAAAATGAGTCCAGAGGAGCACCACAAAGATGCTCAGAGGGCTGGAGCACCTCTCCTATGAAGAAAAACTGAGGGAGCTGGGGATATTCAGCCTGGAGAAGACAAGGCTCTGGGAAGACCTTACAGGGGCCTTCCTGCACCTAAGGGGGAGTCTGCAGGAAAGTTGGGGAGGGACTCTGTCAGGGAGTGTGGTGATAGGGCAAGGAGTAATGGCTTTAAATTGAAAGAGGATAGATTTGGATTAGATATTAGGAGGAAATTCTTTACTGTGAGGGTGGTGAGGTCCTGGCACAGGCTGCCCAGAGCAGCTGTGGCTGCCCCATCCCTGGAGGTGCTCAAGGCCAGGCTGGATGGGGCTTTGGGCAACCTGCTCTGGTGGGAGGTGTCCCTGCCCGTGGCAGGGGGCTGGAGCTGGGTGGGCTTTGAGGCCCCTTCCAGCCCAAACCATTCTGTGATTTTTTAAATCTATAAATCTATGTAAATGACATATTGTACCTAAAGCCATTATTGAGAAAAGGTCTATTTTTTATAATATAAAGACAACATTTGTAACAAGAAGTATTGGAGGTAAGAGCTACAAACACACTAAGATTCCCACTGAAGTGCTTCAACTATTTCCATCAGTGAAAAAAACAGTTCAGAAAGGAGGATCAGCCTAAAAGTCGGGGAGGGTGGGGGAGAAAGTTTTCAGTGGTTTCTGGTGAAAAGGTACTGAATTAAAAAAACAACAAACAACCATAAAAATATCTCAAAATAGATTGTAAGAAACATAGCACTGAAAAAAATATAACAAAAATATTTGGCTAAAAATTGTCATTTGATTTTTTTATTTTTTTAATTTAAACCAATTAGCTAAATTTTTTGAAAGAGCTATAGAAACTTTTCTATCTGTATTACAAAACAGCTGCTAGGCTTTAGGGCTGCAACATTCAAAAATGTGCAAACCTTTCCCATTGGACACAGGCCTTGTCTTATTTGTAAGGCCTAGGAAGTAGATGAAACTATGGTGACTACAGATAGGTATTTAGGCTTGCAAAAATAAACCTAATATCCAATACAACAGCCTCTCAGGAAGGCAGAAGGCCTCAGTTGCATGTGTTAAAGAAGGAAAGGGCAAGATTACTCATCTTGGTTATAACAAACTTTCAGTAACCACGCCATAATATGTGGTTTATGTTAATGTCCTGTTTCTTGAAGTGATGTGTGTCCCCCCCCAAAGCTTTTTTGAACTCCACTGTCAGAAGTGGTGGTAATAGGGTCAACAGTGTCACTTAGCCCACTCCCAAACCTATACCTGCCCACACAGATATTGTTCCCCTAAACTGCCATGAAAAATTTAAACCAAATTCCAGAATAAGGGGGGATGGCAGAGGAAAAGTTTGAGCCATAGGGTAACACATGAGCTTTCTTTCGTGTGCTCTGCACAGGTCAGGCAAGGTCAGGACATAGCATGCCACAGCTCTGTAAAGAACTGAGCTTTGCTTTCCCTCTGCATTAGTGGCCTCCAGTGTGAACAGAAAACTGAGCACACTCGAGTCAACGCATCCCTATATCCCCTTCCCAGCACATTTTGTACCTCACAAACAAGCCATTTTTCAGAGATCTGTATATCTTCCCTGACACAAGGCAGAACCCTCTCAGATATTCCTCTGTGTAAAGATGGAAATATAGCATAATTAATACATGAGTGTTAAGCATAGTCAACAGGCAACTTTCACTTTTAATGATGCCTGATGTCCAGAACATTTACTAACATCTCCATTCACTTTTCACTTTTATGCATATGCAGCAACGATGTTTAACTTCACGACAGATTAATGAATGTCACAGTTTCTGAAGAATTAGTAAAACATTACCATAAGAAAGCATTTAAATCAAACTCCACTCCCCAAATAAAGCACCAGGAAAAATGGACAATTCTATGGCCCGTTGTTAAAGTTAATGCCTTCCTTAGCCATACTTGGAATTGTTGTCTGTCTGCTGACCTTGAATAGCCAGACATATTATTCCACTTTACTCTCTGCCTGCCCAGTAATTTTTTCCTTTTACTCTTCATCAGCATTTTGTCATATCAAGCATACAGCAATAGCTCGAGTGTTTATCTTGTTGAGATCCAGCCAAGCCATGAGGCACTACAGGAGATATATTAGTCCTCCAGTGCTACATACAGATAACATCTATCACTGGCAGGTGAGTTTTTCCTTGTCTGGAGTTGTGCTTTTACCCATCAGATTCACAGAAATGGCTTTGGCATTGCCTTGCTTCTGTATTCTAGAAAATTCCTGTCTCTAAGGGTAAGCATTTGCTTTCTCTGACGAACCAATATTGAAGTAGGTGAGACATCTGTAGTGATCCCACTGTCCAGGTGACCCAGTCCTAGCTAAATCAGCAACTTTGTCTTTTACAAAATGCCAGGTGGCATTTGCTTAGTTTCAGCTCCAGGCTCAGACTCCAATACGTCATCAAAAAGGATCATCAAGACACATATTAATGGTAAAAGGGCAACTAATCAGGAGGGACTCAACCAACCTGAAAGAAAAAGGTGGGTTCTCTGCCTTGCTCTTTACTAGTAAGACCAGTTGTTTTCTGGGTACCCAGCTCCCTTTCCAGATGGAAGATAGGGACAGGGAGCAGAATGAAGCCCCATAATCCAAGAGGAAATAGTTAGTGACCTGCTACACCCTGCACAAAAAGTCTATGGGAGCAGATGGGATCCACCCAAAGGTACTGAGGGAGCTGGCAAAGTGCTCACCAACCCACTTTCCTTCATTTATCAGCAGTCCTGGCTGTCAGGGGAGGTCCCAATTGACTGAGGGCAAGGAAATGTGACATCCATTGACAAGATGGGCTAGAAGTAGGACTCAGGGAACTACAGGCCTGTCAGCCTGACCTTGGTGCCTGGGAAGATTATGGAACAGATTATCTTGAGTGCCATCATGCGGCACATACAGGATAACCAGATGATCAGGCCCAATCAGCACAAGTTTACAAAAAGGAGGTCCTGCTTGATCAACCTGATCTCCTTCTATGACAAGGTGACCAACTTAGAGAATGAGAGAAAGGCTGTAGATGTTATCTACCTAGATTTTAGTAAAGCTTTTGACGCTACTTCCCACAGCATTCTCCTGGAGAAACGGTTGTTCATGGCTTGGATGGCTATATGCATCACTGTGTGAAAAAAGTGGCTGCAGGGCCAAGCACACTGAGTTGTGGAGAATGGAGTTAAATACAGTTGGTGGCCAGCCACAAGTGGTGTCTGTCCCCCAGGGCTCAGTACTGGATCCAATTCTCTTTAACATCAATTACATGGATGAGGGTATTGAATGCTCCTTCAATAAGTTTGTAGATGACACCAAGTTGGGCAGGAGTGTTGATCTGCTCAAGAGTAGGAAGGCTTTATAGGGGGATCTGGATAGGCTGAATCAATGAGCCAAGGGCAACTGTATGAGGTTCAACAAGGTTAAGTGCCAGGTCCTGCACGTGGGGCACAAAAACCCCATGCGGCACTACAGGCTGGGAGAAGAGTGGCTGGAAAGAGCCTGAGAGTGTTGTTCAATAGCCAGCTGAATATGAGCCAGCAGAGTGCTTAGGTGATCAAAAAGAAAATTAATCACAAGAAAGTTAATAATATATTATCATAATATATTTAAAAATACATTATAAAATATAAAAAGCTTTCCTTTGCAAATCAAGCATTTTTGATAGCTAACACATAACTTTGCTCTCCTCTTCTACTTTAGCCATAGCTTTAGTCAATTCCTCACAAAAACAGTGGGAAATCAACATAGTTTGGGGAAAAATAAACAGTAGACAAGCTGAATATACATTTACACTTACAAGAATAACTTTTATAAGAATAGATTTTATAAGAAAGTAAAAGAAAGCCAACAATGTAAGCCTTCATCTGTAAGCTGCGTAGACTGGCATTAAGTGCTTTTGCCTCTATTAATTCAAAAGTAGATATTTGCAAACAGAAGAATTTGGCTGTCATATTTTGCCTTTGAGCTATAGTATTTTAAATTCTGAAGTATAAAATATTGATTTTATTTATTTGTTTTTGGAAAAAATGGACTTAAATCTATTTGACAAATAAAATGTAACAAAGTCCATATGGTCACTCAGTCTGTTCTCATCACATAGCCTTAATACCTGGCAAAGGAAGTTTCAGTCACAACAAAAAAGTAAAAGCTGCACTCAGAGGCAAAATAGATAATGTTTAAAGTCTCTTAAGGGACATCACTAATGCACCTAATTAAACAGGAACTCCAGCATGTGTGATAAAGGGCACACAGATGAAAGAATGCTTGCCTCATGCAGAATTTTGATCAGCCAAAAACCTTTGGGGCAAAGACCTATGCAGTAAAATATAAAGCTATTACACCAAGTACACTTCTTATAATAAAATTAAATTCTACCCGAAAGGTTGGAAAGCAAACAGAACAGAAAAAAAATAGTACACCTTAGTTTTATGTCTATGGAGCACAACGTCAAAAAGAAGTCCTCTCATGCTTTGTGAATGATGGTGTAAACAAAACCAAGGAAGGCAAATCTGCTCTTCTCTTCAGTGCAGTCAGGCATAGAGAAGTGATGAAGTTGTACCCTGTCTTGAGTCAGAATGCCATCACAAGGGGCACTTTAAATCTTCCCAGCCCTTCTAGTCAAGGGCCTCCAACTTGTAGCAGAGAAGTCTTAGATTAATTTAGGCCAGTTCTAAAACATCCTCAGAAGTGCATTCCAAAATGTTTTTTCCTTAAGCAAATTCAATAACTTAATAAACTGTATGTAAATCACCTAGGTAACACAGGATTTACTGCAGCTAAATACACTGAAGTGTTTCTTAGTGTGGTGGATGGCTGCAGAATCCTGCTTTTCTGCAAAATATATGAGATGCAGTTTAAAACTGTATGCCATAGTACAATTATCACATGTGGAAGTTCACACAAGAGGCTCACTTTAGTGTTTGCAGTTTTGCAGCATCAGCTGGAAAATGGCAAGTGCAGACAGACAACAAACTAGTGATGTTTTATTCTGAAGAGAATCCCATAGAATCATAGAATGGCTCAAGTTGGAAGGAACACTAAAGATGACCTAGTTCCAACCCCCCTGCCATGGGTAGGGATGCCACTCACTAGACCAGGTTGCTCAGGTCCTCATCTCTCTGGCCCTCTTCATTTTTCTGCTGTGCAGCTGCCCTGGGATAAAAAGCAATTCCTGCACATGTTCACAGGGACCTGTCCCAGTTCCCCATCCATCTGACACAATTCCCTTTATTCTTATCCAGGCCTTGGTGATCTACTATGCCTCCAAGGTCAGACTGCATGCAATCCACAATAGTGTAGGTCAGCAAAAGCTGCTCTTCACCCAGACCAAAGGTATTCCCTCCACAGAAAAAAACAGGGAGGTGAATCATTATTGGAAAGGACAGGCAGCCTAGACTGAATCAATGGAGTGCAGCCCCAGAAAGTGCTCAGGAGATATTTCTTCACTATTTCTATCTGTAATGCAGTTCAGCATTACAGCTCTAGCTGCATGATGGAGCTTGGACACATGAGTAGTTGAGATAAAAGACACCACCTTTGCCTAGTTTCAGTTCACTGAATGAAATTAGTACTCCCCACTTGGAGTACTGAGTCCAGGTCTGAAGTCTCCAGCACAAGAAGGATGTGGATCTGCTATAACATGGTCCAGAAGAGGGCCACGAAGATGATCAGACGCTGGAGCACCTCTCCTGTGAAGAAAGGCTGAGAGAGCTGGGGCTGTTCAGCCTTGAGAAGAGAAGGCTCCGAGACGACCTTATTGTGGCTTTTCAGTACTTAAAGAGGTCTTATAAAAAAGATGGAGAGCAACTCTTTGCTCAGTCAGATGATGACGGGACAAGGGGAAATGGTTTTAAACTAAAAGAGTGGAGATTTAGATTAGAGGTTAGGTGGAAATTCTTCACTCAGAGGGTGGTGAGGCAGGAGAACAGGTTACCCAGAGAGGCTGCGGATGCCACAGGCCATTTTATGATTTTATGATTCTATGATGACCAGTTTAAGGGAGCCATCTCTGAGTGCCTAATGTAGGACAGATGAATCCCAGCCAGAAACTACTGGGAAGCCATATGGATTAGTCATTAGGCTTGTCAAGATTCAGAATTTGGACTGCAGTCACATGGCTGAAGTGATAATCCCTCCGACATCTGTTTCCTGAGAAATGCTGGGAAGAAAGCAACCAGTACTTCAATCTGTAAGTACTGCTTACGGATTGACTAGTTGAATATGATTATCTAGTATTCCCAAAGCTTGGGGGACTTTGCAGCAATTTTATGCCTTAGAAAGCTACAGATACTGCCTCTGCCTTTATAGATTTCAGACAGTAAGCATGGTCTACTGCGTTTCTGCCTGTTGTGATAGCATTAGCCAGGCCTCAATGGAGTTGCAGTTAGCTTAAAATGCTCACCGAGATGTTTGTTTGTACTCAATTCCCACTACAATCTGCAGAGGTGCAGTGACAAGTTTGGCTGCTGGAGTCTTCCCAGATTACCTTGACTGAACTAAATTTGGGGGTATGGCTGTGGAGGCAAGAAGCATGCAGTGGTAGAAATAAACTACTTTTACTCCTGTGATCTCCCTTACCCAGGAAACTCCCAACTGGCTTCTGGCAGATGGGAGAGAAGAACACTGAAATATGAAATGCTGACGGGTACTCAAAGGAAGTGACACAGACTACCTGCCTCTGCTCATTCCTTTAGCAACAGGCCTAAGAGTTGCACTGCACCAGTTACTGTCCTGTCACCCCACGGACAGGGAAGAGTGGGTTCCATGGTCTCATCTCCTCCTGGCTGTGCTGCACCCAGCCATGTACCTGAGGCCTCCCTTCGCCTGCTTTGCACCCGCACAATTACTCAGACTCCAACGCTTTCTCAGTAGCCTACCAGGCACCTTTCTCTCCTCAGCCCATACAAAAACATCTTGCAGCCCAGAACCATAAAAAGTGGAAATTAAAGGTTTTATTAGAAGTAATAAAAAATGGTATTTATGTTATAAGAAGCTACCAATTAAGCAAATACAGCTGAATTATGACAGGCTATGGTTAGCTTTACAATTAATAGTGTGTAAGCATCAAATTCTGGTCACTATATAAGAGAAAGCTAATAAGGACATAAAGGTTTGTCTAGACATTGTTAGATGTCAGACTCCGGAGATACCAATCTATTTTTTAGTAGTATCACCGAATATACTAATACTGAATCATATCCTTTATTAAACCACAAACTATGTCAAAAGCCAAAAACCTTCATTTCAGTTAACAGGTAAAACCTACTTCTCATCTTTATGGGACTGTACATTACAGACTTCAGAAGGGTTTTAAAAAATCTCTTCTACATGTCAAGTGAAGTTGTTACAGTGTCATACTGAATATGCATACACATCATTTTCTCTGCCTAACACTGGCATGCTTCAGGATGCCACAATGTGCTCCGTTAAAAGAAGAACAAGGAGCTCTCCCTTCCCTTCTTTCCTTACATCTTCATGCCCAAAATACTTCCTTTTCATTCGTCATGTCAGCAGATTTGTATTGCTGTTATCTTTGTAATTAAAGACAGCAACTAAGAATATCTCTGATCATAAGGTGATGTGGGAAAATGGAAAGAAACAGCTTCAACAGATTTTAGTAATTTTTACAGAAAATCATTCAGCATAAAAGATCTGTCTTAAATGCAGTCATGAGGAAGATTTTGTTTATCTACCATGACACTAACAGTGAACAATGACTTTACATGCCATTGCTCGCAACTTTCAAGACTCAGCCACTTCAAACAGACACTTTCCAATGTCTTGTGAAGCATGTGTTAATTTGAGATACATAGATATCTAGTGGGTAATTAGTTGCAATTAAAGCATTAAAGTGTATAATTTCCTACTGGTGTTGATATCCAAATTGTTTGGAATTTCAGGAGCATTTAAATCACCTGCTAGTAATTTTCCAGCTACATTAAAATTATTTTTCTATATTCAATGATAGTTACAACTGCTCCACTCCTAGAGAAAGGTTGTTGCTGTTGCCTGGAGTATTTAAACTGTTTTGATTACTGTTAACTCCTTAGTCATTAAGTCTCTTAGCAGTCCATTTGGTAAGAAGTATGGTAAAAGAACTTCATTTTCTTAACCAGAGTGGACTCCTTTCTCTATATTTCTTGCTTGCATATGGAGAGATTCATTAGAGTTCACAGACTTTGGGAAGGAGAAACAGGAAAATCTGAGTAGCAAGGAAGAGGAGAGTCAAGGGAAGAACTCAAAGAAGCAACAGTCCTGAGATATCATAGATGCGTGGACAAAATCATAGATGCACATCACACATCTGTTCCCCTTCTCATCACAAGACTCAGCATTGCCACCATAAAAATCAGCCTCTGGTCAGGCATTCACACACTTAATGAACTTCACTTCAGTGTGAAGTGAAGACTATGGGGAAAAACAGAAAGCCAAGAAAAAAAAAAAAAAAGGTTTTGTTGAACTATTCACCTTATTCCAAAAACCAGAGAAGGTTCCTGAAGTGTAATTGAACAAATGTGATTTTTCCATTAGCAAACCAGCCAGCATAAAACTGTGAAAAAACATGCATATTGAGGGAAGAGGAGTGAATTATTTTAATGTATGATGTTTCAGTTCACAAAGAATTGAATTTTAGATTGTTTTGAACTGTGTGTATTGAATTTTACACTGTGCTTCAGTAGACTCCTCTAGCAAAGGCATGTCTACTGAGATGAATCCCAACACTACTGGGATTTTGGATTTAGTCACTATTTGTACATGAGTGCAGGCAGCTTGAAACTTTGATGCAAAACTAATTTATAAATATATTTTGAGTGCATAGCTTGTGATTGAAATACATTATTAATGTGCTTTGAAAGTTTATGGAGAAACCACATATTACCAGACTAGTTGTTGCAAGCAGCAAGTTAAACAAAGTAGGGAAGTAAATTGTTGTCTCCTTGTCCTATGACTGAAGTGTAGGAATATCTCTTACTCCTTTTACACCACAGAAATATTTCATTATAATGAGGTCTGTCAGAATTGCAAAATGCTTTGAAGGAACTGTGATCTTTTATTTTTAAGTCATTAACTTTCCAAACACATTGTTTTAACTGTACATTTCTATTCTGAACAGATGCAATTTATCTGTAGAGGCAAAGTTTGAACATCCCTTTTAAGAACTTAGTTGGGGGCAACCATTATGTATTATTTTATATTGACCAAAAAATAGCCTATAGATCCTGAGCAGAAACTAACACTAATCCCAGTGAATCCTACTTAAAGAAGATGGTCATTAACATTATTAAATCCATATGCCACTAGAGGAACCAGCAGCAGCACAGGAACAGTAGTGACATTATTTATTAATTGTGTCCAAAATGAAAACATAACCATAATGTCTCTATTCCCTGGGCTCCCGTATTGTTTAATTGGGAGCCATCATGGTCCACAAATTGTTTTCCAAGTAGGAACAGTTCCCTGTGTTTGCTCCAGCAACATGATTAAGAAAAAGCAGGACAGGTCCTGCTGTCCAGCTTTACCTGCTGTCCTTGATTTACCAGCTCCATTCCCATCAGCACTGGAGTATGACTCCTCAAGAAATACTACCACAAAGCAGATGACACCTTGCTGGCAAGTCTAGGGCTGCAGCCAGATCCCTGCACTGATCAGCACACTCACTTTTCCCAAGAGCAGTCTCCTGGCTCAGCTCAGGTGTTCTCTAGCTGTGCCATGCCAGTCAGGCTGCTGGCATCTCGTGTCCCCATGTGCATCATCTGCTGGTAGCTAAAGGTACTTTATACAATTCCCCATGATCTAAAGGTCTCAGACCAGACCTTGCACAGTTTATAACACAGCAGAGCTTTCTGGGAGGTGGGTATTATCACAATCAATGTCTGGAAGCCATCCAGAGCATTGCAGACTTTCTGCAGGGCAAACACTGAACAGCACTGCTATCTCTGAATGACCAGCTATATCTTTATGTACATTTGTACTGTTTGTGTGGTACATGCACAAGCACTTCCACATTGCTGAGTAAAACAGTACTGGGGGGTGCTTTGGAGCACAAAGCCCCAGTTTCCCACACTGCAGAACTGCTGGTTTGGTCACAACTTTCACAGTGGGGTATCAAATTAAACCCGTCGGAGGCAAAACCCAGACAAGCAGCCATGCCGATTCTTCAGCACGACTGATGGCACCAGCAACAAGGAGCAGCCTCTGGGGCTACCCTCTCTACAGGAAGATCACATTCCAGACCATGGATCCAGGCCATTCCCCAACCACTGTGCAGGAACAAATTTCAGAAATGCAAGTGGCTTGGGGCTGGGGAGCCTGGGATCCAAAGCACCAAGCAAGTGCAGCTTGGTGTCGTTACTACTAAACTGAGCTGCCCTGGATAGTTGACTTGGACAATGGTATCTTCTCACTGCCTGTTTCACCAAGACCTAGGAACTGCCATACTGCCAGATCACCTTTCCAAAATCACCACATCCCAGCTTGGGATGGCCAAAGAGTACTCAGGAAAGAGTTGCAAACCATTGTTGAGGCCATCTCCTAGCCCACCTTAGCCGGGAGCAGAATGATGGTGCTTCTCCTCTGACCTGCCATTCTGTTTAATCCACTTTAAGCTTCCTATGGTGCATTTATGACCAGAGACCTATAAGTATTTTCTCTGGAAGCTGTGATCCTAAATAGCTATCTGAGACTGAGGAAATCAGATCAGACTAATCCAATTGCACAGAGAAAGTCATCCTGTCTCCCATCTATTTATAGCAGAGCTCACTTCTCTTTGTGAAGATGGCGGGTGTTTTAGGGGTTGCATGCTGACTAACCATATGGAGTGGCAGAGCAAAGACAGCAGCATGAGGGCAATCCCTTGAGCAAGAATATCTTGGGGGACTCCGGGGTCCACTTAATGCAACATCTTTGAAGTTGTGTAATGGCTTGAAAGCTTTTACTGTACAGTAAGAATGTGTGATCCTATGACCCTGATCATCTTCAAACTGCTTCTGGTCACATGGAATATGTTTATAGACAATGAAGAGCTTCCAGTGCCTCATTGAAAAGGCAATACTCTAAAGATTAGAGCAGATGTAGGGCCCTAGCCTGTTTTCTAGCATACGTTGTCAACAATAACAGAAAGAAAAGATGATTGAAATTATAATTCTGGGGCTTCTTATCTGTGTGAGACCCTATTAAACAGGAAAATGGCAAAAGCCAAATTTCTCATGTTAATTAAGTCAACAGTTTTCCATCATTAACTTAGTGTCTGTTACAGAATCCTCAGAAGAGAAATATGGGAGACATTTTGCAGACAAATGGCAATCAAATTACATCCAGAAGGGCTGCTTTGGTACTCAACTTCTCTTTAAGGTCTAGTCTGGGGTTATATGTATGTAAATGTTTGCATCTGATGGCTGTTAACATGTAGATAGTTAATAAATAAATAAAAAATAAAAAAAATAAAAAGAGAGAGACTTGACACTGAATGGTGCATGCTTTGTTAACACTAGGACATGCAAGAGGAAGTTTTGTCTCATAAAGTGGAACAACAATTTATTAGCCAATTGAACCAGATTGACGTTTGGTCTAGCAAAGCAGCATTCTCACCTGCTAGGAAACAGCACCATATCTGAGCTGGTTTTCCCAATCAATACTTTAGAAAGCATAGCAGAAATGTTGCATCCGCTGAGGTATCCCAGTGGAGTAATGGCTACAACCTGAGATTTATTAACTGAAACAAAGATGGAATCCGTATCAGGATGTGATACTACAAGATGTGTCAGCACCAGAGAGCAGACTTTGGATTTGAAGACAAATTGTTCCCACTAGTTTTTCTTCAGTCCCTTCAGAGCAAACTAATTAACTGTGTCAGAGACAACAAATTTAGGGGTCTCTCAGGAATTGTTCTCTATAAACTATAAACAACCCAGCCAAAATAACAGCAGTTTGGCTTCTTCTATGAAATGAAGATTTCCAAAAGCATCCTGAGGGACTCTGCACATTCACACGCTCCGTGTGCCCTCAGGACATATATGTGACGTGTCCACATCACACATACACTTTGCTATCATGCAGTGTGAACACTGCTTCTGGAGCTGGTTCAGTCTTGTCTACAGAAGTCCACCCTGAATCAGGAACTCACAGTGGTCAAAAAGAACTGTACAGTCCCAGCAATGTTGTCAAATGTAGGCCTCTGACGGTGGCCAAAGATGGTGGCTTCCATCACAGCAGTGCTTAGAGCAGGGCCAGGGTGACAAGCCCCAAAGGGTATGGCAAAGTTCTTTTGCCTGGCACAGCCCCCACGAGGGGCATGTGGCTGCAGGATAGCAGGAATACCTCCTGGCAGAGCACTTCAGGTTCAGACCTTTACATCCACATGTACTGGATGACATCCCTCTGTCATTCATCCAGATGTATAGTGCTACCTGGGCCCCAAATGCCAATTTTTGGTGGAGACTTGGCTAAGGGACATAGTCAGACAGGCTGGTCCATCACTTGGCAGCCAGTTTCCTCCACATCATGGAAAACCAGTGCCTAGAGGGAGGTGAGATATGTCAACCTCATAGCACCAACCTTATGCCAGCACAACTGGTACTAGCACACAGGCTAAGCAACAGGCTTGAGCAGTTGGTAATTTTTGGGGGTCAGAACAGCTGATAAAGATTTTTCTCTGATGCAGTCAGGGGATAAGCTTGAGCAAGGCAGATAGGAGACTCTTCTCAGTGTGACAGGGATTGAAACTTGCGTCCTGGAGAAGGCTTTAATCATGGTGACAGCTACATGGTGACTCTTCTGATTTTTGTTTTGTTAGAGCAATATCAAAGAACAAACCTCCCCTGAGGAAGCTGATCAAATGATGTCCATCCCACTGGCTCTAGTTTTGGAAGCCAGCAGAAGACTTTGTATTAATTCCTATACTTTGGACAGGCAGGAACATTCAGTTCAGGATTGGTGCATTTATGTGTAAAGTAATATATTTGCAGAAGCCCATAGTTCAGTAGAAAAGCAGCATACCATGAAAACTGAACACCAAAGGGGGAATTAAAGAGAATGATGCCTACAGCCAGCATCAGGGCCGGTACTGCAGGCTCTTTGGAGTTCTGCGGGAGACTCCAGCCATACCCTACAGCTTCAGTACGCTGACTGCTTTACGAGGATAAAAGACTGCTCCTTACCTAGACATCAAAGAGAAAATGTATACAAAGAATGCTAGAGGGCTTGAAGTGATGTTAATACAAATTACAGAGCATGAAATCTTATTCCTAAATCCTGCTAAGACACATATATCAATATTATAAGTTAGAATTTTTAGAGCAATCTGAGCACAAAAATTGTGAAAGAAAGATAGCTTGAGAAAAATAATCATGGATGACAGGCAGTAAAAGCAATGAACTTTTCACCTCAACATCTAGAAATGATCACAAAAGATCACCCAGCTTCAGGTATTGAAAATCAGGCTGAAGGTTAGTTCCAATGTGTTCAGAGTAGGAAGATAAATCAAATTCCTCTCCTTGGCATATCTGTTATATATTTTTCCTCATTAGTAATTAAATCCTCATTAGTAATAAAATATAAACAGAAGGGCTCTGCCTTGATATTGAACTCCTCTCTGTGCTCAGCAACCTATCCACACAGCAAAGTATTTTCTTCCTTGTAACTTGTCATCTGAAGTTTGGATGAGATTTATTTTGGATATTTGATTGTTATTCTTCAACACTTAAATATCTGAAAATCATAATACACAACTCTTTTATATTTATAACCATTATAATAGTTATTTATTGGTTTCATGTTACATTTTGATCATAATTTAAAACTGATTTGAAGTAGCTCATTATTAATATTTTTAGCAAATTTCTTTTGTAAATCTTTTCTTTACAGCACTTGGGTTCTCTGGAGTTAAGTCCTTGAACACTTGTGGTTTCAAGTGCATGTCAAGGGTTCAGCAAAATGTTCTAGGGAAATACATTTTGTGAGCAGAAATCACTATAAACACTGAAATTTCCCAAAGCCTTCTGACTTCAGAAACTTGGGACAAGTTGGAGCAACATTACTTCCTCAATTAACATTTAAGTGATTACAGTAGAGGTTGTGAACTGTTAGATAACTGTCTTAACTTAACTTGAACTGTAGGAAACATCCTTTCTGTTTGACTTGTTTTTCTTTTCCTCTCATCCCTTAGAGCATTGCAGGCTGTTTGATGTTTGGAAGTAATTATGGTTGCCACATTACAGACAGTATTAAAAACTGATAAACTGGAATATACGATTTTTTTCATGCAAGGCCATTTCATGATGTTTCAAGTGGGAGCAAATGAGAGGAGAAAGAGGATTATAGGAGAGAGAGGGAGGAAGAAAGGGAGGGAGGAGGAAGAGAGGTTCTTGATCTATTAAAATATGTTCATAGGTGCCATGAGAAGTAAAATAGCCCAGATAACAATGGGGAACAAACCAGATCTCCAGTCACAGAGTAAGTTTTACAAGACAGAAGCATAGAATGACACCTAGCTGCCTAACCTCAGAGAAAATCTCTGCCCATATCCCAAACCTGCCTATTAATTTAAGCGAAAAGCCTGTGGCTAAGACGCATGGAATAACATTTTTGAGACTCCGGCATTTCTTGCCCCTGCATACCTTCTTACAGTTTCTGATAAATTGTTGTTTCACCCAAAGAAGAAGAGAAAATATCCTAGATTTTAAGCTGTGCAACAATTGTTTACCAGAGGAATTATCTCTCAGTTTTTACTTCCTTATGCACAATACAAAACTTTCCCAGCAGCTCTCTGCTGTTCCTTTCTCCACAGAGCAATTCTTATTTGCTCAGTTCTTCTCATGACCTGTATCCCAAATAGAATAGAATAGAATAGAACAGAACAGAACAGAACAGAATAGAATAGAATAGAATAGAATAGAATAGAATAGAATAGAATAGAATAG